>CM077794.1:29705506-30305506 GCA_039737535.1 Lagodon rhomboides | reverse complement strand
TAAAATCCTTCAGCTGTACTTCTAATACTTTTTTACGAAAGATTTTTTAAGTCTGGCCCTCGGAGCAAAATGTAATCATTTCTGTGATTCTTTGAATATGCAATCTCAGCCTCGCCCACTGCTTACTGAACTCAGTAGAAATGTGTCCTGAACATCCAAGAAACCCTCCTGATGACGTGCAACATGTATTCATCAGAATAGTTGTTGAATGTTTTATAGTGATCAAATTCAAGATTCAAAAGGGTTTATTGTCATTCCAGCCATAAACACAGTACACAGTGCAGTGAAATAACATTTCCCAAGAAGCTTCAGTGCAAACAAACAACAACAGCATAGAACAACATCAATACCAAATGCTACATGGAACTGCTAGTGTAGTGCAAAATACTTGTAAAGTGACTGTAATATTATTATTATTTACATGAGGTGCAATAGTGCATCAGACAAATCCAAAACAGCGACGCAGGACAGCATACAGCAGGGCAACAGAGGTGATCAGATCAGCCCCTGAGCGCCGAGGAGGCGTATGGCCTGGGGAAGAAGCTGTTTGTAGTCTGGTAGTGACAGACCGTATGCTGCGGTACACAGAATGAATAAATCAATAAGGTAAATCCTTATTTATCTCAACAAAGAATCTTTTATTTTAAAAAAATATATATATTTTTCACTTTCTTGCAACCACATTTTGATTCTGTGTAGTATTTATATAGTTCTTTCACATCCAGAAGCTATTTGGTACTGCTTTAAAAAAAAGGTGTTCCTCAGACCTTAAATATCTAGATATACCTTCTGGAGCTGAAACCTCTCACTTTAAGAAATTTTGGCAGTGGATTTCTTTGCAGCTTCTTTCAAGCTTTAAGATTCTGCAAGGTCCCATTTACTTAATAGTTTTTGTGACTTTTAGGAACATTTTCAGATGATCCATTACTTAAACCAAGATTGACAAATAAAAAATGCCACAGTGACAGCGACACATGTAGTTGCGACAGCCATTAGCTCCTTTAAACTCCAGACATGAGCTGGGAGGTCCTGGGAGAGTTGGTGTGGGTCGAGCCTTCATCTTTTCATGAGTTACATTGAGGGGTTTGGCACAAATTGCAGGACAGCATTATCAGGCAGTGCAGAGCATTGAACAAGCACATGTTTCCGGCAGAAACAAGTGATGTTCCTGTCTAATCACAATCACTGTCATCTAGATGGAGGACAAAACAATGATTGCTGCCATGATAACCTGAAAGAGCTGTCTCATTTTGTGTAAAAACTACGAGGCTGATGGAGGTGGTGCCTATTTACAGAACCTTGGATTTAGACCCTTTCAAGGAATCTTCTACGGTTCTTTCTTCGTGCAGACTACCTTATGTCCACCCACTGATGTGTGACAGCAGTGATGCAGCATATTACTGTTTACACTCCAAACTAATGTGCAGCATATCCTCGGAACAAAGGAGCTGTACGGAAGAAACGAGTCCTTTTGGAATTCAACAAATGCTCCAGCAACATGTGCTTATTGCCCACTGAAGGATACATCTTTTACGCTCGCTTATACAAACTGTCATTCAGCTATAAAATAGTACAGAGACATCTGAGGACACTTCATGCTGTAAGCATCCATAAAGCCCTTTTATTTTACATAATCTAGCAACCAGCCCAGATTGTAGAGAGCAAAGGATGTAGTGATGATGGATGCATTGCATTAGAAAAGCAGCAGAGTTGTGAAGAGAGATTGGAAAATATACAAAAAACATGGTACATCTCAGAGTGTTTTAGTCTCACATGATACATGTGAACAAAAGCAAAGAGAAGGAAGTCCAGAGGAAGGATGGCAGCAGTTGCCATCACGAAGGATGAAGACGAGGGACAAACATTGTCCCAGAAAGCTGCCCGACCCCCCATCAAGGTGTCACTGAAGATGCAGAAGCCACTCGGATGTAAGAACCGGCAGGCGAAGCGACACGCATGGCCAACTTCCAGAACACTTCCCCGCTGTCTTCTGGGCGACCTTTCAGAGTATAACCTTGGGGCGTGAGGCCGAGCCAGAGAAAGCTCAGGAAAGCAGCACAACAACAACAGGAAAGGATTACAGTAGAGCCACGATTTATCCAAGGAAAACCTTCATTATGAGCAAAGTTTCAGAGGCTAATACATTCAGGTATAAAGGTGTGAAGTCTGTGGACAGGGTAAAGATCTGTGTGGGGTGGGAAAAGAAGAGAAAACTGAACTACGGCTATTTTGGGCTTAAAGGGTCAACTCTGGAGAAAGTGGAGAACGCTGCTTTGCTCTGAATTATTAATCAAGCCTGATTTATTAGCGGGTCAAACTCAACACTCACACTGAGAGGCTTCGGCTTGTCGTTCACACACAACTACACACAGATTTAAGTAAAACAACACCAGTAGATGTATTTCCTCAGACCACTGTGAGCATCCAGGACGCCGTAATGAGCCTGTAAAATGGCGATAAGCTTTCTCTGCTTGAGATTTTCTTGATGTGGCTCACTGTTGCATCAGTCCCGTCTGATGGTGTGTACAGCTGTAGCTGGACTCTCTGGCTCCGCATCACCGTCACTAATGTACTGTAATGTAATGTAACTGCAGTGGAGTCCAGATCGCCACCGAGGCTTTTATTTCACATTATGAGCCTCTCTCAACGCCAGCGCCACTGGAAAGCAGATATATCACGGAGCACTGAAGCACCGCCAGTGTTTATTTGAGAACAGAGATGATTTCCAAGTTTACGCACAAACCAGGGTGCCTTAGGAGAGAGAGGGAGAGAGAGACAGGCAGGACACCCACAGATGAAGAACTCTAAAGCTCCGGTCCTTGATATGTGGGAGCAGGAGCTCCGTAATGGCAGTAATGCATTCTGACTCCTGCAACCATCCACTGCCAAAACCACCTACCGTTTCACCTCAGGGGAAAGCAAGCGCACAGACCAATAGCAGCAACACTCGGTCGCATGAAAGAAGACAATAAGCCAAACTCAAGCAGACATCAGTGGTTCAGTGGGGACGTGCAGGACCAGCACAATTAGAAATCAGCACCAGTGCCGGAATTAACCAGCTATCATATCGTCTTTTCTATAATCCTAAAGTCTGTTTCTTAAAAGATTAGAGGAAATAAGTCACCTTCAGGTCATTTCTAGACAGTAGACTCACATACCGTGTTGCCCTTTTGCCTGAAATCGATATCGATACTCCTGTATAGATTCATATATTAATGTTTTCATGTTTTGTGTGTCCTCTCACAGGTCAGCATCTGCTTAGAGTGCAACAGCAGCAAGCTTCGAGGTCTGAAGCGCAAGTGGATCCGCTGTTCAGCACAAGCCACAGTCCTCCACCTCAAGAAGTTCATCGCCAAAAAGCTTAACCTGACATCATTTAATGAGGTACACATAATAACACCCTCCCACCAGCCCAGAGAGAGGAGACCAGTGTACATCTGTCGCATGCTGAATGTAGTTTCAGTGAAGGGATACAACTGTGAAGCTCCAAAGATCCCAGGATCATGAAACAAAGTCAAGAGAAGGCTTTTTTTCTCCTGGCCTGTCGGTTAAGGATTTTCTTCCTGCTTAAGTTTAGTTTTGTACATATTAACAACCTTTTCAACCAACATTTGGCACCAGTCAGATATTTTTTCAGGTAACACCTGCTGATATTCTGAAATGGTGAGGCAGATGAGTGACCAAAAGGAATTATTGGTTTTCTTTTCAAGGATTTTCAGTCTGAAATGAATTTAGTGACACGATGAGCATGATTACGGATTATTCTTTTCAGTCATCTTAATTCCAGAGCTTGACAAATCATGTAGAAACATTCATTTGCGCTTGTAGAAATCTGTCAGCCTGCATGTTTGGTGGATTTGTATCAGTTTGTAACAAATGGTTTTAGTTCTTGCTGTGTGTTTGAGCGTGTCTGGTGCACCAGCTGGACGGTCTGGGCCATGTGATGTGCGTAAGAAAGTTTGGTTAATCATACGAAATCCTATAAAGGTCAGTTTCATACTTTCCTGCGCTGACTCATGCGAGGCCGTTGTGTTTGTTATATTTAGCAGGAAACGAGCCCCCATGATATCTCGATGTGCTAATTTTTCTATTTATTGTCTTTACCGCCCCGTTCGGAGCAGCAGGGGAGAGCGGTGGGCGATAATTTGACAGATGGATTTTTAGAGTGCTGTGAATAATCATCACAGACGCCTTTGTGTCTTATTTTTGTGTCTTTTTTTACTGGCTGTCACAGAGATGAGTGGGCAGGCTCCATCATATCGTCGGCCTCCGTTGCACAACTCTGGCGAGGCAGCGGCGCTCTCCTCACCAGCCTTATTGTTCTTTATATTGACGATCAAAAGCTGTCGTTCGAACCGATTCTGTTTTCAGCGCAGAGCGTTACAACACTTTGCTTTGTCAGAGAACAGAGCGTTATTTACTAATTCCTCCAGTTTGTAAACCCACCGCCGTGGTCCTGTCACCCATCTAAATATGTCTGCCGGAACTGAGCGCTTTATTCATTTTTATAAAGTCAGAAGGAGGTACGGCTCTCTGGTGTGTCACAAGAACGAAGCAAAGACGTGACAAAAGTCGGAAAAATGTTTTGTCTTCCTTCCTTTCTTTTCTTGTTTATCATCTTGTGACCCCTCAGGATCACCTTCTAAGTACTTTACGGCAGTTTTGGAGTGTGCTTGTAGCGCTCAACCAAGGAGGCTATGATTCTGCTTGTGTTTGGTGGTTGGTTTGTGACTTTCTATAACATTTTGAATTGGACATTTTCCTACATTTTCATCAATTTCTCAGGGAGTGATGCATGGGTCTTGATGAAAAAAATCATGGGTATTTAGGTGTCTATTATCTCTGAGTGAGTACACGTTGATGTGGATTCAAATAAATAAGTGATTAAGAGATACTGGATTAGGCTATTGGGCTATTTTTGTCTTTACTTGAATCATTAGTATGGGTAAGTATCATTATTCATCTTCTGCAGGTTTACTTTTCTTTCAGTCACTGATTAATTCATTGACTAATTGTTGCAGCTCTACTTCTGTCTCTAAAATAATGTGCCATCAGTGTCATTGCATATAGGCCTGCAACTACTGATTATTTACAACATTAATTAACCTGCAAATAATGTTCTGAACCAACCAAACAATCATTTGGGTCTAGAAAGTGTCAGATAATGTCAGCAAAACTGACACATTCAGATTGGTTGTTCTGCGCAAGCAACAGTGAAAAATACAAAGATCTTCAATTTACCGTCAAAGAAGACAAAGAAAACCAGCAAATATTTATTTTTGAGACGCTAAAAGAAAAATATTTTGGGTATTTTTGTTTTGGATGGACATGAATGAAGAAGTGTCATGAAAACAATCCTGCAGAGACGAGATGAATGAGGATCATCAGCACTGTCCCAGAGCTGTGATTCACACACACTCCGGTTTGATCGAGGAAATCAAGGAGGCTTTTTCTGTAGTTTGTTATTTTTTATTTTGATACAAAAGCCCTCATTGACTCTCAAGGTGAACTCACAGCTCTGCAGCTCTCCCTCTGGATTATCCTTGGCCTCCTCCTAATCACAGCCCTGGACAGTTTCCATCGCTCTGTCTGATAAATGCCGGCTACTGTTTATCCATCAGAGCCTCCATCCAGCCAGAGGCAGCAGGTGGCGCTGTGGCAGTGTTTGTCTCCAGCCTCCTCTCTGCCTCTCAGTATTGGATGGCAGATGTGAGGTGCTGCTTTTTCCCCCAAAAGCCCCACCACTGCTCAGGAGCCAGGAGCCAGGAGCCAGGGGCCACGCCGTGTCACAATCTGCCTCCTCTTCAACCAACAGAATACGGGTGGTGGAGGCTTCATTTACACCACACTGCTTGATAGTCCAACAGTAGCTTCCTCCAACCAGTGTTGGTCAGAGTCGAGTTATGTTGTTAAACTCTCTGCAGGGAAATGGAGGTTTATGTTCAAAGCTTGAGGTCAGAAGTTGTTCACTAATTTTCTCTTTTGTCGTCTTTTCACAGCTGGACATTTTATGCAATGAGGAAATCTTGGGAAAGGACCACACTTTGAAATTTGTTGTTGTGACAAGATGGAGATTTAAGGTGATTCATGCTTAACACACACAAATATTGCATCATAATGTGGTGATAGTTTTGTTTATATCTTGCTAACTTTTACAGGCCTCTGTGTTGATGTGTTGACCAAATAGGATTCAGCCTCATCAAACTCTAATCAGTCTGATTCAGTTTTGACTTATTATTTAGTAAAACGTTTTCTCATCATCTAATCTCAAACAAAAAAAAAGATATTTACAGCTTCATATTTATGTTTTCACAATGTTTGGATTCCCATTATGATGTCAGAAAGCTGAGATGCAGTGAATCAGCTGAAATGCATTATTGGAGACATCTGACCATGTCCTGAACTCCACCCCCCCCCCACCATGGCTACGCCTGTCGAGCCTTACATTCTTAGACTGCTCTGTAATGAATCTGAATTTGTGGTAACTTTTTGGCCTAAATGGCCTTTTAGCTAGCTAATAAGCTAATCAGTGGTTCATTCTACATGAGTTGGTTGAAAACGTTGTCAGAGAGACGTTTTAATGTTTCCAATTGACTCCGATGAAAATGATGGCTACATGTATCAGATAATGCTAACTTAGTGCAGCCTCATCAGCTGATGATGATCCATGCTGAAACAGTATCACATGGAAATAAATTAGAAGCAGTGTTGTATTGCAGGCCCCACTATTATATCAGTCAATCAATTATATATCAGGGCAGAACCCAGATACACTTTACACAAACCATTTGAATGAGCTTGTAACATGATAATGCTCTCAGCCTTGGAGTAACACTCCAACACTCCTTGTTCTTAGGAAGGTTCCTAACTGAGCAGATATCCTTTAGCACAGGATACGCGGGGCATTTACTAAAGAAAAGAAGGCAGATATGTCCCACGACTCCTTGCAGCCCTTGTCCAAGTACAGTCAAATTCTCTTAGTAAACGACAGCTGCAGTGAGTCCTGAGGAAAACTCCTTCATATCTTTCCTTGACCTCATGATGTTTTATGTCAAGTTTCTTCAGTTGCAAGCTCGACTTGCTAACGTTACTGGCTGTTAAATCAATTCCATACAATTTTTCGGAACATTTTTGGTTTTGGTAGGCTGAATGAAAAAGACTAACTCTTGCTAAGTATCTCACTTCCGTCCACACTGCATCAGTGTGCAGAAATCCAAAGCTTGACAGGCGTACTGTGTGTAGGTAGAGTTGAGAATCTAATTGCAGTCTATTCCTCAAACACTGCTCATACTGACGCTGTTTTCCCCCCCCCGACAGAAATCCCCCCCTCCTGCTCCATTACAGACCCAAGATGGATCTGCTGTAGCTAAAATGGACATAAAGGTTGTTTATCTTTTTTTTTTTCTTATTTTTTGGCCCAGTGGCTGCGGACTGTGTCGAAACCTTTTTATTTATGCAAAGACGATCAACCAACACCAAGCAAACACCCGACGGTAAAAGTCAACACAAGCCAGCAAATCGGGATCTAAAGGGTGGGGAACAAATACAACACAAACTGGCAACCTCCAGCACAGATACTGCAACACTGGTGTGTTTTTAGGAACTAAAACAACCATTTTTTTTGTCCGCGACATCCTAGATATGTGAACAAAAAAGAAAGAAAAAAGAAAAAAAAATGGAGAGAAAGCATATATTTATACTTTTGTACAGAAGAGACACATGGAACCAAGACACTACTGGTGCTCTGTTTACACGCAAACAAGATGTCGGGAATCAAGTGACCGTCTTTTTGAGCTTCATGCAGATTTCACCCTCCGGAGACAAAGACTGAGAGGACAGGAGGACGTTTTTTTTATAAAAAGGTGTTTTGTTTTTTTCTCTTATCACAACACACTTGACACGTCTTGGGAGCACAGAAAGTATATGGAGAAAGTTATATAACAGGCATCAATTTTAAGCTGTTTATCAAGTAAATTGTCTCTGAATCTTTTTTTTTTTATTTTAATTTTGTTGGCTTTGTCTAATTTGCTATTGGGTTCTTGATGATTGTCAATTGTGAATAGGCTAAAAATGTTTTGTGTAGTAATTTATGTTCTATATTACCAATATTGTACATAAAATGTCATTACAGAGAGAGAGATTGAAGAGAGTAAGAGAGACTTTAGACTGTTAAAAAAAAGAGAAAGTGGATCCCAGAAGTGCTATCTATATTTTGGGCGTTAAGTGTCCGGAGGTGATAAATTAGGATTTTTAAAGACAGACACATTATCAGTATCAAAATATATAAATGCATCTTTATGTTGTCTGACAAAGACACAAAACAGATATATCAAATCCTCTGCCATTTGTGTGTATGTGGGGTCTTGTTATGTTAACATGGTATGTTACATTGCTCTCATAGCATTACATGAATTTAGGGCAGAAAGAAAGAAAGCTTCAAACCCCCAAACCCACAGACCCACAGACCCCCAGACCCACAGACCCACAGACCCACAGACCCCCAGACCCCCAGACCCCCAGACCCACAGACCCCCAGACCCACAGACCCACAGACCCACAGACCCACAGACCCACAGACCCACAGACCCGCCCCCACGCACCTCATCTCACCTGCCTTCTATCAAATACAGCTTTTTTTCATTTTGGGACATTATTACCAACCAGTACTGTCTTAACAATAACACCACACACAAACAATCATTTACAAAATGCCTGCAAGACATAAAAATGCAATAATTGGCAACTTTTCGATTTTATTGATTTTGATCTCTTATATTTTCACCCCATGCAGTCCTTAGTATCCATCCTTGAGAACACTGCTACGCCCACATGTTGCTGACAGCTTCTGGGTGGAGCTGCTCGCAGCAGAGGTTGGTGGCACCGTGGGTTTGCTTCTGCTGCGTTTGCTGAAACTTTTACTGCAAAACTCTCTCTCAAAGCTGCACTAGGAACCATTTTTGTAACTGTAAAATACACACCGGTCTCACTTGTCTTAAAGGCACAGTGCACCCAAAAATGAAAATTGCAGTCATTACCCGCTCACCCTCATGCTGATGGAAAGTCAGGTGAAGTCTCGTAGTCCACAGAACAGTTCTGGAGCTTCACAGCGTTGCAGCGTTCTCCTGAACGACTGAAGTGGACAGAGACTTGATTCAAAACATTAGATGGCTCCATACAGCTTGTCGAGCATAATCCAAGTCTACGGAAGCCCCGAGATACCAAATTGATTTGAATATATGTTATTTACACGAGCGACTGGACCCAAATATTCAACTAAATATTGATAATCTTATTGATCAATGAAGGCGAACTGCAAAAAAAACTTTATTTCTGCCTTGTTTAACCAAACTGCTCAGAATTACAAACATGCAGAAAAGCGACCAAATATTTTGGAAAAGGTCTTATTATTTACCCTAAACAACAATACTGTTGGATAGCAGAGTCCTTTAGAATGAATGTCTTTAATTAAACACGCGTTGCTTCAGTCAGGTTTTGCGCTAACACTTTTAGATTAGCAGCTACAGTGAAGATTTCAGCTTAAAGTGTGGAAATAACACCTTTCAAAATAATTTCAGACCTCTGGACTTCTGGAGAACTTGGATTATGCTGGATTTAATGTTTTCGGTCGATTTCTATGTTTAAAACAAATCCCCGTCTATTTCAGTGGTTTCGGAAAGTGCTGAAATGCTGTTCTGCTGTGAAGCTCCAGAAATGTTGCTTTGCTCAGATAATTCATTTTTGGGTGACCTGTTCCTTTTAAGACTGAACATTTTCTCATCCACCAGGAGGTAAATTGAAATCTGTAATTGAAGAAAAAGTCTGGTAAACTGCAAGCTTTCTCTACAGAGCATGACTAAGCACCACGGACGGGCTGGTTTGAAAAACTGGAGTGCAGATTACTGACACTGTCACATAGTTGTGTTTCTGGGGGATTTTTCAGTTTCTTCTCACTGCCAGTTGCAAATGTGTAAAGTCGCACAAAGTGTTTAAGAAAACCAATTGAAGAACATTTCTGAAAGTCAAGTTGATTTTGTTTTTGTTGCAAAATATGTATAAAAGTTGGAATTTTTTGGAGACAGCCAGTGTTCAATATTGTAGACTTCACAAGACACAAATTTACGAGTCTTTGAGAAATAACTCGCAGATTCAGGGTTCGCACACGGACTGAGGTTTTTAGAACATTTTGATAATGAAATTCTGGATAAAATGACTACTGTTAGGGTCATTTGGTGCTTCAACATATGTGTTTCTGATGCTGTTCTTACTGTAACTGTGTGACTCAGCAAACCAATGTTCTGTTTAACAGCAAAACGTCTTAACTCGCAACATTCAAAGCCAACTGCTTAACTGTCTTTAACGTTACCACAACTGGATCCCTGAGCGCCGTGTCAGACCTCAAGTAGTATTACCTCACTGACCCGTCTCGTCAGTAATTAAACGACAGATATTTACCCTGTGCTTTGTTTCTGCCCACAACAAGCTGTTATGTCTGTATGTTCACATGCAGGGTTCCTATCCATCGTTATAGTCATATTTGAAAACTGTCTTCAATTGGATTACAAGTCTGAAAGATATTAAAAACACTTTGGTAGCTGTTGGAAAAACCCTTTGATTATTTTCAGTGTGTGCATTTCTGCAAATGATATTTGGGTCAGTAAGCACATCACTGTTGTCTATCTAACATCATCTCTAAAGTTTTAAAGATGGAGAATTTTGGATTTGGAGATTGAAAAATGTATAGGAACCCTGCCAGATAAGGACCTATGACGTGTGTATTAAATGGACATTTTTCTAGCTAACAGGTCTGTAACTAACCAGCTCAACCAAAACTCCTCCTGTTTCATGTCCCTTAGTCCAGTAACACATGTAGAGTCTTCATTGTTTTTGGTTTTTAGTTTTTGTACTAGTGTTTTGGTACCTAAAATCATGGAAAGTAAGTTTTTGAAATGTAAAAAAAAACAACAAATGTCTGCCCGGAGTAAATACGGGTGGCACCAGGTGAAATATTGAAACATTCTGCAACTTTTGCTCTTTATTCTGGGTTACTTCAAGTGTTCTCTCCGCATATTCTCTTCCTTTTTGTTTCTAAAGAACATTATGAAAATTGTGAACAGTGACACATTTGTAACAACTTTTTGATAAGTAGAAAAAGACAAATGTAATCAGAAATTGGTGTTTTTCCTTACGAAGATTAAAAAAAGAAATATAACCTGATCTACTCCTAAAAATGATTAAAAACCAAAAACAATGAGCCTCACCAGCTTTTCAGCTATTGTGCTAGAAATTCCCCACAGGAATAATGTAAGAATCTGCGCTATTATGTCTTTGTAAGTGCAGACTTGGTGTTTTAAAGGGTTATTTCATAGAAATAATGTCAAGTAATTTCCCTCCAGTTGTTAGAGACACTCTGAGGTCGACATCACGCTGATCTCGTCTGCAGTTTTACGTTTGGGGAAATGCTGTTTAACAATGTTATCTGTTATTTATTCAGCGACCTGTAACTTCAGTCCAGTCAGAGTCCTCGTCGTGTTTAAAGTGTCCTCACCTCACAGCTCTGTTTAAAATTCAGTCTGATTAAATGTGCGGAAGCTTTTTCCTCAGGTGATAAAGCTGTAACCACCCCCCCACCCCCACCCCCACCCTCAACAAGGTGCTAATATAATGATGACTACAAACAGAGACATGTGATCCACACACACCTCTGTACACACTGCTTTGTACTGTGGAGAAGGATTGGCAATGAAACAAATGTTACATCTGTATTTGTGTTCCGTTTTTCCCCTTTTGTTTGGCGTGGTTGCGTTCACACTGCAGCTTTGTGCTTCAGCTCCTCCTGTTTTTCACCTCACATCCGATTTTTTCACGTTGATCTTTAGCTCACTTTCACAGCAGCTTGGTGGAGCAGATCCCACACAGGCTTAAGGCTTGTGTTTTTTTGCTTTATGCGCGTTAGAAATACAGACAGTGAATGTGTATAAGGTCCTGGGTGCTGCAAACTGTGGGTGACCTACACTTTCTACTGTGCCTGAATGCATCCTCTGTAGTCACAGACAGCGCTGAAGCTTCTGCGGGTGCCTCACGATAACATTCAGAGCGCTCCAATGTGATCATAAAACTGTACTCGATGCGTCAACATTTTTGATTTCTATACGTGATCTGTTTTCTTACCATGTGACGACTTTCTACATTCAAATCATAGCATATTTGTAGTGATCCATAATGTAAATAAACAGATGAATTTCATTCGTTATCTTTGCTCAAACGCAACCGTCGCCACCAAACCTCAAGAAGTAGCCTCGAGTCCAACGTAAACATGATGCGCACGTTTCCATCTGTCACGTTACACCAGCAAGGAACCTACAGCCGAGTCTTACAAGATTATTACAGGCGAGAATCAGGTTTTGAATTTCCAAATATTGACGTTTCTGCATCGAGACCTGATCTTTCAAGACAGAATCATGTAATCCTCTTCCGCTATGCTGACTGTGTAGACACTGTGTGACTTGGTCTCTAATCTTGAACCTTTACCTGTTGTGTTATTGTCTTTCATGCTAATATCGTTATGATGAAACACAACAGTGGGAAGAAGAACAGATAAGAAGAACCTAATATTGTGCGTGGGTTTAAGGTCTAAAACTTCCCAAAAAAGATCAAACTGATGACAAAGTCAAGAGACAAAGTAATTGACCTACATTCTGATGGTTCTGCCCGACAGTTGTGTTTTCACAGTTACTGTACTTTACCGTCTGCGGATTCCTTTTTCCTTTTTCACAAACAGAAATCGAGTGTTTGTTTCAGCACAAAAAGCTGCATTGTGAACAAAACCTTTCACTTTGTGTATTTTTGGAGTAATGTTCAGAGAAACTCAGTAATCTGTGTTACGGATGGGGACCTGATGGAAAGCGTGGGGTCTTTGGGGGCGGGGCTTTGCCACAGTGACGGCCAGAAATCACCCGTCTCTGCCGCTGTGCTCTCTATGGTGCTAACAACTCCTTGTTTCAAACTTCTTCAAGAAAGATTCAGTCAGAGGCACAGAAAGAAGCCCTGTGTTGCATTGTTCTCCTGCCGCCTCCTTTCACACGTCTTTGCACTGTACCTGCATGTGCTCGGGTCCTCGGGTGTCTTCTCTTGTCAGACCTGTCTCGCAGTGCAGATAAAGAAGGTGCTGGCTTTGTTTTTTTCTGTCCTTTTTCATTGGTTTGTTGGCTGGGCTTGCTCTGGAAAGCAAACAGAGAATTTAAATAAGTCATAGACTGTGACGGGGCGGAATCTGTGAAAAATAAAAGAAAACTGGTGAGAAATTGGGTGTGCCAGCTGCAATTTTACTGCCTCACAGAGAAACTCACACTTCTTATAGTCTTCTGTTTTGAGCGTCAGATTGAGCTTCGATCTCTAAAGGACATCAGAAAAAAAAAAATCAGTTGATTTTGTTTTAATATTCCAAAAGTTCTCTCGAGCTTTTGGGAGATTTGACCTTCTCACCACCAGAGTGTGTGTGTGTGTGTGAATATTACTGGCTGCATCTTTCACCTCTGGTACACCAGAACGGATCGATGTTCATGCTTTTCATCAGCACCACCATTGAGACATCAGTGATGCTATGTTGACAGCCAAGCTAAGAGGCTTACAGGAGGCTCGCCTCCGCCTCGCTGCAGACGGGGGTCGGTATCAGCTCCCAAAGGTCTTCAGGGTGGAGCGAGGCCGCCACCTGTCAGAGCTTCAGCTCTCGTCCCCATCTTCTCTGCTTTGACCTTGAACACCTGTCAGCCTCGCTTGTTATCTCCAGCTTGTATCTGAGGGTGATATGGGTGAAGTTTGGATTCGAGGTGGATCTCGTGGACTGTCAGACCCAGCAGATTACGCTCCACCGTGATGTGAAGACAAGTAAAATTCTCAGAAGCTCAGCAACCTTCATTTCAAGCCTGTTGGCAGCGGGCTTGATATTCCTTTTCTATGTTCACTCCGTTGTAATAAGTGTCCACTGCGGGAGTGTGATAGCTTTCTTTGTTGCTCGGCCTTCTCTTTCTTCCTCATTTCGGAGCTGTGTGTGTGTGTGTGTGTGTGACAGAGAGGGAGACCTCAAGAGTCACTCTAAAACACTCTTAAAAATACATGTAGTCTGGTAACTGCTCTGCTGCAGCTGCTGTTTGATTTGCTCTGAATCACGTCGCGGTGCGGTTTGAAGAGCAAACGGCTGGTTAAATTGTGGATTGTTTCACCACTTTAGGATCATGTCTGTTGCTTTTAGAGATTGTCCCCTGGTGGCAGGATTAACAACATTGAAAGTTGCAAACGCCTCCCCTTGACTTCTGTGTGTGCGAGTGTTGGATTGAGATTGCCGGTTTCAGTAAATCCCAAATAAACTGGGACATCTGATCAAAAACAGCTCACAGTGGCGTGCCCCCATGAGCCATAGCAAACGTCATCAATAAATCTGTCCATTTTTTTTATATTGTTATTTATTTATGCTGAAAGTGACTTCTGTAGTAGTTTCTTGATTATTGAATTAAGAGATTTGCTCATTTTTGCTCACAAATTTTGTATTTCTCTTTTTTTGTGAAATATACCGAACTCATGCATAAAATGGCTTAAATTATGAATTTTGCAATTGAATTCCCTTTTTTTGTATTATTCAAAGTGTGTTTATGTCTACGCGAGGCTCTGTCTGTGTTTAACAAACACATAGCTGTCTTCTTTTTTTAAAGTTATGCTCAAAAAAACATGAAAAAACAACTAAATTGTGTGAATCTGGCAATGTGGTTATTGTATTTGCAAGGAAAATGTGCAATATACGGTTCTCAGATGGTTCCAGGTTTCAGCGTAGGACTCCAATATTTCATTTAATTTAATTTTTTACTCTTTTTCTTTTTTCCAGTCAGTTCCTCAGGTCACTAAATGCCTTCTGGTCCTGAGGGTGACCAGGAAATCTCAGAACATACACTAATGCACCCGAAATACAAAACGACTGGATTTTATTTTTCGTCTTGTCTCTCTCTCTCTTTTCTTTCCTCCCCCCTTTTTGTCTGTGAAGATTTTTTTCTCACATTGTTTTTTTTATTTTCAGGTTAACACAGGCACTTATTCAGGTGTCCTTTTCCTTGCCTCCTTTTTGTATTATTGTTATTTATTGCACATGTAATGAACTGGTTTCCATTGCCACATTTAATTCAAGGAGTTTTGGGTCAAGAATGGGGCTGGAATTTCTTACGTACAAAACTACAGAAGCTTTTGTCAAAACCTAAGTGTGTATTTCATCAATAAATGCCTTTAAAAGTGTTCCTGATGCTCAGAGACTCATTTTTTGAATTCAGCTGTGATTATTACCTGAACATGTTTTGTAGTTCATTGCACTTCACCTTCACATTTTCATAGACTAGCAGGAATGGCCGACCTCAAATATACAAAATTCTCAATCATATTGACATTTCATGGTGCTGCAACAACCCTGATGATGCCTTTTTAAGGGAACAGTTCACCCAAAATTGAAAATTCAGTCATCACCTACTCACCCCCATGCCAATGAAAGCTCGAGTAAGTTGTGTAGTCCACATTTCCGGAGCTTCACGGCGATGCAGCACTCTCCTGACCATCTGCAGCTGATGGGGACTTGTTTCAAAACATAACATAACATTTTGGGATAGTGTGAGTACAAACATGTAAATATTATATGGGCATAATTGTTTTTAAATTTTAATTGGAAAAATGTTACATATTATAAGTTTAACGCTCTTTTAATCAAAAATGTAATAATATGAATGAATCAAATGGCCGTGTTTAATGTGAAAAACTCACTGGTAGTGATGAAACCACAAAGATTTAAGCAGCGTTGCAGAACTTCCATATTCTGCACTGTACTGTCTGTCTGCTCTGCGGTGCTGTTCAGGCAGCTGTGCAGACAGACACAGTAAGCAACACGCTGGTGAACACTGTGGAGCGTTTAGCAGCCAAAGAGTCAGACAGTCTCTCAGGAGCTGAACACCAAACCAAAGCTAGAACGAGAATAAACGTTGGAATTAAATTCATCAGGGGACCAGAAATACAACACATAATGTTGCTCAGCATCTGATGGATGTTTAAATAGCCAGTGGTTTAGCCAGAACAACCTGTAGCAGTGATAATACGGCAGGTGGGTGGGCCTGTTGGAACGCTGAAAAGTTCCTCTTCTTCCTCTGTTTCACAGCAGTCAAATATAAACTTGTCTGTTTGAAACTGAAGTTGCAGAAGACAACATATAACGGAGTAGACAGCGTTCTGAACCTCCTGCAGAGCCGCTGTGAGAGGAGAGCAGAGCAATCCATCAGCCGAGCACAAGCACAGCCAACCAAAGGACTTTTCTGTGTTTTGAGCAACTTTGCTCCCCCAGTGAGCTTCATCTCTGCCACAAACACAAATAGTGGGTTTTTTTCTTTCACGATTCAAATTCTTCATGTTTGTTGTTTGGAGTTTTGTCCCATTGATCACAAAAAATGCTGTGTGTATCAATCAAAGGATCATTTGCACCAACAGATGGCAGGAAGTCAAGTTGTCATCTGTTGCTCACAGTGCAGCTGCAGATACATTCAGCAGATGCCTACTGACTTGTAGTACAATACCTGCAATCACTTTTAATGTACTACAAGGATTTTTTTAACAGTTAAATTTGATAATGAACGACCTACAAAAGCAAAAAAAAAAGACCATTAGCGAGCATTTCTGTATAGTATTTTCTGTATACTATAGTATAATAGGGTTATTCTTAATGTCTGTCACTGGGTCAGATTCCAGCATATTTTGGTTGGATAAATCATAAAAAGAAAAACTAAATTGTACTCCATAGTCTGGTGGTATGGAATTAAAAGAAAGTTTACCTCGTATCACAATCATCATGCTACAGTTATTAATGTTATGTAGCCACAAATAGATAGCCGATCACCATGCATTCTGCCAACAGCTTCGATTAAAAAACAGTATTTAATATATGTTGCAAGTTTCTTTCACTTGCTTTCAAATCAAATGCACTCGCTAATCAGATCAAAATCTTAAAGGGATATTCCGGTGTAAGTTTAATCCATGGTCTAACACACCTTGACACCGAGTAAGACTCCCCCTCGAGAGGTCAAGTTAGCTGACCGCTAGCTTAGCTAGTTTTAGCAACCTCAGAAAAGACCGCACGAAAACAATACACTGCCGCTTATGTCTCCAACTAGAAACCGCCATCAAAAAGCCACAATTAATGGTCAGAACAGCACCAAACTTCAGCAGCAGTACATGTACAGTCCCAGCACACAGTACGAAGCCTCAAACATCTGCTAGCTTTGCTGGATTTGTATTAAAAACACAGCACAACTCACCCTCTCCTCCAGCAGCCTGCCTGTGTGGGGAAGCCCTGACGAGTCGATTACCGAGTGCAGTAGATTTCTGCAGCTCAAGGATGAAAATGTCTGATTATTACTCCATTACTTCCGTTATTTTCCCTGTCAGCTCTCGATAATAAGAACTGAGCATTCCATGGAGTAATAATCATACATTTTCATCCTTGAGCTGCAGAAATCTACTGCACTCGGTAATCGACTCGTCAGGGCTTCCCCACACAGGCAGGCTGCTGGAGGAGAGGGTGAGTTGTGCTGTGTTTTTAATACAAATCCGGCTAAGCTAGCAGATGTTTGATGCTTCGTACTGTGTGCTGGGACTGTACATGTACTGTTGCTGAAGTTTGGTGCTGTTCTCACCATTAATTGTGGCTTTTTGTTGGCGGTTTCTAATTGGAGGCGTAAGCGGCAGTGTATTGTTTTCGTGCAGTCTTTTCTGAGGTTGCTAAAACTGGCTAAGCTAGCGGTCAGCAAACTTGACCTCTCGAGGGGGAGTCTTACTCGGTGTCAAGGTGTGTTAGACCATGGATTAAACTTACTGCTCTTACTGCTTTTGTCCACAGGGGCCGCCAGAATCAACAAAAAATGAGTTCCTTGTAGCCGCTTACGGTAAAAGTGCCTACTTTTGAAAAAACTTGAAAAAGTACTTAAAGAAAAACTTTTTTTTTTACATTAATATGAGTCAATGTAATTTGTTACTTCCACTACTGTGTACAACAAAGATAATAACTTTGAATAGGGTCATGTAGAAATTTGACTTATTATCCGTGACATTTTATTTACTTTCTCACACAATTGAAATAAACAGTAGCAACAGTCAGTCCCTCACATTGCTGCCATGACAGTATCATCTGGCTGACATTTGCCTATTTGAAACTCGCTGTATTTCTTTGACATCCGATGCATTTGAAGCGGTGCTGAATCTGTAACTCCAAGCAGATTAAAATATTGGATGATTTTTCAAACACAATTTCACACATACCTGGTTACGGGTGTGACAATGTAAAAGAGATGGACAATACCCAACAAGCTTACAATAAATACCTTTAAAAGCTTTAAATGTTCAGATTTGTCTATAAGAAGGCGCAGTATGATATACTTCATTGTGATTTTATTCTTGAACATTCAATATAAATGGACTTCTTTAACCATCCCCACTGTGCACTTGATTATTTATCTGAAATGATAAATATGACTTCACTGGGAATCAATGGTCCCTCCTGTGGTGCAGGAACAGACCAGCTTTTATTCGCCGCTCGCAGTTTGATGAGAGATTACTCTCAGAAGACAACAGGATGCGACGTGTTGTTTGTTTTCTCAGGACCATTAGATGGCAGCTATTTCAGTCAGTGTGTGTGGGCGGAGTATGTGTGGTGCTCAGATGTGTGAAATGAGAGGAGGGAAACCATATTATTGACTCATTAACCAAGTCTGTGGTGTGGAGGCTGTGGATCTTTCTCTCATTTTCCATCGCTGGTGTTTCACCACACCATTGTACACTGTTATTACTCCAGCAGGGACAGCAGGTGTCAAATTCAGGGCAGCTAATCAGGAGGAGGTACTAAAAGAGTGTTTGATGATGTAATGCTGCGGTTTCCAGTCTTTTTAGGTCTGTTTTGAATAAGTTTTAGAAGCTTAAAGATGCAACTACCCAGTGTTTTGCAAGAAAAATAATGATTACAGAAAACTAAGTAAGATGTAGGCTGTAAAAATAGTCATGCATTCGAAGCCATACTTAACAAAAAGTGTGTACATATTATTGACATACTGCACTTCAACAATATTTCCCTCCTAGCGTTTCCAAGTGGTATTACTGTTGGTGCCACTGTTGCAAAGTCAACTGGAACTTTTTCTGTAACAGCAACAACACAGGACAAAACGTGAGTTTAGTCAATTATTAGTCTACAACAAAAGTGATTCGCCAGTTAACCTTCCTTTTACCGGGTGACCGCGTGCCTGGTGGCAGACAAAATTGTATAGTGTATGCGAGGTTAATAGGAAACCAGTGTTAACACAGGTGGATTCATTATTCTATATCCATCCCATTGTGCAATCAACGTTTACGTCACGATGATAGGCTGAAGCAGACAACACGTCTAGTGCTAGTTTAAGTACAATATTCAGGTACTTGATTCAGTACAACATTCTTACTTCTCCACTTCATGTCGGAGGAACAAATTGTACTTCACCAAATTAAATGGATCTATTTATAGCTACTTTAACATTTTAATGTTTCTTTGTCAAAATGTGCACATTCCATCCCCTTTTTTTAAACACTGTCCTGTCCTTCAGTTTAGATGATATATATTTTACATATCTTAAGTGTAAATGTATGACTGTACTTGTTTCTTTTCTGACCTTGTTTATTTTTACTGTTTAACAACCAATGGCCGGGCGCCGTTTAGCTCAGCTGGTAGAGAAGGCGTCCCATGTACAGAGGCTGTGTCCTCGCTGCAGCGGCCCTGGGTTTGAGTCCTGGCCTCAGGCCCTTTGTTGCGTGTCACTCCCCGTCTCTCATCCTGTTTCCTGTCATGTCTTCAAGCTGTACTGTCAATAAAGCC
The DNA here is from genome assembly GCA_039737535.1 of Lagodon rhomboides. Lineage (NCBI taxonomy): Eukaryota > Metazoa > Chordata > Actinopteri > Spariformes > Sparidae > Lagodon > Lagodon rhomboides. The sequence goes on along the minus strand of CM077794.1, from coordinate 30,285,597 downwards.
AAAAGGCCAAAAAGAATTTACTTAAAAAAACAAACAAAAGCAAAACAAAACAAAAACAACCAATGGCAAATTTCTGTGTAAAAAACAAATAAAGCTGATTCTGATGATTATTTTATAATTTGATTTTACACATCAAATATATAAGAGCATGTGATAAATTGTTGTTGCTTAAAGATAGAATATGCAGCATTCTGCATTAAAAATGTCCAAAATTGACTATACCTATTGTTGTACATTGTGTTGAGTTGTGTACTTACATTATCTAACGTTTCCAACAATGTTCAACTTCAAACCCAGAGAAATCTGTAATTTGACTCAAGTTGATGGTGTGTGTTCATTTGGTCGCCTGTTGCTGTAACTTCCAGGAGAGAACCAGAGAGTGAGTGATGAAGACGGTGAACATAACGTGGATAAAACCTTGAATTACTTCATTCGCAAACATTTCTGCCTGACTTTTCTCAGCAATGGTGGTCACATGATCCAACGCTATTGATGCCATATGTTTTGTTTTAATTGAGAGTCCCCGAGTGGCAGAAATGACGTACCGTCAGTTTAAACTCATCAACATAAAATAGTAGTTTGGTCTATGCACCACAGTCGCCTGGTAAACTTTAAAGTAGTGCCTTCCCAATATCACATCAGAATCGTAACACTCAAAACAAAAGATTAGTACTTTTCTATACAAACACTGAAAATACTTCTGTACCATACCGTATTTGAATACTTCTTCCACCCCTGCACTAGTTGTAGTTGTCTCTTGGGACCATCGGTGTTGGAGTTGTCTTGCACAGATATAAAACTAAACAAAGTAGACGTACAGCAAGTGTTGTGCAAATCCATATTTTTAGGGAGCTCCTAATTGGAACGACTGTCCTCAAACGACTCCCTCAACACCATCTGAACATGCTAACAGCTCAGTGGGGTCACAGCAGATCAGGGAAAGTCTGAGCCAGCACTGTGGATGAACACGATTTCCCTCTTACTGGGCGACCCATTGGATGCGGTTCGATGCTTGTAAGTGGAGGGATCGGGGTGTGTCATGGCTTTTTTCAGTGCTCCAGTGCCCAGTTCTCTTCATGTGTCTAGACAGCCATGGGTGGAATGACAGCGAGAACGGCCCGGTGCTGTGTGATCTCCTCAGAGCTGCTGGTTTTGACGGTAGCCTCCCCGTCCTTCTCCCCTCACGCCTCGACTGAAAAATCAAAGCCTGCTATCTACAGTTATCATGGCTACTGTGGCTCAGTTCAGGATTTAACCTTGTCAGTATGTGAGCTCCATGAAAGTCAGGAGCCTCAAACTTTGGACACCACCATTAAATCACAATTAGTCTGCACATTGCGGTGAGTGTAACATGACAGTGGTTGGCTGAAATTGTATTAAGTCACAAAATTTTACCATTAGAGTTTGAGAATATCACACCTCAGAGATGAAAACCCTTGCAGGCTTACAGGAATTTTACTGTCCTGTCTTTTATAAATTCATTTTTCTTATTTATTTCTTTTCATTTACTTTCAGTTCTGGTCCTTTATGGGTTTGGCAATATTGTTGCTTCAGGTTATTACTGCTCTGTGTGATGCAGGGCTGAGAGGCCGGCGGAGGAGGAAGGAAAGGTCAATAATTCATCAAAGGTGGCAAGACAAAAAACATATCTTTCGGCTCCATGGGAAAAAGACACCTTGGGATGCCAAACTAAAACTTTTGAGGTATTCTCTAGTATAAAATTGTTCCAGCTTTTATTGACTTGAAGTCGTTTTAGATACAAGTTTAAAAATCAACATTTAATTTGTGATAATTATAAGTAATTAGGAGCTTAAGGTTCTCAAAATCAGAAGACATGAATCTCAAATATGAGAAGATTGTCTTAACTGTGATATATTAAAGCACTGAGGGGCTCAGAAATAACTGATAATGTGCTAAGCTTTAATTAAGGTCGCTATAAGAGAGTCTCACCTGACAATGTTGGCAGATCTACCACTTGAAAACCAGAGTTATTTTAGCAATCCAATGATCCTCCACTCTGATAAAGTAGCTAGATTACAGGACCGATTTTTAATGGACGTTTCAGTTCTGGACAGTTTCTTTCCCCCAAAGTTAAGCAGTAACCCTGTAAAATAATTTAGCTGTCCTTGGCCTTGGAGAACGTTACTATTCTGTAGTCAGTAACTGTAGGTAGTAGCCTAGTGCTACTGCCGAATGCTGTGTAGCTCTGTGCTATGTACCATGGCATGCTAACTTTTACAGCTTTTATTAGACCAGATAAATATTTAAAGAATATAAACACACATTGGAAACCCTTGCTCACTTTTCTGCTGTGGTGTTTTTGGCTTTAGAGTGGTTAAAAAAAAACATCTTCCATGGTTGCTAAGCCTTGACTGGAGAATTGCTGTTCAGTATATAAGGTTATGGAAGAACACATTTCCATAAAACCTGTTTTTAACACTTCAACACTTTTCAATGCAAGTCACAACTCCAAATGTTTCGTATTTGCTATTTGGTGTTTCTAAAAATGGAACAGCTCACTGGAACTCAGCAGTGATGCAGCTGTCAGAGAGCTGCATGTCTTTACCGTTACACAAACACTAATCTCAGGGTGTTTGTTGTTGCTTAAATCTGCAGTGTGCAACTTTTCTGAGCTATCATTCCATTTAGATGTAACAATCATACATCATCCACGGCAACTAAATAATCAGGATCTCAGATTCTCTTGTGTATTTTGACAGCCACCAAGACTAAGGAAGAATTCCAGACTCCATGCTGTAAATCATTTTGATGATGTGTTTACGTAACAGTGGAAAATGCGTATTATTTACCACTCTATATGGCGCCACGAACTAAACAGCGCCATCCTAGCTACGATGCTAATGTTGCTAGCAGTAAAACACATATATTTTCTTCTCTGGTCAAGATATGAAGGCAACCTTGTTAACTGCACAGTTCTCGAAACTCAGCATATTTGAACTTTCAGCACACCCCAGAGGACCTCCGTGCAGAGCCGTCACAATGTATCATATACGCAATAACCAGGAGACGTGCATAAAAGCTGTTTCTCTGCAGTAATTAACATGCGCCATAACTTTGTTTCCAGGAGTGTGTTGCTGTGAGAAGATGGATGTCATTTGTGCCGCTTTGAACAGGTTTGATCTGAAGAAACATGAATTCATTCCACCCTCTCCGTTTTTGTAAATCCTCTGGTTCTTGAGGAAACATTTGCAGATCACTTCATTTTTAACAACAAGGGCAAATGTTAAATGACAAGAACATTTGCATAAAGTCTGCATGAGAAAAGACACATTTATTTGATTTACAGACCTTGTGCTTCAGGAAATACAAAAGAAACAGCTGTGCGTGTGATGATGATGATTTAACAACTGCAGAGCAGACTGTGATCCGTGTCGGCTGGATTTAAGACTACAGATGGTGTCAACAGTCATGAACCTGGAGTAATGACACTCCAAGGAGCATCTCCCAAAGCCCTGGTATTAACGGTCCCCATGGCAACGGCTGTCAACCTCCGCCCCACAGACACACTGATCTACACGCATACATGCAGACAAAACCATACACATCAGCAAAGCAAGAAGGGCAGATTCATCGCTGTACCAATTAACAGCATCACAGAGTCATTCACAAGAGGTAAACTGTGGTGTGAATCTGTGTAAACATCCCAGCCTCCCCTGAGACTGGCACAGAATGCATTCATACTGTACATGGGTGCTATATGCCTGGTGGAATTACTGCAGAGGCTTATCTCTCTTCAAAGCTAACCTTTACACAGAAAAATGGTTCCCTGAAGGTGTCAACTGATCCAGAAGAAAGTCTGACCCTTTTTTCACACTCTCATGGCTTCCCAGCACCCGAAGCTATGGTCAGTACTCAACGTAAAACTACCTGAGCAGTAGATGTTTAAAGTTACAGATATGTTTTGCATCAGATCTGTTCTTGAGGGCAGAAATAATAATGATGTTGCTAATATTTCCAAGCTAATGCACAGACAAACACACAAGACATGTTATATTGGAGGTAAACAACTGGCTTTTTAACTGTGGAAATAATCCTTGAGAAAAACTCAGGGCCCAGAGCTTTCAACCATTAATCACCGCTGTGCGTCATGTTTTTCTCTTTTCTGTGTTGGAAACCAATACATTTAACGTAAATTACAACCCCAAAAAGAAGCATCTTATTTTAGATCTGTCATAAACATGCAACACTTTAGCTCTGCCAAATGAAATTGAATCCGACCGGTGGAAGTATTTCTGGCTGCAGATGTAATGAAACCTCCGCGGTGAACAGTGGTTTGTGAACGGGGGCCATTTTTCATTCTGGGAGTTGAGGGATTTATCTCTTTAACCTCTCTGTTACCGGTCCCTATGTCTCCAAGTAACCTCTCGTCTATCATCGCTCCTGGAAACAGACAGGAGACACACACACACACACACACACACACACACACACACACACACACACACACACACACACACGGCCTGCCTATGTACGCCTCTTAATTCAGCACTCTGCAGGTTTCTGCGCTGTCGGTCCTCCTGAGATTTACACAAACTTTTCCTTGGATGTCTGTCTGAGCCCCTGACAGAAGAAACATGCTGATACTTTTATTTACCCAAATTTCAGACAGTTCCTTTAAACCATCTATGTCTTCTGGAATGGCTCTCTTAACCCCAAATCCTCCAGGAGCAGCAGCAAGTAACAACATGTCCTCATTTCAGAGTCTTATTTTTATCTGGTACATACAGCCATGTTTTCTCAGCTGGTGGGGAGATGTGTACCAGAAACCTTTCAAATGTGAAGGTTAACATTTATTTTAGCTTGTTGCCGGTGGTCTTCATTGTCCTTTCTCTTTTCCATTTGTCCTGCACAGTTGAAGATATCAGGCTCATTTTCCTCCCTCAGAGGGAACCATTTTATGTACTTAATCCTTAAAGTATGAAAAACTGTGACAGAGATAATCCTGAAAACTGAAGAAACATTTTGAACTAAGTGCCATTTATGTTCTTATGATATACTCAGAATAAAATGTCTCCCTCTGGAAATAATCATTTAAAAACCATAACTTTATTACCTTTGATGTCCTCATAATTACCATTTCTATCTGCCTTCGTGTCTCCATCAGACTAAGTGAATGAATATACTCATGTTAGTGACAGAAAAGCCATTTTATAGGTATTTTTAATGGCGTTTTAGAGTTTGTAACCTGGAAAATCATTAAAAATGTTGATGACTCATCCTGCACTTGGGGGCGTATGTTCAGTTTTCATCCAATAAATACCTTCTTTATTTTCTGATGCTGCCATGGATGTATAGAATGAGGAACTGCACCAGAGGTGTGTGTTGCTAGAGACTGGACTACACAGATTACTGTACAACTTTATAACCCTATTCAGCGATTTGGGTGAAACTGGTCCAGTTTTATGGAGAAGATATTTCCCTTGCTGCACTCTGGACAGATAGTTTTAACTGCTGCTAAGTTAACTGTTAACAAATGTACTGATAACTAGCAGTTTCTCAATGATAACTCCGGACCAGAGGCTTGCTTGTGGGTTGCCAGGTTCCAAACTAGGAACATGTAAATCCCATCATCAAACTAGCCTCCATCTACACAGAGGTGGTGTTTTTCAGTCCAAACGTGTTCACTTGGAGCAGGAGGAGATGTTACATTTTCCATTCATTATCAATACCTGCTTTGCAGGGTCACAGGGAACTGGAGCCAATCCCAGCTAACATTGGGTGAGCGGTTGGAGTACAAACTTGACAGGTTGCCAGTTCATCACAGGGCTAACATTTAGAGACAAACAACTATTCACATATGGGAAATTAAGAGCGACCAATTGACCTCAATTTAATGTCTTTAGACTGTAGGAGGAACCCGGACTACCCAGAGAAAACCCACACAAGAACAGGCAGAACATGCATGCTCCACTTAACCCCAACCCTACTGCTGTGAGGCAATGGCACTAACCACCACCATGCTGCCCATGTGATATTTTCTACTGGTAAAAGTTTGTTTAATATAGATAAGAATTACTTATCTCGACTGCTGCTATAAAATGACAAAAATCCATCATCCTCAAAAACCCATTGTCAAGTTATCAGGTTTGTTCAACTCCAGCCCAACTTGAAAATGGCTTGGTACCGAGATCCTCAAAGGAAGCACAGGACAACTCAATCCAATGGTTTATTTGTATTTATTTTTCAGCAGTTGGTTGGTTGGTCATCAGGTTGAAAACCTTCAAAGAACAAAGGACAAACTAGAAACATTTGCATTTCCTGCGAAAATACAGTGTGAATGCTGAAGTGATTTTGAAAAAACGGCTGAATGTACGTGAAAATACTTGCCTGAAATGCATAAAACTATAGGAATGAATGGTCAAGATTTTGCAGAAAAAGCAAAGTTTTTCAAAAGCTGAAAAGGCTGAAAAGTAAAAAGTAAAATAGGCTGAATGGGCTAAAAAAGCCGAACATTTTGATAGCTGAACAGTTTCTCTAGCTGAACATATGCTGATTATTTGAAAAAGCTGAAAAGGCAGAAAGCTGAATATTCAAAAAAACTGAAAAGCCAGAAAGCTGAATATTTGAAAAAGCTGAAAAGGCTGAAAAGTACAAGGCTGAAAGAGCTTAAAAAGCTGAACAGTTTCTCTAGCTGAACATATGCTGGAGCAGTAGCAGAACCAAAGTTGAATTTCCCCATAGCAATGAGTGGCAAAACACCTCCCAAACTCCTGTGAGTCTAGAAAAATGTGTAATGGTTATGGCCAGAATATTCATACAGTGAATAACAGGAGACATTGTTGAACTCTGTGATGTCTTTTTTATTTCTGTAGAGTTAAAAATGAGGGCGCTAGAGCAAGAGACAAAACAGGTGCTGTGTGCTCTCCTTCAGAAATTTAGGCTCAAAATTATCATTGTGGCTTATGGGGGAGCTGCTGGAGTGCTTGATGCTCTGGGGCTTCTACAGCCAAAAGTTTGAGTCCTACATCTGAAATAAGACCTGGGGCCGTATTCACAAAGGATCTTAGGGCTAAAAGTAGCTCCTAACTGGTGAATTTAGGAGAAACTCCTAAAAATAATGGGTGTGTCAGTCTTAAATTTAGGACTCCTAATTTTTTTCACTAAGAGCAATTCACAAAATATTTTAGGCCTAAAAAGTAGCACCTAAGTCTAGGAGAGCTTAAAAGTCCTCGAGAGGACTCCTAACTCAGTAAGACCTATTCACAAAGAATCGGAAAATGGCTGCGAGACGAAATGTTTTGGAGACAATGGAATAAAAATAAAAATAAATAAAAATAAAAATAATTGCGCCATCAAAAGATGAGGACGTGTTCGTCAATAGAAAGAAAGTACATTCCATCAACACGCAGATTGTTTTTGATGCAACTTTTAACATTCTTGATGTTGTTGCAAAGTGGCCTGGGTCTGCCCATGATTTGCGTATTTTAATGGAGAGCGGTCTGAGGCAGCTTTTTGAGAGGCACCACGTACCAGCTGGGTGTCACTTGCTGGGTGACAGTGGCTCCCTGCAAGACGTGGCTCCTGACACCCTATCTGAATCCACAACCGGGAGCACAGTTAAAGTATAACATGTAAGTGATTATGCAGATTACGCTTAGTCCTATGCGTAAAAAACATTGTCGTCTTTTATTTGTTGAATCCATATTTATTATTGTTTACTGTTTTCCTCCATATATGTTAGAGTACACAAAAATACACGAAATGTTGTGGAGAGAGGAATTGGGCAGATGAAACGTCGATTTCATGTCCTGCACGGCGAAATACGCCTCAGCCCAGAGAGGGACAGTGCAGTGATCACTGTATACGTGGTCTGCACAAACTTGTCACGCTGCGTGAGTTCGGTAAAGTTGGAAATATATTCACAGATTTGAACTTCACGGATCAATAACTCATAAGCGAAACATTATTAAAACACAAACGACGACTCTTAACTACCGTAGTAGGCTACCGTAGGTAGACAACGAGCTACAACCGTATTTTCATCCAACGAGCGCTCCTCCGAGCTGGACACATAACACTGGTCTCTGTGGTCAGCCGTCTGTGAGACGAGGGCGCAGGGACCGTCTGAGACCAGTGTTATGTGTCCAGCCCGGAGGATCGCTCGTTTGGATGAAAATACGGTTGTAGCTCGTTGTGTTTTGATAATGTTTCGCTTATGAGTTATTGATCCGTGAAGTTCGACTCTGTGAATATATTTCCAACTTTACCGAACTTCATGCGTGTATTCTGCTAACTGCACTGTCCATAACTACTTGATAGGAATTCATTTCTAGCCTAGGCTATTTCCTTGTTTTTCGGTGATTTAGTGGGCTCGTTTGTGGGATGTTGCGGATGAGTTTCACCGAGACCGCCTCGCTCTGAACAACCAATCACCGTACTGACCGCTTCTAAAGTCGTGCACGAGAATCGACGTAATCCATAGCAACGGCGCGTCACTCTTAGTTCACTCTTAGTGATTTATCCTTAGTATGAGTAGGTCTCAGTGGCTTTGTGAATAACTTTTAAGAAAAAACTCCTACGTAAAATGTTTTAGCGCGAGTTAGGAGCACTCCTAGCGGTAAGATAAAATGCTTTGTGAATACGGCCCCAGATGTGGGATCTAAATCAAGGTGAAGATCATTTTTTCTCAAGTTGCTAAAAAACCTTAAGACTAAAACTGTGATGATTTCAAAACCGTAAAAGATTTTAAAAAGCTGATGACATGCTGAATAGTTCAAAGTCTGAACTGGTGTCTGTAGCTCAAAGTATGAGGGACAAGAAGGGGTTGAAAGACTGGTGGTTTTGAAGATTTTCCCATTCACTTCCATTGTAATTATTGTTTTTGAAAAAGGTTTCTCTAGCTGAACGTATGCTGAAGTAGTAGCGGAATGAAATTTGAAAAATTCCCCATAAGGATGAATGGGAGAATCTTAGCAGAAACAGCTGAATATATCCAAAAGTAATTGATTGACAAGCCATCATGTCCTTAAAAAGCTGAACATTTTGATAGCTGAATGGTTTCTGTAGCTCAAACTTTGTAGCTGGAGAAGCGAGCCACAAAACATACGGAATCAGGAATAATAATACATTCCAGAAGGACAATAGTGTGAATGCTGCAAGCAATTATACAAAGTATTATTTCCAAACCAACTTCAAACCGACAAACTCTAAACTAAATATTTTACATGTTATATGTTTAACACATATTTTTACAGTGTGCTCTCAAAAATGAACCAAAATTCTGTCTCTTAATAAAAAGTAAATGAAGAATTTGTAAACTTCCATCAGCAGCATTTGTTTGCAGCAAATAATTTTCCAGTTTAGCAAAGCTGCAAATAACACACAAAACAAAACTATACTAAATATCAAAATTAAAGTCTTAGTTACCAGTGGCGTCTTTGAGCAGAACCCAGAGCTGAACCCTGCTCCTCTGTCTCCCCGCTGAGACGCATGCAGCGGCTCAAGGTGCTCCCACTTCAGTGGTAATGAGCAGTCTGCTCTCTGAGCTAGTGGAGCATCATGGGAACTGTAGTTTGTTTTCGGTTCCCATTTATTTCTTCACCTCAACACCCATGGTGATATTTCCATTTCAAACCTTGAATAATGCAAAATTAACGCATTACATACAGCACAAAATGACCAGAGGATTTATAAAACCAGACTTGTATATTCAACATCAGTATTGTTCTCATAAATCCAGACATCTTCACATTCCTCCAGCAGTTTCTTGGGAGTTGAGAGACTTTCTGTTTCCCACCGACGAACACAGTCACCCTGTTAACTCCATAATCCCCCTTTAGGCTGCTTCTTTATGTGAAGTGAAAGACATCAATGCAAAGAATCAGCTTCTCTACTTCCTCTATTGACCGTGCGATCTTAACAGCTCCTCATCGATCTGCTCTCACTCTCCTCGTCTGATCTGCTCTTCCACACCTCTGGTTTACACCAATTAGGCTCCACCCTCTGGAAGTCTTCTGCTCCAGTGGTCAGGCAACAATAGAAACGACCCAGGACCCAGATCATTTATTTGACAGACCATGACTGATTGACCACCCTGCTTGGATCATTTTTTCCAACCACAGGAAGAGTTTAGAAAGTAGCAGTAGTATGTTTTTCCCCCCATTAAAAAGCAACAACTTGTTTCTCCAGATTTTCCAGAAGTGTTTTGGATGGTTATTTCTGCTTCCAATCATCTATTTAAATCAATCAGACATGGGTTAAAATTGTATTCATTGATTTCAATCACATACATGTAAAGTTTCATTTTCAAGTTAATTAAAAAAAACCAACAACTTTAATGTCTTAAACAATAAACACAATATTGCCAATACAGACAGATCTCATCCCTCAGAACTTTATCTGCAACTCTGTTATGATGTTAAACATGAGGTTTTGCTTAAATCAGAGACATCGGGCTGATCTTTACGCAGGTTTAAAAACCATTAAAAATGTCCACAGTGGGAGATAAATTCTCTCCCCTCCCTTCAGAGATACTGCTGACAGAGGAGGCTGGTTGTTCTGGCTGTTTGTAAAGAATGGTGGTACTGAAGCTAAACAGTGTGTGCACAGCATGTTAGATGCCATAATTTCAAATGAAAAATTAATGAATGCATCAAGCAGCTCTCTGAGGTCTATATCCTCCCTTGTCTGGCCTTTGTTATTCATCAAGTCAAGTTTTTGATCAAATAGTTTCCTTGGAAATCAGTTGAAGCGATTTTCTCCACACCGCAATTTAGTGAGTGAGATTACAAACAATCTGAGTTGAAGTGGAGAGGAAACCAAGGAAACCTCGCTCTCCCTGTGATTTAGAGCACACACACACACACACACACACACACACACACACACACACACACACACACACACACACACACACACACACACACACACACACACACACACACACACAGAATGCAGGGAAGTATCCCCAAGTAGAACAAGAGCCTGTAACAGAAGCATTCATCTATCCCAGCTCAGCCGCCCCCGCTCAACTCCACATCGAAATCACCTGAGGCTCCATTAAGCTGCTGTTTAATCACCCAGGTGCAGAGAAAAATGAAGCAGCTGCCTGTCGGGATTCTCAAAAAACAAAAACAAGTCGAAGCACCTCAGAGAGCTGAATGTGTGGTCCTGTGGAGTTTAATATGTAGAACAAAGCTCTTTCAGCAGGAGTGTTGGCACTGCCCATCCTACAAATAAACCCACTGTGTTTGCTCTTATGGGGAGGACATGGGGAGTTATATTAGAGACATGTGACACGATGGTTGTAGATTCAATTCTGCCATTTAGCTGGGGATCAGGTGGAGAGGGTGAAGGAGTCACATACAGCTTCATGGGTTTTCTTGGATTTAAGCAGCTTCAGTATGAATTAAATAATCAACAGTAAGATTCAAATGCCATGATCATGTTTCATTTATAAACATTTTGGCAACTTTTTTGGCCACCTGGGAGCAGCACAACAAGCTGTAAACTCAAAATGTAATTATTTTCAGAGAAATGAAGTATATTCATGTGATAATTCACTGTGGACAGCAGTAACATTACACAGTCTTTCTTTCTATTAAAGCTTTAATTAAAAAACGCATAATCAAAGTCTTTTTGGGTTGAATCTTAAACATTTGTGATGTATTTCCAACTGAACTCAGCTGAGTGAAAAAATGTAAAAAAAAAAACACCTGAGAGGCAATGCTTTTTTACAAAGTATTTTTTATGCACGAGGAAGATGGAAAAGTTGGGGCAGCGATAAAAAGAACATGCAACAAATTGCAATAATAAAAGATTCAGCAAAAAAATCATCAACATGAAGCGTGTGACTTAAACATCCACTGAAGCTTCTGCTGCACTGAAGAGACACAAAGAGAGCAGATGAAAACATGAGATTTGTTTGGAGCGATGAGATGACAGTAACCTTCCTCGCATTAATACTGAAGAAACATACAGTGCCATATTTCCACCAGGTTTTCTTCATCTAAGATTTGCCTATAGTTTTAACTGAATCATTATATTAAACCCTATAAATAATGCCACCTACAGCTTAACTCACTGAACCAACTCCCTAATAGTCACATAGCTATTTTGGACAGAAGCATGCCCAAACTTTAGTCAAGATTTGCACATTTGCATTAAAACGTTCAGGTTTAAAACAGGTTTCGTAATTCCATAATGTCTCTGACAAAACATGTGTGTATTGAAACCACTTTATGATAGAACGAGAAGTTGTTTTAATCTTGTTGTCCTCCAAAAACAAATGTTGACCTTCCAACACAGCCAATAAGAACAGCCATAGTTCAGATACTCTTTTTAAATATGGTGATGCCTTTTTAATAACTGAAAAAAAAGTTCTCAAAACAATTCCAAATGTCATGCAACAGTTATATAAATAACTATCCAATTAAAGGTTTCTAAGGTCATTGTTTAATGTGGAGTTTGATTAGAGTAATTATTGAGGCCCCAGGAGTGGATGTCTAAAAACAAGTGTGAGAAAAATATGTAAAAACTAAACAAAAAACCTGCCCTGTGTGACAAAAAAGAGCTTCTGACTGTTCTTGTGCAACAGTGTCATCAGAGTGAGAACACAAATGCAGAGGTGCACACTCCCCTCTGTTTATACATAGCAGGGTATTTAGAAAAACGAATATTTCCCTCCCTCCGTTTTCAAAAATAACATCGTGCACACAACATCGTTTTCAAAAAAGTTGTCATTTCCATCAACCCGCATAAATACGCCGTCGAGCGTCATTATAACTCTGCCAAACCTCTGGGTGGCAGTGTGGGGAGAAGGATAAAGCCATGCAAGCCAATCAGAATCCTCAGAATCAACAACAACGAATAACACGAGCGACTTCCTGCTCCTTTCAATAACGCTCACATGACATTAAGCATTTTCTGGCACATAGCCTAATGAGCGTGAGAACCTAAAACCCTGTTTCTCCCAGCTGACACGACAACACATAACCGGAGTTTTCCAAATTCTCCACTTTGCCCGGAGTTTTTAGAAATAATCGTTTTCTGTGATAAAAACGGGGTTTTCGTGTAAATGAGAGGCCAAACCGCCTGGAAATATCTGCGTTTTCCCTTCGTGTAAACGGGGCTTCAGGCAGATGGATGTTCCACAGCTTTATTCTCGCATGGAGGCATTTTTTTGGCAAAAGCCAGACGAGTGGCTCCTGTCTTTGTTTGTCCAGAAATTACCAAAAGGGGGAAACTCACATGAAGTTAACTTAAAGAGGCAGAAGACAGTTGCGAACCACAAGAGCAATTAGCACACCTGAGCTGAGAAAACAGTGTTAATCTCTTAGAGGACACAATGAGCCGTGTTCAGACGCAATTCAAAGCAAAATGTCATCATACTTCATCTCAAATTAGGCCTTTTCTTTGCTGGGACTTAGTTAGACTTAGACTTGCTAGTTGAAAAGTTCTCCGACTGGCGGTGCAGATGTTTGCTGGATCAGCACACTCCCACTCTGTGTGTGGAGCTGTGTTTGACAACTCAGACAGATTTGTTAACTTACACAGGGCTTCACTGGTTTCTTGTATTTTCCTCCAGACTTTCTCTTTTTTGCTCCATTGTCTCTGTGCATGATAAAAAAGAGTTGTAAAGACTCTTGAGATAAAACATTTCACACGTCTTTTCCTCAATTTCTGGTGCGTACATTTTCAATCATTGTCTGCATTCTTGCCTCTTCTACATCCCATCCCATGTCCCATACTAAGTGCTGTATCGTAGGCAACTGGACGTGTTGCAGTTTGTTGAAGACGTTTCACCTCTCATCCAAGAGGCTCCTTTAGTTCTTCAGTTCTCTTTGTTGAAGCTAAACAGCATTTAAGTGGGATTTTATGACAGAACGCTTTAAGCTTGGATTGGAAACTACTGCTGCTCCAATTCACTCAAATATTTGGCATCGCACAATATCCATGTGCTGCTCTTGGGAATGATGGATTACAAAATGACATACTGGGCTCAGGCTCATGTCCTCAAGGGGATAGGGAGCCTGAAAACACAACATCTGTGTTTAATCAAAGAGCTCAAAGTTGATCCCAAACATTTAAAACCAAAGCACCTCATCATGATGATTGTAAGACAAACACTTTCATTTATTGTAGGTTTTGGCAATTTTAATAATTCTCCTTAAAGCAACATTAGATGTAGAATCTCGCATTTTGTGTGATTTGACGCCCCCCCCCACCTATTCTGAGTGCAACACAATCGTCGTAAATGCCAATACCAATTTCTTTTTTATTCCTTTCATGGCTTTATTGATAGAACAACTCAGAGAGACGGTGAGCTACCAGGGCGTCCCATGTTTCTGGAACAATTTGTAGCATCACGCAACACAACGCACTGAACGCAATGCAACGTGCTTACTTAAAACTTTGCGTGTCATAACAATCTAATACCTTGAAGAAAACATGTGTGCTCATGTATTTTTGCTCAAGCGTTGCACACAACTGACAGAATTAGCACATCAAGCTCACGTTACATGAACCAGAGGAAAAAAACACCCGACTGCATCCTGCTACCGGCTGAACCTCTGTCAAATTGGGCCGACTTGGCTTATGATAAAAAACCAGCAAGTTAACAACTTTGCTAAGAGCTAAACATCAAGCGAGTGCAACAAACCACACATATAACTTACAATTCATCAGCAACAAGTCCAGCTCAGCATCTGTCGCATTTTAATCAAATGTCTCGTCCTCCATCACTCTTCTGTCTCTTCACCCTGTCACGATGTCCGTAGAGGCTGCTGGTAAGGTTGAGGTTACGGTATTTAGTAAAAATACCAAAACCTATTACTTTTATTTTTGATTTTGACACCACATGCATATCAAAAATATCTGCCTAATTTCTTGACCTGTGATGAATAAAACACCCTCAGCAAATCCCTCATCTGTCCGTGACTCGTGCCCTGATGTCTCCACCTGCTGCTTACACTGTACACAAAGAGCTTAAGGTGCTCAATAACTTGTCTTCTTTCAGTGCACTGATCCAGTGACAGCTGTTCTTTAAAGAGAATTGACTTTTACCTAATTAGCTGAAATGTCAGTGAACTCCTCCAGAAACGCAGCAGATCACACAGACTGTCTCCTCAGGCCCTGATGGCCTCCAGCTGACTGAGCTCTCTCT
The DNA here is from genome assembly GCA_039737535.1 of Lagodon rhomboides. Lineage (NCBI taxonomy): Eukaryota > Metazoa > Chordata > Actinopteri > Spariformes > Sparidae > Lagodon > Lagodon rhomboides. The sequence goes on along the minus strand of CM077794.1, from coordinate 30,270,473 downwards.
AGCTCCGTTTTTTGTTGCTAATATGCGTGTTATCACAATCCTGGAGTGCTCAGCTCCCTTACCATTGTGAGTGCTATCTTTGCCTCATCGCCCTGCGGTGCTCCCGCCTCTGGGGAGTTTTTTTTTGTGCGTGATTCTCTTTGCATGCAGAATGCAGCTTCTCTTTTCATGAACTGACTCAAGATAAATGCAGGGAGCTGGAGTGGAGTATGGAGTGCCAACACGAAGGAAGGAAGCGGACTGTAATTGGCAGATAGATTGGCGGAGAGAATGACAGCCTGGTTGACGTCAATTGAGAGCCATTCATTTGCACCTGTTGGCACTCATAATCGCTAAAATGGAGATTTATTTCATTCAGGGGAATGAACAGTGAATGTCTCTGGATAGAATTAGCTGATGCAGATCATGCCTACGTATGTAAATTAAGCTACATTATATACATGATGTAACTTCTCTCGTCTGTAAGTTCATGGGTTTTCAATGGTTAACACAGGCTGACCACAGATCTTCACAGAGCTGGTCGGTACCCCACGTTTGAAATATAAAGCGTTTACATTCTGAAATAAGGTGGTTGCTGATAAGTGAGATTACAGAGGTTATTGGGGACATTAAAGGGATAGTTCGGAATTTTGGACATAAGGCCTATTTTCCAAGTCAACCGGTGTGTTTGAGATGTCTGGAGACGTTTTCAAGACATTTCATTCAGGTTCTCCTAGTCGCCGAGTTCGCTGTGCTATGGCTAGCGCAAGTCAACGGATCTTGTTAGCATGGCATTAAAAACACTCATACCGACTCCACAGTGCACCCGAGGCAAATCAATTAAAACACTAGACTATTATTGATAGAATAATATTTGAAACAACTCAACTCAACTCAACTCAAACTTTATTTATAAAGCACATTTAAAACAACCAGGGTTGACCAAAGTGCTGTACAGATTTCACAGTTGCAGGAAATAAGGTAAAAACTAAAAAGCTAAAATACATAAACACAATGCAATAAAATAGAATGAAAATAAAATAGAATAAAATGAGTTAAAATTTAAATAAAAATGTAAATAAAATTTTTTGCCAGATGTCCACTTAGACTTGATTAAAAGCCAGGGAGAAGAAATGTGTTTTTAGGGAGGATTTAAAAACCTCAAAAGATCCTGCAGATCGAATGTGCCAGGGCAGGTTATTCCAGAGCCTCGGTGCTGCTGCCACAAAGGCACGGTCACCTTTGGTTTTGAGTCTGGTTTTAGGCGTGGCCAGTAGCAGCTGATTGGAGGATCTCAGTGTTCTGGCAGGGGCATGGATTTGGAGGAGCTCTGTCAGATACTGGGGGGCTAGGCCATTAAGAGCTTTAAAAACAAACAATAAAATTTTAAAATCTATTCTAAAAGCAACCGAGAGCCAGTGCAGCGAAGCTAGGACGGGTGATATGTGGTCACGTTTACGTGTGCCAGTAAGGAGACGGGCAGCTGCATTTTGTACCAGCTGCAGGCGGTGCAAAAGTGAGTGGTCCAGGCCAACATATAATGAATTACAGTAATCCAATCTCGTATTGATAAAAGCATGGATTACAGTCTCCAGATCTCTGCGTGGCAGGTACCCTTTTACTTTTGATAAAATTCTTAACTGGTAAAAGCTGTTTTTTACGACCGAGCTAACCTGGCGATCGAATTTCAACCTGTCATCAAGTATTACACCAAGATTTTTTACTGATGATCGAATGTTAGGTGTAAGGGGGCCCAGAAAGCCAGCAGGAAAGTCTGCTGGACCACAACCAAACATTGTGATTTCGGTCTTGCTTTCGTTCAGGTTCAGAAAGTTTGAGGTCATCCAAGATTTAACATCATTAAGGCAGTCAAACAATGACTGTGCGGGGTTGTTGGATTTTGATGTTAAAGGAACATAGATCTGGACATCGGAAAAGAAAGATTATGGTTCTTGAAAATTGACCCTAATGGTAGTATATACAGAAGAAAAAGAATAGGTCCGAGAATGGAGCCTTGAAACAAAACTAACCTTGCATCACATGAAGAATCATCCATTTTTTTGAGGGACTAGTTTCTCAGCAGCAGCGGAATTTTACTTTGCTCCCGGTTCTCAGCTCCGCCAGCAACGGCGGAGCAGTGACCATCCAACATCACCGCGAGCCGGGGGAGACCACAGCAGCAGAGGAGAGCGACAGAGGAGCCAGGCGGTGAATAACCCTGAGGTTGTGGTGGAGGGAGGACCAACGGAGCAATGATGGACAGCCCACAGAGTATTGAGTATGTAGGTTTGAAAGTTAGCGTTGCTAGGCTAACAGCTGATCGGCGGGGCTAACAGCTGATCAGCGGAGAAAGGCGAGTCCACGGAGCCAGTTGTTCAGGTGTGCAGCCTTCAAAGTTAGTAGCACAGCTCCAGAGTTTGTACGGACAACTTGGCTTTCTTTTTTCCAACAGAAAAAAGCAGCTGTGCTACGGATTGAGAAGCGGTGATATTGATGCCAGCATCCTCTCGCATCCGGTAACTTATAAGTGCTAGGTGATATCAGTCCGCCGCTGCCTACTAGGAAGTATGACACGCTGCTGCTGCTGAGACATAAATCCTTAAAAATGCAAGGTTGGTTTTATTTCAAACATTCTATCAACACATATATGTACATCGATAGTCTGCCGTTACAATTGATTTGCCTCGGGCGCACTGTGGAGTCGGTATGAGTGTTTTTAATGCCATGCTAATAAGATCCATTGACTTGCGCTAGCCATAGCACAGCGAACTCGGCGACTAGGAGGACCTGAATGAAATGTCTTGAAAACGTCTCCAGACATCTCAAACACACCGGTTGACTTGGAAAATAGGCCTTATGTCCAAAATTCCGAACTATCACTTTAGACCTCATCATGCTGAAGATGGAGACTCATCTACTGACTGGTCTGTCTTTACAGGCTGACTTCTGGTGCAAACCTTTCTAATTCTAACTTTGTAACTTGTAGACTGATAAGTTTATAGTTAAGTGCAAATACTATAATGTAGTAAGAATGCTAAATGTTGAACTTACCTCTGGCGATTTCACTTACCCTTCAAAAATCACAGTAGTGGTGTTCATCTGTGAAGATTATGTGTATATATCATAAAATTGTGTTTACCACACGGGGCTTATTTTTGGCAATAATCCAAAATCCAATAAAAAATTCTATAGCCTTTTGTCGAGGGAACCAGAGCACTGCTATTTTATATTGTCTAAATCTAACCTTGTAGTTTTATCTCCTAAACTAAAATGTTCAAACTGTGCCTGGAAATGTTCTTTAAATACCGGAAAATAATACATTTCCCAAATCTGATAGTAAAAAGCCATAAACACAAACAGTCTCATTTGTTGAGTATTTTACTGTACTGTATCACCTAAAGATCTACCTTTCCAAAAACTTTTCAGCAGAAAACTTCTCATAATAACACCAAACACTCGTAAAAGGCAGAATATCAGCTTCCATGCACATAGATGAGGTTAAATATACAAATTATCGCAAACAAATATGGAAAGCCTTTCAGAGCACTGGCTGATGGTCGTGGAGCTCACTAAAGCATGCAAAACCGGGAGACCCCTCCCTGCTAACACTTGCCAACTGGGGACATAGTTATCAAGCTAGTTAGCTCAGTTGCTAACAGAATAATAAGGTCACACAGTTTGTTGGAAAGAAATAGTGTCTCCTGTGTCATGAATGCCTACAAACCATGCCTCTTTTGTGCAGCAGTTTACACTCTGACAGACAGGGTTAAATAACAGGATTGTGATACACAGCTAACACATTAGCATTCTCCATTTTGTGTTCTGTGTGTGTTGTGTTTGTTTACAACAGATAAAAGCCACCGGCATCTGCCTTATTTGTTTCCTGCCAGCTGGTTACAATCTAAAGCGTAAATTCAGACAATTAATTTGGTTCAATTTATGGTCCAATTCACCCGCACTTGATTTTGTGTAGCAGACAGCATGGAAAATGTTTTTAAAATGATCATCACCCATCTAAATTAAAATTCATGATGAGTAGCCCGACTCTACCCACAGGAAACGAAAGTTGGAGAAGAGATGTCAGTAGTGTCTCATTCATTTCTCCTAGACAACTATGAGATCTATGTGAGACCAAAGTGAAGCTGTGGCTCATTTCTCCCGTTTCACAATTTTTTTTCCTGAGAAACAGGTGCACAAAATCTCAACTTGGGCTCCCTGTAAGTTACAAAGGAGATCTCATCAAGCTCTCAATGAAGTCTCAGATTGTCTCAATTCTTGTGTCTCTTTTTGATCTCAGGCATCAGACATCAGAGAGCTCTCTTTATTAAATCAATCTACTCTCATCCTCGTCCCCTCAATTCATGTATCTCCAAAGGAGGTCTCAAATAAAGCTCCGTCATGTCTCAAGTCAGGCTCCTGTTGCTAGCTGTCATGTCTCACCTACTGCTCCTAAGGAATTTTAGGAGAAACAAACGATAAATGTTTGAGACCAAAAAAGACTACAATGAGATAGAAAGGAGGAGCTTTGAGCAGTAAAATTTTCCTCTAGGTATTTGTTGTAGGTAGGTGTTTTTTCACAATTCAAATCTAAAGGAGCCTCAAAGCGCTCGCTGTGACCCATCTGACCTCTCTGCCTGTGCATCAAAACAACACAGACAGGAAATGGGTTGTGAATAGCTTCAAAGGAATGATCTGTCCTGATCTTATCAATGGAATGCATACATTAGCACCTGTGGGTACTGAGACCCCCTTCAGAACAGAATCATTGCTGCTTTTCATTTATTTCTTGTGCTGTGCTGCAAGTTTTGACATACTGTCCACAGTAATGAACTACAGTCTCTAAAGCCTTAGTCTGAATGCTTCAATTCAGATTGATTTTGTCTTCACTCTAATTGTGGTTTAATAAAAAATAAAGGCACTTCTTGAGTTGTTACACTGCCCACATACCGCAGAGACAGTTTTATAGATTAAGATTTTTTGTATAGTTTTGTAATTTTGCTTAAAGGCAGACGGGTGGTGGTTTATGAATCAAAGTGGATTAAAAGAAAACTTAGAAGATGGATGAGCATAAAATAATTTTTCTTAATTAAAATTGAAAAAAAAAAAAATCCCACCCTGATTTATTTATATGGTAGACTGAGACTCTTAACATAATTTTATGCAGATAAGTTTTCAGATTCATGTGAGTGTCATCTGTTATTGTACGAATATCGCTCTAAAGAGGAGCGCCTCTAAATTCTACCTTGATTCATGCAAATGGTGGTTTGAGTTTCACTCTTAAAAGTTTCAAACAAATTATGACAGGCTCTGAGCTTTTAGCTGAAAATTAATTCTTGTAGCTTCCTGAGATGTTTACCATACTCCCGGCAGCAAATAAACAGGAGGTGACACAGCATCTGAGGTTCCCGGTGTATTGGCTGAAGCTTTCAGCTGCTCTTGGCTCTGCATGTGATTTCAGACTTATCACTGCGAAGACAGAATAAAACTTGTTTACTTTGGGTCTTCAGGCGCAAAAGTATAGAAATTAAAATATAAAAAATGTTTCTGAAATACAATATGATGAAATGTCATGTAAACCAGCTGCCTATAATTTAAATACATGTTCAGGAGGATAAAAACTGGGGAATTTTTTCAAAAAATAACCTGAAAAACTCCAGATATTGGGTCCGCTTAAGAAGTTTTTCTGACGCTTTCATTCCATCTTACTGTCCTCGTCAGCTGATAGTTTCAGTTGTCATTATGTGACTGAAATTCAGTCAAGTTCCACAGGAAGACCATAAGATGTAGCTGAAATATCCAGAAAAAACAATTAACCACAACTTGCTCAAATGCTCAGAATCTGCTCAATTAACAGTTTGAGTTTTAACAGAGTTTCTTTTTTTCAACACGTCTGCTCTTCACTCTTGGAGCACAGCTGCATAACACGCTGATAAAGGACAAAAGACAGCAATTGAGAAAAATACAATGATAACAAATCAGGAAAGTATGAGTGGCTATAAACAAGAATAATATTAAAATAAACAGAAATGTCAGGGACTTGTATTGTTATAATGTCTCAGTTACATGATTTAGTTAATGTCTACTTCATGCTTGGGTTAAGACATGGCGAGATTTTGCTGTTATTGAGCACGATGGGTGACATTGTGATTGGTATGTGTAAGGAGGATTTTAAAATGCATGTGACCATACAGAGGAAAGAATAAGTCCTCCTCCCTCTGAAGGGAGTTGTTTGTCACTGATCAGCTGGAAGCATGTGAAAGTGAGTGTAGAGAGGCGTCGAGAGAGACGAGGCACTGGAGAATGTGCATAAAGTCACATCCTTTGGACTGTCGCCAGTCATCCACAGGCTTGTGGAGGCCGGGAGTCAGCTGAGAAAGGGCTCTTTTTTCAAGTCATGTGACAATCAGCTCACATATGGTCAATAAGAAAGATTCCTTCATGTAATTGCTACAAATTAAGTCATAGAGCCCCTTTAAGGCAGTTCATTTTATCAATTGGGGACCTTAGTTAAGCAAACATTACTGTCAGGCAGCCATCAAATCCTGCCTCACTTCTCAACTGTGACTCTAACCCTAAACTTTCTTAATCTTCATCTACAACCTAAAGCATTTGGTTGGTTCAGGTTATCTTGGAGAAAAAAACTGCACGCAGGGTAAAAAAATCCCATCTTTCTCCCCAACAGCAATGGAGAAAAGCAGCAAAAAAATAGAACACAGTGAAGCAATCACAGCAATTAAGGTGCAATGAAAAACCTTCTTAAATTTTGCCCTTAATAATAACAAGATGGCAAGAGCTTTTACATGTTCACATTGACTTGTACCCCCCAAAAAGAAGGTTGCAGTTAGCTGCATATTATCATCAAACCTCTTTAATTCCAATTCAATGACTTTGACCTGAGAGGCGGCGAGGTAGGTTAAAACACACCCAGATTTCTCCACTCGACTGATTTGGTGTAATGTATTACTGTAATTATCTCATCCATGTCTCCTCTCAGAACGGGTCACTGCTCAGCTTCATCTAATGCAACACTAAGAGCTGGCTGACACTCAGATATAAACAGGAACACAACTAAACTGTTCTCAACACCAGCGAGGGATTTCTGTCTGCTACTTTTCTTACATGAGACTGTTATAGTTATAGTTATCAGCTGTCAAATCCAAATCTACTTCATGTATGTGTGCATATCTTCCCATTTGGAGTTGAGATCTAGCAAAACAAATATATTTGGCTTTGATTTTCCCCAAAGCACACAGCAGAATTTAAACATTTCCGACATTAGTGCCTTCCTGTGGCAACAATGCACAAAACGTTCCTACAACACAAACTTATGTCAGAAAAATCTAATTATGTAAAGATCCTTTTGGCTTTTTTATATATTAAAAGAAAGTCAAATGCACATTAATAGGGTTGTGTGATAAGGCTAAGGGCTGTGTAGCAGTTCAATCAGCAGTAATACTTTATGGTTATTATCACGACTGGGTGACGACAAACGTATGGACTCATAGCACGACTTGACAAAAAGTTCAGATAAGGTAAAAAAATATTTTACTGAACAAGACTGGAATTCTTAGTACAAAGACAAAAGACGATCCAGGAAATCTATCCACCTCCTCTGGCTTGACCCGGTTCCCATACATCTTATTTGATGGCGCCTTTCATGGCACTCAAGGTCATCTTACATCTAGGGTTGAGCACCGAAACTCAGTTCCAGTAGGGCACCGGTTCCGCAGCAGCCTTTCCTCTTCGGGTAAGTTGAGTAATTTAACGCAAATCTTGCATATCAAGTAGGCTAGCAAACACCATGGCCATTCAACAGTGTGTATGACAACGTGTGCTATGTCCTAAACTTCAACTCAGTGTCCGCTGACTTTATGCTTAATGTGAAACTCATAACAAGTTGTGCATGTATGCAAATGTTTAAAATAAGTTTCAACACTAGATTTAGAATGCGCAATTTGGCAATTACATGGGGATGCAAACAGATAGGTAAGCTGAAGATTGTAGGCTATGCTACATGACCTGTGTATGAGGTTACACTCGATATACAAAGCAATATTGTGTGTTAAATATCTGTGCTCATTTGTCAGATATTTCTCTGCTTAAAGTAAAAGTCATAATATGTGAAGACAAAATGTTGAACTTAAGTGTTTTACATCAGTATTAAACGGTGCAATTGTCCATTTAATCATAAACGAATTGGTAGATTGATTGGTTGGTATACTAGTGTTCGAGGCTATATCGAGACAAGAGGGGGAGGGGAGGACTCAATTCCAAAGCTACTATGGCCTACCTGTGTTTGAGGCTATGTCGAGAGGGGGAGGGGGACAATAAGTTGTTCGAGGCTGCAGTCAACCCGAGGCTACTCTACTATCTATCCAGGGGGGGGAGGGGCAAGTGGGGGAGAATGAGCTGTTGAGCAGAATAGGCTAGTAGACTAGTAGTGACCTGAAGAAGTTGTATGTTCTAAACAATTTTGTATTAGTAATATTTTATTTCTGGATTTCAAGCTACCACAGTGACTCCTTTCACCCTGGCTAAGAAGTATGCACTACCCAAAGATAAGGTGGAGGAAATCCACAGGGCAGTCACTAAATTTGTGGTGAAGGAGCTTCATCCGTTTTCCACAGTGGAATCGCCATCTTTCAGGTGAAAATGTGGGCTATTAAAATAGAATTTCCTAGGCCATACCTCTGTACCATGAAGTGTTCTGTGTACAAGACTAATATCATATATGTATTTTATATTTTTTAATAAAGGGAGATGATCACTGCCCTCAATACTAGATACAAGCCACCATCCAGGGATGACATATCCAACAAATTCATTCCTGCGTGGTATTCTGTTACAAAACAGAATGTCATCCAGCAGCTAGCGCAGGTCAATAAAATTGCAATAACTTGCGACGGATGGACCAGTGTGACCCAGGACCACTATCTAACAGTGACTGTTCATTACATTCACAAGGGCAGCATTCAGCAGAAAGTGCTAAGCACTTAAGCTGTGTATGAGTCCCAGACAGGGCCAGTCCAGAAAACAGCTACAGAGGTTTCTTGGATTTGCAAATTTTTATAGGAGGTTCATTCGGAACTACAGTCGTGTTACTGAGCCTTTAACCTCACTCACCTCTGTTAACAGACCCTTTACCTGGATAACTGAGGCAGAAAGCGCATTCCAGGGGCTTAAGGACCTGTTCACCTTGGCTCCCATCCTCACTCAGCATCGGGGTAGGAGTGGTTCTCTCCCAGCGCTCCCCCAAGGATGGTAAACTGCATCCATGTGCCTACTTTTCTCGTTGTCTTCTTCTGAGAGGAATTATGATGTGGGTAACAGGGAGTTGCTGGCAGTGAAGATGGCTTTGGAGGTGTGGCGGCATTGGTTAGAGGGGCCTGAACATCCGTTTGTGGTTTGGACAGACCATAAAAACCTGGAATATATTCAGACTGCCAGACGACTCAACTCACGCCAGGTGGGCTTTGTTTTTTGGTCGTTTTAAGTTCTCTCTGACCTACAGGCCTAGATGCCAGAACTCCAAACCAGATGCCTTACCCCAAGAGTTTTGTAAGGAGGAGGATTTGGATGAAGTGCCTGATACCATTGTTCATCATTCCTGTGTTGTTGGTGCCATCACCTGGGACATCGAGAAGGAGGTCAGAGAGGCACTAGTGAACCAGCCCGATCCAGGTAACGGCCCCCCTGGCTGTCTGTTTGTGCCACAGTCTGTCTGATCCGCTGTTTTGTCATGGGCCCATGCTTCTAGGTTGACATGCCACCCAGGGATTGCTCACACCTCAGCTTTCCTCTGCATGTTTTTGGTGGCCATCTTTAGAAGCTGACACTAAGTCCTACGTCTCCGCCTGTCATGTCTGCACTCAGAACAAGGGCTCTAATCATCAAAATGCTGGACAACTACACCCCCTACCCATTTCTCGACATCCCTGGTCCCATATTGCTTTAGATCTTGTAACCGGCCTGCCGCCGTCTGAGGGTAAAATGGTGATTCTCACTGGAGTCAATCGTTTCAGTAAGTTCGCTAGGTTCCTACCTCTGCCCAAACTCCCTTCTGCCAAGGAGATGGCTGATATTCTTGTCAGGGAGATTTTTTGTGTCCACGGTCTGCCCAGTGACTTAGTGTCAGACAGGGGTCCCCAGTTTGTGTCATCTGTATTAAAAGCATTCTGCCTTGCTATCGGGGCCTCTGTCAGTTTAACATTTGGTTTCCATCCTCAGTCCAACAGCCAGGCGGAGCGTGCCAACCAAAAGATGGAGAGCTCCCTCCGCTGTCTGGTCTCTTCCAACCCCGCCACCTGGGCCACTCAACTCCCTTGGGTCGAATACGCCTACAACACCCTGCCTACTTCTGCCACAGGTCTGTCCCCGTTACAGTGCCTCTATGGTTATCAGCCTCCCTTGTTCCCCTCACAGGAGAGAGATGTCGCTGTGCCTTCAGTCCAGGCCTACATCAGGCAGTGCCACCGCACTTGGCACCGAGCCCGCACATCTCTGCTCAGAGCCTCAGAGTGGTACCAGATTCACTCTAACTGCAGACACATTCTTGCACCTACATACGCCATGGGAGATAAGGTATAGCTTTCCTCCAAGGATCTGCCACTCAAGATTAACTCTAAGAAACCGTCCCCTAAGTTTGTCGGCCCATTTGTCATTGAAAGGGTGATAAATCCGGTGGCTGTCCGCCTCAAGCTGCCCCACACTCTCCGGGTCCATCCCACTTTCCATGACTCATGCATTAAGCCTGTTCTCATCAGTCCTCTACTCCCACCCTCTCCTCTCCCTCCTCCCCCTCGGATCACCAATAACGAGCCTGCCTATACCGTACATCGGATCTTGGACTCTGGCCGCCGGGGGCGTGGCTGCCAGTATCTGGTTGACTGGGAGGGGTATGGACCTGAAGAGAGGTGCTGGATTCCACGACGCCAGATTTTGGATGGTACTCTGGTGAGGGATTTCCACCGGCTGCACCCTGGGAGGCCGGGTGGGGCGCCAGGAGGCGCCCGTCGGAGGGGGGGTACTGTCACAAACCCCCTGCCATGATGACTGTTTTGGTGTTTGTTTTGTCTTGTGGTGTTGTGTCACTCTTCTGGCAGTGCTTGGGGGGCGTGTCTATCTCTGGCTGCTCACACACCTGGCTGAAGTCTTCACCACACCTGCTCCTCATCAAGCTTCAGCAGTACTTAAGGAGCAGCCACACATCCAGTCAACGCCGGATCGTCATCAAGTATAGTGTATGCTACTGCTTTCCAGCCAGTTAGTTCTTGTCACAACTGCGAGTTGCCTGCCTGCCTCTGCCAGCCTGAGATGTTCTCTGATTGTCTGTTTTTGCCTGCATTTAATCGTGTCATTAGTATGACCCATCCAACCACCCAAATCGTACCCTGTCTTGGACTTTTTCTTGCTCTCCGTAGTACTGCACTAGAGTGGCACTTCAGGATGTGACGCTAGAGGGGAAAATACAGCCTCAAACTTAGAAGTGTAGGGGCACTGACCATGCTGCTGTACATACTTAAAGCACCTGTTGGTAACATTGTAAATTTTTGAGTCTCATTGCCACCTCGATAAATAGTGATGCTTCAGATGGCAGTTGACCCGACCTACAACCCTAAAGAGTCAGTATTAATCTTCAAGTTAAGTTACATGTGTTCCTAAACCTAACCAAACTGCGACCGTAGAGGTCGATTAAGTTCCAGTACGCAGGCAGGCCTGCTGCTGGTGCTTCTAGAGCCCAGCAGTAGTTCTGTGGCTTATTGTATCCGGTGTAGACACAGATGGAGGACTGAAGCTGCCAAGCTGCTTTTACTCTGTGGCTGGTTTACACATTGAGTTTACACCCACATATACAAAAACAAACACACATATACGTGTACATTAAGTCCTATGGAGAGGAGGTGGGAAGCTTAAGGCTTGTACAAAGGCATTTAAAACTCAAAGCAAGATAAACACATTTAATTGGTTATAAATAATAAGGGATGAAAAAGCAATTAGAGCATAAATTACTTTTCTATGTCTGATCCCTGAGGATTAATGATCCTTGGGGATTGCTCAAATTTATACATTTACTCTCGTTCAGGTAGCTTAGCAAAATCATACTATATTTTACACCGATAAACAATTCCTATCTCTCATTTAAAACTTTTTCATAACTTTTTTGTTTCAGGTTTTCTGACAAAATGAGGATATTTACTTTCTTAAAGAATACTTTCTAGAGGAGAAAATAAAAGATGTACCAGCAGGTGCAGGATTAACACTAGCTTGAGGGCTGATAAAATAACTTTTTAAAGCAAGATCCAGAAACATTAATTGGAAATAAGAATCTGAGCCGCAAGTGATTCAAGCTCTATTCAACAACACTAAACCATAATCAGTGGGATGACAATGTACACAACACAAACTGACATAATTTCCTGGTTATTAGCCAGCAGCAGTGCCATTAAATTACTTTGGATTGTTTGCTTCATGGGATTGCCAGCACAATGCATAGTGAGTCAGAGATGAATACAGAGTGTCATGAAGGTCATTTTTAAAAAACATTTAAAAAAGAATTCTCACTGAGAACATGGATGTGATTCAGCTGTGTTTAGCCGTGATTTCACCCCATTCTCCTCTCTTCTGTTGTACTTTTATTAAACAGAGATTTTAGTATTTTGCAAAGCAAGCAAATAATGGGTGTTCAGCCAGTCTTTTCATGCCGGTAAAAAAAATTGCAGCAGAGAAAAATAACTGAGAAGGATATGAGAGAGAAGTGTGATTGTATGGCTTTCAAACATGATAACATCCCTTTATGACTCGCAAGGCACGTCTGAGCTGCCAGCCGGAGAAGAGCATATATTATAAAACACTTTCAAAATCCTTCCTGTTTACCCATAGTGGATAGTGCAACATTTCACAAAGATTAGCAAATGACAGAAGCCTCAGGGAGCAATTATTTCATGGGAGGTTAAGTCGGTGGAGTGGCTTTAATAAGTCAATATCATTGCATCACCTGCCTCAAGTGCCTGATGTGGCCTGAAAACTGTCTCCTTACTTGTAAATGTTTGATCAAAGCAGCTTCCTAGATTCTAAATAAACCAGGTCACCACTCACTCTATCCGTGATGTTGATTTGTTTTATTTCTTCACTCTGGGACGTTTTTTTTTTCTTACCTCCCACAAACATGGCAGCATCATCCAAACAGTTACATCATCCTGTGCATTCTTTGATTTTCTGTGTGTGTGTCTGTGTGTGTCTTGTATTGAAAATGTAAAACCCTGCATGATGATTTGCATAAAATGTAGGATTGGAGCCGTGCACACATGTTAGGCCTTTGATGTTCTGGCTGTGCCCTCCCATAGTAAATCTCTGCCTCTCTCCATGATAATTATGTGTGCTCACATGCGATGTGATGGCAACACGGCTTAAAAAAAGAGACATTTGAGAACACAGATGTTGTTCAATATTTTATATTAACATTTATATATATCTTGTCTGAAAGCGGGTATATCTCATGGTTTTCGCGCTGTTGTCGTTGTTTATATTCAGATCAGTGAGCAGTTAAAGAAACGTTCAGTCCCGAAACAAATAAGATGTAGATTGCTACCAAATGGTATTATGTGAGTATATACAGTACAGTGCTTTACTTTGCAGCCTTGAGGCTAATATGCATCTGTTCCAGTGTAGGTAGAAATCAGTCTTGCTGCATAAACTGGAAGGTTTTATCATTTTGTGCAAAAGAGGCTTCGCATCCAGGTACGTGGTTACTGCTTAAATAATTAGTGCAACTAAATCATTGATCGAGACATGATCCTCTCTTAACCTGTCTTTTCATCTGACATGTAACTCCATTCATTTGGCTCAAGTCTCAAGCAAGTCCCACTTGGGCAATGCAGTCTTACCTGCAGTATCTACAGTAGTCTTTATAAGAGAAAAGACAATATTTGAGAATTTATCCAACCTGTTCTGAAAGTGAGACAATGAATTTAGTATTATGATTCATGATAGTCAATAAATGTAATCAAACAAAACAAATATCTTAATAAAATGTGTTAAAAACATATTTCTTAATTTCTTCTCCATCAAAAAATATCAATTAATAACAATGTTTGATGTCGTTCTCTGTCAGAAACCTTTGAAACCTTCATGTGTGAAATTCTTGAATCCTAAAGCAATGAGTGCCTTGCATAAGCAGGATGACGATGATCTGATCCGCGAGAAGCTTGACTGACAGGGTAGTCATCCAGTCACAGTGCCATTCCCAGCGTGCGCTCGCATACTGGGTAACATTACACAGACATGTTGAACATTTTTTATGTTCCATATAAGACACAGACAAAAGCGAAAGCAAAATCATCAGATGTACATTGGCATGCTATTACTCTGACACAATTACAATCATTAAATACAATAATTATGCTCCACAATGAAGGACTGGCTAAACTGAAACACATAAAACTTAATTTTCCTAGATAAAGAGGCATAATAGACTTTGGTGTCTTTATAGTGTTGTCTTCCACATTGTGCTTTTATTTGACATGCAGGCTAAGTCATCTTTATGCAGCAGCTTTTAGCCCAAGTCAATTTTCCCTTCAGATCAACACATACTTAACAAGCAAAACGCATACAATGTATATCTGACGATAGAAGTGTGGATTCATGGATCAGTGAGAGCTAAAATAGGACGATCCTGGTAGAACACAGACCACAGCCCTCTCAGGGCCTCTTTGGATGGCAGAATTTGCCATGCATCAGGATGATTTGTCATAAACTGAGCAGGGTGTAGGCGGATTATGTCTTTGAGGCTCTGTATGCAGGAGATGTGAGCGGAGAACATGGAGTGGGTTTGTTTTGGAGTGGAAAAATTGAGATTCCACTTGTTGTGAAATTAAATAGTTCGGCAAAATCCTTGACTCTTCGCTTGTTTATGGAAAATGTCTGGTTAACCTGAAGTGGTTTAATTTCCATGTGCATTTATCTTTATATGGCTGAAAAGAATAAAATACATACTTAATGGAAAGAGCCCATTGTGCGGCGTAAAGAGCGGCCTCTCGGTGGATGTCACTTTGATTGAGTGGCAGAGAATATGCCTTCATCACCCGTCAAACGAATACTTTGGGGCTGAAATCCAGTGCTATATTTAGCTAAAAGGTGACAGCCCAGACTGAATGAGTTGTGGGATTGGACTGTCACTGTCAGAGCGGAGCACCTTTGCTGGTCTGACAGCTTTTAGATTTAAAATGGTAATTTCACACCAAGCAGTGAGAAGAGAAGGTCACATGGGTGACCATAAAGTGGCTTATATTCTGTTACAGATGTTATAGGTATGAGACAGTGTAAGAATGTGACTTCAAATTTGATGTACTTTACTTGAATATTTATTATATTCTTTTCAGATTACAACTATTCATACCAT
Organism: Lagodon rhomboides; assembly: GCA_039737535.1. Classification (NCBI taxonomy): domain Eukaryota; kingdom Metazoa; phylum Chordata; class Actinopteri; order Spariformes; family Sparidae; genus Lagodon; species Lagodon rhomboides. The sequence continues at coordinate 30,255,097 of CM077794.1, read as the reverse complement.
GATATAGATATTCACCCATTACAAACACCTACTTTTCAGATGAAACCTGTCCCAGAAACACAAAAAGAGCTAACATGGTCCCATGGAGTCAGAATGAGGAGAAACAGCTCAACAGTTATTGGTGGTGGCATCCAATTGATCTGGAATAAGGCTTGGTAATTGCACTTTCCTTTCATATTTGGATTCTGAGACCAAGGAGGATTACTTCACTTCCAGCAGACGCCCACGCTTGGAAGGCTCATTCATTCACTGCGAAAAAATAAAATAAATCATTAACACATCAAACGCTCCTCACCCTTGGATTGTACTCGCTTCAGAGAAAAGTAAGGAATGAGGGTTATTACTTAGTTATTAAATACTCAAATCTTCAGTACAAGTTTGCATCATGATTTTATCTGTGTCTCATCCTCTGCAGTCTGCACATCTGATTCAGGCCCAGTTTAGGATGATCGTGGACATCCAGCTGCTGTTTAATATCAGGACATTTGGTCATGACACATTTTGGTTGTCTGTGTGTACAAGAAAAGCTAATATAAAGCTGTCAAGCGTGGGCCATTTTTGGAGATCAACAGATGTGCAAGACAGGCTCAAAATCTTCCTGTCGCCTGCTTTGAAAGTCTCCAGACGTTTAAAATGGGTGTGTTGTCAGAAAGTCTCGGGGAAGCTTGTTTATTTGAGAGTATACAAAAGACCAAAATAGGTTTTGTGTCTAGACATTTTTCCGCTTGATGTCTATGATAAGTGCATCTCAATCCATGTTCTTATGCACATTCTTAATTTAAGCAATAAAAGTTAGTAATGCTCCATAAAAAGGTCCTTTTTTATAACACAGCTTGTGGAGATGTAGAGGCACGATAGCCTGTTATAGGTCTTCTAGTTATTGATAGACAAATTGCGACTTTTTATTCGAACGTTTCTTTTCAGACAATATCCTCCTTTAGCAGCAATATAAGTGTGAAGTTCAGACTTTCGGCAGGTCAAACTCATTTTCGAGAGGCGCACAAGCTACAGGTTTTCATGCTGTAGGAGCTCATGTTGTGGCCGAGGCTCCTGCAGTCTGCTGGGGATTGATTTACACACTGAAGCACCAGGATACCTGCTGCCTTTTTTCCCTCCCAGGTCTTTTTGTTTACATCGTTATGATTCACCTCAGTCCATAACTGCACTGATGGACTTTCTGAAGGCAAAACAGCTCGTTAACCTTTGCTTGTTGGAGCAGTGTGACACAGAGGCAGCAGCAGTGTTGGACCGCTCACATGCAGTCGACTCATCAATCAATCATCTGTTCATTTTGAAGACGCTTTGCTGTATCTCAGGCAATGGTGGTTCACAGCTCCTATCATTTTATCATATAATAATATTCAGTTATTTGTTTGAGACTTGGGGAAGATGAGTCTATCTCATCTACCCCTCAACAGAGCAAAACAAGAGGTCAAATATGCTGACCGCTAGCTTAGCTAGTTTTAGCAACCTCAGAAAAGACCGCACGATAACAATACACTGCAGCTTATGTCTCCAACTAGAAACCGCCATCAAAAAACCACTCATAGCCACAATTAATGGTCAGAACAGCACCAAACTTCAGCAACAGTACATGTACAGTCCCAGCACACAGTACGAAGCATCAAACATCTGCTAGCTTAGCCGGATTTGTATTAAAAACAGCACAACTCACTGCTCTCCTCCAGCAGCCTGCCTGTGTCGGAAAGCCCCGACGAGTCGTGCCATGCCAGTGACCTGAGTGCAAGTCTACATTTGAACATTTGCTTGTGTGAAACCACTGGATATTTCTGACACAGGGCCACAGCGTTTCAACATTTGTAAACATGAAACTGCTGGATATTTTGAAAACACATCAGGACTTCCAGCCGAATTTGTTGAAACAAAAACCGGATTTTTTGGATGGGAGGTTGGGCTTTCTCCAGCCATGTTTATGGTTACATGACCAGGTTAACCAAAGCGTGAAGTTTTCCAACCTTAACCAAGTGTTTTCTTTTTCTTCTTTTGCCTAAACCCAACCAGAACATAAGCACAGCATTGTGACTAGAGAAAGATAAACTGAACAAGTTTTGACCTGTCTGTGGTTTTGCAGAAACATACTTTGCCAACATTTATTCTGGCGATCGGGTGTCAAATGTACCAAACTCAAACCTGAACAAAAACGAGGAAAGGCAAGGAAAAAAAAAGGCTAGGAGCAAAATAGGAGTAATACACAAGCACCAGTAAACTAAGTGCAAACCAAAAACCAAAACACAAACCAGTATGACTCAAGGACTCAGGCAGCAGAAGGTGGAAACACACAACTAGAAAGATGGGACTGTAAGATGCAAGAAACACGGGCAGAAATGACAAATCAATAGTCAAGAGTGAGAGCAAAACATTGGCTTATACCTTCTACTGTCTAAAATAGATGCCGCAAGACTTAAAGGGATATTCCGATGTAAGTTTAATCCACAGTCTAACACACCTTGACACCGAGTAAGACTCCCCCTCAAGAGGTCAAATTTGCTGACCGCTAGCTTAGCTAGTTTTAGCAACCTCAGAAAAGACCGCACGATAACAATACACTGCAGCTTATGTCAACTAGAAACCGCCATCAAAAAACCACTCATAGCCACAATTAATGGTCAGAACAGCACCAAACTTCAGCAACAGTACACGTACAGTTCCAGCACACAATACAAAGCCTCAAACATCTGCTAGCTTAGCCGGATTTGTATTTAAAAACACAGCACAACTCACCCTCTCCTCCAGCAGCCTGCCTGTGTGGGGAAGCCCTGACGATTCGATTACCGAGTGCAGTAGATTTCCGCAGCTCAAGGATGAAAATGTCTGATTATTACTCCATTACTTCCGTTATTTTCCCTGTCAGCTCTCGATAATAAGAACTGAGCATTCCATGGAGTAATAATCATACATGTTCATCCTTGAGCTGCGGAAATCTACTGCACTCGGTAATCGACTCGTCGGGGCTTTCCGACACAGGCAGGCTGCTGGAGGAGAGCAGTGAGTTGTGCTGTTTTTAATACAAATCCGGCTAAGCTAGCAGATGTTTGATGCTTCGTACTGTGTGCTGGGACTGTACATGTACTGTTGCTGAAGTTTGGTGCTGTTCTGACCATTAATTGTGGCTTTTTGATGGCGATTTCTAGTTGGAGACATAAGCTGCAGTGTATTGTTACCGTGCGGTCTCTTCTGAGGTTGCTAAAACTAGCTAAGCTAGCGGTCAGCAAACTTGACCTCTCAAGGTGTGTTAGACCATGGATTAAATTTACACCGGAATATCACTTTTGTTTTTAATCCCTTGTTAAAAAATTACAATTAATTCACCTTGTACCTTAAATACTAAGGTGTCGATTCAATAATGAAACACAGGTGTACACAGAAAATGGTAGGAAAACAGACAAAGTGTGGAAGTGAAAAGTACAACACGACATGAAGATATAAACGACAAAATAAAACAGGATCAAAACATTAATAGGCCTATTGCTCCTCACTGTTTCACTAGCTTTCCAACATGAGAATACCATTGGATGAAGTCATCCTGAACTAACACTTGAAGTGACGTCACAACAAAAGAAATTATTATTATTATTTAGCATCTACCTTTTGCTAATTCAGGGGTGCAATGTCGGGGTGTGACTTTTTGTAAGACAAAAAGCAGGGACAGATTTCATTTTCATTTTCCACATGCTGCTATGACCAGCTGAATAAATCATTGAAATCTGTGTGTTCACCCAAAATAGGCTGCAGGTTTCCATCATCCCTGAACAGCAGAAATCGTCACGAGGCAAAGTCTCACTACCCTGAATCCTTGCAGATCAGTCAAGTGGCTTTTCAAGGAGCTGAAGCCTTGTTTGGGCTCAGAGCTCACCATGAATGTGGCTTGTCCTTGTCCTCACTCATATCCCTTCGTTGTCTAATGCCCACCTGGATCCCAGTCAACCTGTGCCATGCTGGTCGGATCAAAGAGAAAATTTACAAGGCGATTCTATGTTGGTCCTTCTTTGAGAAGAATCAGGAGGTTACTCCTTCTATTGCTCTTCTTGATTGAGCAGTGGGATAGCTGGAAGCTAACCTTGCACTGCTCGGTTGACATTCAAACTGGAAGAAGATGTGACAGAGTTGCTGATGTATGGAGCCTTGATCTTTGCATTGTTTCTTACTTTGCTCTGACATCACTGATTTGCAGCTTGTGAACGGTCGCGTTGCATCAGGGCACCTGGTGAGAGCCGACAGCAGCGAACTTTTCTCACAGGCCCCTTGTATTATAAATAGGTTATTGAGCTCCTTGGTGACGTTTCTTGATAAATGAACCCCTGTGGCTTTTTTCAGGATGTTGGTATTCAGTATGTGAGGTGGACTGTCAACATTACGCTACAGACTTCTCAAAGACCCAATCTGTTATTTAACTTATCACATATGTTGGATGCAGACATACATCACATTACATTACAGTTTAACCTCCTGAGACCCGGCCCATTCATTTGTGTCCATTATAGTGGACATTTTATTTTCTTTATCTATTGCTATTTTTACCATGATAATTATATATATATTCTTGTTTATTAACGTGTCAATAACAATATTTTTACATCTAAAAACAGTTTCATTATTTCTGGTTTGAAATAACAGTAATTTAATGAATGTCAGCCGTAGTGGACACCAGGACCATTTTAATGCATTTAATGACTGCACATTGTTGTAGGAGAAAGAAGTGAAGCAGAGAGGATTCTATACCAGATAATAGAGGGAGATTCAGATTTGGAGCTGTCAGATGAGGATGAGGATGAGTATCAGCCTGTGATAGGGGAAGATGGTGACAAAGAAGGAGAGGAACAAAATGCAGGAGAATCTGATGAGACAGAGTCAGAGCCAGAGAGGGAGCAGGAAAGTCATCGTTCTCTGTGGGCCAGGACAAACTTGTATGTTTTATTTAGTTTCAGGCTAATGTATTCAATTTTATTATCATATTAGATTATTGTAGTATTTGTACTTTGTGTAACAGATGTTAAATATATGCAAGTTGCCCCAAAAAATGCTCATGAGATTGGTCAATATTACATCCATGACACTGAAATTACTGCATTAATCAAAATTGATACTTTTCTTTATTAACTTGATTTTATTCACACCTGTGCTACCTGGGCTTCCTGCCTATCAAGACGACCCTAAAATCTGTGAGCACTGGAGTCCAATCCAATACTTTTCACAGTACATCGATGACAAGATCTTTGAAGATCTAGCAACTTTTACAAATCAGATACAGCTGCAAACTACAGGAGCGTCACTGAATACTACTGCCCAAGAAATCAAGATTTTCTTTGGCATATCAGTACACATGGCCTGCCTTGGCTATCCCAGAGTGAAAATGTTTTGGGCTAAAAAACTAAAGTACCAGTAATTAGCAGGAAAATGACTAAGGGATAGGTTCTACAAGCTCAGAAGCTCACTCAAGATTGTCAATGACCTGGATGTAACTGAAGAGACAAAGGAGTCAGACTCTTTCTCTTGGAGAGTCAGACCATTGCTTGACCGTGTGAGGCAAGGTTGTCTCAGCCTTCCAAGGTGTGACAAGGTGTGCATTGATGAGCAAATCATTCCATTCACAGGCCGCTGCCCAGTCAGGCAGTATGTGCCAGGAAAGCCAAACCCTGCTGGCCTAAAGGTTATTGTGCTTACTTCGCCAAATGGTCTTGTCCTGGATTTTGAGGTCTATCAAGGCAAGAACACATTCAGGGGCCAAAGACTGGGAGTTGGAGCTGCAGCAGTCTTGCGAATGGTCGAGTCTGTTCCTACAGGAACTTATGAGTTCTTTGATCGATATTTCACAACGATCGATCTAATGGACGCTTTGCTATCAAAGGGTCTTCCAGCAACTGGAACTATTATGAAGAACAGGGTTCCAAAGCAATGCCAGCTGCCCGCAGATAAGCAGCTGAGAAAAGAGGGGAGAAGGGCTTCAGTGATGTTGGTCCAGAGGGGGCCTGAGCTGGCAGTGACAAAATGGTTTGATAATGAACCAGTTCTGATGGCCTCCACTGTCTATGGGAGAGATCCAGAGGATATCTGTAGCAGATGGTCCAAGAAAGACAAACATGTCCAGGTGAGACAGCCAGCAGTAATCAGGGAATACAATGAGAACATGGGTGGCGTAGACCTCTGTGACATGTCAACCAGGACGAAGAAGTGGACGTCACGTGTAATGACGCATTTCTTTGATGTTGCCATCACAAACGCTTGGATCCAGTACAAGTCTGACAGTACAGCACTGAATCGACCAGCTAAGAACACACAGCAGTGCCTGGACTTCAAACTGCACCTGGCTGAAGAGCTGATGGACAGTCCATCATTTGATGACAGCAGTGAAGACAGTGAGGAAGAGTATCAGCCACCAACCAAAACAAGGATCCCACAACCAGAGCCATCTGTACGCAGACTAGGAGTCAGGCACATGCCAGAGATGATGGACATAAAACCTGTGGAAAGCTGCAGGAACAAAGGCTGCAATGGCAAGACGTACATGAGGTGCACCAAATGCAGGATGTTCCTCTGCATAACCAAAAAGAAAACACGCTTCCATGATTATCACCGCTAAAATATCCAGAGGAAGATGAAATGCAGAACTGCGTATGTTCTATGTCTTATAGTTTATTGTTATGTAAAATAACTAAATACATGTATTTTTGTCCTTGCAAGCAACAAACAACAGAAGAGTGTCACAGAATTTTATTTTTTTGATCAAATTAAATGTGTTCTTGGGTAAATATCACTGTAAAGACATAATCTGCTAATTTTTTTGATTTTCTAAATTCTGCTCTATTTTCACACGGAAATCGTCCTGTTGTCCTCTAGTGAACATGCTATGGAAAAAATAATTTAATAAAATTAAAAATATGTTCAAAAAAATTTAAATTGTAAGGTGTTTTTTTTTTAGGCCCAAATAAATATGAAATCACACAAAAAAAGAAATTGTAAGACACTTTTTTTCTGTGGTTCTCAGGACTGACATTGCAACACCTGGACAGGAGGACCCAGTGATTGAATAACAGTTGTTCACTTGACCTGATTCAATACAGCGTGTGCAAAAAAACACTGACGTAAAAGGAGGTTTACAAGTAAAATATATGTTAGCAATGTGCGTTTCTGCAAACAATGGATATGTTGAAACTTTTTCATTTCTTTCAGCTAAATTTTCAATTTCATGATATGACAAAGCTGTTTTCATGGTCTGGTTAGGTTTAGCCACAAAAAAAAAACACAGTTACTGCTAGGAAAACATCATGCTTTGGCTTAAAGTTGACCTGTCTTTTAGCCACAAACACGGCTGGAAGTGTTCTAATGTTTTGGCAAAAAGATCCAGTGATTTCAGACTTACAATCTCAGACAGCAGTCACTGCTTGGCAGCCTTCTCACCTATAGAAACCCATATAGTTTTTGTTGTTGTTATTTAGTTATTCATTAATCAATGTGAAATAAGTTTAAAACAAGCCATAAAATGATCTCTATATTATTAATATTATGTGTTTACATAATCAATCTAATGTGGCAATCAGATCTTTACACATAAATCCAAAAAGTATATTTTACACAAAAACACTGATACTTCTGATGAGTTATCCCAATTAGTCCCACAGCTGTATATCTTTGTTGTTGTTGTTGTTTTTTTGCTTTAATAAAAAGAAAAGGTTATTTCAGGCATGGCAGATTTATTTGCCTGACAACTTTCAAACAAAGGGGCATTTTAAAGTGCTCTATAGAAGGTGAAGAAATGTGATGGAAATCATATATTTTAAAGGACTTTTACGACTGTATCTTGGCTGATTTTTGCAAACACTCCTTAATTTTAAGCAGAGCAAAACACAGGAACCTCTGATGTGAACAAATTTAACATGCTTTGTTTTCAGTTTAAAGTCAGACTTTATATAGCCTGAGTTTTGAGTCTTTGCTGGTCAAGATGGAGTCAATATCAACACTTAAAATCCGATCTTTAAACTGATCCTTAACACTTCAACTTAACTTAACCTTGATTTTTTAAAAATCTTTATTTCATTGTCTTTCACTTTCCAGTGGCCCAAGCATCACAATCCCCTTTCTCATGAAACTGCTGCAATTAATGCCCATATATTTAAAATCAGCAATTTTCTATTTACAGCATTAACTGTGGTATGTGTTGATGTTGAATAATTAAATGGTGTTTAATAAATTAGTATTTCTAACAATTGAGATTGGCCATCAAGGACCATTTGGGTGAAGAAACAATACGAACAATATCCTTCTCTGTAGCTCCTGGCAGCCTCACAGGAACATGAGCGAAGCAGCATCACGAACATCATGGTATCAACATCAAGGACATGAAAATATTCAGTGATTAGAAATGTTCTACATTAAAATATTCAGGCTTAAATATGCTAAGATATGCATTGGCATAATTCTCACCTGCAGGTTGAGTGTTGAGCTCAGAGTAATCACTGGAACGGAGTCTAATCTTATGACAAAAGAGAGAAATTCCCTTCTGAGGGAGCCCGGCACAGAGATGTTTAATACAGCAACAGCAGTGAAGCGGTTAATGGAAGACATCTCCAGAGTCTGACTGGTGATCACAAATTCATTAAAAACACCTTGTGAAAGCTTTGGCTTGTTATTATTGGTTAGGGTTAGGGTTCATCCTTTCAAAAAAATCTGAAGGAAAGAAAAAATACCACACAGTAGATTCAATGTGATGTATAACCTGTATAATATATGTGGAAAAGTGCTTTCTGCAGTGGGTTGGAATTTAGTCACATTTAATTACTATAATTAATAATAAAAAGCTTTTCTTTAAACTGTAACAGACACATTTTTCACACCAGCTACAAAGGAGCTGCGAGGTTATTGATAGGCCATGTGCAATAAATACTGTACTGTAGAAAAACACAATCATACCTCATGTAACAAATATGTGATAGAAATGATTTATGAGGTGAGACAAGATTCTACATTTTATACACTGGATTACTGGGCAAAGATGTTGTGATGCCAGCAGCACTGGTGTTGTACCAACATTAAGTCTCCACTGGCTTCAATTTGGAAGATTATTTTTATTAGTCATACCAAAATTACTAAATAGGTTGATTGCCAGTGACTCTTAAAACAGCCCAATCACCAGGATTTAATGTGAAGTAGTCCATATTTATAAAGACACTTACTTACTTACACAATATTTCAATCTGAAAATCAGCTATTTTTTACAGGAAGTCTGACCATCTCCGTCTGTGATCTTGGCAACCAAAACAGGTATTTTAACCCAAACCATTGGCTTCAGATGTTTCCCTAACCTTAACCAAGTGTTTTTTGTACCTAAACCTAACCAGCGCATAAGCACAGCGTTGCAACAAAAGAGAAACTCAAAATTTAACCTAAATATACGTAATGTTGTAACATTATCTGTGGTTTTGCAGAAACGTACTTAACTAACTTTTATTCTGGTGATTGGGTTGCAGCAGCAGGTGAACCAGACTTTTGTTGTACACTCACAATGTGGTTAGGTGTAGGAAACCATCGTGTTTTGGTTAAAATCACCACAGTTCTTCTGTAATGTTCCTATGTATCTTAGGTAACATACATTGTATTATGTGCATGACGTGACAAAAAGTTCCAATCCAGTGTTTTTTGTATTTACATAAAATTTCATATTTTCTGAGCCACACTGTTTGATAAAGGTTTTTGATGAAGCTCAAACTTAAAAGATTTAATCTTTAGTTAAAATGGAACAATGATGTATTCCTATGGTGGCATCAATGGGTCATGTGTTGCCCATGAGATGATGAGCTTATGGAGAAGACTAGGCTAAAAACGTTAGTTATGTTTTATCTTGTCATGAAATCAAAAAAGTCAGATGTTTTTCAGCCAGTTTTATCATATTTTGTCCATTACAGCAGTTGGGAGTCTTCCTGACAGCTGAAAATGGGACTTTCAGATACTGTTCCCCCTGTGTTTATAATAAAAGGAAGCTCACACATCTGTCAAATTCAAACTGCTCATTAAATTCATCACAACAGCTAACTCCATTACAGCAGCAGGGACGCTTCCTGACCGAGACAGACCACAGAAAACTGACTGGTTTTGGACAGTTTGTGACTTGGTAGGTACTGCAGATACCTAAATGTACATCCACAAGCGCTGAAAAGGGAATTTTTCTTTCTAGTTTGCAATCAACTGTAATAACATTTTGTCATTGAGGGTCATCAGTTGTCAGTCAATGTGTGTCGAGCTGAACTCAGAAGTGTTTCATTCATACTTCTCAGATGAGAGAAGGGGCTGATTTACTAATACATAACCTGTTTTTTGTTAGAAGAAACAACAACAAAAAGTATGAACAAAAAGTAATAGTACAAGTAGCCAAAATGATCAGAATCCACCTCAAACAAAATCTACCTGCCCTATTACATAAAAAGCATCCATTGTGGACATGGTAGAGCGACTTGTCCACTTATCGGAAGGTTGATGGCTATGACTGCGTGTCAGAGTGACCTTGGGCAAGATACTGAACCCCAAATTGCTCCCAAAGGATGTCAGTATGTGAGTGGATGTGTGAAGGCTGAGCTCTGATGAGCAGGTTGCACCTTGCATCGCAGCGTGTGAATATTGAGTGTGTTGTAAAGGACTTAGAATGGTCGCAAAACCAGTAAAGCGTGACATAAATGCAACCATTTACCACTGAAAATATCCCAAATCTGTCAGCAGTAGAAACAGAGATGAAAACTTTTAAATGAAACCCACATTAGCTTTTGTGCAGCCAGGAGAAGTACGTTTATTGCTGATTTGTTTCTCATTTTCCTGTTGATCATTTAAAGTGCAAGGTTTCAAAGATTACCACTTTAAACTTTGCTAATGGTTATTACCTGAATTTTAGTTATGAGAAAAAAAAGACATTTCAGGTAAAAATGACATTTTTAATCAATTTAAAGCCGTCGTTCCCAGTGTTATTTAATCATTTTCCACTGAGGAATAAAATTTGAAAATGCACATGTCTTGTTCAGAAATGAACTCCTCACAACCTCTGTGAATAATCTTTTATTTCAGCACCCAGTTTCCACCAAGAAAACGTCCTTTGCACCCTCTTGGACTTCAGACGGGAGGTGAGGACAGCTATGGAGGCCGGGATAATGACTTCTGTGATATGAATAAATGACAGAGACAGTGCTCTTTCTTCGTCCTGTCCTCTGGAGGATGTGAGTCCTGTCTCAGTCCTTGTCCTGCAGCACAGTCCAGGTTGTAATGAGTGCTGGCCACTGCTGATGATGTTATCCTCCAGCTCCAGGGGAGACAGAGCAGAGGAGTAAAAACATCCAGAACTGTGCACATCCTGTCGTCCACACTGATGATTAATTAGGCCCCACAGGTAAAGGAATTATCGGTGTTTTAGGGAGGAAGCAGGCAGTGCTTGCAAACCTGAGGATATCCATCTCACTGTGTCTCCTCTTTGACCTTTACCAGTTGTTGTTTTGCGTTACACACCATCTAGGCAGCTAATTTGTCGGTAAATGGGAGAGTCATGTAATTTTCACATGTGGCTTGCTTCCCTCTCATTACCTCTGCTCTTGCAAACCCTAATTAGCTTGCAGAAGGTCAGCTCACCTCTTTGGTGTTAAACAATGCAGGGATACACTTCATTGGTTCTGCCTTTACACACTCACGCACACTCTTACATAAGCATATATAAATATACACATTCACATAAACATACACACACACACACACACAGTCACGCTGACTGACTGCGGAGCTAAAAGAACCAAATGCAACATGAAACAATGGCTGACTGTGGTTTGAAAAAAAAAAAACAGTTAATAACAGAATAACAAAAGTAACAACAACTTTTTTTTTATTTTTACACTAGTAGAATACACTACACTAGTAAAATTTAATTTAGTCAGAAACACTTGAATTATAAAGATTTATTGCAAAATAATTGTTAAAGCTGCTGTGCCACCTGTAGATATGATTGGATTTTTCTTTTTCAGCTGGTAGCCCGGCTTATGAATGAGTCACCGGTATGAAGCATGAATGAGAACAGCTGATGCTAATAAGGTAATACAGGTGTAGTCTCGCATAGCCAGACCAGCGGTGAGTGAGTCAGCGCCGGAGAAAGCTCTTTCTGCACCCATTATCATTCTGCTACAGGGGAAAAAGCTATGGCTTGTTTTTGTTTCTTTAAACCAATCACAATCATCTTGAGGGCTCTAAATCCAGGAGACAGCAATGGGCCCCCTGCAAAATGGTGTCGGGGAAACTTGTCCTTCACATGGGGAACTGAGCCCTGGCATTAAAATTATTAAATCCCCACAAAAAAAGGGAACAACAGCTAGCTTTTTGCGTACTGTTTGTGTTAAGGTCAGTATTACATCTTGGGTCAACCAGGCACTTCTCTGTGACTCCAGTAGGAGGCTTCAGAAGTGGAGCATCACACTTATCTGATGTTGTTGACGTGTTAAGACTTTGTTTTTGTTTATTTTGTCAGTTTTCCTTGATTTTGTACCATGGATGAGTAGGCTACGTAGTTAAACGGTTTAATTGTTTGTCTCTTTTAAGTGTGTTTATTGTAAATATTTTCCCACTTTTGTTGAGCTTCTGTACCGAGTCATGCACTGACGACTGACCTGGTTGCTGTCCGCTTCTGTCAACAACAGACTTGGCGTGTATTCTCCATGCATCAGAGCGGAGAGCCACTCCTGGGATGCTGCTGAAACATGTTGTGGTGCAGCTGGTGGAAAGACGTGCTGCGATCAGCTCCGGCTCGGTGGAATCTGGTGGTAAGGTGCTACATGCATGAGGGCCAGCTGTTGTTTTTTCCACTAAAAAGATCATAATTCACCAATAACTTCTCTAAACAGGTTTAAATCTGATCAAACTTGATTTGCCGAAGGTCGTGAAAGAGGCTGAAAACTCCAGACCGGTTTAACAAGACCAGATGTCACTATAGCTGTTCCCTCTGAGGTCAAACGGACTAAACATTATTAATCTTCTTGTCCATTCTCATGAGTTTGCAAGTTAGCTAGCTTTCCAAACATCTCCGTTTGGTTAAATTTGGATCTAATGATCCACAAGAGAGAAAAATCTGCAATGACAAATCAGTTGGGTAAAGAACAACTGTGTCTGGGGGAAAATCATCAGACCAGAGCAACATCCTCTCTGCTTTCTTTTTCACAGGTGTATTACTGTCAAAACCTAAAGAGGTTCACTCGACAGGAGGAGACAGACCTCCTCGTCCCTCTGTGCCTTCTCACAACTGAAAATGTCTTAATTGCGTGAGGATTTCTGATAGCAGGGAGACATTTTTGGACAGAACCACAGAGACATACTAATGATAACTGGGACAAAAAAAATCTTGCATTTTCATAGTGTTTTTAATTTATTCTAACCTCAGGGGACACAGTTATAGTTGCTATAGTCTATGTCCTGGTCATATGGGACAAGAACCAAAGTCTTTCTTAAACCTTTTTGTTTCTACCCACTGAGGAGCAGGAGGAAAGTGCTAATTCTCCTCTGCAGAGAGTTTGTACAGACAAGAATCACACGTGGTTTCTTTTACTTAAATTAGTTGTTTTTGGATGCAGCACAAGCAGCAGGATGATGAATGGTGCTATACATCAGAATCATCACCTCACCGCGTGTGTGGGTTTGTGTAGAAAACATTATGCGCCTTTTATGACTGATGTGGATGCATCGCTGCATGACAGTGAAAAGAGATAATACAGTGCATACGGAAAGTATTCACAGTGCTTCACTTTCTCCACATTTTGTCATGTTACAGCCTTATTCCAAAATGGATTGAATTCATTTTTTTCCTCAAGATTCTACACATAATACCCCATAATGACAACTTAAAAATTGTTTGTTTGAGATTTTTGCAAATTTATAAAAAATAAAAAACAAATATATCACTTGTACATAAGTATTCACAGCCTTTGCGATCAAGCTCAAAATTGAGCTCAGGTGCATTCTGTTTCCTCTGATCATCCTTGAGATGTTTCTACAGCTTAATTGGAGTCCACCTGTGGCAAATTCAGTTGATTGGACATGATTTAGAAAGGCACACACCTGTCTATATAAGGTCCCACAGTTAACAGTGCATGTCAGACCACAAAACAAGCATGAAGTCAAAGGAATTGTCTGTAGACCTCCGAGACAGGATTGTCTCGAGGCACAGATCTGGGGAAGGGTGCAGAGAAATCTCTGCTGCTTTAAAGGTCCCAATGCGCACAGTGGCCTCCATCATCCGTAAATGGAAGAAGTTTGGAACCACCAGGACTCTTCCTAGAGCTGGCTGTCCCTCTAAACTGAGTGATCGGGAGAAGGGCTTTACTTAGGGAGGTGACCAATAACCCGATGGTCACTCTGACAGAGCTCCAGGGTTCCTCTGTGGAGAGAGGAGATTCTACAGAAGGACGACCATCGCTGCAGCACTCCACCAATCAGGCCTGTATGGTAGAGTGGCCAGACGGAAGCCACTCCTTAGTAAAAAGGCACATGGCAGCCCGCCTGGAGTTTGCCAAAAGGCACCTGAAAGACTCTCAGACCATGAGAAACTAAATTCTCTGGTCTGATGAGACAAAAATCGAACTCTTTGGCATGAATGCCAAGCATTATGTTTGGAGGACACTAGGCACCACCCATTACTTGGCCAATACCATCCCTACAGTGAAGCATGGTGGTGGCAGCATGCTGTGGGGATGTTTTTCAGCGGCAGGAACTGGGAGACTAGTCATGATTGAGGGAAAGATGAATGCAGCAATGTACAGAGACATCCTGGAAGAAAACCTGCTCCAGAGCGCTCTTGACCTCAGACTGGGGAGACGGTTCAGCTTTCAACAGGACAACAACCCTTAGCACACAGCCAAGCTATCGAAGGTGTGGCTTCAAAACAACTCTGTGAATGTCCTAGAGTGGCCCAGCCAGAGCCCAGACTTGAATCCCATAGAACATCTCTGGAGGGATCTGAAAATGGCTGTGCACCGACGCTCCCCATCCAACCTGATGGAGCTCAAGAGGTTCTGTGAAGAGGAATGCGTGAAACCGGCCAAAGATAGGTGTACCAAGCTTGTGGCTTCATATTCCAAAAGACTTGAGGCTGTAATTGCTGCCAAAGGTGCTACAACAAAGTATTGAGCAAATGCTGTGAATACTTATGTACATTTTATATGTTCGTTCTTCATTTCTAATAAATTTGCAAACATTTATAAAAACATTTTTTTCATGTTGTCATTATGGGGTATTGTGTGTAGATTTTTGAGGAAAACAATGAATTGAATTCATTTTGGAATAAGGCTGTAACATAATGAAATGTAGAATAAGTGAAGCGCTGTGGATACTTTCTGTATGCACTATATATCACGTTAGCATAATCACCAGACACAGGAACAAGGATTTACTTGTGAATCTACACGTGCGGCATGTAACATGGTGATACTTATATGCACACACATTCGTGGAAGCTTGTGGAGATTTTTGAGCTCCACTGAAGCCGACAGCAGCAGGAGAAATTTACTTGACAGCTTCCAAATGTGAATATGTGAGGCTGGGGGTAAAAAATTTAGTGTAAAATAAAATCTAATAAAGAGGAATGATGAAAATTAACCAGCGGTTGATACAAACCTCTATAGGTGCCATGTATGAAACAAAAAAACATCTAAGATGGCGAAGATATTGCTTCAGAAAATCAGCTCAGTATGTCTCATTTGTAGGCAGTCAGCTTCCCACAAGGAAATCCTTGGGGAGCGAGCGCAGTAGATTAATAGTGTTTTCCTAAGATAGGGGACCCACATGTGGTGCACTGACTTTCCAGGCAATTATGACAAAATGTGATGTATTTCCCCCAAGTTGAATAATAATGTAAAGGACTGGTGTCACCGCATGTTCTGAATATAATCCTTAAATCCTCTTAATGTTTTCTCTTTGACAGGAAACATAACAAGAAATGTGGGCCTCTACTGGGAGGATTTTCCTGCAATGTTATTTTTAATATGAAACCATTAGGTACTGCGGGTGACTAATACACAGGTTTTTTATTGCCATATACTCATGATATCCAGGCTTGTTATAAATCATCTACTCGTACCAGAATTTCATCTTCCAGTCTGTATTTTAAGTCAGTCTGACAATGACTCCCTGCAGAATCCCATTCTGAACAACAACAATTAACAGAATATAAATGTATCTTTCATCATGTCCATTTATGCAGGTTATATTTTTTTGACTGTTGCTTTCACAAAAACAGAGCAGAAAAGGTTATAACAGGAGTAAACATCAATGATTTGAGCCATTTGCTATGGAAGCCAAGTACAGCCATGCTCGTAATTCTTTTTTTAAATGCCGAGATCACAAGTTAATTAATTACTTTTTTTCAATAAAACAAGCTGTCTTTGTGAGATAATTAATTAATTGATGAGATAATTATCTTGTTGTCTTGAGAAAGCAAAGATGGTGTCTTGCCAATTACAACAACTGATTTAAGGTCAGAACGTCTGATCAAGGATCCCATTATTGATCATCGCATCGAAGTGTTCTCCCATATACTTACAGTATGTCTACCATTTAAACACCTCACCAATGTGGGAGGTTTCTTTTCCAGTTCCCCTTTGCCAGTGAGAATTCTTTAGCCTACTGGACGGTTACAGTGAAGTTGACCACTGTATAAAGCTGTTACTTACCCCCAGATTCAACTGGGTGCATCTGTGTCACATTCAGGCTTTGATGTAGTGCCAGAAGTGATCATTCTAGATGATGCTTTTGGTTCCACCAGGTGTGCTACACATTCTGCTCAACAGAGAATAAGCATGTAGTGCATGTAGTCTATTTTCCATGTAAGTAGACATACAAAAAGGGAACCAGGCAGGAAGTAAGGCACGAGTGGCGTAGTGTATCCGGTGAATTTTCTAAATAAAACCCTCCATGCAGACTTGGGATTGTGCTTCACTACTACCCTACGTTAACATCATCGCACAGCTTGTGTCACCAGCTCAGAAGTCAGACGGTCAGAGGACGTGTGACGCCATGGACGACAACAGGTTCATTTTGGAAATGGAGAAAGACCAGGTTTTATATGACATAACAGATGTATCATACAAAAGATGTATAATGACAACACCAGAAGGGGAAAGGCATGGAAGTCATCTGCAGGTGTAGAGAAGTTATGTTGCACAGTAATGGAGGCACAGGTAATGTAAATACCTCAACTGACACGCAAGATGGTTTGTGACTCAGATCCATCTGGAAAGAAGACACTTAAACTGATTGGAAAGGGCAGGCACTTGAAAAAAATACAGTTCATGAATAAAACTCGTTAAAAACGAACAGTTGCTTCTCTCACCGGTCGTCACACCACGGCTGTACCTGCCAGTTGTTCCTCAAAGGATGCTGATTGGACTCACCACGTGTGCTCGCCTCGGCCACAACAGCATAGCCTAAAGCCTGGAACGATAGATTTGTGAGATTGCATGATTATGTGATCTCAACTGTACTCAGTATGTAACATCAGTAGGTTAACTTGGTGTGAGGATGTTAGCAGACTGGTGTTAACATTTAACTTCTACCATCACTGCCTCGCTGAGCGGCTGTCATGGATGTAGGTTTTAACTCCTATTAATGCTTCCACTGGTTTGTATCACTCTGTGATACTTTTCCATCAACATTATGATGAGTTGCATTGCATTTCAATTAGACATGTTGGATTACAGAGCCAGGGGAAATGCCTGAATGCTTGACAGCTCCAACTTTAACCTTCTAATCATACATTTCTTGGAAACTTGGTGTGAGAGGAGCTTGTTTTGTACTTGTACCCCTGTTTTTTTGTCAAAGTTCTGTATCTGAAAAAACTCTTAAAAGTTGACATCTGTTCTGTCTGTATACTGAATGCTGAATATGTTTTCCGATTGGTCCTGCAAAGTTTCAGAGAGCAATTATAGTACCGTGGCAACCTATCTTTATGCTAAGGCAGCAATTACAGCATTGCATGATAATGAATGAAAAAGGTGGACATGGTGCATGTGCAATTATGCTTTTCTACCTCTCACAACGTGCACCGATCTGTGAGGTCACCAAGCTTAGCAATCACACATCACACCATTTCTCCCATTCAGAGTCGCTGAAGCAGAACAATGCCGGTGTTATGTTTCCGTGAGAGGCATCGAGATGAGAAAGAGACAAGAAAAGTACAGGCTTTGATATTTTGTGTGAAGCAGCTGTGACCTTTAAGCGCCATCATGTAATGCACCTGTAGGAGCTGAATCTGTAATTAACACGTCGCCTCCTCACATGTGTGTGGACATTATGGGCAACAAGAGACTATGATGATGTCGTGGCTTTTGTTCATCTATGGTAAGTTATCAGAACTCCCTCGGAAACAAAAAAGTTTTTAATTTCCACAACAAAGTTCGATTGTGCTGCAGCATACAGTTAAATCATCCAGTGTGACTGTGTGAGATCAGAATGACACATTGAGCAGGTGATTTTGGGGAAATCTGGATACGTTTGACAGCTTTCCACACACGTTTGCTGAGATTCCCTGCAGCTTTGCCTAAAAAAAGAAGCAAATTCAACACAACACTTATGTGTCAGAGAGCAAAACTGTGAGTTTGTATGTGCCACTTAAAAGGTGCCAATACTGTGTGTTGATTGGTTCACATGTATGCTGCCGTATGAGTCATATGAGTCAGCTGATCAGTGCTGGGGTTAACTGACTGAAAATCAAGAGTTTAATTATCTGACAGAATTATTTATCTATAAAAGGAAAAAAACAGCCGGGACAGTACGGGTTCAGACACCCCCTTCCTGGAGAAAAAAAAGTTGTCCCCCTCAATGGCCTGAATCATTGTAAACATCTAATTTTAAATAATACAATAACTTAACTTAAAAGAAAAGATGTGTCTGATATTTTTATTTTCTTCTATCACTCAATAGAATGAGACATTTACAGTTATAACCAGTTTGTTCAGGTCCATTGGGGCTGCCTATATAAATACTTAACACTTAACACGTTGGTGTAACCCTAAAGTTATTTACTTCTTTCTCTTTTTTCAATCATCCAGTGTAGTTAAATGTGCACTATATAGTTTTTGGGAGGAAATTTTAATCAGTTGAGAAAGATTAGATTTTGTTTTTATTCCTAAACAAACTAAATAAAGAAACTCTCCTTGGTTTCATAACTAAATAAACTGAATAAACAAACTGACGTTGAAGGACAACGTAATTTCATACTGTTTTACTTTGCTTATATTTGGCGGACCCTGCTACCTTTCTTGCTGCAAACAGTGTTCTGGGACCTTATTTTCCTTTGAGGACAGCTTGTTTATTCAATTATAATTACCTAAATAATATTGTAAATATTATAATTCTGAGTTTGAATTTCTTCTCCAAAACTATGTAGTGCCCTTAATAGTAGTAATCAGCCTTTCCTCTCTAAAAAAGCACACTAGCTGGTTAAAATAGCATGCTGGCTAGCTAGTTCTTGTCTCTTTTGTGGTGTGTTTAAACAGTAAATTCATCGCTACCCACTGACCTCCCTCCCTCTGTTTGTACAGCAGGACCACGGCAAGGCCACAAAAAATCTCGGAGAACAGGCACTTTAACCCTAACCCTAACCCACAGATATCCCTGACTCTCTTGTCCTGTGGACTATCAGGGCCAGGAGAATCTCTGTCAGTCATAACTGGTGAATTATTATATGCTAACTGTATATTCAGTGGCTCTCTGCTGGTTGTAAAAACAAACAGGCAGTGGTGGAGCGGATGTCACTGACTGTGAGCTGTAGATTCCCCGCCAGTAAAAACACTGACCACTATGGCTGTCGCTGCTGCTGTGTCACTGGGCTGATGAGGTTAAGCAGACAGGCCGGGTGGCAGAGCAGAAGAGCCGGCCTGTATGCTCTACCTTACGAGCTCAGAGACATTCTCCTCAGTAAAATTGCTATCCATAACAGTTGTCTACAGTAGATACTGTATAAAAAGACAAACATAAAAGAAGGCCGACTAATAAGGAGGAAAGATTAATGTAAATTTAGATGGAAAATGCATACAAAAACTAATCAGGGGAAAAATGGAATATGAAGCTCTAAGATATTTTTTCACAAAGATATGTTGCAAACATTTTCCAAAGTTTAATACTGTGTTTATTGTGCTTCTGTGCTGTGTAGGTACTGTCTAAAGGAAAGTGATCTCTTGGAAGGAGAAAGTGAAAAACAGCAACAGTGAGACAAACAGTAGCAAATAGTAGTATCTCAAAATCCAAACTAGAATGCATCATCACCAACTATTATTTATCTCATCAAGCAGCTGCAAGTGAAGATCTTAACTGAGAAAGCGCTCTTTGTTACAAACAGCAGCACCAGAGATTATGTCCTGATGAGTGAGTCAGCAGCTTGTGTGCTGACAGAGTATCCTGAAACAAAGGCTGTAATCAAGTTCAGAGGGAACTTTGCAGCAAATCTGGCAGGTTGTCCTGACTCCAGGGAGGGGAACAGGGGCGCCTGGTTCGATCCATCTGTCCCTGGATCAGGTCATCCAAAAAATCTTAGGGAAAGATGGTGAATGAGCTGACAGGAAAGGAGGCATGGGGCCTTCACTGGCTGCCAACTTGGCTACACACTGCAGCACTGGAGAGAAACACATCTGTGTATCCATGTGGTCAGTTTTATTTCTTTGCTAACATGCAAGAGGAGGATCATCAGCAGTATTCAGGGTTTAACTTCTCCAGTCTTTGAGTTCTTGGAAGTAGACAAACCCCAATGTGGGTGCGCTGAATCAGAAAGAATTCTGGATATTAAATATAAATGAGATGATTAATGCATATGCTTGCTGTTTCTGAGCAAGGGCTCCATTAATTAACCCCCACCCACCCGTTAGCGAGTGCACTGGCTGCTTGTGGGTGTTGAGTTGCAGATGGTAGGGGAGCCTTCGGGGATCCAATGCCAGCTATTTGGAGCTGCTGCGTCGGCGAGGTTACGCTTCCACTGTGTTCTCCGGTATTCATGAGAGCTGTACATTTTCACAGGAAGCAACAAACAGGTGCTAAATACACGAGCAAGTGAAAAGTCTCGATAGAAACTGTTTCTATGATATAGAGCTCAGATTACGCTGTTGTAGAAGAGATTTTTCGAATGAAGCCAACACTGTCCAAAGGTCCAGATGGCGTTGAACCTCAGTCTTTGCCAGTGAATCTATCTGTTGAACAGAGACACTGCTGTGATAATTTGAGGGGCCAGTTTCCGAGGTGGTGTGGGATTAGTACACATTCCCAGTGATGCCAAATGCTTGAACAGGAGCAAAAAGAAGCATTTTTATACAAAGAAATGTTGACATCATCAAGATAAAACATGCTTTGTTGTATGAGAAACTACAGTATACGCAGCTTTCTCAAGTCTTTATATTCGTTTCCTCTCAGCTGCTCGTCCAATTAACAGTTTCTTTTTTAACCTTTGCTGTGGTTCGTCACCTTTTGTCTTTCCAACTAAAGAAATTCTCCAAAAAAAAAAAGGCTCTGTGTTCTTTTCTGTTTCAGATCTTAAAGCACAAAGAGCAGAAAGTTTAAATGTTTTTAGGAAAGAAGATTATTCTGCTTCAAGTGAGAGCAGTTGTACTCATGGTCAGCAGTTCCCACATATATCTGTGGAGTGGTTGGAGCTAAGAAAGAGCTAAAACCTTTTTGTACATCAGTGGTTCTATCCCTTGAACAGAGATTTGCAGTATTGTGCGTTCCCACTTTAAAACTCCCACAGAGACAGTAATAATGAATTTGCTTAAATTTTTCATCAACTTTTGATCATTTTTTGCCTCATAATTGCACAGTTACTCCTCAAAGATTAAATAACATACGGTAAGTATAGTATCTTTTTAACTTTTTGGGAATAATTGGTAAAGGCACTAAAGAGAGTAATATTATAGAGTCATCTCATGATGTTGCGTGATTTGAGAGATTTATGATGTTGCACTGTGTCTGTAACATGTTAACTTCCTTTCTTCTTCTAAAATGGAGCTTGCAGTAAAATATGTAGAGGAAGCATTAAAATGTTTTTGTGCTGCTTGGATTGTTACATTTACTGTGCTGTCATTAATGAGGAACTGGTCCTTGCAGGTCAGAGAGGGTCCTGACCTTCTGTGTAATGACTTGATAGCAGCTCAAAGATGTCTAAGGTCCATTCTGTCATGTCATTCAACCCGTCTCAGTTTGATCTGTTAGATGGCTGTCATGAACTGTGATTTACAGCAACTGCCGACCTGGTCAAAAGGTGCAGCTCCTCTGGTGGCTCGTCAGTTAATGACTTTTGACCTCTGTCAGTCTTAAATAATCATCAGTCATCATCATTCACTTTGGTTGGATGCAAATCCAAGCAAAGTACAAATTAGAGTTAGAGTGTGACCAACATGAAAGAAAAGGCTTAAAGGCTTCCTGCTGCATTATCCTTCACTTGAATTAACTCTAGAAAATATGTTTATGTATACTGCCTGGAGGCAGCAATGGTGAAAGTGGTGCTGATTGTTTCAAAGATAGTTTTAACTTGTTTTTTGTGTTCACTCATGTATCCTCTCTGACCAAATTATGTTTCTTTTTGTGATAATAAAGTAATCTGTAATTAGATTTTTGGTCTGCGTACTGTACATCCCATAGGACCCTGCCTCCAGCATTATGCGTGTGGTTCAGTTTAGACGACAAAAACATGTCGGTTAACGTTAGGAAAAGAAAGTGATTTCTCCTAAATGTTCATAAAGTAAAATCCTTTCTCACTTTGAATTTTTCAATATTTTACCAAGAATACACAAGTGCCAAAACATAAGAATCAAAAAGTGAAATCATGCTTTATTGTCTGCGAGTGGATGCAAAAGAAAATGCTGTCATATATTCATTAAGAATGTTTTGCAACTCTGCAAAAATTCTTCAGTATATTAGTGGGACTTGACTAAGAGTCTATAGCCATGCATCACTGCAGCACATCTCCACTCTCTGACATTGAGACTGTGTCTGTGAAGGGTGCCTACAGTAGCATAGTCAGGGGCACATTCCAGGACAGGAAGGCACAGACAGGAACAGCTTCTTCCCCCTCAGCTGTAACGTTGCTGAACTCTTCATTATGTTGATAGCCCAACAGCCCCTAGTGCAGCGGCCCCTTGTTCTCTGGTATTTGGTCAGAAACCAAACTATTGGACGGATTGAAACTGTAGTTGAAAATCATGGGATCACTAATGTCAGGGTAATCAGGGGAAATTAATGTCTATACAAAATGTCATCACAATACATCCAATAGTTCTTTAATGGTTGACTGACAGACTTCTTCCATGAAACAATGCTGTATTAAGTTTCTCTCAAAGCATATTGACTGTTGTAAATTAGTATGATATAAACATGATTTATTAGCGAAAGGATTTCTCTCTAAGCACAGCATTAATTGAACAATGTCCTTTATTGTTTTACCTATACAGTGCACACATCACGCCTCTATTGTTCCTATTGTGTCTTCAATACAACTGTGCAACAGAGCTGTGATTCACAATCTGGGTGGTCTGACAAAATGGAGGGAAACATCTCCAGCATTGTGTTGCTGGGCAGAATGCAATTAGAGACAAGGATGCTGAACATAATTGGGTGTGACACATGTTAATAGCCTTTCATTTAGACAAATTTGGATCTACTGTCTAAAGCTGGACGTGAGGGTAGAAATCACAGTGGATGCTCTTGGAAAACAACAAGTCATTATGTTGCAGCGCGAGCACCGACTGCCAAGCATGTGTGAAGTCACCGCCAAAGGAGCCTGATTGCCGCTCACAAACACGTGAACCAGACTGTTATCAGTGCACCTGCATCTCTGTCACGGCTTGGATATTGCATTTGTTTAAAAATTGAAGCGAACACTCACTATGAATAATGGCAATTCTCTGTTGCTGTAAAACAAGCAGAGGTTTGATGAATGAGGGATGGCTTTTATAGGATAAACTGCAGGGGAATTTAGAGAGTCAACCCGGAGAGAAAAATTATTCTCAGTGTGGAAAAGCTTTTCATTTGAACGGCGCAGCAAACGGGAAGAGAGGACACATCGTATTAAGGGATGAGCTTTCATTCAAGGACGGAAAGAGCTCAGCAAGCAAAGCAAAGACACAAAGAAGTATTTCAAGATGATTCCTTCTTCTTTGACAGTGGGTTAAAGTAAAGAAAAACTACTGATACACACCTGAACAAAATCTTAAGACCGGGGGAAAATGACAAGTATTCACATTTCGCGGTGGTGGATTGTAACCAGGTTGTAAATAGAGCTTCAAAATGTAAAAAGGAGAAACAGGCGCAAGAGACAAAAAACATAAGTAGGCAATTTATTGAAAACTGCATTTAAACTCAAACAGGCTGTTCATCAGCTGATCAAAAGTTTAAGACCATAAGCCCCAAAAAACTCAAAAACAGAACTAAAAGTGTCAAAAAAGTCACCCCCCTGCACAACCTGAAGCTCCATTGTTCCATTGAAGGAAAAAGCACCCCAGATCATGACGGAGCCTCCTCCACTGTGCCGCGTAGAAAACATCTCCAGTGGGAGTTCCTTGTCATGCCAGTAACGTTGGAAGTCATCAGGACTGTCCACGTACATTTTTTTCTCGTCAGAGAATAAAACTTTCTTCCGCCTTTCAGTGTCCCATGTTTGGTGCTCCCTTGCAAAGTCCAAATGGGCAATTTGTTTCGTGGGAGGAGACGTGGTCTTTGAAGACCTTTTTTCTTCTTTAAGCCCTTGTCTTGCAGATGCCGTCTTATGGTTATTGGTTAAGGGCCTTAATTTGGGTCAAGGATCAGCCTGTGTCTTCATGGACAGCCCGTTGGATCCTCCGGCTCAGCGCAGGTGACATTTTTTTGGGTCTGCCACTTGACTTTTTTGTCCCATAACCCTCAGGATCTTTTAAGAAATTCAAAATGACTGTCTTACTGCGTCCAACCTATGGTGGCATTGTGAGAGGCCTTGCTTGTGCAGCTCAACAATCCTGCCACATTAAAAGACAGAAAGCCTTATTGCCTTTGCCATCAGGAGGTCAGAAAAATACATGAAAGCCAGATTTTCGCGAAATGCAGTTGTGTATTGTGAAAATCGCATGAAGAGAACATATGGGACTGAAAGAGTTCATGCTGTAGCGGTGATTCATCTCCATTCATGCTGCGCTGGAAAATTATGTGTCTGACCCAGTGAAGCTCTCACGGGAAGCAACAGTAAAGGCATCTGGCTCACCCTGCTGACTTTGTCCAAGCAGGGAGCATTGATCTTTGTTCAGATAATGCTCTTATCTCCTGGATTTCATAGATATTGGCAACAGAGAAAATGTAATTTAAACCACAGGTGTGGTTTAGATTCTGGAGTAAAGTATATATATAGAAGTAAACTTGAGAGGAGTTCAAAAAATGAGCAAGCAAATTGAAATCAATTCAAAAATGGCATAATTTAATAAAAGGCGGGTTCGAGTCCAAAAGTAAGGAAACACTCAAAATTGAGCACAATTTAATCTTTTAGGTTATGCTAATTTGGGTTATGCTAATATCCTAACAGAACATCAGCAACGGATTCTTGTTTTTTATAAAGCAACATTTGTCTAGAAAGAAATTACATTTATATATGGACAAAATACTAATAGCAAGTTCAACCAACTAGTATTTCTGGTGCCACTAACATGTTATTGACTAGTTGACTAATTGTGCAGTAACAAAAGTAACAGACCTGAGTGCGTCATCCATGGCAGGTTATCAAACATTCATTAACTGTTCATTAATATAGATATTTCATTAAAGGGGTTATAGTAACTGACAGATAAAATTAATGAACTCTTTAAAATTTCAAGTAAAACAAGAGTTACTAACACGGTAAATGTAAAAGCTTTTCTCCTGTAATGGTCCTCTTTTAAAAAGGGCAAGATTACAAGGTTTCAGACCAGGTATGACAGGTAGAATATAAAAAGCAACCAAGAAGTATTAACAACCATTATGTGAGAAGGTTCTGAGGTTGAAATTGAAATAAAAGATATATTTTTGCCCCTGGAGCTATTAAATGTAAAAAAGGAGTTAGACACTCTTGTGCAACATCTGGTAATCTCTGATGAGACTAAAATAGTTGGAAGAGTAAACAGAAACTGAATTATTTATAGTTTTGTAACCGAGTCGTGACCAATTATGTCTGTTTACTTTCACCTAAAAGTTTGGGGTATTTTGGGAGAATAATTTGTGGATGTCAAAATATATATATATATATGTATATGTATATATATATATATATATATATATATATATATATATATATATATATATATATATATATATATATATATATATATATATATATATATACATATATAAAGATGTTTGGATGTGAGGAATGTAAGAGCCTCACTAGCATGGTTTAATATCTGAGTCTAACCCTTCGCAGCTTGAGCACATGTCCACACATTTGTTGATTAGTTTTTAAAACACATCATTGATTGATTATTATGAGTTTTGGGCGCTACACCTATAGTGCTAATGAGCCGTCCTAATCAAGCCCTCACCACTCATCCCCTGGTTATGATTTGAGGACGGAGGCCAATAGTTTTTTCTCTGCACATGAGAAACTGAGCCAAACTTTTATTGCCACATATCACAGTGTGTCTGAGATAACACACACAACAGTTGCTGTTTCCTACCGGTAAGAAAGTTCTGCTTGGAGCTGTCAACCATAAACAACCAGAGCTCTGTGGCTATCATAAATGTATTAAATATTCATATAAACCTGCACCTGTTTGCAGAGATACAAGTCACTTTATAGCCACTTTCTGCTCTGGTTTGGAAAAAGAAATTCCCATTTGCTGAACTTATAAGAGCCTGGCTGCATTTTATACTTATTTTTATTTGTATTTATAGAGCACTATTCAAAACATGGTTGCTAAGAATGTTATTAAAGCCCGTAGAAACAAACAACTTCATGAAAAAATCAGAAGAGTCTTCAATTTTGGATGAATAAATATTTACTGCAGAAGAGAAATATGAGTCTTTGACGATAAGGCCCCATTATTAGGTTCATTATATTCCAATGGAGTCTAGACACTGGTGGAGATGATGACTGAAGATGTGGATGTGATGAGATGGCAACAGCAGAGAGGGACAGTATAAAAAGTTTGCCTGCAATGACATGATTGGTTGGTTGATTTAATAGGGGCAAAATCTAATTGAAAGGGTAAACGCCCTTAGTCAGCTGATTAATTATCAGGTAGAGAGAGAGTTGTAAATGAATGAATATTGAGATAATCTTCCTGATTGAACCTATGCTGAGCTTTATTAATACACAAATATTCAATATTTATGTAATAACCACGTACATGTAGCCTAATCAGCACAATTTAGTTATGAAAACTTAAAAGTTTCATAACTAAATAAAAAAAAATTCAAACAAAGCATAAAATTTTGACTCAATTGATTTTGTTAGATTACTTAAAGAATCAACATGTTCTCCCTCACTACTCATCAAATACTGGAGCTTGGTCAGTGGCCTTAAGCTTCAAACTATGACGTTCTAACTAACTCTCCAGGGTCAGTTTTGGAAGTGAAGACTCAGCAGTCAAGTTGTATAATGTCTGTGGTCTGTGTAATGATGCTGAACAGACCAAGCCTATCATCCAAAAAAATTTAAAGAAAGCAAACCAAAAAAACAATAAACACATCCAAACAGGGGCAGATCATAAAAACATGAAGTCACGCTATGATAGATACATTTTTTTATTTTTTTTTGTTAAAGCTACATTTTGAAAAATGACAAATGATGTTCCTGAATCTGAGCCTGATTGGTGAAACAGGTGGGTTTCAGAGCTAAAGAGCACTGACAGCAAAAGCTCACAGAGATACTCCACTTCTCAACAATGCACCTACTGTAGTGTACGGCCAGACCTTGAAGCGCTTTCACTGCTCAACAACAGGACAGTGGAAACAAAACAATTCAGGCTATAAAACCAAAAAACTGTTTTTCTATTCCAGTATTTACAACAGGAGATGTTTCCTCTTCTCTGAATGTTTCTGTTCAGCTCTGCTCCATTTAGCTCTCACTCGTAGGAGACTATCTGCCGATCTAATGATGCTGATTTAATTCTTGCTGGTCCAACAGCGGTCACAGAGCACTTAAAGCCCCTTTGAACCTCCATACTATATTTACAGCAGCAGCCTGGAGGAGAATGATGCAAACACACAGTCAACACTCTCACATGTGAGCAGCTCCAGTAAACCAATGGGGAATAAGTGGATGAAGCGCACATTAAACACATTTGTTTCCTTCATGCTGGTTGCTCTGCATTTTAAAATGATTACAAACTGTGATTATTTTTTTCTCGCTTTATTCAACCACAAGGTTTGCTAGGCAGGAACGCCGCTCCGCTTCATGCACATAAATTAAATTCCAACACGGGGAGCTGTGAGCCAGATCAGCAGCAGTCCTGTATTGATTAAAGTCAGTGGTGGCAACAACTTACCCGGCAACATTGAGCCTGCAGCAATAATTTAAATGTAATATCAAATGTAATATTGAAATGTTTGACTTTGCGTCCCTCACTTCTTTATTGAAAGAAGATATCAGCTAATCAAATCTATTCCCATCTTTGTTCCATCTGTTGGACTTTTGTACTGCAGCTGTGGTTGGCGGTTGATTTTAAATCACCTATAATCAAAATTTTTAAAACAATGGATCAGTGCATTATGAGCCAACTCTGCAGATCCCCTAAGCTCTATGGAGCTCCAAATTGTCTCTCGGGTCAGTTTAGTTTACGGTTTTGGTTCAGTCTTACCGCTCTCATTAGTGTTGTTTTCAGACACTGCTCCTAAAACCCCACTGTGCACAATCTGCCCAGAACCAAACAGCAGACACAGTTAGAGAATGTTGCCAAATTTAGCTTTTTTATGGAGAATGAACTATTAAGATCAGGAGCGGTTCCTCATATGGGCAATATGGGCATTTGAGGAGGGGCAGCATGAGCACCCGCAAAAAAAGGGCACTGAAGGGCGCTGAAGGTTAGGTTCGCCCAGGGTGTCATGCAAGCTAGGACCACCACTGATTAAGATGTAAAATAAAATGTTGCATGCGGTTAGTGATGGACTGCACCATATGGTCACAAACCTGGAGTTTTTGTCATATGCGCTCCATGAACAACTTTGACAATGGATGGATGTCATCTGTTAGTCCAGTACCAGATCTTTATGATAACAAATTTAGTTCAGTAGGAACAATTAATGCTGGTTGGAGCAGAGGTGTAAAAACAGTACAGGTAAGTGTCAAGCCCCCAGGAAGGGCGGCAATCTTTGTAGCCAGTTTTCGTAGTGGACAAACCATCATCACCATAATTACACCATCAGATGATGCACTTGGGCCCAAAAAGGCTTTCTCAAGCTAACGCTGTGAAAGAAGGGTCTGTAAATGGTGGATAAATGATTTTGAGCATCACAACCCCTGTGTAATGAATCATTTGACTGTCATAATTTGAGTCATTCAGTCCAATAACATTTGGAAAGTCTAGAAGAGCGGCACGATTAAATCATTTTATCTCTATTCAAGTTGGTCAACGCTAAACCCAAAGTTAGCCGGCGTGGTCGGTGGAAGTCTCTAGTGCGCTCGCTTTATGGGGCCCCGCAACACGGAAGATCCAGGTATTTTTATCAGTGGGAAGTTGAACCTTTTTGGCTCCATGTGCCACTGAGTAGCTTTCATAGGTATGAAGGGGGCTCCGTGGCTGTGTCCAGGTTTTAATGTAACGTCCTTGGTAATAAGTGTGTGGACACTGAACACAGATGTTTGGACTGAGAAACAATACTGTAAAACAAGGCAGATAAAGTTAGAAATGTGTTTAACTTGGTTGAAAATCAAGGCAGAGGTCACTGAGGGTAAATGAAACTAAACAGGGAGCAGGCAATCATGAACAGACAGACAGGTCACTACAGCAAAGGGCCTAGCACTGCAGACCACATAAGACAATCTGGCGAAAGATGTGGGAGAGGGGATGTTTTAAGGCCGGCACACACCGGCTCAGACGTCGGACGTCTGAAGCGTTAGGAGAGAGTTGGACGAGTTCGGGAGCTATTCTGTTCGGTGTGTTCAGCTGTGTCGGAGCTGCACAGAAGCAGTTGTTAGCTAGCTGTTCAGTGACCATTCTGATTGGCGGTGTGCCAGCGAATCAGCGCGGCGTGTGGGAGGGGCGGCGGAAGTGACGATGATAAACAAACCAGACGGCGCAGAGTTAAAAACAACACTTCGCCGTTCATTATTTTAACCCAACATTGAACACAGAGATATGTTAATCTGAATACCTCAAATCAAAACAGCATGACTCCGTAAAATTATTTTTTTGTCCTGTTTTCTCTGTTTTTGTGTTCTCTTCCATTCTTTCCACTTTTACTGATTTTATTCATCATCCTTGTTTTTTAAAAGCACTTTGGTAAATAGCTGTATGAATGTGCAGCTCCAATCAAACATCTGCAGGTACTTCTAGTACTACCTTGCCTTTTCTTGTGCGCTTTTGTGTGACTCATTTTGTTTTCTTCCCCCCCTCTCTGGCACATGTTCAAAGTGTTTCTTTATGTAGCTGAGAAACTGAGACTTTATCTACAGAAAATGTCTGAATAAATGTCACAGTGTCGCCCACACTGTCTGACTGACAAGTGATCTTTTATAAAGTGCAGGAACACAACAGATATAACCACGAACACAAAGAAGTTGAATATATCAAAGGACTTTATGGAGCCTTACATTACAGCTGCTGAGCCTTTAGAGATGCTGGATGGAAAAGAAGCTGTAAGATCAGATGGAGGTCTGGACGAGGAAGTAAGGCACAAAGTGATAAACAAGCTGGAGTTTTCCTGCTTGGCCAATCTTTTTCGATTTCGGAGCGCTGGCTTTATGTGAAACGGGAAAATGGATCCCCTAATTATCAGCGAACACAGTGGGACCACTTTCTTCATGCTGGTTGACATTTTGATTTGAGAGGAAATAATGAAAGCAATCAGAAGCTCACCCCGGCTCTCCCACTGGGCTCACAACCCATTTGTGACATGTTTAGCCTCAGCCCTGAAGACCTCCATGTTTCTGTTTGGCTTTTTGTCTGCTCTCAGCCTCTGTCACCATCATCATGACAAAAAAGCCTACAAACAATGTGAAAGGTCATATGAACCACAACTCTGCATGTGTCTGTTGTGAGTGTCAATAAACGATGTCTCAATAGGACATCAGAGTATTCACCTATTAATTAATAATTTAATGTATGGCCCTACATTGCGTTTCCTCAATTGCAAACCCTCATGTTTCATCTACTTCGGGTGCATACAAGAGGGCAGTTTTGCTTTCGGACATCAGGGCCATGTTTATCTTACCCGAGACTTTCATACATTAGAAAACTGAACAACCTCATTGGACAATTCGGCTTAAATCTCAGTGGTATTCTCAAGGTTTTTTCTCACAAACAAGAACATTTGATGCACTTTCGCCCTCACAAAAAAAACGCAAAGCAAATGCTATATATTTTTTAAACATGTATTGTTTGAGACATTGCGACATTGACTACATTCTTCCCCTCTAACTTTTGCTACATTTCTTGGCACATTATTACCACCATCTATCAACTAGTGGAATAGTGTGAAACTGAGACATTTTGAAAAAAAAAAACTGCTGTCAGTTAAATTCATCATTCATTTTATTGAATGTGTGTTTTATCTCTTGTCTGAAAACAATGCTCGTAATATGGCAGAAAAGAGGTGGACACGGAGTCTGTGTAACCATAACTGTACAAATGTGTACGAAAACAACATTTGCACTTAATGAAGAGTGAAAAGCCAACCGAGAGATCAGATGAACTGACAAACAATGAGCCAAAAGCCCTTAGATCTAATATAAATACAGCATCAACTGAAACAGAATCACTTGAGAGGAGTTAATGTGAGACAATCACAAGCTGACAACTAACCGTGCTGTACTGTGATGCAGTAACCATGTCTTGCATTCCTATTCCTCTCCACTGCCTCTACAGTGGTAGCTGACCTGAGTCCCTGGCTCTCTCTCTCTCGTTTCTTTGATGCTGCCTGAAGTTAACCAGGGGAGTGAAAATACATCCAGTGCCATGAGAACTTAACTTTAATAACAAAAGTAAAACCTAACAACCCTGTTTCAGGGGTAGCAAACCCAACTGTAACTTTTTCTCCTGCAGCGAAATCAGTAGGAAGATGGAGGCTAAAGTTGGTTAGCAGGTTGGTAGTATTTCCCCCTTTTGTTGTTAATGTTGATCACCATTACTCGCAGCCTGGGCTGTCTACCCGCATTCTTTCTTTTTATACCTGACCCAAAAAATTTGCTCTTTCCAGGGGTGGGTCTTGCTCTCATCTGTTGACCCCATGGTGATAGCTAGCTCACTAACAGTTACTGAAGCTTCTTCTTTTTCCGTTTTATGGCAGCAACTGGCATGTAGGCACATTACCACACCTATATAACAAAGTGAGAATGGATAGAAATCGAAATGATTTAAGTGGTGCTACATTTTTTAAAATATCATGGCCATTGTCCATACTGGTTATTTGCGAACCCCATGCAAGCACTGCACATATATATTCCCGGCGCTGCAGTCGGTCTAATAAGCGTCACCTCTTGGTTTTTGTGCATGAATTTGGAACATGATGAGATACAATCAAAAAGCAGGACTGTAGCATAGTGATACTAGTTGTCAGAAGAAAACTGTATTATAAGGCTCGCCTTATCCATTTAGTAGGTATTTTTATTAAAACAGTGGTCCCACAGACCACAGACTATGATGCTAGCAGGAATTTGAAACATATCCTTTACTGTGCGACTCCTCCCTGCAAACATGTGCAACTGTGACCGAATGAGCTGTGTTGTCAACAAAAGGTCAAAAGAAGAAGCTTCCTGTTATCAGTTCCAAACACAGCTGTCCTGGCATCTGCTCACAGACTACTGATGATACACCCTGCTCCAATAGCAGCACGGCGTCCAATCAATCACGTGCACACACAGCTTAGAGAGACATTTACTGCACTGGCACTTACATACAGAAGGAAAAAAATAAACACTAATGGGAATTTCCTTGTGTGCTCAAAAGCGACGCTGATAGCTGCTGGGCTGTCCACATGAAAACGAAACCAATCACTCTGAGCTAGATAACATGTCAGATACGACAGTCATGGCTGGGATTGTTTTCATGTGAGATGCTGCTGCTCAGCTCCCTGCTGAGGGATGCGTCAGCTGATAAGGAATATTGTTTGAGGGGAGGTTGATGGTGTCGACAGATGAAGGTTATCTGATTGGCATCAACGTGAAGATATAAATATGTAAAATCCAGGTCTTTGATACTTCTCATGATGCAGATGATACAGGATGTCTGCCTGTAACACAACAGAAAACAGATCCTTTTTTATGGACATGTAGAATACTGGCTTCTGATTGGTTTTGGAGCAATCTTCCCTCTTGTATATAAGCACTGTCTTATCACTAACTCTCTCTGAAATATAATCCTCATCAAGGAGAGGATAATTTCCAATTCCTCTGATGCTATCACCAAATAGTTAAGGGATTATGTTCAAATTATTGCTTGCTGGGTTAGTCACTGCTGATATTACACCATATTTTTGTGTGTGTTCAGGCGCAGAAAGACTTGGAGAGCAGCCTACACATCAGACAATGTGGTTCTTCACCGAATCCATGATCGCAAACGGGGCCAGCACAGGAGACTTGAAAAGGGCTCTCCACGGCTGAATGTTGGGAGTGAGAATGAACCTGTCAAGTGGAACTAAGCTCTCAAAACATGATTCAGTGACACGTCAGGCATCTTGTGAATTCAAGCCAGTTCAATTATGATAAAGAAGCCAGCGCCATTAGTTTACATCAGAGTGGGAGCGGGTGATTAATGTGCAGCCATGTTTGGGTTTGTTTTTGTTTATCCTGGGTTTGCACATTCAGTGGGAGTGCCTACGGTTACATCACACTCATTAATACGAGGATTTTATTGGTATAAATAATCTACTTTACAAAATGTATAATAGAGACTTGGCATTTAATGTTTGCAGTGGTTTCTAGTGGTTACAAGGGATCAGCCATGTTGGAGGAACAAATACAAAAATACTGCAAAATGTCCAATGACAGCTGTGAAATAGCAGACAATTACTTATGCAATTAAAATGTGTTTGCGCATATGTAGAAATGTTTTTTTTTTCAAATATTGCATTATATTTGTTGTATATGTCCATTTTGATCCATAATGCTGTTTTTATTTTCATTTATTTTATTTTTTTCATTTCATTTATTTATTTATTTCTATTCTGCTACCTATGCTAACTGCTCTGTTTATTCCAAATATACTACTACTGTTGCTGCTGGGATCAAAACACATCACCTCTGTGATCTCACAGACGCCCAGATTTGGGGCAGATCTGGTTTATTCGTTTGCCGAAATGTACATTGCCGACATTTATTCTGGAGATTGGGTTGGAAAATGGTCATTTTTTTTAATGGCATTACAAACTCTGACAAAGATAACACCCACAGATACTGTGGGGATGTAAGATCAGATCATGTTTCTACTGTATATGTAGATCTAATTTATTGTTTCATTTGAAGGACTTATTCTTCTATGAAAACACCACAGTATGTTGTTCCTCACAGAATCAGGCGAGAAATCAATATCACCAGCCTGAGAGGTTATAAAAAGAAAAGAAAAAAGCTCTGCAGGAAACAGGTAACAATACTAAGATAATTTAGTAACTGTTTTGTTTCAGCAACAACAAACAGCTGTTCAGGTGCAGCTGCACAGCGGCCAACAGCAGCAGACTGGTATCGTGCACTGGGCAGCTCCCTGTGAGTGAGTGTAATTATATGAGCTGAAAGAGCACGCTCAGCAAATCTTCCCTCATACAAAATAATGGCTGGGAAAAGAATAATAACAGTTTGTAATGATGTTTAATGCAGAGAAACCAGCATGAACGAAACAAATGTGTTAATGTGCTCTTCTTCTGTTTATTCTCTGTTGGATTAAAGGAGCTGTGCCGTACTAAACTACACTCGCACTCCACTGCCCCTGCTGCTGCTGCTGTAAAGGAGAGCCTTGTTTTGACGTGTTCATCTCCCAGTATGAACAACAATATCATCAGCAAATCTGCCCCATCCGATTAAGCTTTTTTGCAACCCAATTGTGGTGGGGTAAACTCCACTTAGTAAAGAGAGCAGCCTTGACTCAACTCCTCCCCCAAGAAATTCCCTAATCAGGGCCAAGCTATAAGGCACCTGGGTGCCATTGTTCTGCCTCTGCTCTGGCTGTCCATGTGATGAATCCCTGTTTGCCCCTTACCAGAGCATTTTCTGTCTTTTTATGGTGCATGAGGGGTGAGTAGGCTTAGTTTTAAAATGTATTTTAACATGCAATGTTAGTTTTCCCTTTTTCAGGTTCACCTGCACCATAACGCTGCTGTTTTCCCCACATTTTTACATTTAGTTTGCCTTAACCATTTAGTTTGCGTTCTGCAATTGTTTTGCCCTTTTGCCTTTTAGTTTTGTGTTTTAAACCAACTGGGTTACCTTACTGTACTTTGTTTGCTACCTTGGTTATTTGATTACTTTTTCTTTTTTTCTTCTGACCATTTGTTTAGTTATTTCTCTAAGCAGAGTGCCATATTGTTGGGAGGCTAGGCACCCGTGGTGAGGTCCCTTCACTTTTTGTATGTAATTGAACACACGGGTATACACTATTGACTGCACCATTTGCCGTGAAGGTTGCTGTGCTGCACTGAAGGTGAGCAGTCGTGGCACCCCTGGACACTGCCTCTGTGTAGTCTGCTGCTCGACATATGGCCTCAGCTTAGTTTTTCTTTTCTTTATAGTTGTGGTTGGGCTGATTTTTAATACAAGTACACTGATTCTTAATATTTCATATTGAGGCCTTTTTTTTTTAAATTTGTAATTCTGTTCACCTTACTGAGTTTTTCATTTGCTCATTAACCCTTTCTTTTCCCCCTCAGCAGTTCCAACCCCTGTCTGTTCATATTGATTTTTGGTTATTGTTTAAAATAAAACCTTTAATTTTACTTTATAACTTGCATCTCTGCCTATTAAGTAACGAGCCTGTGTCTATTTCCCAACCAATCTGCGAGGTTCAAAGATTTCTTGGGGTTGAAAGTCCCCAGGTGGCATTGTTTGGCTCCCCCCTTAGTGTCCCTTGTCACACAATCACTAGAATAAATGTTGGCAATGAATGTTGCTACAAACCACTGATGTGTTGGACCTTTAGTCATTTATGTTGCAACTTGGATTTCATTAGGTTAAATTGTAAATATTTGTGACAATGCTGTGCTTATGCTCTGGTTAGGCACAAGGTACCTTGTTTGGCAGTCAACTCGCCTGATGTTACCCCATGTCCATCCCTTATAAACTATACTATACTACTATAAAACCCATATACCTTCCATAAAGGCACTATGCATTGCTGGGGCCCCTTCTCGGGGGTTGGGAAAAAGTGTCCCTACCATATCATTCCCATTGAACTTGCATTGCATTATTGAAGTTCTTTAGTTATCAACTTAGATTTTATTGTCCTTCACCTATGTTGTATTTCAAAAATTATTTGATTTAAATATTTGGATTTCATAATTATTTTGTTGAAAGACTTTAACTTGGTAATTATGGATATGTGTATGACTTTATTCTGGTGACTGGGCTGTATTGTGTTTAAAATTGAGTCAGATTAGGAAAAAAAATATTTTTAAAGAGTTTTTCACTATATGACGACATATTTACTAATTTCTTCTGTGTACAAAATCTGAAATTTTACTTTAACGTTTATCACACAGTATATTGTATACTGAGGTTCGGGGGGATGGCTAAGGTTTACTGGAAAATATCATTATTTTAAGATTATCACATTTCAGAGAGTACTGGTAAGACATGAATAAGTGCCACCAGGTGCACTCAAACATACACACTTGCCGATCACCACTATGCACAGTCGCCATCCGGGAGTAATTGAGGCCATTTGTTAGGATTCCCATCACGCCGAGGAACGCGATAATTAGCGGCAATAATTCAGAAACAATGATCTGGACCCCAGCTGGCCATGATTGCCTCCAGGCACCGAGGCGGGACGAGATGAACGGTCCTGTTCACCGGCTCCACACATTCAACTGCACCCATGGGTGAAGTCAAAAACCCCCTCGTGACAATTTATTATGAAGTGGCAGCGAGTTACAGGCTGAACAAATCCCGGCACATCGTTACTCATCAGGTAAGGGGAGGTAACTAATATGCCAGGACATTAATCACTGTGTGCAGCCTCTGTGTTAATTGAATGGAGGAACCATTGACCACTGAGGTGGTGTAAAATGTATGAAATGGAGTTTAGCATTACATGGAGAAAACTGTTGTGTAATGTGTTTATGTAATACTTATTGAACTTCACTAAAAGCGCAAATACGAGGTTTATGAAAACACTCCCTGGAAAATTTTTGCATGTTTTCGTAAACATTCAAACTAGTGTCACTCGTGTACTTGTACTTCCATATTTGCGCTTTCAGAATGTTTCTTATGTGCACGAGAAATGTTAACCCCCCCAAATGTCCCGTACAATGACAAAGGCTTTCCACAAAATTTAGGAACCTACCTGCAGGGATTTGCTTCCATTCAGCTAGAAGATTCAGATTGCAGGAGCTCTGTCCACCCACTTCTGTAACTTTTCAAATCCGACACTCACACCCACTTCTTGCCTCGGTTGTCAGCTGTGAAGGTTATATTTGTCACCACACTATGAATATTTTCCATAGGGGCCGTCAAAAATTGTGTGCCATTAACCAAATCTCCATTACAGCCGGCTCTTGATTTCACCTTCTAGTGTAGCCATTTGGATTAACCACTTTTGATTTCCAACCATTATTCGACCCAGCACTAGTGTTAAATGATAAGGCCCGACTCATGGCTGGTGTCAGGACAGCTTCAGCAATTCTTTGTGTGCTTGTTTTGTTGCACAGGGGCATTGAAAAGGAAAAAGTGCCTTCAACAAAATGTTGCCACAAGGTTGAAAGAACACTTATCCTATAAAATTACAAACCACAAGGCTTCCAAATGGCCACAGTTTAGAGTCACGCCACTGAGCATTTTTAAGGAGACACGGGGACATTTCCATCAGTTTTTGCAGCAACCAAAACCAGCTATTGTTCATGGATGTCAGACAATCTCCATCTATGATTGTGGCAACCAAAACATTTGGTTATTTCAAGCCAATCCATGATGTTTTTCTAACCCTAACCAAGTGGTTTTTGTGCCTAAACCTAAGCAGAACATAGGCACAGTGTCCTGACAAGAGAGTAATAGAAAATTCAACCTAAACAAAAGTAATACATTTGCAATATATTGGCAATTTGGTTGTTTTTCTGTATTTGTGGCCAAGTTCATGCAAAATTTAATTTACCAAAGATTTTTAAAAAGAAAGCGAATATGATAAAAGTAGAATTGTATCTGCAGATATTTTTTTGTCTTCTATCCAAAGATCTCTATCGGAAAGATTACAAACTATTATAAATGAAAAAAAGACAGTTTTCACGTCTCCTAGCAACAGTAGTTTTAATAAAACTGTCTATAACATAGTGCACAACTTTGTCTTCTCCCACACACACAAATACACCCACACACAAAATGACTGGAGCAGCTCGCAGTGCCTTGCTCAAAGGGACTGAAGTGTTATCTCTGTAATGTGCTGAGGTTGAAGCAAGACATCAATATGTCAGCAAATCCTCTGTGACAAATAAATAAAAATACTGCAGAATTTTCCTCCCAGAGATGACAAAGACTT
This sequence comes from Lagodon rhomboides, assembly GCA_039737535.1. Taxonomy (NCBI): domain Eukaryota; kingdom Metazoa; phylum Chordata; class Actinopteri; order Spariformes; family Sparidae; genus Lagodon; species Lagodon rhomboides. Next base: position 30,216,272 of record CM077794.1, on the reverse strand, counting down.
GAAGGGCTGACTGAGTGACACAAACAAAAGGTGCTCAAAAAGATGACTGCAATCAGCTCCAGCTTAGAGTGACGGTTAAATCGTTACCTTTTTGCAGCCGTCCATCTTTGCAACAAGGACTATAGGTTTGAACAGAACCATTTTTGTGAATTGAAGACAGACAAATAAGAGATGACAGCAGCTCACAGCTTCATTCTTATTTTTTTCTCTTTAAGTAAGTTAGAGAATCGAGGATGTTTTGAGAACCAGCACTCAGTTTTCAGGCTTGTCTGTCTGCTGCAGTACAATGTGATGTCATGGTTTATGAATAGCACTGCACTTTTTGAACATTTCTTGGCTGATGTCATGCATTTTAAGCTTTTCACGTGTCATTTAACACCATCTACATTTGATGAGTTTATGATGCGTAGGAAAGGACAAAGTCAGGTGATCTTTGTTGTCCGCCGTCACAGTCGGGTCTCCTTTATCCTGGTAACAAATAATAAGCCAGTGTTTCCCCTATATGCATTCTGCGGCGCTGAGAAAAAAAGAAAAAAAAGACATCATTTTTGTAGGTTTAATATCACGGGCGAATGGCGAATTTAAGTTGCACACAGTGAAAGCACTACACCCTACGTTATCTTGAATGGATTATTATTGTCATTACTGCTATTTGTATAATTTCTACAAGTCACCGTTCAAGTTGAGTGACTGAAATCCTCGTCATCCTATTCAAAGGCTGCAACAGGCGACTCATTCAAGAAGCCAGATGTGATGCAGACAACATTTGTATAGTTAGGCAGACTAAATTAGGCTATAATAAAACAAGTACCAACAAGTAATAACAAGTAATAAATATCCTTTGGACCTTTTATTAACTGTCTCTGATTTGACTGTTTACCCCGTGTCGTGACCGATTTACTGCGCTTGTTGGATTAACGCTACATACATTAGACCCCAGTTGCTAGCTTGCATTAAAAGTTGCTAGCAGCTAGCTAGGTAAACTTGACAGAGCTGTCTTAAGCCCCCTCAGACCTGCTCCACTCTGAGGCAAAACACTACTCTACGTAAACCACCGGGGTGAAGTTAGTTTTAGGTTGGATATTCGACGGATATTCGCTCGGGTCCCAGCTGTGACATTAGGACTGATGTTCGCCCAGTCTTAGCAGCAGGAGGACTCAGCTCAGTTCTCAGTTAGCTCACCTCCCAGAGCCTTGCGCTGAATCGCTGGAAACTGATTTAGGGACCGTCATTAAATTACTTGGCATAAATATATTAATAATTTAATTTAATTTTATATGAATATTAATATGCAGAAATTATGATTTTTTTTTGTCAATAGCTTCCATGTCATGTGACCCAGTGACTCCAGGATGCATGCCCCCGGACCCCCCTAGTGTTGCTAGGTTACCGACTCAGAGCACCGCTGCTACAAAAAAATCTAGGGGAAACACTGAATAAGCACATGGTTGTTGTGAGGTCACTGTTTAAGTTCAGACATGGTTCAGACACATAGTTCAGACAACTATGTGGTTAGGTCTTAGAAAAAGATCATGGTTTAGGTCAAATAAGTCAACTTACTTTATGTACGTGGGGTAACATAAATTAGGAACATGAATCACATGTTATATAGTCAACTTAAGGATGTAAGAAATAAAATAAGACAGCGTTGACTTTTGGCTGTACAGGAACTCTGCCTCATGGCTAAAAGTTTTGTTTGTTTGACTCATCCAACCTCCCCAGCCTACTCCTTGAGAACCTTGCCTTTTATTTTACATCATAGTACAGTGTATGGCTGCCTTAAGTGGTGCCTGCAGTGCCATAAGGTTTGATTTGACCTAACTGATGCTTCTAGGAAAAACAAAAAAAACAGGTAAAACATGAGGTAAAATGCTCTTTAAATATGTAGGTTTTGTTATTTTGTATTACTTTTCATGATCTGAGCATGATGGCTAGAGGGACACTTCTAACAGGAAGTCAGTCAATTGAGAAAATGTGGGATCTTGGTACCGTTTTGCATCTTAACCATACAATTCATTAGGTGTTTGTTTTGGCCCTTGGTCCACCAGAAAGTTTCAGTTTTGGCCTTCGAAGGGAAATAGTTTGAGCACCCATGGTACAATTTGAAATGACACAAAAAAACTCTAATGGTCGAGTATAATAACAGTTTTTATGCTGCTTTTTGGATCAGCAATGATGTCAAAGGGACAAAAGGGTCAAATATGGATTAAAATAACCAATTAGCATAATTATCTTTAGTTTTCTAAAGGTCACTGCAGGGAGCTGCAGGCAGTGGAGCTGCTTTCCAAATGTTTTAATAACATCATGGCTCACTATAAATGTCCCAGTAGGCAGCTAAATGGAATTCAGCCATTTTACATTTGATTATTTACACTGGTGCCTTTCCTGCCATGAATATGTGGTGAGGGGCACTAAGGGGGGAAATTCAGGGGGATGCCAAACAACGGCACCTGGGGACTTTCAACCCCAAGAGATCTTTGAACCTCGTAGATAGGCTGGGAAATAAAATTGGACACACAGGCTCATTACTAATAGGCAGAGATGTGAGTATTAAAGTAAATAAAGGTTTCATTTTAAACAATAATCAAAATTATTAATATAAGCAGACAGGGGTTAGAACTGCTGAGGGGAAAAAGAAAGGGGTTAATGAGCAAATGAAAAACTCTTAAAGGTGAACAGAATTGCCTACACTGTCAAGAACTCCAAAATCCTTCAACCATTACTAGCTGTTATGTTAAACTTGGTTGTAGTTATTAAGTTAATTATTAATCAGAGTTATAAACAGTTTAGTACCTTTTTATGAGACTGATTTGGTAAATTTGCTATGTTTTCCCTTCTTCAAGGGGTGCCCCGAGGTGATCTAATGTAAATTGGATCATATTATTTATCATAATTAATAATTATCCCTGATAATTATTAATTATTATTGATAGCTAAATTTTACCTAAATTCCCCTTTTGATGTTGTATAAACACTATTTCATTGTGCCTTATTTAATGCAAGGCCCAACACTGCGTGGCCAAATTGAACTGTTCTCAGCCTCGCCATTTAAGCTAGCAACTGTTGTGTTCATGTCTGTGCAGTAAGACAAAATGCTTATTTTGTTATTGAAGAGATTGTTTTGTTAAAAACACATTTCAGAAGTCATTGCTAATGTAATAACTTTATTAAGAATAGGATTTAAATATTTTAGGAGAAGTTAAAAACACATGTTTGTAAAGGTATCTGTGGTCCTGATACTGAGGGTGTTGAGATTGCTCCTGGTGGAATGTAAATGAGTCTTGTTTGTGTTATTTGAGAAATGATGCAATACAGATGAATGAAAGCAAGAGCTGCGTGTGGTTCTCCTAATTTCTCTCTCACCACTATTCCCCCCCGTTCAAGGGTACAACAGTAAGGGCAAACAGGGACTCCTCACATGGCCATCCACTGGGACACCAAAACTGCCAGCCACAGCAGAGACAGAGCAGGAAGCAGAGGTAGAACAATGGCACCCAGGTGCCTTATAGCTTGGTGCTGATTAGGGAATTTGTTGGGGGAGGAGTTGGGCCAAAGCTGCATTCACCAGCACTACCCTTGCTCTTTACTAAGGGGAGTCTACCCCACCACAAATTGTCAAAATGTCCTTTAGGAAAACTGGAAGTAGTACTGTAGTGGTGGTAGTGATACTGTAGAAGTGCACGGTTTCTGTGTTTGTTGTCAAAGTAGCCTGACCCAGTGATACAATGATACCAAAGTCTAATCAGCCTGATCTCCATCACTGAATAGAACGGATTGTTTTCGGGCAGGCAACTTTTATGAAAATAAAGTGGAGAAATTTGTGACGTTAACTTCATTTATCTCATTCACTTCACAGAAAAGGTGTTTATACAGCAATGTCACTGTTGAGCTGGCTGATTCAATTAAGATGTTATCACCTATTCATCGTCAATTAAATCGACACACAGCTGTCACCAGGCAGCTGCTCAGCTGGCTGCCTGCCAGCTAACCCTTAAAGCCACCTCCACTGGAAAACAACCAAAGGTCGAGTCCTGATAGGACCACATGAGTTCGATTCAAATTCTAAGCCTGGTTTGGATCTGGGCTGCAGTGGCTTTCAATGTTTATGCAAACCTAAAATATGTCCTTTTTTAAATGTTTTGCTTCAAATCTGCTCATCAGTTCTGTAACCAAATTAAGAAAAGAAACTGAAGTTTTCTAAAAGAAAAAACACATTTATTGCAAACTGGGGAGATCCAATCCACACAATCCAGTTGTACAGTAATTCATTTAGACCACTAGCATGACCTTGTTACAACACTACCTGTGCAGCAGGTTTTATATTTAATTAAAAAACGGTCTTTAATCATCGCAAAACAAATAAAATCCAAACTCTGATTCATGATCTGAATAAGGTTGAATGATCACAGATGACCTGCCATCGAGAACCAAAAGTCTGTAGATATTCACTAATTAGCACAAAGAACACGTCAGTGAAATCACCTGCTGAGATGATCAGTTGCAGTAAAAACAAGAAGACGGTTGAATTTCATGATGCAGTTTTGCTGCCATGAGCAAAATGAAAAAGAACAGAAAGGGGAAAAAAGACAGCCTTCTGTACAATGTTTTTTTGACACAATCTAATGAGATTTTTTGAGTGTTTGATGAGCTGAGGAGGCCATGTTTTCTCACCTAGCAGAGGCTCAGATTGATATTTTTGATGAAGAACTGCAGCATTTCAACATTTCTATTCATGATACCACTGGATTTCTTAATGCAGACCTCAGTAGAATTTCCATCTGTTTGTGGGGACCAAAAACAGATATTTTTAATTGGAAGTCAAACCATCTCCAGCCTTGTTTGTGCTGACCAAATCAGGTATTGTAAGCCAAACCATGATGTTTTTCTAAACCTACCAAAAGGGTTTATGTGCTTAAATGTAAGCAGAGCATACGCAGAGCATTGTGACCAGAGAGAAAGAGAAAATTGAACCTCAAACATTGGAAAGTTGCAACATACAGAAAAGTTCAATATAAACTTATCCGTAGTTTTGCGAACGTACTTTGATAACATTTATTCTGCTGATTGGGTTTTGGTTTTTAATCTGTCCTTTACACTGGACACTAAGATGTTTTCAGTTTAAGTGATGGAGACCAAAATCCTCTTTCAAGTTTAGCTGAAGCTTAAATGAGGCTTCACCAATCTGAGTTTGACAAATCAAATCAGTATCTGCCAATGTTCTTGTCTCTTTTTAGTCCAACATACAAACTTTTTGTTGCCATTCTTTCACTGTAACTCAACAGGAAAACATTGCCTGTGGAAACACAGAGTTAAAATCAAAAAGACCTTGAAAGATAATTCGAGTGGACTTGAAATACTGTTGAAGTCACCAAACCTTTGAATATTCTTGCAAAAAATGATTACTTACAAACATTGGAATTTTACCTTTCAAATACTTAGTATACACTACATTTGCATTATCATGTATTACCATTAAGTGGATTGAAGATGAAAGTGAAGTCAAGTAATCACAGAATTCAAAAGTTTGCCTTGCTTTGAAGCAGTTGCAGTGTGATGATATGAAAGGCTTTCTCATCTGCGATCTCTTTAACAGTCTTGGCAATAACAAGATATCATTTCTGATCTTACACAGAGATAGAAAAAAAATAAGTAAACAGACTGAGGTTTGATTTCACTATTTAAGACTTTTCTTGTCACAGTTCTTCCTTTGTTAAGTTGCTGCGTGAGCGTCAAATAACCTAATTCAAGCGATTCTCCCAAATATTTGCAGTGGCTGTTCAGAAGCTGCTCAGTGTTGGCAGGTACTCCCAGTGCCAAAGGCTTAAATAACACATCTTCTTCTGTACGTCTCCCTCCAAAGTTAAAAACCTCTTGACACCAGAAACATGCCTGGAATATTGAGCCGCCGTTTTCTTATAGTTCCAACTCATGTACACAGAGAAAAAGTTCAAGTTAGAGCCAAAGATCCCGTTCAAATTGAAGTTGTGCGCTGTGGAGATACAAGAGCTTGGTTTTAACACAGCTTTGAAATGGTACACAGCCTCACGGTGCACAGAGAAAGAAAGAATAAACAGAGTGGTATTCTTAGTAGAGACTTTTCCTCACCTCGCAGAATGAGTTCATTGGCACTCTACTTTAGTAAGAAAGAAACACAGATGCAGTGTGCATGTGCTAATTGATCATTCACGTCCTCTGGCTCTCAAAAAGTAGTTCTGCACCCTCAAGACTTTTCAGAACTATTATTATACAAATCTTCCCAAACCACTTTAATAATACTCTCTCATGTCTGATTCTCTTTTGAATTTTAAACCATTATTAGTGTACAGTTCACATGCAGATTTGTCAGCTTCAACACTAAGTCACATGTTACAGAGCTGTTTTGTCGGCAGTAGAGATTTGGAGCACGAGCGAGGTCCCACTGGTGCCGACTCGCAGCACCCACAACAGCCATGAATCATTAAAGGGAGGTTTCCCTTTGATGTTCATGTGCGACAGTCTGATGACTCCCCCTGCACGTTCCCCACAGGGACCCTGAACCTCTTCTCTTCCAGATGCAGCTGTAACCTGGCACGACCTGCCGCTTTCATGTGCTTGTAGCCGACAGATCGGGACATCACCACAGTTTGGGCTTCAGTCACAAAAGCAGCACCGGGGTCTGCCCGGCTCAGAGAAATGCAAATGAAGTGATTAATTTTAAAACTACAGTCTACTGCGCAAAGAGAAGTTCCCCCTCATAGTTTTTATTTTAATTTTAGCAGTTCAAGTCTGTGTTTCAGCATTTGAAAGTGTGACCCCATTGGATATTTTTAAGGAGACCTTAGGACAAATTCCATCAACAACAAAAAACATATATTTGATGGGAAATGGGGTGGTCTGCAGCCATGCTTCAAGCTAAAACATGTCTTCCTAACCCTAACCAAGTGGTTTTTGGGCCTAAACATAACAAGAGCATAAGCATTGTTGCATTGCGCTGTACTAAAAGAAAAATGTTGGAACATGAATAAATGTACCATACTGCCCGACACTGTCACTTAAAAAAAAGTTTATAAAAAATGATTTGTATTTAAACTTAGTTCTTGTTGAATTAAAGTGCTGCCAGCATTCAAGCTCTGTCTGTAATATCAGTTTTTGAATGGGTCTAGTTTCTAATTACAGATGTTGTTAACCGGACAAAAATATGGATTTAGGTCCTGATTATCTGCAGTCCTCTTCCAGAAGGTAGAGGGTCTGTTGAAGGGGTCCTGATAAATGAATGAGCTAGATTAAAAGACAAAGCCTTTTAAGTGGAAATGTTTTCCTTTTTACTTATTTGTGACGGATTGATAAAGGTAGTAAAAGTAAAAACTAGAAATAAACCACTGGTTACATATCGTTCATGCTTTATTGGAGAGTGGTGCGAGAGAAGCCTGAAATGGGAAGCGTCTGGAACTTTTGTCCCTTTTTATGTGAATAATCTGCAGAATTTGGAAATGAAACCATTTCATTTGCTGACTGAGCAGACTGAAACATATATAACCTATATGACCAAACGTTATAACATTGTATTGTTCTTGGGAAAAGCTGTTGACAGGCTTTAAGAGTGCTGCTTGTAAGTTGATTTTTGAGTCTCATTACGACCTTGTCAAAAACTGACGCTTTGGGACTGTAGGACAGGTCAGCCGCCATCCAGGAGCGTCAGTTTTTGACGAGTTGGGACTGAGACTCAAAAATGTTTTCTTACAACTTTTCTTACAAATGGCAGAAAGAAAGGATGATTTTCACATGAAGTAATTTCTGAAGAGAAACTGTATGAGAAGCTGAAATCAACTACTAAGACAAGATCAAATCAACTCGATTGTATCAATTTGATGTAAGGCAATTTCATTTCATATTTAGTTACATTCAAATTAAGACATAAATGAGCTTTTATAAGCCCTCTGTTTTGGTCTGTTGACTGATTTTTGTCACTAAGTGTTTTCAAAATTCATATAAATTATTCACTCTGGTTGCAAAACTCCCAATCGCACTGTTTTGTTTTCCCACTGAAAAGCATTTTCATGGAGAAGAGAAAGACTAATGCGACTGCCAAATAAAGACAGTTGAATGCCATTTTGGAGGACTATTCATTCAATGCCACTTGGCCGAGGTAAGCATGAGACAATAGGCTTCTTGGCAGACATGCACACATGCACACACACACATTTGCCTATTGTGATGAATGTCACATGGGATGTATTCTCAAGTGGAAATTACCTGCTGTTATCTACAATGCTAAAACTACATTGACCTTTGACCTTTGCTTTATATGTCTGCTTGCATTGCATTTTCATATCTTCCCTTTGTATCTATGCACAAGATGATCTGTTAGAGTTCAAATTTACAAAACCACAGTGGTGGACTCTAAATCAATGTTATTGACCCGGAGAAGCAGAATAAATATTCTCAAGGGTTCTAATAACGGGAAATAAAAAGCCTTTGAGACAAGCTGGTGGTTCCTGTTTACTGTAAACATTCTCAAAATAAGAAGGCAGCTTCTTAATACATCAAGCATCCTGTTTACAGATGCTCTGCTGCTGCTTTAATTGACCCAATTATTTGTATTTTTTAAAAAAAGGAAATGATAAGCAACTTAATTTATTTACTAAAATAACAAGAAAAAAGACATCAGACAGGCTTTGCTTAGCCACACACTATTGGTATTTAAATAAGAGATGTATGCACCAATAAATAAATAATAAATATATTTTAGCAGCTATTAAAGGGATATTCCGGTGTAAATTTAATCCATGGTCTAACACATCTTGACACCGAGTAAGACTCCCCCTCGAGAGGTCAAGTTTGCTGACCGCTAGCTTAGCTAGTTTTAGCAACCTCAGAAAAGACCGCACGAAAACAATACACTGCCGCTTATGCCTCCATTTAGAAACCGCCATCAAAAAGCCACAATTAATGGTCAGAACAGCACCAAACTTCAGCAACAGTACATGTACAGTCCCAGCACACAGTACGAAGCATCAAACATCTGCTAGCTTAGCCGGATTTGTATTAAAAACACAGCTCAACTCTCCGTGCTCCTCCAGCAGCCTGCCTGTCTTTGGAAGCCCCGACGAGTCGATTACCGAGTGCAGTAGATTTCCGCAGCTCAAGGGTGAAAATGTATGATTATTACTCCATGGCATGCTCAGTTCTTATTATCGAGAGCTGACAGCGAAAATAAGGGAAGTAATGGAGTAATAATCATATATTTTCATCCTTCAGCTGAGGAAATCTACTGCACTCGGTAATTGACTCGTCGGGGCTTCCAAACACAGGTAGGCTGCTGGAGGAGCACGGAGAGTTGAGCTGTGTTTTTAATACAAATCCGGCTAAGCTAGCAGATGTTTGATGCTTCGTACTGTGTGCTGGGACTTTACATGTACTGTTGCTGAAGTTTGGTGCTGTTCTGACCATTAATTGTGGCTTTTTGATGGCGGTTTCTAAATGGAGGCATAAGCGGCAGTGTATTGTTTTCGTGCGGTCTTTTCTGAGGTAGCTAAAACTAGCTAAGCTAGCGGTCAGCAAACTTGACCTCTCGAGGGGGGAGTCTTACTCGGTGTCAAGATGTGTTAGACCATGGATTAAATTTACACCGGAATATCCCTTTAAGTAGAAACAATGAGATATAAACTATGAGCCTAACTACTCAAACTATATCCATACATAAATGCTGATACTGTAAGCTATTGAATGGCCATTTAAAATGAGCTGGATAGATTTAAGTTCTCTCATTATAAACGGTTACGTAGTGTTCAGCAGTATGTCAAAGGCTTTTATTGTGAAAGGTAGAAAAATGGAAGAAGTATGCTGCAGTTGACGTGAGCACAATAAATTGAGATCATCAGACTATAAAGCCTCGTGTTATGATTTTTTTTCATATGAGACTGAAGCATGGCAGAGGAAAGTAAACTCTGAGTTGACAAGTCATGTGTTATATAGGTGTTGTATTGTTTCCTTTGCTCTTCCTGGTCTCTCAAATACTGGAAACAGCTGTCAAAATGTTGTTTAAACCGTCTGAGTGATAAAATGCAAAACAACTTCTTTTTGACGTCCATGTTGCTCCCACATCGGAAGAACAGCTTCCCAACTCTGGAAAAGGGACCATCCAAGGAGCACATTGATTTTTGGGACTTCATGGATCGGAATTAATTATTTATCAGTGTGCATCTTGACTTGCAATTTGACTTCAGGCTGGCCTCAGGTGACCTGACTTAAATGTTTCCCATAGTTAAGGAAAGTGCATTTAAAACTTCACAAAAAAAAACTGAGGATTTAGTCATATTATTTAAGCTCCCTGGTCCACAGCACATAAACTGCAGTAACTGAGTTGGAGTACAGGCTGATAAAGACATCACTTAACGCCCCTTTAAAGTTTCCATAATTTTACAAACGCTATGCTATTATATAATTCTGCATACAACAGAGAATTACTGCTGTTTCTATTTTCTATTGCAGAACATGAGAGATTAAAATTAGGTCAGTCTGTCAGTTCTTCTTAAATTTGATAAACAAAAACATAGAGTAACCACGGCTGGTCTAATGGAGGAAATGTGATGGAAGATTGACACAATGGCTGCCAGGAGTTCAATAAAATGGTTCTTCACTACGGCCTAAAGGTGGAAATATCCTTTGTGTTTTCATTAAAAGCTGACAAACAGCGATACAAATGTTGTTTTGAAACAATTCGCTGCATATATCTGTCTACTGTGGCAACTGGAGGCAATAAATCTGCAAACGACCTGCTGTATATAAATGGGCCTGTGTGGAGAGGACACTGATGCACATCCAGATGAGAATGCTCAATGGTGGGCTCTATTACAAAACACTTCATATGAGGTTGTAACTTTATTCTCCTAAATTAATCTATTTTCTTTGTCAAAACAACCTTTTCTTATATATCAGAGAGATTAGTTTGAGGGTTTTGATCTCATGCCACCCACCATTTTATAAAAGAGAAGATATATCTGTTTCTTCTCCAGGGTGAAGCTTTCATTGAAAATGAATGAATCACATAAGCTCATGACACCTCCGGGTCTTCATCCTGAAATTCATCCCATGATGGGAGATACAGGTGCATCACGGCTGCTGCTGCCGCTCTATCCTTCTCATTCATTGGCTCTGGATGTCTGAGCCCGTCCAGGGAGATGGCAGAAATTAAGCAGGAAAAATAAAATGGGGTTTAACGTGGCACCGGGCCCCGCTCTGACAGTTCAATTGGAAAGCGTTTTTGGACAGAGCCTCTGATGAGTTACACAGCCTCCCTGTTTGTCTGTCCCTTTGTAAATGTCATAGACAAAGCGGAAATGCCAGGCTTTTGTGTTTTTCTGGCTGTCTCGTGTCCTGCTGCAGAACAAAAGGTGGTATTTCCATAAACACTGTGCCGATGTCCATCATGCATGTGACTTGGCAGCGCTTAACAACAAACAAGGGAAATCTCTCTGTATAGAGCCTAGGTTGAGGTGTCCTATACAATATCCTGTTTTTTTGCACTGAGCTGCAGTGTGTATACTGTAGAGCTGCAGTCAACACACAGCTTGGCATGCTTTTTTTAAAAATATATTTGAGTTGGACTTAAGGGCCACTAAAGTACCCGCGCTCTCTGATTAGACTAGAATTTAAGTTGGAAGATATTTTGTGTAAATGTTGCCTGAGGGTCTAAGGACAAAGAATGTTGCTTGCTGTGCAGACTGTAAAGCCCACTGAGGCAATGTGATTGTGATTTTGGACTATACAAATACAATTGATTTGATTTGATTAGTTCCTTTATGAATGCTTCTGTGTGGCAAAGTGTACTGAAGTCTTTTCCTACCAGACTACTTGTTGTCCTGAGGCTGATGAAGCCACGAACATGTTCATGTTCCGTGGAAGAGACTTGAAAATTGCTTCCCAGAACAGACTGTTCAGAATTTGATACAGCCTTTTACTGCGCTGAAAGACTTGATTATCCAATGCATAAGAGGCCACCTTGGAAGAAACAGCACTTGCTGGAAGTGTCCTACATCGTTCAGATTTTCTCAAGAAACAAACAAATCCTTCAGATGGAGGAACAATGCAAAGTTCTGAAGTTCCAGTTGAGTGAGGTGGGGAAAGCATTGAAATGTTGCTTTGTTATTTCTAAAATTGAGCTGTCTGGATGCACTGGGGAGATTAAATAATCATTGCCACTGGTTTCAATGAAAAGCCCTGAAGTCTAAATGTTTCAGAACCTCTGGAACAGCTTTGAAAAAATTGGAAATAATTTGTCTCAGATGGCAGACATCTACAAATAATAGAAATGTTTTTGTTTCTGGGAGGTTTCCAGTTTGATTATTTGCACAGGCTACAGACACCCAGAAGTGGAAATAACTTCTCCTCTTACCACACACATATTGACAGAGTCGGTACTGAAAATATTCACAGTTTAACAGCAGAACATTTACACTGCATATTGATGTCAACTGTACATGAACCGAGGGGCAAAACAAACCCATAGGTTTTACAGTATATAAAATTATGTATTTCCGTTGCTGTATTGATCTTGAAACCAAACTTAATAACAACATTTCTTGTATGGAAATGCTTCTCAATAGCCGTTTCCATGTTTCAAGTGAATTTGAAGCAAACTTTTGAAATGTTGAAAAGAAAAAGCAATTTAAGTGCATATCCATCAACTTTTGAGTGAATAAAATAGGTGATGCAAAGCGTAGTTTTATCAGAAGCTGGTGGTATAGGTGTTACGCATGGCTACAGTAAACAGAGTAGAAGAAGTAAAGGTCACAAACTGAGAACAAAACCAGTTTTGGAATTTAACCTCAAATAATAAGGAAGAAGAAAAAGGAAAAAGAAAAAGAAAAAACAAGAGAGAAGAGGAAGATGAAGATGATGATGAGGAAGAAGAAGAGAAAAAAAGAAAGGGGAAGATGATGATGAAGAAGAACAGCAAGACGAAGAAGAGCAAGAAGAAGAAAAAGAAAAAAGAAAGCAAGAAGAAAAAAGAAGAGCAAGAAGAGGAAGAAGGAGAAGAAGAAGAGCATGAAGACGAAGAAAAGCAAGAAGAAAAAGAAAAGAAAAAGAGCAAGAAGAAGAAGAAGAAGAAGAAAAGACGAAGAAGAAGAAGAACCATCAGTCTCCTTGACTATCTACAACATAGATATACGCATAGACGCCTCATTGAGCGGGTTGGCCAGCTGCTGCGATACGATCGACGTCGCCGCCATAGTGGAGGAGGCAGCTCCGCCCCGTGAACTAATACGAGTCAATGGAGTGAACTGTATAAAGCTCCTTCTACAAAGTGCTATAAGTTAATGCCTCTCATTTACACATTCACACACGTACGGCTATATTCAGGAAACAGATAGGAACCAAAAACAACATCTGTAACATTCTCTGATGATTATCAACGTTAACTACTCCTTATATGTTCAGTATACAGGTTGGCACCAAACCACAGGATGGATTTTTATAATGTTTTCACAAGTGTTTACTACGGAAGCCCTAAACGGCCATGCATTCATATATTTTTTTCCCTCCGTTTTCCCATGGTAATGAGTTAATTTCATTTGTTTTCTCGAGATCTCGAGAAAATTATCCCGTTATCTCGAAATAGCAACTGCCGTTTTCCCGAGATAACGGGATAAATAATTTGAGATCTCGAGATAATGACTGTGATATGACACACATAGATCAAGTGTTAATTGTTTTCTACTATTTTCTTCATTTTCCGAATTGTACCTTTTTGCTTTTTCTTTTTAATTTTACTGTAATCTCATTATTACTTAACGCTTTGGCAACACTGTTTCTGTTACATTCATGCCAAAAAAGCATATTGAATTGAATTGATAGGCCTGATCTGCATCTCTCAGTCATTATCCGGTATCCATGGAGATGTCCGGGACCTCGTAGCTGGTCAGCTATGTAGTTAACGACAACATCAGGCTCACTTAGATTGCGATATATAGGTGAAGCCTTGCTAACCATCTTTTCTCACACTAATGTGTATATTATCTCTAATAGCAAGGTGTAATGCTGAATGATGTTTCCTGCAATAATTTAATATACTACACGATTGTTTTGTTTTCTCAAGATCTCAAATTAATTATATAGTTATCTCAGGAAAACAAAGTTTTCTTATCTCAAGAAAATTAACTCGTTATCATGGGAAAATGGAGGGAAAAAAATGTATGAATGCATGGCTGTTTAGGGCTTCCGTAGTTTACAGATGCTAATGTATGTAACTCTGTTACTGTGATGGTACATGACTGTTAAATATTGAATCCGTGTCTATAATAACCACATCCTGACATGTAAATGTGACATCTGTGGGAATAAACAGCACCAGTGTTTATATGTTATTGATTTTGATGAATCGTTTTTATATCCAGTGATTTTAACCACTAATAATGACAATCCTTGGGACAAGAAAATTAACAAATCATAACAAAACACTGGGACTGCCTGGCTGGCTTTTATATAGAGCTGGTCTAAACTGTACTTTATACACATATATATGTGTATATACATAGTAATCGTAATCATTGTGTGTGTGTGTGTGTGTGTGTGTATATATATATATATGTACACACACACACACACAGGTATACATTTCCCTTTTCTGTATGTACTATTTATTTATTATTTATTATTATTATATTTTCTACATTTTGTCTAATTTTTTTAATTTACTCACTTATTAGATACCGGTATAATATGAAATATAATATATTATGCCCTCTTTCACTTCATACAGTTTTAGACCCTACAAATCTTCTCCCTGTTTGTCTTTTTGCTGTTTTGTATTTCTCCCCCCTACGGAGCCCCCCTGGTGACATAGGATTGAAAAAAAAATAATGTGTGGCCACGCATTATTATCTCGTGGCCACGCATTAACTATCTCGTGGCCACGCATTATTATCTCGAGGCCACGAGATAGTAATTCATGGCCATGAGATAATGATGCGTGGCCACGCATTATTTTTTTTTTATCCTATGTCACCAGGGGGGCTCCGTAAGTTTCTTCTGCAGCACAACATATGACATAACTACATAAATACAACCACCAGAACCAACATTTGGTATTTGCAAGAAAATGAAAACTGGAGATATGAATTAAAAAAAAAAAAGACAGATTCTTCATTCTGGTTAAAAAAAAAAATACAAAAAAAATACAAAAAACCCCCTGTTATTAATTTGATTATTGTAACCATTCAACAACTATTTAAATGTAAACATGTTGCCAGAAACATTGTTATTTTCAAAAACTTGTGTGTGTGTGTGTGTGTGTGTGTGTGTGTGTGCTTTGAATCAAAGCAATTACAACCTCCAGCCAATCATGGCAACATTCCTTTGTATCAAAGGAGGTCTACAGTATATTAACTGCAGGTTTACAGGGCAAGGTGTCCTTATTCTGACACTTTCTCAACTCCGTGAACACGTGAGAAAGTCAAGCAAAGGAAAGCTTAACGAGAAAGACGCCTGATACCAACAATGGCCGCGTTTCCCAGATTCGATCGTTCTTAAGGACTTAAGAAGGCTCTTAAGAAGGGTTCAGCTAAGAAGGAGCGCTAAGATAGGGGTGTTTCCCAGACGCGTTCTTAACTGCCTTCTTAAGATCCCACCGAAGAAGCTTCTTAAGAAGCTCTTAATGGGAGCTGTCCACCACCATGGCGCTGAAATATAAATCAATCGATGCCAGGCAAATCGATCACCCACCACTTTATCAGCGCTGATAAAGCCGGTGCCATCCCCCATCACCTCCAGGAAGCTCCCCACTGCGTAAAAACGCAGCACGGCCAGGAGCTGCACCTCCGGGCTGAGGGCAAAATTGCAGCGGGTTGCCCTCTGGATGTGTGGTGACACGAGCGTGACGAGGCGTTGGATCTCCTCACGGGGAAGCCGGTTCTTGGACTGGACAGCCCGGTCCGACAGCACGTCGAGTGGGGAGAAGTGCTGACGCACATAAGCATTTATATAAACCGTCTGGCTTCACGCACGGTGACGCTGTTGGTTAGCAGCGAGAATATGCTGTAGACAGACCAAAGAAATCTGTTTGGAAAAGAGTCCGTCACTTTCTGGAATTGAAGAAACCAAGCTTGAAAGAAGCTGAAGTCCGCAAGGAGAAGCAGTGTGAGCAAGAGTCCATCGCTACAGCACCACCCCTTGAACATCTGCTCATGACTTAAGTCCCAGAGGAGAAGCCGTGTGAGCAGGAGTCCACCGCTACAGCACCGGCCCCAGAACTTCTTGAGGTGACTCACGTCTCTGAGGAGAATCTCCCAGACAGACCAAAGAATTCTGTCTAGAAAAGAGTCCGTCACTTTCTGGGATTGAGGAAACCAAGCTTGAAAGAAGCTGAAGTCCGCAAGGAGAAGCAGTGTGAGCAAGAGTCCATCGCTACAGCACCGCCCCTTGAACTTCTGCTCATGACTCACATCCCAGAGGAGAATCTGTGCAAGCATCAGGGGCGTCGCTAGGAGAGCAAAACATCCGGGGCTTTAGCCCTGCAAAGTAATCTGATTACTGTTTACTTGTTTTTGAAAGTAACTTAGTTAGATTGCAAGTTACTGTATTAGTTACACTCAGCAGCTGCCGACAACACCCCGTCAACTCAACATACAAATGACCACGGGTTTTGCCAATACTCACTTTATTGAAAGTGCATTTTTAACAGTAACGCAGCTCGGCAGTAATACTAGTAGGAATTATGGCACGAAACGAGGGCGAGTGAACCGTGTTTAAGGGCAGCATTTCCTCTACCGCTCGACCAACTTCTTCAACTCTCCTCAGCTTACTTGTTTTGCACCGAAGTCCAGCTTTTGTTGTTTGGGCGGTGAGAGACCTCCTGCACAAGTCGAGGCCATGGCTTTCTGATTTTCTCATCTTTAGCTGACACGAACTCAAAATAATGAGCTAGAAAACTCGTTACTGAAAACAGTGGTCAGAAGTAGTTACTAAGTAACGTGTTACCGGCATCACTGCCCGCAGATAGAATCAGTTTTTTAACGGGGTCGGGGGTTTCTCCCCGGCAAATTTTGAAAATTGGGCTGTTAAAGATGCAATTTCAACGTGGTTTGAGAAGGACATGAAGGCCAATCGTTGGGCTCCTCATCGTCATATTTTAATTACAGATAAAGCTAATTTCCCCTCACTATAGGCCTACTAAACAGCAGGCTGATAGACGGGCTCTGGTAATATCAGTGACGCATAGAGGGGGAAAGAATAACACTGATGTTGAATTTGCAACAAATTATTCTGACTCTGCCCATATATGGGCATGTGCTACAAGGGAAGACAGGTCCGTTTCTGCACAATTTGCGCTGGTGACACTGTTGCATTTTTGGCTGCTGGCCGTTCGATATGCAACCACATAGAAACCTCGGGGCTATTTTCATCATTAGGCAATTATATATATTTTTTAAGGCAGCGAGATCCGGGGCTATTGCCCAAAACATCCGGGGCTATAGCCCCGAATGCCCAGGTCTAACGACGCGCCTGGCAAGCATTGCCATTGCTACAGCACCAGCCCCTGAACTTCTGGTCGTGACTCAAGTCCCAGAGGAGAAGCACTGTGCGCAGGAGTCCATCGCTAAAGCACTGGCCCCTGAACTTCTGGTCGTGACTGAAGTCCCAGAGGACCAGCCGTGCGAGCAGGAGTCCACCGCTACAGCAGCGGCCCCTGAACTTCTTGACCCGACTCAAGTCTCTAAGGAGAATCTCCAAGACAAACCAAAGAAATCTGTCTGGAAAAGAGCCCTTCACTTTCTGAGATTCAGGAAACCAAGCTTGAAAGAAGCTGAAGGAGAAGCAGTGTGAGCAAGAGTCCATCGCTACAGCACTGCCCCTTGAACTTCTGCTCATGACTCAAGTCCCAGAGGAGAATCTGTGCAAGCAGTAGTCCATCGCTACAGCACCGGCCCCTGAACTTCTGGTCGCGACTCAAGTCCCAGAGGAGAAGCATTGCGCGCAGGAGTCCATCGCTACAGCACCGGCCCCTGAACTTCTGGTCGGGACTCAAGTCCCAGAGGAGCAGCCGTGCGAGCAGGAGTCCACCACTACAGCAGTGGCCCCTAAACTTCTTGACGCGACTCAAGTCTCTAAGGAGAATCTCCAAGTCAAACCAAAAAAATCTGTCTGGAAAAGAGCCCTTCACTTTCTGAGATTGAGGAAACCAAGCTTGAAAGAAGCTGAAGTCCACAAGGTGAAGCAGTGTGAGCAAGAGTCCATCGCTACTGCACCGGCCACTGAACCTCTGGTCGTGACTCAAGTCCCAGAGGAGAAGCCGTGCGAGCAGGAGTCCATCGCCACTGCACCGGCCCCTGAACTTCTGGTCGTGACTCAAGTCCCAGAGGAGAAGCCGTGCGAGCAGGAGTCCATCGCCACTGCACCGACCCCTGAATTTCTGGTCGTGACTCAAGTCCCAGAGGAGAAGCCGAGTGAGCAGGAGTCCACTGCTACAGCACCGGCCCTGGAACTTCTTGAGGTGACTCACGTCTCTGAGAAGAATCTCCCAGACAGACCAAAGAAATCTGTCTGGAAAAGAGTCCGTCACTTTCTGGGATTGAGGAAACCAAGCTTGAAAGAAGCTGAAGTCCGCAAGGAGAAGCCGTGTGAGCAGGAGTCCACCACTACAGCACCGGCCCCTGAACTTCTTGACACGACTCAAGTCTCTAAGGAGAATCTCTTAGACAGACCAAAGAAATCTGTCTGGAAAAGAGTCTGTCACTTTCTGGAATTGAGGAAACCAAGCTTGAAAGAAGCTGAAGTCCGCAAGGAGAAGCAGTGTGAGCAAGAGTCCATTGCTACAGCACCGCCCCTTGAACTTCTGCTCATGACTCAAATCCCAGAGGAGAATCTGTGCAAGCAGGAGCCCATTGCTACAGCACCGGCCCCTGAACTTCTGGTCATGACTCAAGTCCCAGAGGAGAAGTCGTGTGATCAGGAGTCCACCGCTACAGCACCGGCCCCTGAACTTCTTGAGGTGACACAAGTCTCTGAGAAGAATCTCCCAGACAGACCAAAGAAATCTGTCTGGAAAAGAGTCCGTCACTTTCTGGGATTGAGGAAACCAAGCTTGAAAGAAGCTGAAGTCCGCAAGGAGACGCCGTGTGAGCAGGAGTCCACTACTACAGCACCAGCCCCTGAACTTCCTGATGCGACTCAAGTCTCTAAGGAGAATCTCTTAAACAGAAAAAGGAAATCTGTCTGGAAAAGAGTTTCTGGAATTGAGGAAACCAAGCTTGAAAGAAGCTGAAGTCCGCAAGGAGAAGCAGTGCGAGCAAGAGTCCATCGCTACAGCACCACCCCTTGAACTTCTGCTCATGACTTAAGTCCCAGAGGAGAAGCCGTGTGAGCAGGAGTCCACCACTACAGCACCGGCCTCTGAACTTCTTGAGGTGACTCACGTCTCTGAGGAAAATCTCCCAGACAGACTAAAGAAATCTGTCTGGAAAAGATTCCGTCACTTTCTGGGATTGAGGAAACAAAGCTTGAAAGAAGCTGAAGTCCCTGAGGAGAAGAAGTGTGAGCATGAGTCCATCACTACAGCACCTGCCCCTGAACTTCTGTTCATGACTCAAGTCCCAGAGGAGAAGCCGTGTGAGCAGGAGTCCACCGCTACAGCACAGGCCCCGGAACTTCTTGAGGTGACTCACGTCTCTGAGGAGAATCTTCCAGACAGACTAAAGAAATCTGTCTGGAAAAGAGTCCGTCACTTTCTGGGATTGAGGAAACCAAGCTTGAAAGAAGCTGAAGTCCGCAAGGAGAAGCAGTGTGAGCAAGAGTCCATCGCTACCGCACCGGCCCCTGAACTTCTGGTCGTGACTCAAGTCCCAGAGGAGCAGCCCTGCGAGCAGGAGTCCATCGCTACAGCACTGGCCCCTGAACCTCTGGTCGTGAATCAAGTCCCAGAGGAGAATCTCCCAGGCAATGAGAAGTAAGATGGCGTCAACAAATCAAGCTGTTACCAAACAAACAAATAAAATCTGTCTGGAAAAGAATCACTTTCTGGGATTGAGGAAACAAAGCTTGAAAGAAGCTGAAGTCCCTGAAGAGAAGAAATGTGAGCATGAGTCCATCACTACAGCACCTGCCCCTGAACTTCTGTTCATGACTCAAGTCCCAGAGGAGAAGCCGTGTGAGCAGGAGTCCACCGCTACAGCACAGGCCCCGGAACTTCTTGAGGTGACTCACGTCTCTGAGGAGAATCTCCCAGACAGACTAAAGAAATCTGTCTGGAAAAGAGTCCGTCACTTTCTGGGATTGAGGAAACCAAGCTTGAAAGAAGCTGAAGTCCGCAAGGAGAAGCAGTGTGAGCAAGAGTCCATCGCTACAGCACCGGCCCCTGAACTTTTGGTCATGACTCAAGTCCCAGAGGAGCAGCCCTGCGAGCAGGAGTCCATCGCTACAGCACTGGGCCCTGAACTTCTGGTCGTGAATCAAGTCCCAGAGGAGAATCTCCCAGGCAATGAGAAGTAAGATGGCGTCAACAAATCAAGCTGTTACCAAACAAACAAATAAAATCTGTCTGGAAAAGAATCACTTTCTGGGATTGAGGAAACAAAGCTTGAAAGAAGCTGAAGTCCCTGAAGAGAAGAAATGTGAGCATGAGTCCATCACTACAGCACCTGCCCCTGAACTTCTGTTCATGACTCAAGTCCCAGAGGAGAAGCCGTGTGAGCAGGAGTCCACCGCTACAGCACAGGCCCCGGAACTTCTTGAGGTGACTCACGTCTCTGAGGAGAATCTCCCAGACAGACTAAAGAAATCTGTCTGGAAAAGAGTCCGTCACTTTCTGGGATTGAGGAAACCAAGCTTGAAAGAAGCTGAAGTCCGCAAGGAGAAGCAGTGTGAGCAAGAGTCCATCGCTACAGCACCGGCCCCTGAACTTTTGGTCGTGACTCAAGTCCCAGAGGAGCAGCCCTGCGAGCAGGAGTCCATCGCTACAGCACTGGGCCCTGAACTTCTGGTCGTGAATCAAGTCCCAGAGGAGAATCTCCCAGGCAATGAGAAGTAAGATGGCGTCAACAAATCAAGCTGTTACCAAACAAACAAATAAAATCTGTCTGGAAAAGAATCACTTTCTGGGATTGAGGAAACAAAGCTTGAAAGAAGCTGAAGTCCCTGAAGAGAAGAAATGTGAGCATGAGTCCATCACTACAGCACCTGCCCCTGAATTTCTGTTCATGACTCAAGTCCCAGAGGAGAAGCCGTGTGAGCAGGAGTCCACCGCTACAGCACAGGCCCCGGAACTTCTTGAGGTGACTCACGTCTCTGAGGAGAATCTCCCAGACAGACTAAAGAAATCTGTCTGGAAAAGAGTCCGTCACTTTCTGGGATTGAGGAAACCAAGCTTGAAAGAAGCTGAAGTCCGCAAGGAGAAGCAGTGTGAGCAAGAGTCCATCGCTACAGCACCGGCCCCTGAACTTTTGGTCGTGACTCAAGTCCCAGAGGAGCAGCCCTGCGAGCAGGAGTCCATCGCTACAGCACTGGGCCCTGAACTTCTGGTCATGAATCAAGTCCCATAGGAGAATCTCCCAGGCAATGAGAAGTAAGATGGCGTCAACAAATCAAGCTGTTACCAAACAAACAAATAAAATCTGTCTGGAAAAGAATCACTTTCTGGGATTGAGGAAACAAAGCTTGAAAGAAGCTGAAGTCCCTGAGGAGAAGAAGTGTGAGCATGAGTCCATCACTACAGCACCTGCCCCTGAACTTCTTGACGTGACTCAAGTCTCTGAGGAGAATCTCCCAGGTAACGAGAAGTAAGATGGCGTCAACAAATGCTGTTACATTCGCCATCAGACATCATCACCAAGGACAGCCAGTAGATGCCACATGTCATCTGTGGTTGGGCATGGGGGGGCAGTATATCAACGTTACCTCCCACAGCAGCACACATATATCTTGCAGACATGGTACGGGGAGCTAATTGGGAAGACGAGATGTCAACCAAAATACCGACACCTCGCCAATCAGAAATGCTCCCCATGCTGTGTCTTTCCGAAGTAACTTCAAGCTATATATGTGCTGTCTGTGTGGAGTTAACATGTCATCCCCATGCCTCTGTGGGTTTCCTCTGGGTGCTCCGGTTCTACCACAATTTTCAAAACTTTTGTTTAAATTTGAAAATAAATAAATGTTTTGAAATCATAAAAAAAAGAAAAAAAAAAAAAATCTCCCAGACAAACAAATAAAATCTGTCTGGAAAAGAACCCATCAATTTCTGGGATTGAGGAAACCAAGCTTGAAAGAAGCTGCCTCTGTGGGTTTCCTCCGGGTGCTCCGGTTCTCCCACAATTTTCAAAACATTTGTTTAAATTAGGATTTGAATTTGAAAGTAAATAAATGATGAAAATAAAATGGAAAAAAAAAATATTTTATTTTTTACATGTGTGCTGTCTGTGTGGAGTTAACATGTCATCCCTATACCTCTGTGGATTTCCTCCGGGTGCTCTGGTTCTCCCACAATTTTTTTTTTATATGGATTTGAATTTAAAAATAAATAAATAATAAAAATTAAAAAATGGAAAAAAAAAAATCAATTCTTGTACTAATAGCGTTCAGGAGACACTCGGAAATTCTGGCGTTAAACACAAGTCCTTCTGAAACCGATCTCCAAATCCTGCAATATCTCATAGAACCAGTGGTAAAAGAAGTCAGGATAACTAATGTTATATTATTAACTTTGTGGAAGTCACTAATATAAGTAACTCCAACCAACGTTAGGACGGAAATAGATAAAGTCGAAAACAGCGCGTACATTGTCTTAAATTAAACACTGACTATTATATAAACAATATAAATAAACACACATAAGTGAGGGATGATTGATCAGTAAAAATGGAGGAGCTGTACAGGAATGACAAAATAGATAAATAATAGATTTAGAAAAATAAATAAATAAATAGATAAGTAAATAAATAAAAATAAAAGATTGTTAGAAATTATAAAAATTGTCCAAATTCCACATTGTTGTAAGGCAAGATTCAAGGGCTGTGGTGGGTATGAGTGCCAGAGTGCAAGAGTCGGTGTCAGTGGGGATGGGCATCCGGGACTTGTTAATGATCCCAACTGCAAAAGGGAAGATACTGTTCATGAGACCAGGATTGGAGGGTTCGGCCACAATCCTACCTGCACACCTCAGAGCCCTGGAGCTGTGCAGATCCTGAAGGGATGAAAGGTTGCAGCCAATCACCTTCTCAGCAGAGCGTATGATATGCTGCAGTCTGCTCTTATCCTTAGCAGTGGCAGCAGCGTACCAGACGGTGATGGAGGAGGTGAGAACTTCATGATGGCAGCGTAGAAGTGCACCATCATTGCCTTTGGAACTAGTAGTAGTAGCAGAACTACTGGCTGAACGTATGCTGAACCAGTAGCAGAACAAAAGTTAAAAATGTTCCCATGATAATGAGTTTTGCAGAAAATGCTGGCTGAAAAGCTAAAAAGTACAAGGCTGAATGGTCTTAAAAAGCTGAAGATTTTGCAAGCCAAACGGTTTCTCTAGCTGAATATTTGAAAAGGCCTAAAAGCTGAAAAGTAAGAGGGCTGAAAGAGCTTAAAAAGGTGAATGGTTTGATAGCTGAACAGTTTATCTAGCTGAATATAAAGCTGAATGTATGAAATGCTGAAAAAGCAGAAAGCTGAATGTTTTAAAAAGCTGAAAAGGCTGAAAAGCTGAAAAGTTATAGGCTGAATGGACTAAAAATGTTGAACATTTCTCTAGCTAAACATAAAGCTTAATTTATGAAAAAGCTGAAAAGGCAGAAAGTTGAATATTTGTTGAAGCTGAAAAGGCAGTGCTGAAAAGTAAAAGGGCTGAAAGAGCTTAAAAAGGTGGCCAGTTTCTCTGGCTGCACATATGCTGGAACAGTAGCAGAGCCACAGTTGTCCCCATAAGAATGAATGGGAAAACGCCTCCCAAACTCCTGCAATTTTTGAAAAAAGTATCATGGTTATGGCCCAAATATTCATACATAGAGTAACAGGAGACATTGCTGAACCCTGTGATGTCTTTTATTTGCTGTAGAGTGAAAAATGAGGCTAACAGAGTGAGAGACAAGATGGGCACGTCTGCTGTCCTCCAGAAATATACCGTATTTCACCAATTAATCACCGGCCCGCAAATAGCCGCCTGGTTCTTTTAAACGCCTGGGGTCAGCACCCTTTTTGCGTATTAAACGCCCACCCGAATAACCGCCGGGGCGATTATTTGCATTACTTTTGCAGAAGTAAACAGTTGGCACTTCCGTTTTCTGTCAAAATAAGCGAAGTAGCTAACGTTAGAAAAGGGTGTACCATAATCTTAGATGACTGACTAACTCTTATTTTGACAAAAAACGGAATTGTCAGAGAGAACGACTCGCAGCGCGCGAGGTTTACCTTCACACACCGGAGGACAGGTCAACATGGAGGAGAATGGACAGCAAATGGACATAAATGATAACGTAAGAAGGAAGAAAAATAAAAAGTATGACGCTACGTTTAAGCTTGGAGTTGTAAAATACAACTGTCATCACAATAATGGCCTGGTGCAGGTCTGTGCAAAAATAAATAAAGGCCGGCAGCGAATAGCTGCCTGGTTCTTTTAAACGCCTGGGGTCAAAGTTGATTTTGCGCATTAAATGCCCGTGCTATTAATTGGTGAAATACGGTAGGCTCAAAATTAACATTGCGACTTACAAGGGAGTTGCTGGAGTGCTTGTCACTCTAGGGCTTCTACAGCCTAAAGTGTAAGTCCTACATCTGAAATAAGACCATCAGCTGAAAGCCAACAAGACTTCCTACATTTCTATGTATATATTATCTATGTGAAGTAAAAGATGTGGGATCCACATCAAGCTGAAATAATTTTTTCTCCAGTTTTTCCAGCTGCTCGCCACTCCAGCGATGATGTCACACACTCTAGCTCAAGCAATACACACCCATTATAAAATCAGAAGACGAGCTAAAAATCCTTAAAACAAAAACTGTGATGATTTCAAAACCGTAAAAGATTTTAAAAATCTGTATACATGTCCAATAGTTCAAGGTCGTCCAAGTCTTTAAAAGTTGAAATGGTGTCTCTCTCTTAAAGTATGAGGGACAAGAACAGGTTGAAAGTCGATGAGTTTTAAAGAGGATTTGACGATTTTCCCATTTACTGCCATGTTAAAATTTTTTTTTAAAAAGCTGAATATCTGAAAAAGCTGAAAGGTTAAAAAGCTGAAAAGTACAAGGCTGAAAGAGCTTAAAAAGCAGAACATTTTGATAGTTGAATGGTTTCTGTAGGTTTGATGTGCTGTGCTCCGGCACTGGCAGAAATAATGCGTTGTGTATTTGCTATGTAAAGGTCCAGACGTAGCTAATGTTACTACACAGACACAAACAAACCGTCAGCTGCTAACGTCACCTCCTGGATAACAGGTTAGGCTTTCGGCCCTATATAAAAAGGGACATATTTCTAACTATTCGGTTTCAGACTAATGGACCATGAAAAAGGGGGAGTATTATAGAGTGTTACACAGCGGTGTTTGCAGATAACGCTACTTTGCACGTTAGGTCACTCCGAGTCCTCGGTGATCTCATATGATTTTCAAATCAAGCTCTAAACATGACCTGTAATGTTTTCTTACCTGGTCACTAGGAAATGAGCCATGTCAGCATCTGTTTTCAGTCCCAATTCAAGTTGAAGCCGAGTCGAACCTGTAGCCGATTATTTTGGTGCCAGCCCAGCTTTGGTTGTAATTTTGTTTCGACTCACGACTTGCCTCTGATAAAACCTTTGTTTTCCTCTTAGTATGACTTTTTAGTGGACTTTGTATGGTGGTGGGTCGTTTTCTGGCCGTAGCACAATCTATTACTACCAAAAACACTAATTTGGGTGTTGTCTTCTTCCTGTATCCAAGTCGTCAATGACGCGCATTCAGCGTCATCTGATGTCACGTCCGCAGGACTGCGCGGGAAATTCGGACCATGAATTGCAGTACATTACGCAGCACACAGCCTGTTCAAGGCAACGGAGAGATACGTGGGTGGGCTCATTCTTTCTCTGGTGTCACCCGCTCGCTCCAGTTCCATGCTCGGACGGTCAGGGTGCATTTCTTTCTGGATCTCAATAAACCGAGCTTGCTGCTGAGCCCCCGTGAATAAACTGTGTCTCTAGTCCCTGTGCAGACAAATCCGTGGCCTCGACAAAGCCCACTGCCCGCTCTTTGATGAATCCTTCATGAATGAACCGGACACAAACAGCAACTAGCTCTCTTTTCGCCAGATCTTTATACTCATCTGCAAATATTGCAAAATATTGTCCATGCAGTTCAGCCTTTATCTTACAGAGCAGGACTGATGCTGCAGCCTCAAGCAGCTCATCCTGAACGTGATGGCTCATCATTGTGGCAATTCGTGGCAGTTCCTTCAGTTGGGTTTCAATTTCTGGTGCATATTTTGACACAAATTTAAAAAGCTCCAAATAATTACCCTTATTGAGCGCGTCCTCTGTTTCTCTGTGGCCAAAGCCATTAGTGTTGTTACACTCGTGAATGTTTAGTTCAATATGAACTAATCTTTCCCTATGTCCAGCCCAGACAGGTCCAGGGCAAGTCCAGCTGGTCAGTTCAGGGAGAGATCCAGACCAATGCAGGCTGCACCACCTGAGAGGGAAACGGCTGTAGAGAGTGAGGAGTGGAGCTGGCTGGCTGCGGACGAGGAAGTAGGACAATATATACATGTGCACATACACGTATATGAGAATGCATATCTATTCATACCTGTAATTCATGTCTTAGACTTTTTCACACAGCTATAGATAATTTTTTTTTTCAATTCTATATTTATGGTTTCATAATGACTGAGTCACCATTAAAACCAATGAGATTCAGCTCCGTCTGTAATATGTTTCTATTTAGATTATTTGTCAGGATATTTTGTTATTATTGTCCGAGTCTGGTTTTAAGTAATGCTGGGCTTACACCAAAAGATTTTCACAGTCACAGACTAAAAACTGAAAGGGTAGCATGAGGGTTCTTCCTGTTAGTCTCGTCCCACCCCTAGTCATGACATAACTTCTGTTGTGGTTTGACACTGTAATGAATAAAGACTTGCTATAGCTGTCAATTTTAGTCCTTGAGTTCATAGTTACATGCTTTATTTGTTAACTGCTATCAAGGAATATGACTCTTCTTTGTAGTGTGCATGAGAGGAGATACTGCGAGATTTGTGGTCTTTTATGTAGTGTCCGCTGATAATGTAGTGGGTTGGTCTGGACAGAAATTGCCAGGACTGAATTTTTGTCCCAGTCCACCCCTGGCCAAAACCCTTGGAATAGTACTGTTTTGCACAGCTTTTGTCTTGTGCTGCCACTCTGTAACTGAAGAGTGTTCAGTTTGGCAATGTGGTGCAAACTCAGTTTGTGGAAGACAGACACAACCAGCAACATCAGCACAAAATGGTGACTGTCATGCCAAACTGTGTTTCTTGAATGTGCCCCCAAGAAAAAACACATCCAACGAACCAATCTCAGCCCCAACAAACTTACGGATCAAAGCCGCTTTGACAGCTTGCCCTGATGTTGACTGTCGAATGAAAAGCTTGGCTGATCTGACCACCTTCACTGTGCCCTCAGAAGGAATCATCAGCCCTCCTGTTTCTCAGTGTGAGCAAGTGGTAGCTGTGATCAAATGATGTGGGTACAGCATCAATCACCAAACTACCACGGTACACAACACAAGACAGCTTCTGCAGAACTTGGCGAACGACAAACCCTGAGATGTACACAAGGGCATTGTCCACAAGGCCACCATAGCAGGTTGGTAAGTAGCTATGGTCACACACAATGGCAAAATGTTGGCAAAAGGGGATGGAAGCTCCTCAGTTTCTTCTGCGGCTGGAGAAGAGGACATCTCAAGAGCAGACGGGGACACAGTCTCATCCTGTGCTGCCACATTTCCTTCTGTGCTTGTAGACACACCACCAGCCAGCGGAAAATGGCCTGCTGTAGGGTTGTTATTCCAACACACACGCACGTAGTTTTAGACAGAAAGAGAAAATTGGAAAGTTTTCAAACTTTCAACACTGTAGGTGCCTTTTCATACTGACAGACTTTGGAAAAGAAAGAAAAAAAATGGGAGGAAAACAAGCTGAATGACCAACAATGGTGTGGCTTTCATAACTGTATAAAAAGTGTTAAGCTTCATGTGACAGTATTTGTCTGCATATATGTCTGTTCCCACAAAATGGACACAGCTGTCAATCAACTGTCATAATGACAACACAGTTACCATGGTAACATGCATACATAGAGACAAACCACATGATATCTATCTATATACACACACACTTAATGAATTCAGCTGTTGCGTCACAGTGTTGAAACTGAATAGCCAAGGTCCCTCAGTGTCTGCAGAGCCACTGTCACAGAGTGACTCAGTGTCTGTGCAGCTAGGGACACCTTCATCTTCTGTGACTAAAAATTCACATGCTTGTTTGATACCTTTGTTTGGACAGTATTCAGATGAACAATGTATCTCCAGTTGATCTGGCCTGTGGTGCTGGTTATTGGACTGTAAGCCTGCAGCATATTCCATGCCAACTTCAACATGTGGCAAGCATCTATCATTACAAACACCCTGTCGCCAGTCACCGGATGTGGGAAGAATGTTTTTAAAGGCGCAACAGGATTTCCCTTCAGCTGGCACCCAAGTTGGTTGCACATGTGCACATTGGAGGCATGCCCATCCATTATGACACATACCACTCTTATGCCACACTCATGCAGTTCCTCCAACGCATGAACAAGTAGAACCTCCTGTGTCCCTGGTGACAGGCACTTGGTCAGGTAGTAGGCAATTGGAGCCGTCCAATTACCTTGTAGGCCAACAACCATAAAAACAAGAGCCTCAGTGGCAACATCTGTCTCATTCATCCCATCCCCCATATCCACAAATCCAGACATATTCTGGGTATGAGGATTATACTGGTTATGCTGTTTAATAGCCATTGCATTCAACATAAGACACACATCCATATTTAGCTGGGTCTTCCCCTTGTCTTCTTTTCAACATGTCCAACATCATCATGTTGAGGCCAGGCTTGGCATCCACAGAACTCATCCACCTTGGTAAGAAGAAAAAGCAGTTATTTAACATGGATCCCCTGATCAGGATTTTTTTGGCTGATCACTGGAAGCAGTGTTGGCCGGTACCCAGTGGTAAACAATTAACCCCAGAGAGTGGGATCTATTTATTGTGAATGTGGTGAGGTGAGTGTGCGTGGAAGCCACTAGAACCTGACAACGCCACCTGGGGAATTTCACCCCAGGAAATATCTTACGAAACTTTGAGACCCCCGATTACAGACAACATAAGTTTGTTCAACTGAGACATAAATGGAAGCAGCTGTGAAAAAGGGGGTTAATAACACAGGGAAAATGAATTGAATTATGAAAATGTAACAATTTTATTGACAGATTCTTTTATAAAACATTAAGATGATTTCTTTTCAAAATACTTAGTCCAAAATTAACAAAAAGAGTGGACAGAAGCCAGCTTAAGGGAGGCAGCCTAGGGTGTGTTCCAAGAGTGCACCAACTTACCCACCACGCGTGCTCAGGACAATCAGCTAATCACTGCAAACGGTGCATCACTGCAAACTGTGTCCCAGTGAACTTTACCACTACAAACAGTGAGGGGAACCACCCTAACCTGCCTAGCCTCTACTACAAGCCGACTAATGCCACTGCAAATTGGAAAAAAAAAAACGGACAAAAGGAATTACTTTCAATTACTACACACAATTAAAAACACGCCAGTTGGTCCCAGCTAACATAATGTACAACAAAGGAAGTCAAAACTAAAGTAGCGACAAAACAGCAGCTGACAATGACCTATAAATTCAAGAAGGTTGTGTTACTAATAAAAACATGTAATTGACATTTCAATTATATCCCGTTTTCAGTTAAAATGACCTACCTTTATAAAAAGGTGTACAAGCTAACCAGAATTAATGATGAGCACCCACAACATTGGAGATGAACTATAAAAGAGCAAAAATTCAGGTTTGTTAAAACCACTTCACATGCACATCATGTCTCATCAGTTTACACCATACCTTCATCCTCTAGTCGATGCAGACACCAATACGACCAGGCGACAGAGGGAGAGAAGAGCTCAGTCAGACAGGAGCCCACATTACAACCAGGGAGAGACAAGAGACAGCCATGAGGCCCCAGGTGCCTTAAATGCCCTTAGATTAATCAGAAAAGGGAAGGGCAGAGGAATTGGACGGGGTTGGCCTGAACACAAGGGTGTGTTCAAGAACCAACAACCTAATAAACACAAATAAACACTGGTTTCCCCATTACATTTATCATTATTTATTCATGGTAATGTTAATAAAGATAAGTGTAACTATGTCCACCTTTCACTCTCTTCAGTCATAACAGGATAAAAAAAGAGAAAAAGGATTCATATAACATGAACAATACCTTTGCAATGTATGTGGATGTGGGAGATTAATATGGAGAGATTCTCTCAGATAGTTGTAGGCCTTTGGACCATGTACATGGAGAGTGACAGCAAACTCCCCCTGGTCCTTGGTGTATTCATGGCTCTGTTTTGACAGGAGGTTTACTGGAAGATCTGAAATTCAATTAGAACAAGCTAATTAGGAAGTACCTTTGAAACAACTAGGAAGTCTGAACAAAGATCGGAAAGTACGATACACTTAAGTTCAAATTTTCTCCAAATTTATATTTTCATTTGACCTGAGTATAAATTGAGCCGCCCTTTCAACTCTGAATTTATAATTTGCTTCGCCCTGAGATCCTCAAGAAGTCAACACACAGTGTTCTTTGCCCTCCTTTCTCTGTCCTTTGCATTCCTCTTCTCTCTTTCCAGACTCTCCACCGTAGTTAAGGCTTCACTGAGTCTGGCCCTCAGATCGTCAGGTGACTGCATAGGAGTGGTCCTAGTAGAAAACAAGGATGAAAATATCATAAATAAATGTCATGTTTATATTACATCACTTTGTCACAGTCCATCACATCACTGCTAGTACAATGAGCTGTCAACTGCCCCACATTCCTAATCTCATCACTCCTCACTTGTACTGCCAGCACTGTGTGTGTGCGTGTGTGTGTGTGTGTGTGTGTGTGTGTGTGTCTGTGTCTGTCTGTCTGTCTGTCTGTCAAGGACATGTTTCAATGTATGCACATGTGTGTACGTGAGTCTGTCTGAAAGAGTGACAGAGTGGGTGGTGGTGGAAGTGGGGTGACAAGAGGTTTGCATATAACCAGGATTATGATACTCACAGCTGTTTGAGGTATAGCTAGTACTTAGTACTCACAACATTGGGCACAGGCAGGGGTTTGGTCTCTTGGACGAGCTGTGAACAGTCCACTGAGAGGCTCTCTTCAGCCTTTTTCGCGGTCTGAGATGTCCACAGTAGCCACAGGCTAAATTAAAGGATAAAATATTGAAATGATCTCACAGTGTAATACAAATTACATCATTGATTCCTTCACATTCATACAGAAATAAAACATTTTCAGTTAGTGTGGCATTGACCTATCTAATCCTTACAGCCTAGTGATACACCTACCCTTTGGAGATGAGTTGGGAAACAGAACACAGAAGGAACAGCTCCATCTCTGATCCTGATGGCCTGACCTAAAGTCAAAGTCCTCCGGACTGAAATGCTCACTGCAGAGCCTGAGTGACGGGCTAGCAGAAAACCCTTCCCTCCTCAGAGCTGTTTCCCACTGCTTTCTCAGCCCTTCATCTTTGGGAAACCTACATAGTATGAGAAAAGTTAGCTAAGCAACTTACAACAATCAGAGTAGTTAGTTTGGGGCAATTTATTTAAATACGATTGACTTCTTTGTTGTTTGGAGGCTGGTTGCACCGCAGGAATTCATAGTATTATGCACAGGACTTAGTAGTATTATCAACAAAGTAAGCAAATTCTGTTCTCAAAATGATGTTATAATGATCAAATTATTATTAACTGTGAAAGGTAATCCCAGGGGATCTGGTTTCGACTGTCATACGGTGGAAATATTTCCAAGCAGCACACGAATGAGGCATCCTCTGATCGCTCCAGTTTGCCTCCTCCAATATGGCAGCGACGTTAACGTACAGCCCAGCACTCAATGAGGCGTCTATGTATATATGTCTATGATCTACAAGAGATCTTCAGGACAGTGGAAACAATTTCTTCTTCTCTTGGAGCTGAAACAGCTGTTCAGTTATGTGAATGGTTGCTACACCAGAACTTATTCAGAAAACACCTCTCATTTAGTTGAATTAAGAAAACATTAAAGCTTCTTTTCTTGAATTTGCCTTCCATCAACCTTTTCTAATGCACCCATAAAAAATGTTGATGGTGCAATTTTTCTCAGAATGATTGATGAATTCCTCACAACCAACAGCATACCTCCAACATTGAATACAGCCGTAATTACCCTGCTTTTAAATCCTGACAAAGATCCTACTCACCTATCCAGTTACCAACCTCTCTCACTAATTGACACAGACATTAAAATCATGAGCAAGGCACTCTTAAACAGAATTGAAAAAGTCATTCCCTTCATAATACACCCAGACCAAACCGGATTCATCAAAGGAAGGCAGTCATCTTATAACGCACGGAAATTACTTACCTAATGCAGCTCTCAAGCAATAGGAAAACGGAAACCATAATCCTCTCATTAGACGCACAAAAAGCATTTGATAGGGTCAACTGGTCATTCCTATTCACAACATTACAAAAATTTGGATTGGGAGAGTCATTCATTAGCTGGATCAAGGCACTATACACCTCACCAACAGCCACTATCACAACTAATGGGTTAACGTCACAACAATTCACACTTCACAATGGCACTAGACAAGGATGTCCACTCTCACCGTCACTCTTTGCAATTTTCTTGGAGCCACTTGCAGCTAGCATACGACAAAACAATAACATCAAAGGTATCAGATCAATATCCATGGAACACAAAACAATTCTCTATGCAGACGATGTGTTGATCCTCCTCCAGGAACCCTGCTCATCACTACAAGAATGTCTGTCAGTCATTAAATCATTCTCATCTCTATCCAACTACTCCATCAACTTATCAAAATCTACCATTCTACCCCTCTGCAAGGACCAAAGGGATGTGGCAGCCCTCACCTCACAGTTTCACCTCCCCATAGGAAATATTAAATATTTAGGAATCCACATACCCCCCAAGCTGTCAGAGTTGTTCAGTTTAAATTAGACACCACTACTCAAATCAATACAAAATGACCTCAATCGCTGGACAAATCTACCAACCTCACTGTCAGAAAGAATCTTAACAATAAAAATGTCAGTCCTCCCTAAAATTAATTACCTATTCACCATGATCCCTTCACTTCCAAATCTACCCTGGCTTAATTCCCTCAAAACAGCAATATCTCAATTCTATTGGTAAAATAAAACACCTTGTATAAAACTATCAACACTACAAAAACCCAAGTTTCAAGGAGGACTAGATGCACCCAACTTTGAATTATATCACCTGTCAAGTCAGTTAAAACACTTAAAACAATGGCTCACCTCTTCACATCATGATAAACACTGGTTAGAAACTGAACAGGCATTATGCAAGAATATAAACCTTTCAGATCTCCCATTCATCAGCCAAACAATTAAAAATGACCCCTGTTTTCAGAATATTTCCATAGCCTCAGCTCTGACAGCCTGGTGGAAAATGTTTCGTATCAAAGGCTCCACGGTTACACCATCCACTCGTTCACCAATTTGCAACATCTCAGATTTTACAATAAACAGGAAACCATTAAATTTCACGTCATGGAAACAAAAAGGTATCATACATCTCCACCATATTGTACAGGACTCCAAAATCATCAAATTTCAACAATTAATCCAGAAGTTTGACATTTGTAACAGTCAGTATCTCCAGTACTTACAGCTTAAGTTCACCATCCTTCCCAAAATCAACAATGCATTTAACACGCAAGATCAAACAATTATCATAGATGACTTTTCAAAGATTTCCAGCTCTGTTAAATCACTCTCAAGGATATATACATTTCTAAAGACTACTGACACTTTAATCTTTCTCCCAACTGCAAAGTGGGAACAGGATCTTTCCATCACTCCAAATGCAGATTTCTGGTCTCAAATATGCAAAAATAACTTCACTCATTGCAAAATCCCAAATTTACAACTCATTCAATTCAAGGTTATCCACAGAACATACTACACAGGTGAGAGATTATATAAAATGGGCTTCACTACACCAGATCAATGCACTTCTTGCACACAGCACACCACAGACAATTACATGCATGCTTTCTGGCACTGTACACCAATCAGGCATTTTTGGATACAAGTCACAGATCACCTATCACATATATTAGGCTGCCAGGTCCCCCTTTCCCCTCAACTCTGCATCTTAGGAGACATGTCATCAATACAATAACATAAATACATCATAATTACTCTGTTTACAGCCCTAGCTATCGCCAAGAAAACAATCCTCCTAAACTGGAAAACAAGAAATAAACTGAACATCACACACTGGAAGAATGTGTTAATAGATCAAATTTCAATAGAAAAAATGTCAGCATCAATTAATCACAGCATACCCCGTTTCAACAAAACTTGGTCCACATTTATTCAAAAATCTACCTCTACAAATGCCTGACGTCAATTCCACTATTCCATTATTTACCTTATAACCTCTTTCTGTTGTTTGACTTTCTTTTTGTTCTGTAAATAAAAATAAAGTTGTCTTCCAAAAGTGGGGGGGTGGTGGCGGGCAAAAAAAAGAACTAAAAATGTTGATGTAACGACTACCACTGTGAGCAAAGATGAATCAGAAGACAATGGTTGGTCTCTCTTCTGGAGGAACATTCAGAGGTTGTTAAATGCTAAACACACAGCTGTGTCCACAGTGTGTCCACCCTTAAAACCAATGTTGTGAATTAAATAGGTTGTATTATTGGCCTCTAGAACAACGAAGGGACAGTGCGTGTTTCGCTCTTCCTGCTGTTAAAGTGTAATGGATGTGCACTCCTGTGTGACGGCACATGTAAAACCTTATTGGAGATTTACCCTCAGTAGTCCTCACATACACACACACACACACACACACACACACACACACACACACACACACACACACACACACACACACACACACATTTGTATTGCACTATAATGTGTTCCTTTACGGCCCCTAACAGCCTCAATATGTTTCAAAATAAGTGCTTGTTGGGATTGTCTAACAGCGTCTGAAATGAGGTTTTAGTTTCAGCGTCTCTCATCACTGTCATGTTCTTCTCTTTCAGAGCACTAAATGGCCTAACTCCATTTTATATCATGGTCTTAGTGACTCCCTGTGTGCCTGGTCCTTCCCTTAGATCTATCGATGCAGCTCCTGGCTTTCGACTAAAGGTTCTCTATTATTGTGGAGAACTCTGCCGATTGAGATCAGTAAGGTTACACCATTAATGTTTTTTAAGTCCCTTCTAAAAACTTTTTTATAGGGAAACAGTTTATGAATTTGAATGTTGCTGGGTTTTCTCATTCCACTTATCCCATTTCCATTCTTGGCAGTCATCACACACCAACGTCACACAAGGGCTAAGCCTCACAGCTACTGAGGAGTTGCACTTAATGACAAAATGGCTCGGTAGAGAATCCAGCAACCACGTCAAACATATACGGTCAGTGCACATAACAAACCCAGTCATGGCAATTAAAAAAGTCCTGGGGAACATCACCTCAACAGGCTCAAGTGCAAACAGTCTTGTGAAAGGTGTCAGTGACCCAAACAAAAGCTGTCCAATACATGGCAAGCCACATCCTCTCAAACGGTGCAAAGCTTTTAGAGCCAAGAATCTGGAGAAGAGAAAGACCTTTCTCAAAGACAGAGGAATCTTCTTTAAGTGTTGTGGCTCAACTACTCACTTTGCTAGGGACTGTCCAAATGCAGTTAAGTGTATGGTGTGTGATAGCACCTATCATGACTCTGCTATGCATCCTTGCCCTGCGCCTCAAGTTAAGGCTTCCTCAACTTCACCACACAACGACAGGGAGGGAGAAGAGAGTAACAGCATCAAAGTGGTTGTTAACTCAAACTGCACTGAGGTTTGTGGCACAGGACAAGTTGGCCGGTCATGCTCCAAGATTTGCCTTGTGAAAGTATATGGATGACCAAAGCAATCGGTTGCTAGCGAGGTCCAGTTTGTTCGAGCTATTTAACATAGAGTGCAAA
Source organism: Lagodon rhomboides (assembly GCA_039737535.1). NCBI lineage: Eukaryota > Metazoa > Chordata > Actinopteri > Spariformes > Sparidae > Lagodon > Lagodon rhomboides. The sequence continues at coordinate 30,180,040 of CM077794.1, read as the reverse complement.
CCATACCGTTACTATCTGAAGACATGTGCTGGGATAGTGGAAACATCTGGGCACAGAGCTGGAGACTTTATGGTCGAGTCACTCGATGGAACTGCCACAATCCCTCTTCCACCACTCATTCAGTGTAATTATATACTCGACAGTTGGCCAAAATTCCAACTCCAAATGCAGCTGGACATCATCCTCATCTTCTCAGGGTAGCTGAGCACATTCCAGAGGTCGACCCTACTGCTGAGACCCTCCTGTTGCTTGGCAGAGATATAATAAGAGTGCACAAAGTTAAGGAATAAGTCATCAGGGCTCACAACGCCCCTTTTGCGCACAGCCTGGACCTGGGATGGGTGCTAGTTGGAGAAACCAACGGTCAACACTTTTAAAACAACTGTGCTTGACAATGGCCGACCCTCACTCCTCCAACCCTGCACAAGCTTCTTTCACATCAAAGAAAAGATTAATCATGGCATGGGGACAAGATGTGGGATCTCAGAGACTAGTAAAGCTGCAGAAGAATTATCTCAAGCGAAGGAAGTCATCCTCACAGCTGTTCAGAAGAGAGCATTCCCAAAGAAATTTTAAGCTTTGATGACTTACAATCCACTCCCTCTAAGCAGCAGTCTTCTTAGCTTCAGTCCAACTTTGCAAAACAATCTCATCTGTCTTGGAGGCTGACTGAAAAATGCTATCCTCCCAAAGGATGATCATGTTTCCTTGTTGCTTGTCAGACATCATCATGCTCAGGTCAAACACCAGGGCCATCACCTGACAGAAGGAGCTGCTGTCAGAGCAGCGGGACTATGGCTCTTGGGAGGGTAAAGGGTCATCAACTCAGTCTTACACAAGTGTGTAACCTGCCGTAAACTTAGGGGCAAAATGCAAGAACAATACATGGCAGATTTGCCACCTGAGCACCTCCAAACCTGCCCTCCTTTCACGTATGTGGTGTTGGATGTCTTCGGACCCTGGTCATCACCACTAAACGTACAAGGGGAGGACAAGCTTAGAGCAAGCGGTGGGCTATAATGTTCTGCTGCATGAGCTCCAGAGCTGTGCACATTGAGGTCATCGATTCAATGGACACTTCAAGCTGCATCAATGCTTTAAGATGTTTCTTTGCCATAAGAGGACCTGCCAAACAGCTAATGTCTGATTGCGGCACAAACTTCATAGGAGCATGTAAGGAGCTTGGAATGAGCAAAAAACAATCAGACACCACTGTGCAGAGGTACCTAAACCAACAAGGGTGCTCCTGGGAATTCAACCCGCCACACGCCTCACACATGGGTGGTTCTTGGGAACGTCTGATTGGGATGGCCAGAAGAATTTTAGACTCAATGCTTTGTGAACAGCACACCTGCTTAACCCACAAATTTTTGTGAACGCTAATGGCAAAAGTAACAGCTATTATCAACACAAGGCCATTAATCCCAGTTTCAAATGACCCTGAGGATTCATTCATTCTGTCACCTTGATGCTTTTAAACCAGAAAGTTAGAGTTCCACCTCCACCAGGAGACTTTACAGACAAAGACCTCCTCACCAAGTAGTGGAAACAAGTGCAGGCTCAAATTCTGGACCCATTGGAGTTGAGAGTACTTGCCAACTTTGCAGCACCAAATGGAATGGACCAAATCACACCAAACCTGCAAGAAGGAGACATTGTGCTTCTCAAAGACAGTCAAGCTGCCCACAACAACTGGCCCATGGCTGTGATCACAAGGACCTTCCCTGGAGGAGATGGAAGAGTGAGAAAGGTAGAATTGAAGACCACGAATCAAGGACATTTAAAGACTTTTTTCAGACCAGTCTCAGAAGTGGTCTTACTTCTTGCTAAAGACTGATGTTCAGAGACCCACTTAGTTCATGGGGTGGTTGGTTAATGACCTCACAGAGGCCAGACGGGGAGTGTGTTACCTTTAAGGCATACATTTGAATGTGCTTTTATTTTGAAAGACTTTTATTTTGAAATGCATTAATCTTGCTTAGGAAGTTACAAGTTCACAGTTCATTTCTTGTTAGTAGTTTGAGGGAGCTAGCTGAATCTGCAAACCTGTGTTTCTGTGTTCATTGCGTGTAATCCACACTGTAAACGCCACAGAGGCAATGTTGTAAGTAAATAATTTTATAGTTTATAAATTAATGTTAAAAAATATTATTGACATGAAAAAACATTTGATGTGTTTGTATTAAAAATATTTAATTTATATCCATTTACATTGAGGAAAAGCACATGTTTCAGAGTAAAATGGAAATTTTAGTATTTTGTCTTGTTACAGTTTTCACTCTGTTCGTGTAAGTTGATGTAGAAGAGCCACAGTGAACAGTAACTAAAGCTGATTACGACTCAAGTCATCATTTGCATGGAAGAGTTTAGCTAGTTGTATAGCTGCAGTCCCTACACTGTAGTGAGGACGACATAGTGACTTTTATTCTTTCGTCTTGTCTCTTTTAAACCTATTCTATTTTAGCTGATTTTATTTCTGAACTTGTTGTAATGTTTTGTTTCTTGATGTCTTCCTACTTGATTTAGATTTATTTTAAATGCAATTTTTAATGTCCTTTAATGCAATTGTATGCCCCTGTAAAGCTTTTGGTTGCTTTGTGTCTGAATTGTGCTATACAAATAAACTTGCCTTACCTTGCAGATGTCAGTTGAAATGGGGAGTGCTTCATTACTGGGAAGATGTCTCAAAGATGTCGGCATTTGGTCAAAAATGCTCTCTATTCAATGTTGAGACGACAGGTCAAAGCTGCATTGTCCGGCCAGTCTACATAGTACACACTCTCATAACTTCCACCTTTATTTATTTATTTAGATCAGATCTTTCAGACAGCAAGTATTTCACTATTCATGAGCTAAATTAACATGCAAAAGCATCCATTTGGATTGGAATTTTAGGAGAAAATGATAAAAAAAAAATACTCTTGACCATCAAAAAGAGCTCCCTTATTTTGTATTTGGTTATTATTAAGAGACACAAATCGAGTTACTAACCAGAGATTTATGTTTGAACTGAACACAGCAACCTGCCTATAATGCTGATGCTTGCGCAGTGTAATAAATTCCAGATCCTCACTCCTGGTCAACTTTTGTTAGTGTAAGTTAATAGATTGCCGAGGTGAGGCAAGTGTTAGAAATCCTCATGGCTTGGATCCATGGTAAGTGTTTTTAAACATGGTGAAGCCTAACCTGCAAAAACTGATTTTCAAAAATAAATAAATGAATAAATACAACAAGAGTGGATTTGAAAGAGGACTGCCAGATCCGATTGAATTAACCTGAGGATAATTAGAAAAGGTCATTTTCTACTTCCAGTCTGCAGTGAAATCAATCTTTTTTTTTTTTGTTTAAGTTAATTCAGCTTCACTGAGAAATAAAATGACTGACAGTTATGTAAATGCTCTACACAGGAACAACACTACTACATGCCAGCTGGTAAATATTTACATGTATAGCCTGAGGGGTCAACATGCTGTTATTCAGCGTGCACATATGTGTTAGTGTCAGTAAAGGAGCTTATTCCCTTAATTTAAAAGGCTTTAGGTTGTTTGACTGACAAGAAATCGACTGCTGCTGTGTAATAGTGAAGAGAAGAAGAAGAAGCTAACTACATCTACCTGCTTCTTCTTTCAAAGAGAAATTGTTTCACAGGAATTCATCATTTTAACATACAGTGGTTGCTGTCAGTTTTCTGATGAGGAGAGTCTTGAAGCATCCCTCCAGGAGGGTCATGCTTACTTTTTCAACACATCCTCATATCTAAATGACTGGATAAGTCTATAGCCAATGACTCCCATACAGGACCTTTGGAAATCTGCAAATGTACAGTATCTGTGAACCTTCATTGTTACATGGTTAACACTGTGAAACTGTCACTGTTTGGCTAGATTTAGGTAGCAAAACTACTTGTTTAGGTCAGAAAAGGTACTTTATAGTTACATAGTTAATAAGGCACATTACATTAACATTATGTAAGTTAAGATACTGGACATGAACAGCTGTCTCCTGGGACATAGTCCTGTGTTTGTTTTTCTAAAGACTTTCTCCCTCTTTATGCTATTTCACCTGACATCCTCTTTTGCTTCTTTCATATTTACGATGGCCACTAGAGGTCACAACTGAACAATAAACGTAAATGTAGGTCATAATAAGCTGCTCGCACAGTCGACCCCTCGGGCCACTTTTCTGGTGAGGACTGACTGATTAGATCACTGCCTCACTGTCTACAGATAAGAACATGGCCAAAATGTTTTACAAAATCACTCTAGTTATATTTTAATCACATACTTGTCAACCTGACTGTTATAAAACTAGGCAGGAGGGTGAAGAGTGATGGATCAAATATTCAAAGCTTTGTCCCAAATAAGATTCAAGTGGGAAAATGTAATTATGCCCTCTTTTTTGGACATATTTCTCACCTTCTTGTCATATTCTGTAAAATACACAATTTGTACTCATCATTTCTAATTAGAAGGTGACATGAACAGCTTTCATTAGCGCTAGAGGGAGATTTCTCTAAGACAAGAATGTGTCTATGAAATACTGCATGGCTCAGTAAAATGCCAGACATATTTCAAGTGAAGACACCAGAATCTGCTGTAACTGTGGAGCTAATTTGGATGAATAAAAAAATTATTAAATACATTGAATATATTACAAAAGCAAAAAGAAACCAAGATGATCACGCTCTATTTATAAAAGTTGTTCCACATACAGCATTAAGCAATTTCTTGTGTCCATAACAGTAACAACCTTTTTTTTTTTTAAACAAAGTAGACATGACAATAACCTCAGCTTTTACACCATCTCCTTAACAACACCATTGCATTAACAAAGTGCTTTCAGCCACCTTAACTTATTTACTCAGATTAATTAATTTTCGAAGGCGCTTTTTAAAAAAAATCCAATCCATCCTAATCAGAAAAATAAACCATATTTGCATTGTTTGTTAGGTGGTGACCTCTTGTGGCCGTTTTAATTATTAAGGCAGCAAATGAGGAAGTCATGACAAGCAGAAAAAAATGACAGATGAGAGATGGGTCAAACAAACACAGGACTTTAACTCAGGGAGACCGCTGTTTGTGTCCCGTGTGAAGCCAAAGGTTAACGGTGAGTTTTTAGCAACAAAGTTATGTCATATACGTAAAGTAATTAAAACCTGGTATGAAACATACATACGTAGGTAGGTAAGTAATAATGTTAATGTTTCAGTGTGCAACCTGCAGAGTTAGATTATTGTGATTATTTCACAATCAGCTCCTTTGAGTCCTGCTGAAGAATGAACATCAGACAGTCTTGATAATAGACTACTTGATAGATGATGACACCTTACAGACTTACAGACCTTACAGACTTAATCAAACTTTGCATCGTGTAGCATTGAGAATGACATCACTCTTACAACTGAGCTTTGTGTGAAACAGGTGGGGAAATGTAGAGTCAGTGAGGATTCTCTTTAATGGTTACCTACCTGCACAGATATGTGCTCAAAACCAAAAAACCTAAATGTGACAGGAGTTCTTCCCTTCAGCTAATATCCCACATGGTGAGCAAGTCAAAAGTTCAAATACTTCAGTTAAACCCTGTGTCTCTTTCATCTCCCTCCTCTTGTGTCGTCCTTGAAGTGAAGATGGTGGGCTTTTTCTTTGGGAGCGGCCAGAAGGCAGCCGGGCTTCAGTCTTTGATGTTATTCTCTCACATCTAAGAGGCATCGAGCTAAGAGAAAACGACTGGAGAGTTGATGGATGAGATACATGAAAAGACAAGTCAAGAGTCCAGTCAATAGGATAAGACTGCATTGAAGAAAAATGAAATTAAGTAAAACTTAATTTCATTTTTCTTCAATTAGTTAAATTGTTTCTTCAATTAGTATTACAGTGCAAGTAGATACTTTAACTGGAAAATTACTGATCCAAATTTAATTGAGGTGACTGATTATGATATGCAGGTTTTTCACCTAAACCTCAAGTGTGACCTCTGTGTCATTCACTCAGATGGGTGATCCATCTAAATATTTTACATATAACCTGTTTTTGGAAATATCAGATTTTTCCCTGGTCAATTTATAGATTCAAGACAGAGACCACCAAATAGTTCAAGAAAACACAACCCACTGCAGGATAATAGCTTAAAAAAGATTTTGGCATTGCCTGTATTTCACAATATGTAGCAATTTATGTGCATTAACCACTTTTTTATTGGCCATATATGTGTGGATTTTAAAAAAATTCAACCTTCTCTGTCCCTTTCTGTTGTCTGTACAAGACTGTGGATTATTTACTTAAGTTGTTCAATGTTGTTGGACTGTAGATTTCTTTGTGAAGGACTTGGATTTTCCATGACAGGATGTGACTTCATGCATGTTCTCGAATGCCTCGTCTCAGTGCCTCTCTCTGCTTCGCCCACAGAGAGCAATAGTAGTTAATATTAGTTTAGAAGTGGAGTCCGCTAACATAAACTACCGACCGGCTTCCAGCACAATTCATGATATGATGATGATATGATTCACAATTTGTTTGCCCACGATAATCAACAGTATCACAATACAGCGATTCTACGAAAATTGCTACATTGCAAGATAATCATCTAACGATACATCATATCTGTAAATGAAGAATAAAAAATATCCCTTAAAAGGCAAAGTGCAGTAAGTATAATTATTATTATTCTATCTTTGCTCTGCTTTTATTTTGTTTCAGTTTTCTTATCCTTCAGTCAATCTGTAAACTGCTATATATCCCTGAATATCCCTGGTGAAGGATCAAGTCTTATCTAATAGAATTTTAATAATTGGCACCTGCGTATCGATAATTGTCTCTCAAGAGGAATTATCACAGTATATTGCTGAATCGATAGTTTGTCCCAACCCATACCACATGCTGAGCTTAGAAATGGGGCAAACTTCAACCGTGCTCTTGCAATGTTAACAAAGCATAGTAACCGCTTAACCCTGACCTTAAAACATCTTAACCACAAAATGAAAGTGAACCTTGGAGAAACGTTTCCCAAAGGGACTTCAGGTTTGAAACGTAGATCACATGCAGACTCTACATAAAACATAATAAAATACATTACGGATGTAATAAAACAAACCATGGGTAAAACTGTACATCAAGTGACAGCATAACATAAAACCTCGAACCATCATCATCCATCAGAGTTAACAGTAATCAGAGGTCAAATAACATCACAATTTCCAGCCTCTAGTCCCCACAATATGATGAATATAAAGAGCACACACACATGCACACACACACATCTTTCCATTCATCACTATTGTTTTTGATTCCTCAGTGAATTCATAACTATAAACAGCTGATCCATTATGTCTTTGTGTGTGTGTGTGTGTGTGTGTGTGTGTGGTACAGTGGTAAGTGTAGCAACATGTGCAAAATGAATGTGCTCCATCACCGAGTGAACATGCATCATATAAACAGTTTGTGACTGTTTGTGTGTGAAGTCTCATTGTCTGCAGTCTTTTGTGTGATAATGAGCCGTTTTGTTCTCTCTGTTTTTGTCATCACTCATCCATCAGCCGGGTCTCTGTTCATCTCCCAGACGTTCATCATTATGAAGAAATCCTTCCTAATAATTCACATTTGTTGTCTTTTCCATCAAAAGACAGACAGTGATGTGTATTGATTTGTGCGCGTTTACAATCACACTTGAGATAGTTTCCTGAGGCTCCAGATCTTTTTCTACAGTTTTATTTGTACATGTGTTTTTGAAATTGAATGAAATTCAATGTTTTTCCTTCAATAAAACCATATTTTTGTCCTGCTCCTGAATCACACCAGTGTTCCTGACTAAATTGAAAAGCACCAACCAAAAGAAATCTCACCAGCACCTTCTTGGACTCGGATATTTCTCCATGTTGAGGGCAGAAACAGCGGCTCTGTGGTGGAGGACACATTAACATTTAGGGCTTTTAGCAGATGCTTTTGTCCAAAGCGACTTACAGTAATTAATACATACATTCATACACTGCCATGCAAAGTGCCGACCAGTACATCAGGAGCAGTTTGGGGTTCAGTATCTTGCCAAAGGACACTTCGACATGCAGACCAGGGGAATCAAACCAGTGACGTTCCCATAACAACCTCTCTCAGGACACTCTCAGCTCAGAGGTGGCAGGAAAGCAGGGCATTATTTGGCAAAATACTAATCACGTCTCTGGAAATGCTTCATGTTCCTCTGCTACCAGCAGAGCAGCACGTGGGACTGATGAAACGATTTTATATCTGTTAATCCCTGCATCATAGCACTTTAGGCGAGGTTTATTTGTATCACACCTGTCGACAACAAGGAAAGTGCTTTACATGAGACGTAAAAAGCCATTAAGACAAGGTATGAACGAAACTCAAGGCAATGTAAAAGGACACATATTATACACACAAATGCAATAAATCACAAAATTGTTTTTGTCAAAGCTAAAAATGATGTTGATTTTCTAATTAAATTACTGTAATTTTGTACGGGAAACAAAATTGTCATGGCATTTAGTGAAAGATGTCAGAACTTTTATTTCCACAGTGGCAGCTACTGAATGTGTTCACATCCTCAGATGGTGTCATCATTTCTTGAAGAATGCAGAGATGCTCTCGGAGTTGAATATTACATAAGAATGCCAAGGACTGGGGTATTTAGCTTTTCTTACAGCAACTCTGATTTTGTTACATAGAAAGACCCTGTTGGTGTTTAGCCAACCAATACAAATGTTTGGTAAATGATTGTTTTGAAGCAGCCACACTTGCAGCGACGATTCTAAGTGTGATCGTGGCACCTTGTGTTGTTGCAGGAGCCCTCTGAACTTCAACTCAGAGCAGGAAAGTGGCTGATGACATTTTTTTCCCATTACGCATTCGGATGTATTGAGTTCATAATTTGCTTGGAGACAATAGTAATAGAGGAAAAAGTGGTGGTGGTGGCTGGCAGAAAAAGACTGCAGTACTTGAGATTTCAGGTAGGTGTTTTTTATTAAATCAACTGTACTAATAGTTAACTGGTAGCACACAGTTCATGGATTATGTTAAGCCAACATTCGCCCATATTTTTACGGAAACCCAAAAATTAGCAGTAACGTAGCAACATGTAAAAAAAGCACTGCATTTCTCCATTTCCTTTCTTTCAGACGTAGGCTTCAACAAGAGAGGCAGTACACTGCACCTCACTCTGACTGTTCAGGCTCGTTACCTGCTAAAGACGCCACCTATGATGATAGTTCACAAGTAGACATGACTTTAAATTAAGGGGTAACAGGCATAAATGGATGAATATCTTAGTTGCATTTAAAATTGATCATTACACCTTTTGACAACGAGCTATAAATGGCTATGAATAGCTGTAAACCAGTACAAAGAGTGATTAGTCTTCCCTATTTTAAGTCACTTTGGATCAGGCATTAGCTCAGTGAGATAAAACGTAATACAAATATATAATCAAATGTTGTGGCACAAATTCAATAAAGACCAGACAGACGTCCAGGTATGATTTAAGCTCACTTATAACATAATAGTCTTTGTGATGAATGTGTGTAAATGTGTAGCACCACACTGTCTGCGCCTCTGAAGCTCCCTCTCTGCACTCTTATCTCTCTGTAGGGGTAGACTGGTTTTCATTCAGGGTTTCTTCAATGAATAATGAATGTATTTCCCCCGAACAATCACTTTTATCTGTATACACACGCTCAGCGCAGACAGCATACCCGACTCACTATTCTTCTTGTGCTCTTTCTGCTTTTTGTTGCTTCTACATTTACTCTCTCTCCTCCCACTCTGCCGCTTTTTCTTTCCTCCACAGAACGTAGACTGCAAAAGCAGCCGCGGCTTCAAACACGGCATTCAGTCTTGGGAAAAATCGGAGGGTGGTTAAAGGAGTAAGAAAGAAAAAAGCGACAGCGCTTTTTAGTCAGGGTGAAAATAAACTACGTGACCAGGTATCAACCAAAGCTGTGAAGTTCTGAAAATGTTATCACTTTAAAAGAAAAACAGGGTTCAAACAGAGGCCCAAAAAACTGAAAGAAAGAAGAAAAATACCTTTGAAATAACCCCTTTTTCATCAGCTGGGCAAGAGACTGTCAGCTGGGGCCCCAAAAATGCTATAAAATCTATATAAAGAAAGAAGATATATTTAATATATATATCGAGCAGCTCTGTTAAGGTTTGGCAGGAAAAAACTAATATATACGCATTCTCAAACACAAAACAGCATACAGCAAGTGGTGCTAAACGGCGAGAGTGTTGTGCAATAACAGTGTTTGACATGCTGCAGGGCTTGGCTGCTCGACCGAGGGTAATGGCTTTGCAGGCGTACAGAATGTGGAGGTGCTGTTGCTGTTAATCCCGTTGGGAATTGGGGCCATTATGGAGATATAGTCGGCAGCGCCCTTGGCCTGCTCTGCAATATGGCGAGTGACCTCTAAGCGCAGGCGAGGCAATTAACAGCAAATGAAATCCATGGAAGCACCGTGATTGGATTATTTTGGTCATCTCTGCGCCGCGCTTTTTTGGCAGGGTGAAATGAGGAGCTGGGAGCTGTATGGCATATAGGGGTAGGCCTATTTTTGCTCCAATTACTGCGCCGTTGCTGCTTGTGTCTTTTATCAGACAGACGGGAGGGAGTGCACTGTGATATAGCTCTCAGGGTAGCACAGACTCATCGTTGTCCTGGCTCAGTGAGCTTTGGTCGTACAGCAACATAAAACGTTCACCGACTTCAAAGCTTCTGTGTCGTCATCAGAGAGAATTCCCCACCAGGTGCAGTGCCTCTGAAACACATAGTAAACAGTCCCTTTTTCATCTGTGTGCCCTCACCGCCACCCCCCTTCAACACATAGTCTCCCTCAGCTGTGGCGAGAAAAATAATAAAGCCTGAAATTTAACATATTCCAGTGTTTGGGCTGACATAAAAGGCATCCCTGCATGCATACACACACCTAAACCAGCAGCTCCTGTGACATTGGCAGAGCGATCAGGGTCAACACTTACAGCCTCCCTCCTGCTCACCATCTGTGGCCTTTGGCTCGCAATCTTCCCTTACTTAGTTTGAAGAGTTCACCTACTGAATATGTATGCCCTCTTTAGTGGGAGGTATGTCTTGAGGGCATTTATTCAATCCGCACTTCAAAAGCATGCATATATAGTACGTTGCACAAACCTATTTGCATGCGTTCCTATGTATTTATATGGCATTTGATTCATATATAGTAGCGTGTTTTGCATTTCATTGGCTTGGTAATAGTTTTCAATAAGCAGGAGGGTTGAAGGTGCAGGCAGTGAATAATTTATCACTTGAATGTTGATAAAAAAGGGTGGCGTTGTCCTTTTAACTATGAAAATATGCTCAAATCTAAACACATCTGTTCAGCCAGGATACTGTGCAGATATTTGTCTACCTTGAATGTCACAGAAGATGCTATATTCTACATGATGACCACCATATTTAATGTAGGCAATGGCATATCTGTATTGCTGTTATTTGCATAATGCATGCTTAGGATGTGAATGCTGCTGAGGGAGAATGAGATCCTTGGAGCATGATTCAACATTTGCAACTTTCAAAGGAAACCATACAATGCAAGATTAGAATTATCTCAAGCATACAAATGATGAGTGAAAAGGTTTAATGAGAAACAATTAATCACCCACTGCATCTGACCAGATCTTACCAACCAGTCCAGTGATTCAAACTGGTGACCTTCCAGTTACAAATCATGTTCTGTTCTTCAGGGTACAGCTGACCTTTGAGTCAATCAGGAGCAGAGTGACTATTCTTGTATAGTTCCCTAAAGAGGTTTCCTCAAAGACGGCAGCCATCAAGACCGGAAACTTTCAGTTAAAGAAGCATCGCAACCAGTAGACGAAAAAGAAGTTGTGTATGGTTGCCTTGGCTCAAAGTTGTATTCCATGTACCTTTATTTTCATACACTCAAGTGCCACTAATATGCACGGTTGGGTCAGATGACTTTAAAATATGGTCAGTTAAATGCTAAATGGATTTGCATTTAAATTTAGACATTTTCTGGTCCATCAACCACTCAAGGTACTTTACAACATTTGCCACATTCACCCATTCACACACACGTTCATACATTGATGGCAGAGGCAGCCATGCAAGATGCTTTCTGTCCTTCCTTTATATCCTCACCCATTCACATGTACACTCACACACTGCTGGAACAGCCACCGGGAGCAAATTTGGGTTCAGTGTTTTGCCCAAGGACACCGCAGATTGGAGAGCTGGTGATGGAGGACCTGACCTTCCAATTAGTGGACAACCTGGTGTACCGCTTGAGCCACAGACGCCTCTAGTTACTGAATTAAAAATTATATGGAAATTTTTACAATTAGAAACATAATCCATTGGATAACATGATAACAAAAAAATCACTTTTGGATTACTTCAAAACCAAATATTGAAAATATTGCACCTTCTAATGAGAAAATGGCCACAAATGAGGATCCAAAAGTTGGAAAGAAGAAGCTGACTATTAATTCGACAAAGGTCATACCTCGTGTGACTTACCTAACAACCCACTGGATCAGCTACCACCCCAGCTGGACATTTTCTTCAACTGGAATCTAGCATTCTTCTGCTAGCTATATTAGCTACTGATGGGCTTTCCTCCTGTTCTTTTGTATCTTTATTGTGGACCGTAGCCAAATATAGTGCATTACTGCCACCAACTGTGCAATTAAAAAAAAAATAGTGTCAGGAAAGTAAAAGCTTCAATTGAAGATTTACAACAGAAAAACATTTTACCATTTGAACATTGTTTGAAGTTGCAGTATGTAAATTGTCCCTTCAGAAGCTTTCGGTGTCTTGAAAGACTGAACTTATTAAGTCGAAGGAGGAGAGTTAAACCGTTTGCATCAGGGCTGTAATTATGTTTCTACAAGCCATCAGTGCTCTGCATATTGTCCTGGGATGTAGATGTGAGAATTTGATGAAGGATGGTCCCTCCCCTGTCACTTGTTCACTGCATAAATTTGAATACGGAGCCTATTTTACTCATTGTGACGCCCAAATCTGAAGCCTCAGAATTTGTTTTTCATCTTTGAAATTCATTACAGTAACTGCTGCTGACAACCACAGACTCCTCATTCATTTTGGTCTTCAGTCTTAAAATGGTAGTTTGTGGATCACCTACGGATAGAGTTTAAATTAAATGAAAACAAATCAGCAATAAAGAAGAGGAATTAAAGACACAAGAAAGAAGGAAAGTCATGGGAAATGTAATTAAAATCTAGACGTTGTTTCGATGTCAGTTCATCAGTTTTATGAGGTTTTGGTATGTTTGTCTCACCAAAGAAGTATATATAACAGAGCTGAAATGTAAATACTAATTTTGCCTTTTATTTCTTGAAAAAATAAAAATGTTGGGCAAAAGCACATGCAAGAACATCCATTCCACTATTTAAACATCATCTTCTCATCACCATCTCGATCGAGTTTTTATTAGTTTATTTGTGGCAGGGGAAAAAAACTAGAATGGCAGGATACCATGCTTATAGTGCCCTTTAGGGGGGGCGCTAGTGAGCAGCAATGGAGTAAGACGCATTTCTCAGAGCTCCTGCAGAATCCTTACTAATTTCATAATTTAACGACTTCTGTACTTGAAATTGCATGCAAAACGCTCAAAAACCACCCTTAACAAACAAAAGCACTGTCAAAGTAGGTAAAATCGAATTGAATGGCGTCCAGTCTGTGAAAATACAAATACGACGGCTTGACCAACACAAGGCCCAACACCTCCTCGGGAAAGAGTTCAGGAGACGCTGCCCAGGCCTCGCCCACACCTGCGGAGAGGATGACCATGGACATCGCATCAGTCAAAGCTGATATCCTTTCCTCCTTAAGAGAAGACACATCCTCTGTGATAAGAGAAGTGCTGAAGAATACCTTGGCAGACGATTTTGAGTCACTAAAGAGGAAAATAACGGCAGTGAAAACTGAAATTATTAACAATACAATGGTGGTCCGCGTGGAGATTGATCACGTTAGAGCTAATGTAAAAGCTGTCGAAGAGAGACTGTCAACGTGGTCGGAGGAGATGGTATCAACACAAAACATAGTGACAGACCTCAAGATACAAGCAGAAGATTTAAGAGAAAAGTGTGAAGACTTGGAGGGGACAATGGGGAAAGGCATTATTCGGATCACAGGAGTTGCAGAGCAGCCGGGATCAAGCTCACCCACGGCAGTTTCAAAACTTCTCAAGGAAGTTTCACAGATGGACAAAGATGTGGTGGTCGAGCGCTCACACCGCAGCCTTACGCAGAGAAAACTGGGAGACAAGCCACGCGTAATCACCGCCAAATTACACAACTAGGGAGATGCCATGGACATCCTGAGAAAATCTCGGGACTGCGGTGGACAGCTCCACTACAACGGTAACCCAATCGCCATATTCCCAGACTTCACGGCAAATGTTGCCAAGGCACAGGCAGTTTTCACGGACGTCAGGAAGATGCTTCGAGAGAGATCGGGAGTCAGCTTTGGAATACTTTTCCCCGCCAGACTCCGCATCTCCCACAACAATGAGGAAAAGGAGTTTTTGGATGCGGCTAAAGCCATGGACTATGTGAAAGAAAAACTCATCCCAACAATTGAGGCAGAGAACTGATTGAACGCACCCTTATCCCACCTGAGAGGTTATGACTGTTATATGCCAAGTGGGTTTGGCTGAACGCTAATCTTCTCATGGACCATAAGCCTATATATGTTTAAACTACTCTTCGTGCACTCTGTGTCAGGACAAGAGAATAGAGACAGAGCTGGACCTCATCTGGGCATAGACTGTTCAAATCTTCTCTTCTCTCTTTTAGCATATCTGCATATCTCAATTTCATATATTTGAATTATTAATCCCCGTCTTTACATTTAGTTCATAAAGTTATGCAATTACCATAATTACTGAGATGTTACGGTACAGAGGTTTTTCTCTTTTTGTAATGTTTACCGTGAGGTTCTGTTGGAGCCTGAGTGGGTAACTAATGATAGTTGTTCTGCTTGGTTTTATAGTCATGCAAAGGCAAGCACTCTCAAAGACTGTTCGCAGCGCTGCATGTTCTGACCTACAGCCGATCGGACACTAATGTTGGTTGAGTTCAAGTTTTTTCCAACTTTCTGTCCAGTTATTTCCATGCAGATCCCTCTGTTCCGCAGGGATCCTACTGTGATAATAAGAGCAACAGGAAAATTATTTTTTTTCTTCCATCCCAACTCAAATGTTATATGGTAATGCCTAAACATGATAGTGGTTATACTGCTGTTTCTTATTGTAAACATTTTCTTTCCTTTTCTGCTTTGTTCTGATTTTCTATTTTTCTAATTATTTATTTTACTTTTTTATTTTCTACTTTTTGTATTATCCTCCCCAACATGCCCTGCAAACACTTACCATTCCACATACACTCACCTACACTCATACAACCACATACACAGATACTGTATAGTATACTACACCCCACTTGTGATTTTCCCCTCTCAAGGACAAATTCTGTATTTATCCAAATTCTAACACTGAATAATGGGATCACTCTTAAGGTTATAAGCTATAATGTCAAGGGCCTCAATAGTCCCATAAAGCAGAAGAAAATCCTCAATCAGTTAAAAAGAGCCAACTGTCAGAAAGATCTTTTGCAAGAGACCCAACTTTCAGAAATAGAACATGAGAAATTAAAAAAATCTTGGGCAGACAAAGTATCTCACTCACCACATCAGTCAGGTAGAAAGAGTTGGGTCTCCATTTTGATACATAGACAGGTTAATTTTGTAGCAACTAAAGTCCACAATAATAAACTTTATTTGTATAGCACTTTTCTTAGCAAAGTTACAAGGTGCTTTACAGAGAAGAGATAAAAACACAGTGGATGACAAGTAAAAATTACGATAAAAACAACAAAGCAAAGTAAAGTGCAATGCAGACAAGCTGGGATTAGAATGTCAAAACATAAAAAGTGGCAAGAGCTGGGAGAGAAAAACAACAAAGAGATTAAGAAGTTAAAAAGGCTTTGCGATAAAAGAAAGTTTTCAATAGGGATTTAAAGGAGGCTAGTGATGTTGCCTGTCTCACCTCAAGGGGTAGTGAGTTCCAGAGACTCGGGGCCCTAACAGCAAAGGCCCGGTCACCCTTGGTCACCAGCCAGGATCTAGGGACCACCAGTAGAGCCCCATCCACAGATCTCAGTGTACGCCTTGGGACAGGGGACCAGAAGATCAGAGATGTAAATAGAGGCAAGACTATTTAAAGCTTTAAAAGTGAGTAAAAGAATTTTAGAATCAATTCTGAATAAAATGGGTAACCAGTGCAAAGCTGCTAAAACCGGAGTTATGTGGTGATATTTTTTGGCTCCTTTATTGGTTAAAATTCGGGCAGCAACGTTCTGCTGCTCCTTGTGTAAGTCAGACTGGGATAAAAAAGATCTAATTTTGGAAATTGTTTTCAGCTGGAAGAAACAAGACTTGACAGTGCTCTTTACCTGCGCATCACAACAAAGCTCAGCATCAAACATAACACCCAGGTTTTTTGCAGCCTCAACCAAGTTGACTGTGAAGCAGGTTTGATGAATGTTTTGGACCAAAGGCTATAATCTCAGTTTTATTTTCATTGAGTTTTAAAAAGTTTTGTGACATCTAGCTCTTCACATCCTTGAGACACCTCAGAAGATTGTCAAGGGTGGCAGAGTTACAATGCTGGAGGGGGACATTGAGGTCGTCAGCATAGCAATGATGGGAGACATTGTGATGTTGAATTAACTGGCTGAGAGAAAGCATGTATATGGAGAATAACAGCAGCCCAAGAATGGACCCTTGAGGAACACCACAGTTAAAAGGAGCAGAGGTAGAGCAGTGAGTACCTACAGCCACTGCGAAGGTTCTGCTCTTGAGGTACGAATCAAGCAGGTTTAGTGCAGTACCCTTTATACCTACCAAAGTTTTAAGACGATGTAGGAGAATCAGCTGTGTCAAATGCAGAACTTAAATCCAAAAGCACAAGGACTGAGCAATGATCTCTATCAGCTGTTGAAAGCAGGTCATTGGTCACTTTAACTAGGCCCGTCTCTGTACTGTGGCGAGCTTTAAAACAAGACTGAAAACTGCTAAAAATATTATTATTATTCATAAAAGCAATCAATTGTGTAGACATGGTCTTCTGCAACACCTTGGATAAAAACGATAATTTGGAAATGGGTCTGTAATTATCGAGCAGTAGAGGGTCTAGATTAGGTTTTTTGAGTAAGGGATGAATGATTGCGTGCTTAATTGTCCAAATGATTTGAGGTTGCCACCCTTAAGGAGTTGATGTAGATTGGTGAGGCCATGCCATCTAAACGAGAGGGTACAAAATCATTTATAAATCCAAAATTTTTTAGTGCCAAAATTGCTTTAGATAACCTGAATGATAGTTTGATTTTTCTCCAAATCTTCATCTTCTCCTAGTTCATTCACTCATTTGGGTTTCTCTTCAGGGGATATCTAAGAAAGGCAGAGTCTGCAAGGGCCATGTACATGTACTTTTCTCAAGGTTGAGCCATCATGTACAAGTAGAATGTTGCATCCATAATGTTAGGGGTTTCAACTGTGCAGCCCAGAAATAATACCTTAGGATGGGGAGTTTGAGCCCTCCCTGTGCTTTAGATAGCTGGAGTGTTTTTAGTCTAATTCTAGGCCGTCTCCCTTGCCATCTCCCATCTGGACCTCAGATGGGAGATGAAGGGGAGATGCACAGGAGACCAGCTGGAGGAAGCTGTAGGCGAGATGCACGAGCTGCGATCAATCCCTTAAAGTGCATTACTGTCTGTTGTTTGATTCTGAGTGGTTCAAGCTGAATAAAGAACAGCTGAATCCAGAATTGTGTGTGTGTTGCTTGCCGAGGTTACCTACGGTAGAATGGAAAAGGCTACAGGAAGTTTTTAACAGAACATAAAGAGCGGTATAAAGTCTTTGAACCCACCCCAATTGAAGAGTTCTTAGTCAAAACAGGAAGATAACAGGAATAACAAAGTTATTGGCCATCTCTACCAAATATTTCTAGGTATGAATCAAAATGATACACTACAGATAAAAGAAAGATGGGAAAATGAAATGAACACAGACATACAGCAGGACATGTGGGAAGAGATATGCACTGAAGCACATCTGGTATCTAATTCAAATACGTGGCGAGAATTCAGATGGAAGGTAATAACAAGATTTTTTCGGACACCACAAATCATGTCTAAAATGGGGCCTACACACCAGGGGCGATTCTAGGGTCAGAGTTTTAGGGGTGCTGAGCACCCAATGAGCCCCACTGCCACCACCCACCCTTTTTTCACACAAAAACAAAAAATATGTCTATTGAAAAATAACTTTATCATTTTAACATTGGTTCAACTAACTCCAAAATCCAAAATGCAAGTCAGCTTCTGTAAATTATTTACAAATGGCTACCTCTAACCTACTTGGTTGCACACCTGTCTGAACTTTCATAAACCAATATAAGTCATCAATAATTAATAATAAAACAAGCTTCACTTCAAGAGCAAAAAAAAAACAAGAAAAAAAACAAGACAGAGGTCATTATGGACTGTCCCTAGTCTCTCACCTGAATCTGAGAGAGAGAGAGAGAGAGAGAGAGAGAGAGAGAGAGAGAGAGAGAGAGAGAGAGAGAGAGAGTTGCTAGGAGTTATCTTTCACACATCTCATACCTGTGTGTTATCAATAGCCTATATATATAGACTTGTTGTGTGTGTGTGTGTGTGTGGTATATACTACTACGCCTGCATGAATGTGATGTGATTATTATTGTTGCAAAGCCTGGTTCAGGTTAAATCCTCTGTAAAACATAAATTAATACAGTAAAAGAAAAACATTTAACTTTCGTTTATTGTCTAGTTTGATAGTCAGACACAACTGAAAAATAACAGATATAAATCTAGGAATAAATAACAATTAATTTAAAAAGCCACAGTGAGTGTTTTCACACATACTGCTGGTATACAGTGATATGTCGTTTCGTTTTTCAGCTCGTACACACGTTTGTTTTCACTCTGGTCCAAACGCTGCACCACTGGCAGGGCTTCATGTTTCCATGACGACTGACCAGAAAAGACGCGCGTGACGTCATGTTTACGTGACGTCATGTTTACATGACTCCCGGTGTTAAAATGAGTCTCACAGTAACGATAAACTTTAACAACAGAGACACACATACGCACTACACAAGTACGCAGTTTATTTGTCACGCTGCTGTTTTTGTTTAATAAACGGACCGCTCCAGTTCGACTATAGCGACACTAATGGCGCTAATGAAGCTAACCGGGCTAACGGAGCTTACTAGTAAACGGTGCTTGGACTCCAGTACTCACTGATATGGTATCGGAATTGGAACAACTCTAGGTAAAAGGAAGTGTGAGACACAGCTTTGGAGCAACTTACTCAATTGATTCACAACACTACAACTAAACGGATTCTCCCTCTGCGTGTGTGTCGCGCTGGACGAAGGTCGGGCTGCAGAGCGGTGCAGGTACAGAGGAGAAGTTGCGGGTGAGAAGAGGATGATACCATTTGCTAAGCGGGGGTGTTTTCATTTTCGTCCTTAACATATACATTTTAAACCACAAACTACGGAGTATGTTTTGGAAATTATTTAATGTTGTCAGAGACGAACAAAAATTTTAGAATAACAACATTTCTTACTCCAAGTTTTAGGGGTGCTTGCCTATGCTACACACTGCACACGCCAAACTGTGGGACACAAACTGGTAACCATACCCATATATTTGGGCATGCCCTAAGTTGAAAACATTTTGGGAGATGTATTTGAGGCACTGAGGCTAGTATTCAAGCAAAGTTTCATGAAGGATCCAAAGGTGGTAATACTGGGGGTAATACCATTAGGCATCAATGGAAGAGGCAAAAACTACCTCCTACAAATACTACTAACAGCAGCACTCAAATGTATCACAACTAAGTGGCTAAAACCTGACCCCCCAACGTATACTATGCGGACAGAGAAGATTTGGGAAATTTACTGGATGGAACAAATGACTTATGCCCTGAGACTCCAAACAGGTGTATTTAATGAAAAGTGGAGCTTCGCAATGGCTATATTAGTGCAGTAAAGCGATATTCCTCACACACACACACACACACACATACCAACACACGCATCCAGGCACCCTCTCCATTTTCTCTTGTTCCTCTTTACCGATATGCTTTTTTCATTTTTATTTCCATATAGCATTCATTTATTTATTTATTTTAAATGTATTTATCTAATTTTTTTTTTACACATCTGTGGTATTCGAAACATTACAATTAATGCAACAGACCAAAGTGATTTATTTCTATTTCTATGAATTTACACATTTACTTCATTTATTTGTTTTTATGTTTAATTTCATCCAGCTAAAGCTGTATTATTAATCAAAATGTGAAACAGCAATGTGATTATGACTGTGAAAGTTGCTGAAAACTGAGTTCTCCTAAAAAAACGTCCCCTTTAATTCACTAAAGCCTAATCCAGTATCAAACTCTGTAGCCCTGCATCACTCAAACTTTTAGCCATAACTGCTTTTAAGGCCACCAGATCTAAGATCCAGACTGTACTCACTCATACTTCCTGAGAAATTAACAAAAATGTGAATGTGAAAGTGAAAAAATAACCCTGGATCCTCATCAACAGTTAATCCAGTCTATTCTGGGCTGAGACCCACCCTCCACCCAAATTTTGTGTGAAATCCATTAATGGAGTTATTATAACTAAAGTTCAGGAACTTGACTAAAATATTTTTAAGATGTGACAGATGTTAGGGCTCAGGCCATCAATGTAAGCAGTTCTAAAGTGTAGAGCAGGGTTTCCCAATCCCAGTCCTCGAGGACCACTGCCCTGCATGTTTTAGATGTGTCCCTCCTCCACCACACCTGATTCAAATGATCAGCTCGTCATCAAGCTCTGCAGTGGCCTGATAACGAGCCACTCATTTGAATCAGGTGTGGTGGAGGAGGGACACATCTAAAACATGCAGGGCAGTGGTCCTCGAGGACTGGGATTGAGAAACCCTGGTGTAGAGCATCATAATGGTACATTCTCTACATCTGACTAATATTGTGTAATACTGACTTGAACTCGAGGGACAATAAACATTAACATAAATATAAGAACACAGAAACACAATGTATTATTTTAAGCCTAATCAGTGAGTCCTATTAAAGAAAAATTGCAATATTGGTTTCAATCAAACATGAAATGAAATATGGTGCATTTAGAATGAAGATATTACTGCAGCACATTAGAGTTTTCATTTAATCCCTGAATTCATTGAATTTTTTATGAACATATTACACAAAATTGCAATGCAAAGCAGGTTGAGAGAGAAATTGAGAGGGAGACAGAGACCATAACAGCAATCCAATTTAACTTTATTGGTAAATAATTCTGATGCAAAATTGAGCTTTGTGCTGACGCTGTTTGCTTTCCATCAAATGTTTCTGTCACGACCCACCGGCCGTGATCCTGGCCTCCTTCATGGGATGTGTGTGAATGTAGTTTTTATGTTCTTTTGCTCTTTTGGTGTGCCTGCTGTGTGCTCGGTGTGTTTTTGTTTAGGCGTCCGTCTGTGTTTTGCTCTCTCCCTCATGCTCTAGAAACCACTGGTGGGCGTGGTCACCGAAGCGCCTGCCTACACACCTGCAGCTCATCACACCACTCCAACACACCAGTTCCTCATCCTACTATCAACTTGCCTATATAAGCCAGACCAGCCTTCCAGTCCCTGCCGGATCGTTGAATCAGCTAGTATGAGAACACACCAGCCAACCTGAACTTGTACTCCTATGAGAATACCTGTTGCTAACTCGTTTTTTTTTCCCTGTCTCACCTCAGACCATCTCGCCCTGAGCCTGGACCCAATTCTGCCTGCCAGCACCGCCAAGACCTAAAGCTCTGGAGCCCGGACCCCATTCCCACTCTCTTGACTAATCAGAATCTCCAGCCACTCAAACCACGACCTGTTTTGTGCTATTCAAATAAATTCACCTTAATTGACACTTTACCTCTGGTCTGAGTCTGAGTTCTGGTCACCGGTCCTGACAGTTTGAAGTTTTACTTGCTGAGTCACGTGCTGTTTTATTGATGACAGAAATTAAAATCATGTGATTAACTCACCAGGCAAATGTAGGCTGCATCTGCCATCAGGAAAATTCAATGAAGAAGTTTCAAAGTTAAGTCCATTACGTGTACTGTACGTGTACTCTTTTTATCCACTTAGGAATTAATGTGCCCTTATTACTGATAGCCACTGTTGCCTGTCTTGTCCTGTTGTGTGTCTGAATTCGGCTCTCATTTGACCTGCTCAGCCCCGGCAGGATGAAAATAACTACAGAGGGAGATAAAGAAAAGCTAATTTGCATCGCTGACTGTGATTTCTGTTTCACACGTCTTGACAGCTGGAGGTGAATTTAAGAAGCAGAAACCCATAAATCAATCCACCTGGGAGTGCGCCTCAAGACAATGCTTTCATGGCACGCTGCAGTCACAATGCTAAATTGGCTGAATAAGGACAAAAGCACGAGGAAGATTCAATACCGCTCATGTAGCCAGGGGTAGAGAACAATGCAGACGACACAAGATTTTTTTATTTAGATTTAAAATTGACATTATATTTTTATAAGAGAAGTAAATATCATGAAGTTCACAAATATTGCTTTAAATCTGGTCAAAAGTAACGTTAAAAAATTGACATTTGTTTTCTAAATGTGGCGAAAAGTTGCTGTTTATCTTAGCATACAACTTTACAATCGGCGCCCCATACAAATGGAACCATTTAAGAACCACAAACACGGTGGTCCAACTCCAAGTGAAGCTGTTGTTAACTGAAAACAATTTTTTTTTGTTGTTCATCAGCCATCACAGACTACACTGGTACACCTCACATGGTCACCACCCGCCGCAATCTGAAATCCCTCTCTCCCTCCGCTCTCTCCTCAACCGTTCTTTCCTCACTACCATCCACAGGTACCATCATGCCATATCATCATATACATTATATATATATATATATATATATATATATATATAATTGACCAAGTGCCCATTTGTCTCTCAAGCCAGCCATGTTTTCCTAACCATAACCAAGTGTTGTTTGTGCCTAAACCTAACCAGAGCGTTGTGATGAGAGAAATATATAATTCAACCTGAACAGATGTGAGGCTGCAACATAAAGAATGTTGCAACATAAAGAAACCTTGGTTTTGCAGAAACTTGCTTGACTAACATTCATTCTAGTGATTCGATTGCATTTTATACTTTCTATTTGAACACAGTGAGCTCTTTTCATTAACAGACATCAATGGCTAAATACAATTAAATTTGATTGCGCAGAGGCCATTTGGGAAACACAGAGTTAGGGTCTCTAAAGCTAAATGGAGGGCCATAACCAAACCCAGTGGCTCCAAAATGTCTATTCAGAAAACTGTGGGTGATCCACTGGCCACAACATCCATTTTTTTCATCCAGCTACATTAAAATAACCAAGAAATAATTGTGGCATGAAGCAAAACATGTTTTAAACACAAAAGCAGTATACTATTTGCCTACAATGTCTAAAAATGTGCTTCCAGGCATTTCCTAGAAATGCAAGACAAAAATACCTTTCTGGTCTCTGTATCTCAGCCCTGGGGCAAAAGACTATAATTCCCATTTGAGTCCCAAGTTGGAAAGGTTAAAGAGCCTTTGCCTCAGGGGCACAGTCAGCAGGGAGATGGCAGCCTGGTGGTGAGAGTAGTTGCTGTTCTAAAGTGCTGTATTGGCAAGTAAAAATGGAGCTGCTGGACGGTGAAGATGCTTCAGCTGCTAAGCAGACAGCTGTGCTGGATTGGTAGTACTGTTAAACTGTTTGGGCAGATGTCTGACACACGTCATTACAAACAAATCCTCTAATGCTGTATGGTGTCATTAAAACACACACTCATGCTCTAGACTCTGCTACACACAAGGAAATCAAAGGTTTGAGATGAGAAATGAGATTAAAAAGACTCACTTTCTTTGATTTGTTGCTTATTTGAAGTTCATATGTGAAACGACAACAAATGATTAAGTTCAGCCAACTCTTGTGAAAAGGATTTGTTTTAATTAAGAATTGCGTCATTATTGACAGTTTTTTCTTTTTTTGTTTGTTTATATTTTATATTTGCACTGTTCCTACTACTACTACTACTAATTTTCCCTGAGATAAATGAAGTTGTGGTTGGTGATAATAATAATGGTAAACTTTCGAAGCACCAAGCAATCAACAACAACCACAAACAGGATACACGCAGCCACTATCCAAGACATCAAGTCATTCTATACCCGTCACAAGAAAACAAAAGTCAACCTACCATGCTAGGTGAAATGCTTATTTCTCCACAGACTATCCTGAAGGTGCATATCGCCAGCAGCAGCACAGCTGAATTAATGAGTGGCCTGACACCTTAAACTAGCTGCCTTTTTGCCATTGTTTTGTTGGACATGTGTTGGAAGATGTCATGTGCAAATGAAGCAGAGCCTGGCTCTGCTAAATTTGGGAAAATTGGGTTAAACAATCAGTCCGCTGAGTGGCTTTAAAATGACAAACACCCTTCCACACTGTATGACAATATCAGAAAAAAATGGTTGTTCAAGCAACTAGTTGAATCTATTGTGACAATTTGACATCATACAGAAATATGTATTCAAGAAATACTAGTTGCAAACTGCAAATAAAAAAAACAAAACAAGTGCATTAACAGAAACACACAAGTGCAGCTTCAGTTAGATTAGTCTGATTAGTCTGACTAACATTATCTAAATCATGTAATGCTAATGTTTATACAAACCTTGCTTCAAAACATCCTAACGTGAGTACATAAATATGGTAATATAAAGACACTGATCAACATTACTCATAGTGATAGTAGTCTTAGTTAGCTACAGCGAACATTTCACCTCTTAAATGAAAATAAACTTTGTGTTGGCAATAATAGTGCATCTGTCACCTGCAGTTTGTGCTCATTTCCATTGTCATGTTGTGACTTTTGCACTTGTGGAGTTGCTGTATTTGTGTCGACAGTTCTCAGCCACCATACTTTGCCCACGGATTCATGCCTGATATATGTGGTGTTTGTTAATACTTTGGCATCTTGCCTAGAATTACAAATAAAGCTCTGTGGGTTAAAAAAAAAGGTCTTAGCCTCATATAATAAGTTTGCAAGTAGGACAGGACCCTCAGATTTAAGAAGATGGGTGCTGTCAAATGTGACCACACTTTGTGATTGAGGCTAATAAGCCTGCCAGTGTACTTTTACATATAAAACCTCCCAGGCGCATCCATAAATTAGGGTTAAAAATAAGCCCAAACTTCAACATTGAAGACTCTGGTTCCATTCCCTCTCCCAACCCTCATTCTCCTCAGTTATTGCCCTCAGCAGGCTTTTCTGCCTTCAGGCCTTCAGATGACAGTCGACAGGCACCGTGACCGTTGATGTGGTGAAGCTAGCTGACTCCCTTGTTTTTTAAGTGTCATGTGGAGGAGAGAGGGGTTTGAGTAGCCATCCAGACCAATTTAGGATATTATTGCTGGCCTCTGAAAGCCCATGAGACCGTGCAGTACTTTGTGAAGGTCTGTGACAAGCCGCTCAATCAAATCCCAGCATTCTTTGCTGGAGCCCATGAGAGCTAATTCTGATTTATCTGTTTTCACACCTCATTACTTTTTTATACTTCTATGCTTTGAGGGAGAGGACACTCATTTTTCCTTTCCTCTCAATAGCATTTTGATGGGTAGGCAAAGAAGAGGCTAAAAAAGTCCATCTTATCCTGGAGGCTATGCCAATTAAGGATTCAGGATACTACACAAAGGCAAGAAGAAAAGTTCTGAGACATCTTGGGGCGTGAGGACCATTCACCTCAGCAGCCTCTTCACGCAGATGTCTCCTGGAGGTATGAGGTTACAGTAGAAGCTCGGAGTTCTGTATGTAACACATACAGTATCATGCTAGGGGCAATTAGACAGGATGTGATGAATTTCAGCTGGAATATGGAGGTCCTATTTTTGGGCAGGTGCAAATAAACCAAACCAAAAATTATACTGATATGATTAACCTATTATTAGAACGCATATCTAGTCCTTCTCTCTTATGCTAGTCCAATTTGTCAGAATTATGTCAAATACTGACACTTTGGGATGGCGACCTGATCTACAATCCCGATTGTAGCAGTTGTGTATGGTGGGTTTCAGCTGCGTGCCTCTTCCCAGCCAATCGCTGTGGGAGAGCACCTTATAAAGGCAGGCAGAAGGCACCTGGTTGTTCTTTTTGTTAAAGATTTTTCCAGGCACTGGCACCTTTATTTGACAGTAGATAGGAAATAATGGGAGAGAGAGGGGGGTGTGACATGCAGCAAAGGTCCTCCGGCCAGGATTCAAACCGGGGTCCGCTGCGTATGTGGCATGCGCTCTTAACCACTCGACCACCTGCGCTGCCAAGGCACCTGGTTGTCCTCTTGCTTGACGGAGTCTGGGTCACGTCACTTCTGGCGCCCTCCACTTCCTCTTTCGCTTGGTGGCAGGTGGGCTGGCGGCGACTTCAGTCTGGTCTCACGCTGTCCATACAGTTGTTCATTCTGGTTATTTTATTTCATTCATTATTTTATTTTGTTGCTGCTGGCTGCACGCTGCTCACTGTTCGCTATGTGCCGCTCGCTGTCCGCTGCTGGTCGCCCTCATGGAGCCGATCGCTCTGCTCCATGCCGTGCTGACCGGGATTGCCTGACCGGTATGTAGCACAGTGACCTTAGCTTCCTCCTCCAGCCATTTGTAAGTTGCTCGTATCTGTTCTTTTATTGTAGGGTAAAGACACTTGTGTAGCGGCACAGCAACTGCTTACCTGTCTGCAGGAAGTCACTGCTGCTTTGCCTCGCTGCTTCGCTGCGTTGCCTCGCAACGAGGCAATTATTATTAGTAAATAATATTTTTTGTAACCAGAAATGCTGTGCTTCTTTGTTGAGAAATAGTCCTTTAAAGAAACCGCTTTAAAGAAAAAAAGGGGTCCCTGGGTGAAACCCCCAGGGTGGCGTTGTTTGGCATGAAAGTCATTCTTAATCAAGTGCTGCCCAGAGCATGCTCCTCATGTTGCCACACAAGCATCAGTATTTAACGAGTTGGGAATGAGACTCAAAATCATCGGACCTTTAAAGGGCTCTATCTTACACGGAGGGCATGAAAGCTCATAGCTCGGCTAAATGTCATTGCTAGTTTCTGACCAAGGCAGATGTAATTTACACGCACAGCATCCATGATGTGTAAATAGTCTGTGACCATGTGTGTGTTCATGGTCTTAAAATAAGGTGTGGTCGGGCACATTGCTGTCATTTTGCTATCTTGAGGCAGCAGGAAGCGGTTATACCACTGACCAACAGAAACATGCATGGTCTAGAGTCAATCCCACAGTATTTACCGTGCTATTTAAACGTTCAGCGTGTAGGATTTATTTCATTTTATTTGTATTTATTTGTATTTTTTACGAAAAGGTTCCTCGTTCCTGACACTCAGAACGCTGCGCCAGATTGCCAAGATCCATGAACCAGCGGGAGTTATGAGGGCCAGAGCCCCATTGCACCTGTAATGCATCTGATTGTGTGCGGTGGGCAGACAGCGAGGCATGGCCATGTGAGAACCCATGCAGGCAAGCACTAAACAAGCCAGTACAGTGACATTTCCCTAGAAGAAAGCTGGTTTACATAGTAAATCACAGCCAAACCTTAAATGATGGTGGTAAGGGTTATTTCTAGAGACTCGCTGTCGTCTTTAGTTCGTCCAGAGGCCTGCCGAAAATTGCTATATGAGGGGATGGACAGATCCTCAACCCCACGACCTTCGAAACTGTATCAAAATATAGCTGCCAGAAGTTGAGCAGTTTGGGGCATGACCAGAACATATGGGTCAAATCACAAGGGGTCTGAGAGCATCTGCTGCATCCCTCATCCGTGCTGCCTGGCTAAACCTTGGCTATCCTGGCCTTGCTGTAGTGCATCCTGTGTACCACTTTAAATTGTATAAGGCTAAGCCTACTGCAGCTGGAGGAAAAATTGACTGCTCGCAGGGCTTTCTCCCAAAAGTCATCAGATAGGGAAATCCGCAGTTCGTTCTCCCAGCTGGCCCTAGTTTTATTGACATCAGCATCTGAAGATGGAGAAACAAGTTTTTAGAAGTGAGACTCGTGGCTCATATGTAAGGTTTCAACCTCAAGAATTATATCTATGCAGCTTTGATATGGGATCTGAGGGAATTGAGATGAGTGGGTCCTGGCAAAATCGCGTAATTGAAAGTATCTAAGAAAATCGGAGCTGCTGAAGTTAAAGGTTGTATGCAATTGTTCGAAACTAGCAAAACAACCGTTAACATACAAGGCCACTCTTATCAAAAAACTTTTTAGCAGGCAGGAATAAATGGTTATTATAAATGGGAGTTGTCTGAGGGAAGGTGAGCCAGCCGAAGTGGCGCCTGATTGGTGCCCAGATTTTCAGAGTGCCAGTCACTATAGGGTTAGACGTATAGAGCGATGGGGAGAAAGGAAGGCCACTGCAAACCAGGGCCTGGAGTGAAGAAGAGGAGCATGACTTGGCCTCTATCTGACAGCAATTGCTCTGAGCTGATGTAAGCCACAGCATAACCTTATGGGCGTTAGCAGCCCAGTAATAACCAATGAGACTGGGCAGACCAAGCCCTACGAGGGATCTGCTCCTCTGCAATAATGATCTACCAGCCCTGGCATATTTACCGGCCCAAATAAATGAGGAGATAATACTTTCTATTGTAGTGAAAAATTACCTGGGTATGAAGATTGGCAGACATTGGCAAATATATAGGTATTTGAAGAGTATATTCATCTTAACAGCCTGTACTCTTCTGGCTAAGGAGAGCGGTAGATGGCCCCATCTCTGCAAATCGGACGCATCAAGACAATGCTTCATGGCACACTACACTACCCTATTTTTTCTTTCTTTGCTAAATAAAATTCACTCTTTTACATGCTGTGATTTTCTTAGACTTTCTATTAGAAACAAGTGACAATGACCAAGATGTTTTTGCAGCCCAGTTGCCAGGATATAATGGTAGCATTTAACGCTTCTGGTTGGGGCAGGTGAAGACTCGGTTGGCAGGGCCTCCCCTCTCCCTCTCAAAGGGGAAGGAAAAGAGTGGGAAGGAGAGAAAAGAAACTTTTTAAAAATCAGTAAACAAATAAATTAACAAATGTCAGTCCTCACCTGTTGCACCAGGCTTTAAGTGGGAAAGGGGGAAGACACTGATTGGTTTAATATTGATGAAGGTTCTCAGTCATCCAGGTCATGGTACTGTAATTCTAAGTGCTGTATTGTAGGCAACTGGACTACTTTCAGTTTCCCCTATCCAAGAGGCTTCTTCAGTTCTAACTAACTGGAGGGGAGTTGCAGGCTTTTAAATCCTGTGTGGGAGTGTCCTCACAGACACTGATTGATTGGTTTAATCCATGTTATGCCCAAAACACACCAGTGACTCATTAAGATCACATTTTGTTTGACTAGCAAAACAGAGTTTGATGCGTCCATGACCACATCCTTGAGATGTACAGTAGAAACAGATACTGGCCTCAATTTGGTGCCAGTGGAAGACTTGCAGAAACAGAAACTCAGGATATTGATCTAAACTCCTAATATCAAAAGGCTGTGATTGTATAATCTAGCATGCAATGAAAACTTCTGAAGCATTAAATTGAAAAAGAGGTGAACCAAATGGTGGCCCAGATAAATCAATCGGGTCTTTTGCCATTAAAACCGTGAGGGTAGACAAAGCTTGAATTTGAAATTAAGGATGTTATTTATGCATGGTAAGACTCTCAACTCATTGGAATCACGGATTTGCACACTTACAGATGACCTGAATAGTGTACCATCACAATACTGTGCTGTCACTAAACAACAGCACTGCAGCAGTTTATGAAACAACAAAAGAGGTGAGATCTTTCCTAATTGGGAGGTCCTAAAACTGCCTTATTGTCCTAAAAGTAGAAAATGAAACATCATAGAACAGGTTTTTAATATAAGTTGATTTTGCAGGTCCCAGTTTAAATTCAGTGACAAGCTTTGTATTATGTATCCCTCCAGTATCTTTGCATAGCACAGTTTAAGGGCATACAGTAGATGTTGTTATGAGGGTGGTAGTCATGGTCAGAAGCGGCCAATATAATTTGATGTGAAAACTCATACACACCCATCCACCTCACCAACCTCGACAGCCTTTCACCTTTTAAATCCCTTTAAGGGTACAGTTCTGCATTGGCATGAAGCGACAGCACTGGACATGAGTCATGTCCTGCAGGATCATCTAATATGGACAGAATTCCTGTGGAAACTGAGTCACGGATCACTGTACTCTTAATTGGTGTAGGAGATACACTACTTAATAAATGTAATTAACCACTGGCAATTAATAACACACTTGTAAATGGGGCACCACCTCCGTTGTTTTATCTTTTTTGAATAATCCAGAGGAAATTAATCAAATCCAACTGGACAACTTTAGCTTTGAACAGTTCTAATCAATTTCAAATTGATATATTCAATCTCATACCTGAAGTAATGATTTCTTACACAGTTTCCATTGGTTCTCCACATTCAACACAAACCTGCACAAACAACGACATACGATTATATATTTATTTACTAGATAATTCAGGATAAATAAATGAAATGACAATTTAAAAGAATAACAACAGATAACAGAAAATGTGACGAATGAGCAGATGGTGAAATTATGGGTCGGATGGAAGCCTTTAAATATTACAAGAGTAACAGTATTTCTCTTAAGCTCAAAAGATAGAGATCAAGACCTTAAGACACCAACTCTGATGTTTCACATGTGTGAATCCAGCTGTATGGAGATGTTCAGCCTACTTTGTTTGGAGAGTCGGGAAGGCCTTGGTTTCTTCGGGTGCTCTTTGCTTGACTGTGGGCTTGCTGTGTTGGTCCAATAGCCAGAGGGAAGTCCGGTACTCTGTTGATGAACACTTGGTCCAAAGCCCAGCTGTCCGCTTGAGAGCGTTGGGGGCATTCGCCTGCACGGCGTCTGAATCAGCCAATTACTGCAACGTCTTCATCAATGATGATGGTTTTAATAAAACTTTTCTTCTTCGTTGTGGTTCTTAAGCTCTGACTCATAAACTAATTCAGCTTCTAATTATACAAGGTACACCCTGGACAGGTCGCCAACCTATCACAGGGCACACACACACACACACTTTAGAGTCGACAATTAACCAAACCTGCATGTCACGGGGAGAACATGCCAGCTCCACACAGAAGGGAACCCTCGAACCCAGAACCCTCTTGCTGTGAGGCTCTAACCACTGCACCACCATGCCAGCCCCTTACTCAGTACAAGATGAATTAAATTAAATTCACTTTCTCTGAATCAGGCGGCTATATTAAAAACACAATAAAAAAAAGAACAGAACCACATTCTGTTAGAGCTTGTCGCAAAAATAAAAGTAAAGTAAAAAGAGCACAGAAGAGATCACAGAAAAGAGAGAAAAGGCATGTCTCTGTTTTTATTATTCAAGCTGGCAGGCGGACCCAGAGGGGCGGGCTGACAGCGTTCACGCCTTAGACAAAATTGTAAGTCTAAACTCATGAAACTTGATTAAACTAAATTGTAGTTTTAATGTTTTGAGATCGTGTTACACCTTTCCCAGAATTGCACCATGGCTTAATAGGTGGACTTTGTCTACATGACAGAATATGACATGATTAAAATCACTTATCATTCAAAAGAAGTAAAACTTGATAGAACATAAAACACACTTGTATATACAGTAGAACGGAGGACTTATGCATATTTCTTCTAGTTCAAGCTTAATACTTGTTAACAAAAACATGTCAGAGACATTTTACTGGAAAGAAACACCAACATATTAAACAATAAAACTTTATCTTCGCTCAACTTTATGCTAGAGAAGTGTGGGAAACATCAGTTTTATGCATTTCTTTTGCTGTTCTCTAATTTGATCAAATTAAGAAGATGAAATTCTGGTTTAATGGTTATTTAAAACTTGCTGGAAATCTGGGGCCGTATTCACAAAGGATCTTAGGGCTAAAAGTAGCTTCTAATTGGTGAATTTAGGAGAAACTCCTAAAAATAATGGGCGTGTCAGTCTTAAATTTAGGACTCCTAGTTTTTTTTCACTAAGAGCAATTTACAAAATATTTTAGGCCTAAAAGTAGCACCTAAGTCTAGGAGAGCTTAAAAGTCCTCGAGAGGACTCCTAACTCAGTAAGACCTATTCACAAAGAATCTGAAAATGGCTGCGAGAAGAAATGTTTTGGAGACAATGGAAGACGGTGAATTGATAAAGAGATATAGGCTTAATCGTGAGGGTATCAAGCTTGTTGTAGAATTAGTGCGGGATGCAATAACATCCCCGACTAAAAGGAATAACCCGATAACTCCGGAAATAAAATGTTTGGCAACACTGCGATATTTAGCAACTGGGAAAATGCAACTTTGCAATGCCGACGATTTAGGAATATCGCAACCATCAGTCAGCCGTGCCATAAACCAAACCATCAACGCGCTCTGTAGACCACATATCATCCAACAGTTTATCCGGTTTCCTTTGGACAATCAACAACTACACAGGATCAAAGCCAACTTCATGGAAATTGCAGGTATGCCCGGTGTGGTCGGTGCTATTGACGGGACGCACATAAAAATAATTGCGCCATCAAAAGATGAGGACGTCTTCGTCAACAGAAAGAAAATACATTCCATCAACACACAGATTGTTTCTGATGCAGCTTTTAACATTCTTGATGTTGTTGCAAAGTGGCCTGGGTCTACACACGATTTGCGTATTTTAATGGAGAGCGGTCTGAGGCAGCTTTTTGAGAGGCACCATGTACCAGCTGGGTGTCACTTGCTGGGTGACAGTGGCTATCCCTGCAAGACGTGGCTCTTGACACCCTATCTGAATCCACAACCGGGAGCACAGTTAAAGTAGAACATGTAAGTGATTACGCAGATTACGCTTAGTCCTATGCGTAAAAAACATATTGGCTTCATATATTGGCTCTTTGTCGTCTTTTATTTGTTGAATCCATATTTATTATTGTTTACTGTTTTCCTCCATATATGTTAGAGCACACAAAAATACACGAAATGTTGTGGAGAGAGGAATTGGGCAGCCCAGAGAGGGCAAGTACAGTGATCACTGTATGCGCCATTCTCCACAACCTCTGCAAGCAGAGGAGCATTCCACAGCCAGATGATGATGATGATGATGATGATGAAGATGACGATGACTTTTTTTTTGACGATGACTGAAGATGAATTTGGCCATGTGGAACAGAATGGACTGGCATTTAGGGATCACTTTGTGAATACACATTTTAGGTAAACAACTTGGCACAAATCAGTCAACACACATTTGTTGATAACAGTTATTTATTCACATTCATCTGTTTTCTTTAATTTTTTCTATCTTAAGACTGTAATATTCTGTCTTCAGTTGTAATAGCCGCTCTTTTGCTTTAGGGACCTTTTTTTGCCTTTTTAAAACCCTCATTTCCATCCTCAATTTCTTGTCCACTAGTGAACTGGCACCAGCAGCAGGAGGGAGAGCAGAGGCAGGGGGTGCACAAAGAGGGCGAGTTGGAAGAGGAGATGCAGCTGGAGGAGGAAGAGCTGGGAGAGGAAGAGCAGGGAGAGGAGGTGCAGCTGGAGGAGGAAGAGCTGGGAGAGGAGGTGCAGCTGGAGGAGGAAGAGCTGGGAGAGGAGGTGCAGCTGGGAGAGGAAGAGCTGGGAGAGGAAGAGCTGGGAGAGGAGGTGCAGCTGGAGGAGGAAGAGCTGGGAGAGGAAGAGCTGGGAGAGGAGGTGCAGCTGGGAGAGGAAGAGCTGGGAGAGGAGGTGCAGCTGGGAGAGGAAGAGCTGGGAGAGGAGGTGCAGCTGGGAGAGGAAGAGCTAGGAGGGGGAGAAGAGGAGGAGCTGTGTGATTGGATGCTGCAGCTGGACTTTCATCTTGATTTCTCCTGTGGGGAAGATAGATATATAATTTGTCACACATTTTTGGGAAGTGGGTTGAACAGTTGCACATTGTAATTCTTCTGTAAATATTAAACTGAAATGTTTTTCATGTAGCTTATTGCAATTATTGCATGCATACCCCACAATCTCCTTTAACAACTCGGCTGCAGGATCAGCTGCACCCTCAAGGCCAGTTATGCTGGTGTCAGAGCCTAGGACGGCGTACACCACTGACGCAACTGGTGATAAAGGCTTTGGTGCAGATCCTCCTCCAACAAATTAAATTTCAGTTTAATTCACAACGTTTCATATCACTGTTGCCTTTGTTAATTGTAAATTTAAGTCACGCAAATGCACTTCCCAAATGAATGCAAGCAATGTTAATAATGGACTTACCTGTAGCTGCGACGGATCTTTTATAGTCGGCAATCTCCAACCTACACTGTGATTGCAGCGCATACCACCTCTTTTCGCAGTCGTCGGTAGAGCGACACACCGCAGGGAAGGAAGCATTGATATTGAGGCATATTTCCTCCCATGCCTCCTGCTTCTTCTTACTCGTCACTCCAGACCCAAATTTACCCTTTATTATCCCTTTCCTCTCCAGCACAAACTGGGCCAGCAGCAACAATTGGTCCTGGGACCAGTTGGGCTTTCGCTTCCGTTTTACGCTCTCTTCACATTCATTCATCATGATAGAGGGACTTGAACGGCGGTATGGGCTGTTATTTAAAGTGTTGAAATGCGGGAAATATGCTCATTGGATAATAGTTTGCAGGGTGCTTTCAATTGTTTCCTTGATTTAATGCAATTTACGTATTTTTATTGTTTGCTTTCTCTCTCTCTCTCTCTTTAACGTGCATATAGGCTACAACATCATTATCGTGGTCTGCACAAACTTGTCATCATGCGTGTATTCTGCTAACTGCACTGTCCATAACTACATGATGGGAATTAATTTCTAGTCGAGGCTATTTCCTTGTTTTTCGGTGATTTAGTGGGCTCATTTGTGGGATGGTGCGGATGAGTTTCACCGAGACCGCCTCGCTCTGAACAACCAATCACTGTACTGACCGCTTCTAAACTCGTGCGCGAGAATCAACGTAATCCATAGCAACGGCGCATCACTCTTAGTTCACTCTTAGCGATTTATCCTTAGTACTGTATGAGTAGGTCTCAGCGGCTTTGTGAATAACTTTTAAGAAAAAACTCCTACGTAAAATGTTTTAGCGTGAGTTAGGAGCACTCCTAGCGGTAAGATAAAATGCTTTGTGAATACGGCTCCTGGAGAGTACAGAGACCCTTTTTAGATTGTAATGTCACAGACACAGAACACAGCATGTCGTAAATCAAGTGAAGATAGGAGATCAGGCAAATATAGATGAGGCCCCCAGAGTGCTTTTGCTCTGGAGGATGTTTTTGTTAATGCGATCAGGAAAGACACAGAACATGAGCTGTGGTTACCTAATTTGAAATTGCAAAGACATTCAATTAACACATCTTTGTCACAAACAGTTCTCTGTTCCTTATGATGTGTAGAGAGTAGATTCCTTCGTGCTTGACCTCAATTGACCTAAGAAAGAGGAGTGCATCTCTTGTGAGGGGGGGAAAGAGGTCAAATGGCATTATATAGTTGAAAATAACTAAGAGAGGTCTCTGGTGACGCATCTTATTGCAAGGTTTTATTGCAAGGACAACGTAGTCCTCCTTGCCAGGTGAAGAGGTGAGACTGCAAGGCGCCTCTCCTGAAAACAGTCAGCTTGGGGATGAAAGGAGTAATTAATATTAGACACAGGCTTTCTGTGAAATCCAGAGACAGAAGGACATGTGTTCCTACATTGGATTTGGGTTAATAATTTGAAAATCCTGAGGTATGCTGAGGACTGCTTGGGATAGCACATAGGGTGATGATTCGTCTGGCAAAGAACCATTTTATTGAATGTCTTAACTGAAGGGGATAAGTTAATAATACATGTCTTTCCGCCTCAGATCAACTCTAAGATAGTGAGGTTCCATGTATTTTTTAGGAAATCCATGTCCAAGCAGGGCTGTCAGCCAGAAGTACTTGAGGTTTAAAAGCTAAATTATCAACAATTTGATCTGGTGGCAAAATCTTCACCTGATTCTCTCACTTTTTCTGTCTGCTCCATTTCAGCTGTCCAATAACTGATCCACAGGGGCAGAAATATACAGCCCAGTTGTTGTCGTCACAAAACAAAATTGAAAGTTGAGCATTAAGAAACGTAAGGTTGACACAAGAATAAGAGAAATGTATAGTTTCATCCATGGTTTGCAGAAACAGCAAGACAGCTGCCAAGAAGGAAACCAAAGTTAGAGACTCTGTTTCAACATTTGTAGGCATGCAACAACTGGATATCACAGGGTACAATTTCTAGCTGTGGCAACCAAACCAGATAGCTTTGACAGGACTGCAAGGTTAGCGATGTGTTGGGCGCGAACGAAACGGCTCTTAGAGACGGCTTTTTGAAGTGAACTATCGGAGCCGGCTCCTGCCTGGGAGCCGGAGCTGCTCTGTTTTTGTTTTTCTCTATATATTTTTTCTGGGCTACATGATGTGCCGTGGCATCTGTGTGTCTGCACTGAGCAGGAGGGGGAGGGGCAGGGTTTACAGACACAGCACACAGAGAGAGAGAAACAGGGGGGAGGGAGACGGGCAAGAGAGAAAGAGAGAGAACAGCCGCTACAGAGACAACACGCTGGAAAGGTGAGAAAATTAGTGACTGCAGGAAACGCAGTAAAATTTGGATGCATTTCAATCACATTGATAATACAAAGGCTAGAGCTGTAGCAATACACTAATCTCAGGATACAATACACAATAATCAGCTCACGATATGATATATATATCACGATATTCAGCCGACGATACGATTCGATATGATTCGATACACTTACATCATTTTCTGAAAGATTTTAAAGGGACACTGTGATTTTGGTGACATCTTGTGAGTGTTCCATTGACTTGGATTGAATTAACTGAACTGAAAACTGAAAGCATCAATTACAAAATATATGGCTCTGACTGGACAGAGAGTCTACAGCTTGCAAATGCTGGACAAAATGAATCAAAGATGTGGTGAGAAAATTAGTTTTATTTATTGAAACAGTGCAAACTGTAGCTTACAAGCCTTTGGAAAGTAAGTAAAGTGCAGTATTACAATCAACAATAGAGAGTTAAAAAGTGCAGCAAGTGGCCTGTTCTGAACAGATTCTTTGACACTGGACATATGAGGTAGCCAGTCTAGCCACCAGGTAAGTAAACATAGTACCATGGCTTCTCCAAAACAGCCAATAATTCAAGTCACTAAGAACAACATTTAAACATTTAACTTAAAATGTACCCGTCTTAGCCGAGTAGTTTAAGGCCTGTAGGCCTACAAGTATGTGAGGTAGCCAATCTAGCCACCAGGAAAGTAAAAATAAACCATGGCAGCCAATAATTCAAGTCCATAGGAGCAACATTTAAGCCGACTTAAAACTGTACCCATCTTAGCAGAGCAGCTTAAGGCCTGTAGGCTCTGACCTACAAGTGAACACTAAACAGAAAGCCTCCTCTCCACATAACTACAGACCAAGTGATCTACATTCTCTTCAGATTTTTGTTCAGGAATATAATCTGATCAACCTGCTCTGGGAGAAGTGCACTTCTCTGAGCAGTGATGATATCTCTGGTGGTGGAGAAGACCCTCTTCAAGGAGACACTAGTGCCAGGGATGCAGAGGTACCTTTTAGCAAGGTGTGACAAGAGTGGATACTCATACTGGTGCTCCTTCCACCAGACCAGTGGATCTTCTTTCACTTCCAGGAGATCTGCCTCCTTATAGCGGGTCATCTGTTCATTGGCCTCGTCCTCTTGTTTATTGGTCTTGGGTCGTGCTGCGCCACCACCATATCTTTTACCAAGAAGGGCACCCAGTGGACAAGATGGCCTTGGATTCCTGTGTGGAGGATGCTGACCTCCAAATAAATAAACAATAAAAACAAAAACACATTATTTATAGTTAAACACATTCCATAATTCCTACACAGAGGTTCAGACAACACAGTGCGCTTCACTGGATAACAATGGGTGATACTGACCTTGACTGCTCTCTTCTTCCTCGAATCACTCTCCATCGTCTACAGCCTCTTCTTCGGATGCCATCCCCTCATCATCAGCACTAGCATTTGTTGTCCCCTCTTCGTCCACACCCCAAAGTGAAATCTAAATTTAATCTAAATTAAATAGATCAACATGAAATTAAATTAATGAGCTTTTCCTGTAATAAATCTTTAATTACTACATTTAATATCCACGCCTTTAAAACTGTTAACATTATAGTATTTATGCTTTTTAAACTATTTAATATTTATCCATTTTAAACTGTACACGTTGTAGGATTTGCCTGTCAAACTTTGAGCAATGTATTATTTAGGCCTATGTTTACTCTCGCCAGGAGATGGCAGATAGGATACAAGGCCAAGGGTTAAACCTAGCACTACCATCATTGCCTTACCTCTGATGGCTGCATGCTCAGTCCTGCAGCCTCTGCAGTCAGTCCATCATAAACGTCCTGTCTTTCGTTCTCAGTCAGGAAGGGAAGACTTTTGAATCTTGGATCCATCGCTGAACATGTATGGAGAGTTGCCTTAAATCGATGTACCTCTTCTGAAGATCCCCAGCCATTGCAGCCTTCATCTCTTTTATGACTGCAGATTCACCTTCGATTGGTTTCAGTCCGTTGATCAGTGTGTCCTGGAGGGGACAACTGACAGTGTGGGGGTCTTCCTCCTGGACATGTACTGTGTAGTGTCCTTCATGGGCTTCAGCGACGCTGACTACTTCTTCAGCAGTTGTCACGTCTGACTCGGTCAGTGTGTACAGATCCTTCTCAGTCTTCCTGACCTCACTTGAGAGCAGGGCTGCGCAGATGGCCGGTTGTTGCTCGTGGAATCTCTCCAACATGTCATGCGCACTGTTCCACCTGTAGTTAAATTCAAGTAAGAAACTTTATTTATAGACCTATAGTGCCCTTCACAGCATGGATGCTGCTTTACATGGATGCTGCTTTACATTAATGACAAAATAAATTAGTAATAAAAATGAAATAAACTATTGAAAAGTAACCATACACGAACCTGGTAACCACGTCCGTCATCAGCTTGTGCTCTGGTAGTCGTAGAAGCCTCTTTTTCTCTTTCAGCATGTGGTTGGCTGTGATGCTTCGTCTGAAGAAATTTACAATGCGTCTCACTCTTCCCATCAGGCGTACGACTGCATTGCAGCCAGATTGAGGGTGTGAGCGTAGCATTTGACGTGAAGTGTGAATGCTGCCTCCTCAGCTGCGATTGTCATATTTGACGCATTGTCAGTGACAATTACTGGATCCTTTTCTGTGATTCCCCACTCAGTGAGGGCCTTTCTCAGATGTTCTACCAGGTTGTGTCCGGTGTGGCTCTCGGGCATGTCCCTGGTTTGTAAGACATACATAACAAGCTCCCATTCCTCATTGATAAAGTGGGCTGTGATGGTGACATATGCTTCAGTTGTTTGCGAGGTCCACCCATCGCACGTCAGGGCAACTCTCTCCGCGCTGGCCAGGGAGGCTTTGACGTGTGCCTTTGTCTGAGTGTACAGCCTGGGAACGCAAACTTTGGTTCCACCACCGAATAAGGTCTCAAATGATGAAAAAAAAAGTAGGCAATGGACTCTGTACTCTTCTGCGACCTCGATGAAGTAGATGGGAACTTGTGAGAACAACCGCCATCGCTATCCAGCATGGTTTGTTTTGGGTTATGCCGCAGCTTCTTGGGTTCCTCAGTTAGCATTACCATGTCAGGGTGGTGACGTTTTAGGTGGGCTCTAAATTGTCGCTTTCCTTCTTCTTTTTAAACCCGAAGTTCTCCCACACGTCTGCTTTTAAGCATCAAGGTGCTGGATTTATATTCGCCGCCATTCTCTTGAATCTCCTCGCTCTGACTGCGTAAACAGGAGGACGTCAGCGTCTGTGTAAAGACAGTATCCAGACGGGTAATGCTGTACAGCGACACTAGCGGCTGGCTGACCTAATCGCTCTTCCTGCAAAGCTCCAGGGGAGCGAGCAGAGTGCCAGGCGGAACACGGGGGATTTGAATGGGACTTACTGTAATGTATCGATACTCGCGGCTGAAAAATCGATACTTTCTGGGGAAACAAAATATCGATATATATTGCAGGATCGATAAAATTGCTCAGTCTTAACAAAGGCAGAGTGTTCAAGGTTAAACGCTCATATCGAGCAGGCTCTACAAATTACCTGCACAGGCGTATTTGAACTGTACATCCATCAGTACAGTTGGAAGAAAAAAGACAAGCAAGTAAACCTGCTACTAATAAAGGTGCCAGTTTGTCTACTGCAACTGTTGCTGCTGCTGCAGTGTCTACAGCATCATCCAGTACACCACCACAACCAGCTACATCTACAACCCAGAGCTCTATGAGACAGTTTGTGCAAAAGGCTATGACCCCAGTAAGACAGAACACAATTGATGAGGAATTGTTTAAAATGCATGTGATTTCCAACCATTTTCAGTCGTGGATGACAAAGGATCAGAAGCTTTACTCATGCTCTCAATCCAATGTATGTAATTCCAAGAAGGAATACTCTCTCCCAAAAAATTATCCCAAGCCTATATGACGTGACGAGAACGTGCTTCACTGCAAGAGAGAGTTAAAAAAGCCACAGGGGTTTGCCTGTCTACTGACTGCTGGACATCCCAGACCACCACATCCTACATGACAGTAACATGCCACTTGTTGAAAATTACAAAGTGGTGTCCTGTCTTCTGGATTGTTTTGAGTTCACTGACAGACACACTTATGAGAACTTGCTCAATCAGAATCAGAATTAGAATCATTCACTGCCATTTATGCTAACATAGTAGGAATTTGTCTCAGTGTTCCAGTGTGTGTGTTTCAACAGATATAGTGCAACAGGACAGGACAGTGCTAATAAGACAATAACAGGACAATCAAAGCAATCAAGGCAATGGGTGATGAGATACATACTACATAAATAGTAAAGTGCAAGTGCAGAATTAAGTCCAATGTGATTGCTAGTCCTGGACAGGTATCACGGGGGAGGAGGGAGGGGGAGGGGCGGGGGTTGGTAGCCAAAGTCGTTTACCTGAGGGGAAGAAACTTAGTCGACAACACAGAGTAGTGCTATAGCAGCCATGGATGGCCCCATCTTGAACAAAGTAACAAAAGAGTGGGACGTGGAAAACAAAGTGGTTTGCTGTGTTAGTGACAATGCAGCTAACATAACTAAAGCGATGAAAATCCTGAAATGGACCCACCACCCATGTCTTGCACACACAGTTAACCTGTTTGTAAGAGATGTTCTGAAGGTGATGAAGCCCACTGTGGACAAAGTGAAGGCGACAGTGGAATTCCTCCACAGGAGACAGCCACAGAGAAGCTCAAATCTACCCAACGACAGATGGGCATGCCTGAGCTGAGGCTCAAACAGGAGTGTATTACAAGGTGGAACTCAACCTCTCATATGCTAAAACGGATTCCAAGGATGCCGTCATCTCTACCCTGGCTGTTGTCAATGCACCTGTTGATCCTCTGAGCCAAGAGGAATGGGAGGTACTGCAGGAGACATGCACTGTTCTTGAGCCATTTGAGCAGGCCACAGTGGAGATCAGTGCAGACAGGTACAGTGTACACATGTTATCACATTATTATTATTGTTAATATTATTATTATTATTCAATTATTATTACAATTTGTATTAGTTGTTATTGTACGAAAAGCAGATTTGACATGAATGGAAATAATAATATATACTGCTAAATAAAACAAAGCATAATTTTAAGAGTTATTGTTTACTTTTTTCAGCTATGTTGCACCCTCCAAAATGCTGATCCTGTGCAAGAGTCTGCAGAGAGTGACAGCTGGAAAGTTACTGAGTTCGTGACTGCTCTCTGTGCATCCATGGACAGAAAGTTCCACAGAATAGAATACAACAGTATTCTCTCAGAAACCACCATGCTTGACCCAAGATTCAAAAAGCTGGCCTTTAATGAAAACGGAGCGGCTGATGAAGCTCTTCAGAGAATAACTGCAGCAGCAGCAGGATACGGCCAGCCAACCCCACTGCCAGGGGGCAAAGAGGGTGAAGAGGCAACAGAGGACAAATAGGAGGAGCCACAAGCATCCGCTGTTTGGAGGTTCTTTGAAGAAGGAGCAACTGGAGACACAACAAGAAGGAATCCCTCAGCAGATGCAATACTGGAAGTGAGATCTTATCTTGAGGAGCCTCTTTCCCAGAGCTGGTGGGAGACCAAGGATTCAATCAACCCATGTCTTACACATGTGATGGCACGGAGACTGTGCATTGTAGCAGCAACAGTCCCCTCGGAGAGAATCTCCTCCGAAACAGGGCAGATAATAACAGAGAGAAGAAACAGGATCAACCCCTCAAAGCTGAGGCACTTGTTTTTTCTGAATGCCAATCTTCACTAAAGACTAGCTAAAACTGTTACCTGGTTGCTGCTTTTCATTTCACATATTTTCATTTATATTTTGTTGTGTAATTCTCTAAGCTTCTCTATGTTGTTTCACTGTAAATAGTTAAAAGTTTATAAAAATTATACATACAGAGATTGGATCTTTTTGTCAAATTGAGACAATTGAGAATTTGTTTTTGTACTTTAAAATGTATTTTTTTGTAGCACTCTGTTCCATGTTGAGTATAATAAGCCATATAGAAATAAACATTTGATATAATGTATGTTTTGTACATTTGTAATTTATTTTACACATAATTTTACATTATTTTTGGTATTAAATGAAGCAACAAAAAATCTGAGGAGCCACTTGGGAGCCGAAAGAGTCGGCTCTTTTTAGTGAGCCGAGCCATAAGAACCAGTGCTCTTAAAAGAGCCAGAATTCCAATCAGTTTGAGTCTGTGGGAACATTTTAAGCTGTTTTCTTGGTGACCAAAATTGGCTATTCCTTACAGGAAGTCGGCTCATCTCCAGGCACTTATGTGGCGACCAAACCAGGTGTTTTTAGCCAAACCATGATGTTTTCCTAACCCTATCCAAGTGGTTTTTGTGCCTAAACCGAACCATTGCAAAAGGACAACATTGTGACAAGAGAAAAATAGTCAATTTAACCTAAAAAGTTGTAAAATGAAAAAAAAAAAACAACATTTTGAACTTATCTGTATTTTGCAGAAATGTACTTAGCTAACATTTATTCTGGTGCTTGGATTGGCTTTTTGTGCCTAAACTGAACGAGACCCTAACCACAGCCTTACAACATTAAATTGAAAACAGAACTGCCATATATGTAAAGTTTCAACATATCTTTGGCCAAAAGATATTCTCGTCAGCTAGGGTACAACAAATAAAAAGGAGCCAAAAATTTGGTAAAATAGCTTGAATGCAAAAGTTGACGAGGTTCAGATCTCAGGGACCTCATGGTGTCCAGGATCCTCGTCCGGAAATAAAATGGCTCCTTTTTTCGTGGACCGTCTTCTCTCAATACCTCATGCAAATATGCAATTTACTGGGGTCATCATCCATGACTAGTTGTCAGGCCTGGACTTTTAAAGAGGACGCCGATGCAGAGTAGAGAAAGTTAAGGCAGGCTTTTAATCTGAAAATGTAAGACCCAAATATAGAAAAACCTAAAAAAAAAATTTTTTAACCTTTCAGATGTTGTTGTAGGAGGCCTCTGATGCAGAAATTAAAGAGTTTTTTAAAAATAAATGTTTATGTAAG
The DNA here is from genome assembly GCA_039737535.1 of Lagodon rhomboides. Lineage (NCBI taxonomy): Eukaryota > Metazoa > Chordata > Actinopteri > Spariformes > Sparidae > Lagodon > Lagodon rhomboides. The sequence continues at coordinate 30,136,208 of CM077794.1, read as the reverse complement.
TTTTTAGAGAAATGTTGTAATATTGCAACATTGGGCTTAGGTGGGTGCAGAATTTTGTTGTGCTCACGTTGTCTGAACAATTATTCAGAACAACTAAGTGTTCATTTTATAGGTTTTTTTGCTTACTTAGCCCCATAAAGGTATATAACCTTAATAATAATCACACATTAGTCATATTTTTATGAAGTTATTAATTCAAAAAAAAATTACACAGGATAAAAATCTAACTTTTTCTAGCAACTTCTTCATTCTTTTTTCTTTTGATGACTGACTTTCATTGGTAGTGAAAGTCCTAAAAAGACCAGAAGATGTACATGTACCAGCGACAAATTTGATGGGGAACTTATATTTAGGCTTCTCAACTTCAGTGTAGGTTCTGGTGGCTTTGTCCCAGCATTGAATCAGGTGCACATGTTCAGATCCAGCAAAGGATGACACTAGTGTGACGGCCCTGTTGTCATACCATTTGACAGCATAGATGTTATGATTCCCCTCAACTCTGATGTCATGGCTTCCTCTCTACTTTTTCTTCAAGCTCCGCTCATCATCAAGGTTACAGTTGGGTAGGCGCACCTGCTCAGCTGTTCCCACATATTGAATTCCCTGATCAAGGAGCTTCACTAATAATGGAACACAGTAGAAGTAGTTGTCTGCAAAAAATGTGTAGTTCTGACCTTCTGGAAGTGTGGAAGTAAGCTTCATCACAACATCACCTGACAACCCAAGTTCAGATTTGGCTCGTATTTTGTTGACACTGCCTTGTTAGACATCGAAGTCACACATCATGCCAGAGATTCCAGTTCTCACCCTAAGTGTAAATTTAGATGGCTTAGCCTATGCTCTCAACTTATCATGCTAAATGAAATATGCATCTCAATCATTAGCCATTTAGTCACACAATACTGCCTTGCCAGCTTGTTATGCTCTCTACTTATCATGCTAAAAGAACTATGCATCCCAATCACCAGCTATAGAGTCACACAATACTGCCTTGACATGACAATACTGCTCTTTAAGCTCTCTAATTATCATACTAAAAGGAAAACATGTATACCCCCACTTACATCCACACCCCACATTCAGGAACATTTTCACCTTTCCCAGAACTGAATTGTCTGTTGATCCGCTTTGTGGACAAAGTCATGGAATTTTAGGTCAGTCTGATCAAATAACTACATTTTTTTAGATATAAAACTTTTAAATCAGTCAAGATTGACCAGACCACAACACAAAGGTAGTATGTATACTGTCCATGTATAAAGAAAACACTCAGTGGTGTAGTGGAGGGAACACAACCTGTCTGTGCCCACTGCAACAAGCCTGCTATTTTGGCTACCACACTCACCCAGTGTTGTAAAATTACAACAAATATATAACAAGCTCTAAATGAAATTTGATGAATCTATTCCACAATAACTACATATGTACATGTTCTAGACATTGTAATTACAACAAAAAAATATATAAAAGACATTTTTCTTACGTGAATCTGATGAATCCAGTCCAATGAAATAAAGAGATGTTGTTCGAAGGAAACCTTGAGAGGTTGTGTGAGTTCATGGCCATAAGGGCGGGACTTCTAAACAAATTTACTATCCAATAGCATTGTGAGAATGAACAATAGGACCCAATAAATGTAAAAAAAAGTAAATGTGGTAAAAAATAAGATAAAATATAACAGATTGTTTTTTAGGATGGCTAAAGGTAACGTTGTAATTTTACAACAGTGGGTCTTACAGGGTTAAACCTCTCAGACAGAGTGACAAAGAAACAGGCTTTAGAAAATGCCTATCTAGTCTAGACAAGAAGTACTACTGAAAACTAAAACACACTCCAAACATGGAGGGGAAAAAAACCTCAAGGACTATGAGCAAAAGACTAACAGAAAATCACTCCACAGGAGGCAAAGTACAATGGCTATGAACTAACTACACTACGAGACTGAGCTACGAAGATTTACAACAAAAAAATCACTCCAACGGAGGCAAGCAATTCGGCTATAAACTTAAACTACACTACAAGACTGAGCTATGAAATTTACAACAAAAGATCAGTCCAACGGAGGCAAGCAAAACGGCTATAAACTTCAACTGCGCTACAAGAGCTGTGAAATTTGCAAACAAAAAATCACTCACTAAGAGGCAAAAGCAATGCTTGGGACAAGACGAGGACTGTGGCGACTGGCTGGGGTGCACGGCTGAAAAGGGAAACGCAGGCTACAAAACATATGAGAGTAATGGGGAACAGGTGGACATGATCAGGAATCAGGGAAGACCGGTGACACATGAGGAAGAGCAAGTTACTGTTCAAAAGAAAACACGAGACAAAAACCCAGGACGAGACAACCCTCACTGCGGTGTGACAGTAGTGTCAGTCAGCAGTGCAGGTCTGCCACAAATAAACGAGTCCTCGAGGTGCCTCTGCGCTTTCACATCAAACATCACGCAACTAATTGGCACTTGAAAGGCAATGAGAAGACAATGTAAGTTGAATGCTGTCTCTCAGAAAGTGAATGTGCCTAATTGGAATGCAAAACAGAAGCCCCAGGAGAGCCATCTCCACCTGAGTGCCTTCCTGGTATATTTATTAACCTTTACCACATCAACAGATGATGAACATGAACTTCTCAGATGACCTTTCAGTGTTATCTGTTAACTATGCAGGAGGAAGTCGGGGACAATTGAGTTCACCAACAGCTTTGAGAACGGCGGTAAGAAGGTCACACAAGTTGAATGTCAGAAAGTTTGAGAGCCCAGCCGCCTGTGTGTCAGGTGTGGATAATGACATGTCAAAACTCCTCTCGCACGTCGTTGCAGCTTTTTGGTACCCAGCTCCAGTTGATGAGACTGTGCGCTCGTCGTTGTGCGAATTAAAGGTGGGGAAGATTGATGCAGCGCTGTCCTTCATGTATCACTGCCTTGCATGTCTGAATGATAATCCTGCCCATCAAAAACAGAGCTGGACAACAGAGCAGCTGCAGCCGATTTTTAAATGAGCGCGCTTCCTCTCTCGCCTTTGATGCCTGAACAACTTCTCTGTCAGTCTGATGAAACGTGTCAGACATACTTCAGTGAATTGAAGTGCTGCTGTTATCCTAATAACTGGGCATGACTGATTTTAGAGCAGACATGGACTATTTCAAATAGTATTCAGTTCAAAATCCTTCTACAATACTTTATTGCAGCCAGTGAAGCCTCAGAGAGGTGAGAGAGGTGAGAGAGGTGAGAGAGGTGAGCGGCAGCCTTGAGATTACAGAATCATGCTCATGACTGAATCCTACTGACTTAAAGATAATTTCTTCCTCAATAGGTACTGTCATGCTGTGCTGTGAATAAGGCATTGCATTATTAATTCAAGGTCGCTGTTGCCAACTAAAATGAATTACCTCCAGATCCTCCTTTATGTATAAAGGTGACAAGGGGATAAATTGCTACCTTACTGAACAATCAGGAAACGTGTAATGTGACCAAAGGTGTTTTACTGCTGGACATTTTTCATGCCTTTTTTTTTGTTTTTAGCACATTTGTGTCACTTGAAATAGGTGTGATCACAGGAAATACACTGGATGTTTACTATATTTCAAGCCAATATTGGTCCCCAGACAAGCTCACCATCTTGTACAAGCATTGATACATAAACCCAGATATATAAGCCCTTGCACTAACTATGAAATATGTTTTCATTGTCTAAAAAATTGACTGTTACAATGTACCATTACAACTTTCTGATCTGCCACCTCCATAGCTGGTTATTGTTCCATTCCAACAAACATTTATTTTGAATCATGTTTGCTTTCCAGTACTTACTCTCTTTTAGCAGTTAGCAGTCTTATCCACGGGCCAACCTCATTAGAAAAAGGAATGTAAAGATTGACAGTGAAAGCATCTTATTACACAGCATTTTTCTGTTTGTTTGTAGGCAGCAACCTCTAGTGGCTCTAGTAATTATTATGGCAGCAAAGGATGAAGTCAAAGTAGTATAAAGAGCGGCAGGTCTGCAGAGGGAGGACTGAGAAAAATTATTGGGTTGACAGTAATTTAGTTAAATTACGTCAGGTACAACTGTAAGTGAAGTTACATTAATAACATAGTTATTTTAAGCCAAACCACATTGTTTTCCTAAACCTAACCAAATAGATTTATTGTCTAAACCTACACAAACTGTGACTGTAAGACAAACGACTGTATACAGCTGGTACTCTTAACGGTTATGTTGTCTTGGGAACTGTAATACACTATACGTCTGTCTTAGGAGTCATTTACATGGGACCCATGTAGACCCATTGAGGACCCATGTTGGTCACAACTTGTTGGCTTTTTTAATAGATATAGCCGTGGAAAATAAAGGTATTTTAACTTAACATTTGAACCTACGGTGTGCCTTGGATTGTTTTTGAAGGAGACTAGCATTTAATATTTTCTATCAAGATAATGTCACCCATGCAATAAGCCCTTCACATGAGGGAACCACCTATTTAGTTGTTTGAGTATGAGGATGCGTTGCCTAATGAATACATCTGCCTCTTTAGCTGCTAAATGCTCTATGTTCAACAGCTTTTACTACTTGTGTTGTGGTGCTGTTTTGAGTGCTTTTATGCTGTGAACAGCTGCCTTGTGCAGCTGAAAATGATGCAGAGCAGTGAGAGTGAAGCAGAACAATAAAGTTGTGGGCTGAACAGCTAAACAAGGAGTTGAAACTTACTATAAGGCTCTGTAAAGCTGAGGGGAGCTGTGTTTCACATTGTCATATTGTTTTGACGTTTTCATTTGATACAGTGCTTGCTAAAACAAAAGCAGTTAGAGCTGCTTTAAGCCTTTTTGTAACTGTATAGCAACATCATGCCACCTCTCGTGATAGTCATTTTCTAACAATGTTTGACCTATCAATTATTTCACTTATGTGATAAGGACAGTCAAATACACGTTTTCATTAAAGTATTGTAAGTAGGTTTATGTGGAACCAAAAAACATAATTGATAAGAAAGGAAACATAAATAGGGACCTGTCTAGACCTACAGTATGAAGCAATGACTTCATACCATTTAGTTGGCTGTGGGCCACTTTTCATAAAAGAAGAAGAGGAGGACTAAATATTTTACAGCCCCCTCGGGGACCCTTCTACAATGAGACAACATATATTCTAAGAGCCTTAGAACATCAATTTCTCATTTTCCTCTCAATCATATCTCCCTGCCTGTGTTTGGAGTGAGCACGCTCCACAGGGAATCGATTAATTATGCATGGGGACAAATTGATACTCTGAGCTAAAGGTGGTCCTTATCATTAATTCCCCTCCTCTTCATTATCCTGTTATGATTCAAATGAATAATTGAAAATTCAATACTGTCATTGTCACCCAAAAACATCTCTGAGCCCTTCATTTTTAGGCATTATGGGACGTGATTGGTGAAGCAGCCTGAAAAGAGTGAAGGTTTGGATGGAGCCGCAGTTCGGCTATTTTCTGTCTCATTACTGATTCTTTCAAATCAGATTTTTTAATTGCCACTGCTGTCCCCACTGTAGTGGAGACACTGATCAAGTGATAGAATCTTGATTCAAAGAAATCCCATTGATGTTTTCAAGGATTTTATTTTGTGTTTGCCTTATGAGGGTTTTTGCCAGCCTCATAAAAATGTGCATTAATTCTGTGCTTTTTTGATCCGTCACTTTATTTCAAATACTCATCCCCACTTGTTTAATGTTGATTATGGAATTGTGGCAATTATAGAGAAATATACAGTATTGACCTCCCATCGGAAAAGTAAAAATAGAAATACTGTTTGTTTCCCAGTACATTGTGACAAACATTCTCTTCTCCAAAAGAAGAGTATTTAGTTCAGCCTTGCCAGATGGGGAAATATTAATGGTGATGAAGTAAATAATTTGTCTCAACCGACTTCTATTCTTCAGATCTGTGAATTAAAAAAAATAAAACCTTATTTTTCAGAGTTCATGTGGAACACCACACTTCTCTGACTGTCTGTTGACCATCCTGCATTCATCAGTGTGTAAATGAACCGGGACATCATCCATTGGTATCTGAACGTTTTGAAGCATCAAGGTTGGCATTTCACCTTGTTTTGTTGGAGGGGGAGCCAGAAGTGACCATTTGCATTTGGAGCTCAAGTAGTATCCGACTGAGAAGTCAAGGACATGCTGTGGTCGCAACTTGTTGAGACTCAGTCAGATCCAATCAGGATATCCTCCCCAGCTCCACCCTCTCATCCAAGTATGGTTGTTTCTAGATGGCAACAGCTGTATTGCCAGACCTAAGACTTTAAAACAGTGTCTACAAACCGGCACATGGGTAACGGCACAGTGGGTTTGTGCTTAGTTGGAACGTAGATTGGTTGGTAAGAGATTTGTCTTCCGGCTCAGATCTCTCTTCTCCAAGTTAATTCGCTACAACGTCTACATTACTGCTGACACTGACACTTGGATAATTTAAGGTCTTACCTTGGTGCAACACCACACTCCCAAATCTGATATAATTAATAATATATAACAATATTTTTTTACCCTAAAATAAGAGGGTAATACGTACATGTTTACTTTAAGACACACATTTTCAATACATAACATTGTTATGATGCATGAGTTTTGTCTGTAGTTAGCATGTACATTACGTCTGACTGATTGCTATAGATCTGAGATTTGTATTTACAACAGTGATGTTTCAGTCAGAGGCTGTGAGGGGCGCAAAATCGCACAAAATGTCAGTTTCTACATAATGTTGCTTTAAACATCGAAACTATCCCTTAATTTTCTTTTAAAAATAATTAGAACTTCCCACGTCAAAACTACATACAACGTTGAGTGAATTAAACACTACCTTCATGTGCGTTCAGGCAACAAAAGCCCTTTGGTAAAGGTTGGGGAAAGATAGTGATTTGGTTAATTGTTAATAAAAAAAAACTTTTTCTGAATCAACACAGACCTTCGTCTTTGCCTAACCATGACCAAATGCTGCCAGTACAAAGACATAACCGAGAAAAGGCAGAATAATGCTGCAGTCACTGTGAGTGGATAGTTTATAGCATGACTGCTCTATTTCTGTGGAAAACAAATGAAATACATTGTCACTGATTCAGAATTAACATTTCTGTGACTTGCCAGGTATGATAATTAACGTTTCCTAAGTATGTTAAAAGAAAATGTAATTTAGTCCACATTATATTTCCTTCAAACAGATTTGCTGTTGAAAATAGATAAAGATCTATATAGAAAAGCCATTTCTTAATCCATACAGTATATAAGCATAATATCTAGGAGACAGGGCTGTATTGATCAAACCCTCATGATGACAGTACTGTATAGCAGACCCTGTGATAAGGGAGTATCACAGGCTACGCAAAGGCTGCTGAAGGGACCTGATCGATGCCAGAGAGCAGGAGTGGGCGCTGTTCAACGAGGGAGTTATGCGCTGCACTGCACCAATCTATCATTTTGGGTTTCCAAACCTTTCCCACACCTCCTGCTTATTGACATACTGGGTGATACATGGACACAGGGTACTCAGGATGTTTGATTTCACAACAAAGTATATGGATTTTTTTCTTCATAGACAGTGGCACACGCGACACCCCTTTCAATGACTGCAGTGGTCCGCTAAATAATTTATTTACCATCTTTCCTGCGGGAGCTCGAGTATAAGTAGGCCAACATGTCTGACAGCATAGGGAAAGACCTCCTTCTGCCCGACGGTGGTAATTCTGTGCATTACGACTTCACAGCATTACATATTAACCAGCTCTCTTTCAGCTCTACACTCGTGGCTTTGATGCCAGGTCTGCCCAGCGTTTTGATCTCAGAACAGAGAAGCCTGCAAAAAGCGTCACATGGTTTGGCAGTTTAGTTCAGATGGTGGATCGGGGGAAAAAAGAAAAAATCATCCCGATGTGAAGACCCAGAAAAAAACAACACTGATCACAAGATGGAAGGTAGTCTGTTGTTCCCAGTTGAGGGAAACTCCCCTCAGTCTGTCTGCTTGTTGTGTTGGAGTTCAGAAATAACTTCAACTTTACAGTTTCTTTACTAAACATGTTCTCTTTGGAATCAACAAATCTCCTAAAGAGACTAAATAATGTCATCATTAATCTTGAGTATCTAGTGGTCTCTTGCCCATGAAATCGCTTAAACCTTGGTCACACAAATGTAAAACAGCTTCCCTTCAGTCCTATAACATAATTTGTAGCCGACTTTTTCATAACCTGTGGGTTTTATTCAATGAGAGTAATGTGGGGATAATCCTAATGCCGTTAAAAATCGTTCAACACCCACTAATGCCATTATGGTTCTCTGCCACCATGATTTTAGTCAAGAATTATCCAGCATGATGTGGAGCTAATTTCTATGATCTCTCCAACATGGCATTTAGGAGGTACAGGCTTCATCTAATAACTAAAATGATGGTTATAGCTCCACAGATGCCACTGTAGAATCACCAAACCTAACCCAAAATGTTTGTGTTACAGGAGAATGATTTACTTAAGAATTTCCATCTTAGCAAGTTAGCTCTATCTATAAGTGAGTGCTAAAGTCATCATTTTTTGGTTGGTTTGTCAGCAGGATTACACAAAAACTACTTGGATGGAGGATGGGTCTCAGCCCAGAACAGACCCGTTAACTTAAGGATCATGATTTTTTTTCTCACTTTCTTTACATTGTGACACATTGTAACTTTTTTTTATGGCATATTTGTAAATTTCTCAGGGAACGTTGCACGGATTTTAATGAAAAAAGTTGGGTATCTATTAGTGAGTGGAAAAGGGGCAGTTGGGCCTTGGCAGAGGTATGCATTCTACTGAGTGCCCAAGTTTTAAATGTGTAAATAATGTTAGAAGCAGGAGCAGAGAAGGTGGACCCAAATGCAGTAGACAGCAGGCAGGAAGATCAATGGAAGAAGGTCTATTCAGGGCGAAGCAATCACAAGGAACAGGCAAACACAACAGCAGGGTCAGGGAACTGATCGGGGAAATGGAACAGATGACTCGACAAAGACTTAGCTAAAGACTGAACTTAAGAACAAACTAAACTAAAGAGGGGATGAGGTGCAGGTGGAGAAACACAGGTGAGGGTAATGAATGGAAAAACACTAAGAACAGGGCGAACGAAGGAGATGCAGTGCGGAGTGGAAGTGTGGAGGGAAAGAAGACTGGGGAGGATCACAAAAACACAAGACACATAAAATGAAACTGAAATGACATGACCATGAAGAGAAATCAACTTCTTTCATGAATTTGTGTCGCATTTTGGAAAAGACTAAAGAAAAATGTGGATTGAAGTCTCGACATTCAAAGGAACGGGCTAACGGGCAGAAATGAACATCTTCTGGACTGAATTACAGCCAAAAATGAGTTGACTTGACTTGATGCAGTGTGTTTGATTCCACAGTTTCAGAGTAAATTAATTTTGAGGAAGCAGAGAAATCAAACATTCAAAACACTGAAAATTTAAACCAGTACAAAATATTCATTAATTTTTCTTTTTGGGAAGAAAAGTCAAAACAGATATTTGGGAGCTGCATTTTCATTGCTGTGGTCCTTAAATAAGATGGCAATGCTGTAGTTAAACTAGATAAGTGCGCTCGTAGTGCAGATTTCTGCCCGGCTTCAAGATGACTAAGAGGATAACAAAAACAGGGATTAATTAATTTCCATTATGATCTGAAACTTTTCCATGGATGTCAGCTTTTGATCCACATTACAGTAAATATTAACATACAATATTCAAAATGTGGCCTGCAACAGACAAGGAATGGTGTTTCTGCTGGAAATGCCTTTTGCTGAGTTGCCCCTCACAGAAACAAAATTCCAAAATGAAGCAGTTGTTGATCACTTGCAACAATACCAGCTGGTTAAGAGGAGCGAGGAGTCATTAGTCCACAACAGTATACTGTAAAACAGAGCAGTCAATAAAATAGTTTTTTTCTAAAACTGTAAATCATTGCAACCACCTCAACACATGCATGCTGTCCACCAGGAGATAATAAAGGCTAAAATACACTGGTACCAAAACCGGTCAAGTTGGAGGTTACTTGACATTTCCCATTAGAAAAACCAAACAGTCCACGGCATCAGTATGTCACTTCCTTCAAAAAGTGCTGCTCTTCTTTTCCACAACAATAAGTCTTCAATCAGTGTGTGACAAAAAAAAAAATAGTTGGCAGCTGTCACACATCATCAGGGAGGGGAAACCAGATGTCTTAAAGGTCCATGATAGCAAATTAATGAGATCTGCTCTGTACGGCGTCACAGTTTTGTCACAGCTGGACTCTGATTGGTTCAGTGCTCTCGCTGGGGATTTTTTCCTCTAAATCTTGTTATTTATGCATTTACAGCTAACTATGGCACATCACATGACTACAGTTAGCCATATGCTACTGAAGCAAATTCAAACAAAATCACAGTGAAACAGTGTTCTGCTCGAAGAGATAGTGCTCCAATTTTAAACCAGATTATTCACCATCTTCTCTTATCACAACAGGATATATCGTAAATACAGACGCATGACTTATTAAGCATGACAAGTTCTCACTCTGACAGATTTTACTACACTAGCGGTTGCTGGAGGTGACTGAGAAACCACACAGTACCAGGGGACATGTACACGTGTGCCTTCCACATCAATGTTTCAGGATATGTTCACTCCACTGGTCCCAGCAGAGGCCAAGGCTCTGCTCTCTGCTGCCTGCTTGCTCCAGGCCACCGGCAGACACACTCTGCTGTATATAGAACTAAAGCTGGTTGGAAGCAGAGACCACTGCAGCACATCCTGTGCACAGAACAATGCAAATACTGACTCCTTCAATGATATCAAGGGGGATTTTAATATGAATTTACACAATTATGACAAAACAAACAACTCTGACAAATTGATTCCAAAAACAGCATTTATTTACATCAAGTGTCAAAGCTAGAGTGGCTTAATCTGTAGATCCTCATCAGCTCCTCCTTACCTGCCAGTTGTTGTTGAATTTTAATTATCAAATGCATGCAAATGAGACAAACCTCCTCCCTTTCATTTAAAACAAACAGGTTGGATTGTTTCAGTTAGCAAAAATCTGCTGGTTAAGCAGCATGTTTCTTTTTGACCATTTGAAATATTAAACATACAGCTGATGAAGAATCTGTGACATGATAAAAAGCTCTACAACAGCAATTCAATGGCAAGATGGACCGTTAAAGTCCAAACTTTAATCTAAACTCTTAAGCCAATGTGGATAAGAAATGCTCAGAAAGTTTCTGACACCCCTCAAATGCAGTCGTATAAAGAGCAAGACAAGTCCGATTCAAGGGACTATTGGGGTCGTTGGATGGGTATTCCCTCCTGAGACCAGAGTTTGCATCCCGTTTGTTATATTATCTAAGTAAGTTAACGTAACTAAGTTACAAGACTGAACATAGTTATTTTAACCACTTTCTTTCCCTAAACCTCACCAAGTTTTTGTTTTGACTATTTCACGTTTCAACAGTAGAACATTTTTTAATATGTAATACGTGAACTATTTGTCAGCAAGCTTTAATTTGAAAGTCTAACCGGACTGTGCATGTTACATACTATTTCTAACTTTCCCTTCATATGCAAAACTCATGCTAGGGGGTAGGTAGAGTGTCATGGTAGCCTAGAAGCTTAAGGGTACTGACCTAGCTGCTTGAAACCTCTTGAACAGCCACTAAATAATACTTTAATAATAGAATTGTATTAATTCTATTAAAATATATTTCACAGTAATTCAGCTGTTGATTCTTTAAGTCTGATAGGATACTGTACATTATAAAGAAGGATGGATTTCATGATCCCTGCAGCATTAAATTACATATGATTGTCAAATGCTTAATGAATATTTATATGTCCCAAGAAAAGACTGTCGTGGAAAGATTCTTGTGTTAAGCAAGTATCAAATGAAATTTAAATGAGCAGACTAATTAAATATCTAAGAGGACTGTCTTTGTGAGGGCACAGCGTGCTTAGAAACTGTGATACTCCTCTTATTTTACCTCTAATTTAAATGTGTATGTATGTGCCTTTTGCTATAAGGTTTACTGCAGTTTAGAAATAAGCAAAACAAAACCAAATGAGTTTGGATAATTCTTTGCAAATGCTGACTACCTCAAGATCTCAAGAATTTTGCAAGCAAGTGAAGTCAGATTTAACCCTACATGGCACAAAAAATATTGTAGACAGCAACTCTTCACTCATGTTTGACAGCAGTGTTCAGATAATGAAACAGCAGTTTTGCATTTATATTAGAATATATTCCTAGTGAGCGAGGATCTGTATATCTGTATACAGATCTTGGGATGGATCCCCTGTGACCCTTCAACACTTCCTGTTTGTGAAACGAGAATCAATCAAAGCAAGTCTAGACATGATGAATAGCAGCCTCAAGAAACAAGGAGCGCTTTAATCAGCGTTATGGAGAGAAGCTGGGTGTCAGGTCACAACCAGAGACAGAGGCTCCCCTCGAGGTTAATCTGAACTTTCAAAGAAATCCAATTAAAACGGTGGCACTAAAGAGAAACACTTGCAGGGCATCTTTTGTGTGACACTGCTTCTGTACAAGAAAAAATAAGGTATTTTCTCACCATGGCACCTGGGGAAATGGGGCCCATTTGCTGCGGCTTTCATAAAAGTCAGCATTTCCTATTGTGCGGTGGAAATGTGGAGTCTGCGCTGAAACAAAGACTCTTTGTTTATCAGCTCAGTTTGTTTTCCTGAAGTCACACTGCCATCTTCCTCCATCGAGGCGACAGAAAAAGAAAAGATAAGAACACAATTGAACCGAAATACAACTGGACCTGCATTGTACAAACACCAAACCTCTTGTTACTGTCTCCCACTCCCACATGAAAAGAGAAAAACCTTTCAAATGTTTTCTTTAAAGAATGGCAGCAATCTTCATGCTTAATGAACAGCATGTGGATATTTGTTCCAAAATGAGACATACTGTAAATGTGTTGACAAAAATAGCACACTAGTTACCCAAATGTGCTCCGAAGGTGTACACATTTACTATCACCTGTGCTGTGTTTCAGATGCACTAATGAAAACTGAGGTGGAGATGTGATAATGATTGCTCTCACTGTTGCTTGTAAATACTACATCACAACACCCCTATAGGAAACTATATACAGAGGCAAGGCAAGGCAAGTTTATTTGTATAGCACGATTCATACACAAGGCAACTCAAAGTGCTTTACAGGATCATAAGAAAACATTAAAAATTGCATATAAAAAAACTAGTGGTGGGCATAGATTAATTTTTAATCTAGATTAATCTCACTGTAATCTTGGAATTAATCTAGATTAATTTAGATTAAAATGGCTCATTTAAATTCTGCCGAAGGCATTCATAATATGTGTGTGCTACCTAAATAATGACTAAAAGTAAGTCTTTGAGAACGGGTTTCTCAAGCCAGGTGGCACATTAGACCAGGGGCTCATCTCCTGTTTCCAAAATGCATCACAAACTGCTTGAGAAAGCTGTTCTACTATGATAACTGGTGATGAAAATAAATAATGTTCAATAAGATGTACTTGTGTTTACTAACTGTTTATTCAGTTAAACATGAATTTTGAACTGTAGGCCTACATAAGAGGTCATGATGAACTGTTTACAGTCAGTAGCTTTGTGTCAATCAGTCCAAGCTCTATTTCTCCTTCTTCCACCAGTCACTCAGGCAGACCAGCTTGTTCACATTTTCTGGTGACAAACTAGATCTTCTCTTCTACACAATATGGCCTGCTAAAGAAAAAAGTCTCTCGCATGGGACAGTTGTGGCAGGAGTGCCCAAGTATTTACGGGCAATGTGGGCCATCTTACCATAGACAGCAGTGTGCTCCGACCACCACTTCAGTGGACACTGATCTAAGGTGGCACTGGGCTCTACCTTGTACCTCTCCATAGTATTGTCTTCTGGTGTCTCCTCATCTGATTCTGAGTCTGATCCCATTAATAGCAGGGCTGTTTTCTTCTTGGGTGGCTCAGGGTTCTCCTCCCTGAGTGGCTGCAGAGCAGGTTCTTCTCCCTTCACCAACTCACTTAGCTTTGCCCACACTGGCTCCCTCTCTGCTCTGGGCAAGCACTTGGGGTCCTTAAATCGTGGATCTAGAGCAGTCGCCACCTTTGATAATATAATATCAAGGTAAATATATATATGATAAAAAAATAATAATTATCGATTGATGAAAATTTCACTTTCCAAATCCAACCTCCATATTTCTTCATGACTCATTCATCTATTCATTGACCGATCTACTGGCTTAACAGTCTATAATGGTCAAACAATGCAGTTATCTTCTGGTCAGTCTGACATACCTTAAGCCATTCCAGGTTTATTTTCTCCCTCCGCTGGTTGAGGTCCTTGGTGAAGGCAGCCTTGAATCGCACAATATAGGCAGGATCATCATCTGAGATCTTCATTGCGTGCTGGAGGTGACACAGGGCAGGTAGAACCACAGAGCAGGATTATCCCCACCAAGGAGCTCAGTGATGTACCTACACGGACAGACAGACAGACAGACAGACACACACACACACACACACACACAGACACACACACACACACACAGACAGACACACACACACACACACACACAGACACACACACACACACAGACAGACACACACACACAGACAGACAAACACACACAGACAGACAAACAGATAGACACGCGCGCACACACATACACACACACAGACAGACAGACACACACATACACACAGACAGACAGAAACAGAGCAATAAATAATTAATGACTAATTAATTTAACTCAGATTACACATTTTTAAAGTTCTTAATCACATTACATTTAAGGGCACGTGTTTCTTAAATACAAAGTGACATTTAAAAGAACTTGTATGCCAATTCATGAACACGCTATCTTTGTAGACCATACCTGCATGGCTCCAGCAGTTTCTCTAGCTTTGCCAACTTCTCATATTCAGCATTTGTTGGGAGGGCCAGATTATGCTTCTGCTGAGACAGCGTTGTGTGCAGTGCGTCTCACGCGCTTGATCATCTCAAGGGTGGAATTCCACAATGTTGGAACATCTTGCACGAGTTGCTCCTGGTCTTGTCCAAGGGAGGCTTGCTGGGCATTCAGCTCGTCTGAGTTGGCCAGACTGTGTTTGAAATGTCCGACCACTTTACGGCACTTGGCCAGTGCACCATCAAAACCACCTTCCCGAAGTGACATTACAATAGCTCTCTGTACAACATGCGCAACACAGGGCAAATGTTCGAATGGCAGTATCCTCCCTGCTGCCACCATATTGGGAGCATTGTCTGTTCCAATAGTGCTGATTTTGTCAGTTATCCCCCACTGATTAGCAACGTCGAGAAACTGCCTGGCACACACTTCTGCAAAGTGACGCTACTCTGTTTTCATCACACCTAACGGACAGACAACGTAAACAACTAGCAATCATCGAGAAGCAAACATAATGTTGTGGTGGTAATTCGTGGTGTCGTGGTAATTAATAAGTAATTAAATTAAATTATGTAATTTAAAATTCAGTGTTGGCAGTAGCTTCACTACTTGTAGCTAAGCTAGTAACTAACTACAATTCTCAGTAGCTTGATGGTAGCTTCACTATTTCTTGAATCAAGTAACTTTTCAGTAGCTTAACTTCTTGGTTGATCAAGTAGCTTAGCCACTATTTCTGGGGTATTTTTGTGGCTAAACACAGTGCAACCATTTGTAGTATAGAAAATATCCCTGCAACATACTTGAACTTGTAGGCCTATCTTTGGAATTTTGAGACTTTTTATTAATCACAGATTCAATCCAAATTTTAACACACATTTGCTTGAAATTTGGTTCAACTTAAACATGTATGTTGAAATTAGTGCAACTTAAAGTAGCTTCATTTGTAGTGAACTACTTTTGCTGTGTTTGTGTAACTTAGCTTGTTAGCCTACATTTGACTGGGTGGTAGCTTTTGTGTAGTGAAGCTTTATTTATGGTAGAGTAACTGAATTTCCAAGTAGCTTGCCCAACACTGTTAAAATTACATAACGTAACCTACCTAAAGCGAAGGAGAGAAGTTCCCAGCTGGCATCGATGAGGTGTACAGTAACGCCAAGGTAGTTATCGTTGTTGACAGATGCCCAATGTTCCCCAGTCAGTGCTACACATGTTGCCTCTACCATCTTCATAGCTGCATCCATGTCAGCACGTCACTTTTGATGGGGTAATTTCACAGTAGGCATACACTCGTTCTCGCCCCCTACAGTGCAATTCGGCCAGGTATACATCTGCGCTAAAATATCAAGGTGAAAGTCATCATAGCTTGCTTAATATAGACCCAGCTCCCAACCCAACTTTGAGAATAGATTAACAGTGATATTTTTTTTTATCACCCAATAAGAGTCCCGCGTGAACGCAGCACGTTAACGCCGATAACGGCCCACTGCTAAAAAAAACATTTAAAAACAAGTAAGAATACGTCAAGTAACAAAACATTACAACAAGTTAAGAGAAAGGGGCTAAGTAGTAGGCTAAAATAGAAAAGGTTAAAAAAATACAAGACTAGAAAATAAAATTCACAGTGCAGTTAAAAGCTTTAAAATTGCTTCACTGAAAAGCAGCAGCAAACAGAAAGGTCTTCAGTCTTGCTTTAAAAGAGGTGGGAGTTGGAGCAGACCTGCAGTTTTCAGGGAGTTTATTCCAGATACGTGGCGCATAATAACTGAACGCTGCTTCTCCATGTTTAGTTCTGACTCTAGGGACTAAAAGCAGACCTGTACCTGAAGACCTCAGAGGTCTGGATGGTTCATAACTTGGCAGCAGATTAGAAATATATCTTGGCCCGAAACTGTTCAGTGCTTTATAAACCAATAGCAGGATTTTGAAATCTATTCTTTGACAGACAGGAAGCCAGTGTAAAGATCTAAGAACCGGAGTGATGTGATCTACTTTTTTGGTTCTTGTAAGGACTCGAGCAGCAGCGTTCTGAATCAGCTGTAGCTGTTTGATGGATTTTTTAGAGAGCCCTGTAAAGACACCATTACAGTAGTCGAGTCTGCTGAAGATATATGCATGGACAAGTTTTTCCAAATCCTGTTGAGACATAAGTCCTTTTATCCTGGACATATTCTTAAGGTGATAGTAGGCTGACTTTGTAATTATCTTAGTGTGGCTGCTGAAATTCAGGTCTGAGTCCATGATTACTCCGAAGTTTCTGGCTTGGTTTGTAGTTTTCAACGTTACAGACTGAAGCTGAGCCGAGATTTTTAGTCGTTCTTCCTTGGCTCCAAAAACAATCATTTCAGTCTTATCTTTGTTTAACTGAAGAAAACTCTGACACATCCAATCGTTGATTTGTTCAATGCATCTACTCAACGTTTGTATGGGATTATAGTCCCCTGGTGATATGGTTATATAAATCTGTGTGTCATCTGCATAACTATGGTAACATATCTTGTTGTTTTCCATTAACTGAGCTAGAGGAAGCATGTAAATGTTGAATAGTAGGGGCCCCAGAATTGAGCCCTGGGGTACTCCGCTTGTCATTTTCATCCGCTCAGATGTGTAATTACCAATAGAAACATTTGAACCAATTTAGTGCTGTACCAGAGAGTCCAACCCAGTTTTCCAGTCGGTCCAGTAGTATATTATGGTCGACCGTGTCAAACGCAGCACTGAGATCCAGTAAAAGACTGAAATTCTTCCACTGTCTGTGTTTAAATGAATGTCATTGAGCTAGAAGCTAGAAAATGTCTCAAGGCATTTTGCATGTGCCTGATGCTTGGTAAGTAAGTATTAGCAGCTAACATCCAGCATGCTATCCAGACTGATTGACTATTGACTACTATTGACAATTGACCTGCCACATCCCCCACCTGGAGCCTTCTTCCTCTCCAACTACTCTTGCAGCACACAGTACTGTGTCTCTCACAAGCTCCCCCTGGGAACCAACTCAAGTACTGACACTTCTCCATGGCCCAACCCCCCTACCATGGTCCACTGTCTCCTACTGGCTGTCATAAAGCTACTTCCACCGCTGTGATTAACTGGATTCCAATTCCCATTGTTATTTCACATCGCAAATCAATACACATGCACAGGTGTAGACGAACTATTGATCACAGTGTGCTTGTTATTCCAACCAGATCAGCTAACACCAAACCTCACACCAGCAATCTAACCTTTGGGTTATTTAACATCCGCTCACTGACCAACAAGGGACCTCTGCTCTTTGATCTACTGAATGACCCTAAGTATGATTTCTTTTGCTTGACTGAGACATGGCAGCAGCCTAATGACTTTTCACACCTTAATCAAACTATTCCTCCTGGACTTGTCTACTCATCACAACCCCGTACCTCTGGCAGAGGGGGCGGCCTGGCAATAATATACAATCAAATATGGTAAGTGTCCTCCATTATAGTGCCTGTATACCCCTCATTTGAGTCCATTGCTCTACAAATCAAGGGCCCAACTCCTACTATTCTGGCCACTATCTATCGACCACCCAAGCCGAATAATGTCTTACTAAAGAAATTCTCTGCCTTCTTAACAATCCACTGGGATAGCATCAACAATGTTTACCTCATACCTTGACAGCTTTGGATTACAGCAAAATATTGACTTTCCGACACACTCCAAAGGACACATTCTTGACCTAATCTGCTGCTCTGGTGTAACCCCTCTAAACTGTTGTGCCTCAGATTTGCCTATCTCACACCACAAGCTAATATCCTTTAATGTTAATCTAAGATTATCCAAGACTAACATGCCTCGCTCTATCACATTTAAAAACATCAAAGATATTAACTTGTCGGCCCTCTCTAATGGAATTGATGACTTTCCCAGCAGAGACAACTTATCCACCACAGATGAACTGGTATCCCACTACAATCTTGGACTTCATCGACTGCTAAATACTCTCGCACCTCTGAAAACAACATCTGTTTCCTTTGCCCACTCTGATCCTTGGTTTACACCAGCACTACGCCAGCTGAAGACTAATGGTTGTCGCCTGGAACGCCTTTATGTCAAAACCGGCCTAGCAGTGCACAAAGAAGTATATCATAATCACATACTCCAATACAAGGATGTTATTTCTTTAGCCAAAACCACATACTACTCAACCTTAATCAGGACAGTGGATGGGAACACTAGAGCCCTATTCTCAACCATCAACAATATCCTGAAGCCACCTGATGCTCTACCACCTCATTTATTCACAGTTACACAGTGCAATAAATTCATGACCTTCTTCAATGCCAAAATTGAAAACATCCACCTGACATTGACTGCCTCAAATAACTCTACACCCTATCTGCACTCTCTGCCCATATTTTCCATCAGCTTTCCACTTGCCAGCTTCAAACTGCCAACTGTCCCTGAAATAACCGGACTCATCCTTAAATCCAAATCATCCACCTGCCAGTTAGACCCCCTACGTACCTACTTACCTGGTAAAAAGCTGCCTGCCTGCCCTGTCCTCTCTCATAACTGACATCATTAATTTATCATTGACTTCTGGTGTTGTTCCATCATCACTAAAGACTGCTGCAATTACTCCAACTATCAAGAAACCTGGTGCAGATCCGAATGATTTGAAAAACTTTCGTCCCATCTCGAACTTGCCATTTTTCTCCAAAATACTCAAAAGAACTGTTGCAGCTCAACTAAACACCCATCTGTCTCACTACAACCTCTTTGAACAATTTCAGTCTGGCTTTCGTCCCCTTCATAGCACTGAGACAGCCCTCGTGAAAATCACAAATGACCTCTTGATGGCATCTGACTCTGGTTTGCTCTCCATCCTGGTTCTCCTCGACCTCAGCGCAGCCTTCGACATTGTCTCTCATGACATCCTCCTGGACAGGCTGGCCTCCATTGGAATCACTAACCCCTTTCACACAGGAGAAGGCGCATTATCTCCGCAGCGGCGGTTCGGCAATTCTCTGCCGATAGCGATTCACACAGAGTGAAGCAGCTCCGCATTAAAGACGAACCGACGTGAATTCACACAGAAATCCGGCGCTGCGGCTCCTAAAGAGGCGTGACGGTATACTGTACGTCATGATGATGACGTCAGTGTGTTTTCAAGTTGTGTCCCCCCTGTCAATCTACACCCGTGGATAGTTTATAATCATATGGATGCTGTTATGATGTGTCGTGATTGAGATCCTGACCCACCAAACGTCCTGGAAAGTGATGAAGTTACTTTTTTCGCGTTAATTACATAATTACATAATCACCATCAGTAATCTGGACGCTGTCTGACTCGCGGGGAGGGAGGCTGTCTTCCGGGGGAAAGTTCACCGAAGTCTCGGTCGGGAGGGCTGACCGTCACAGTGATTTATTTTCATCACAAACACTCGGTGAGTTTAATTTTTTTTGCCGGTAACAGATGCTGTTTTTCTAGCATGAATGTGTCGGTCAGACAGACGGGAGGACAGGGGCTTCTCTGCGTATATCTGCGGTATTCTTTTCCTCATATAAGTTGCCAAAGACAGTTACAGTTACAACGTTACTGTTGTTTGGTCATGTAACGTTGCTTTGTGGGACATTTCTCTGTATTAAGTTGAGTGAAGGACCTGTGTAGTTAACCGACCATCCGATCGACACACCCTCGATACACGAAGCGGGCTTATCCGTTCACACTGGTTCGGTTCGCCAATAATGTGGCCCTGATACTACCTCCAGAGGCGGATCAGCGCCGGAGCAAAATTTCACCCCTCGCCGCATCCAAGAGATTCACACTGGGACGGATGTGGAGAATTGGCGCACTGAAGCCGCACCCAAATGCCAGTGTGAATGGGGCTACTGACATCCCTCTGGCTTGGCTGAAATCCTATCTCACTGGTCGCACACAGTTTGTTCAACTCAAGAACCTAAGATCCAGCTCCTCTCCAGTCTCCAGCAGTGTTCCCCAGTGCTCTGTCTTGGCCCCCTCCTGTTCACTATTTACCTTCTGCCCCTTGAACACATTCTCAGGAAATATAATATTCAATTCCACTGCTATGCTGACGATACCCAGCTTTATATCTCCACCAAGCCTACTTCCACTCTGCCACCCACAGCTTTATCCAACTGCCTACTGGAAATTAAATCATGCTTCTCACTCTCCTTCCTTAAACTGACCAGTGACAAAACCGAGGTCCTCCTCATTGGTACCAGATCCACCCTAGCAAAGCACAACCCTTCTCCATGTCTATTGACAATTCCACTGTCCCACCATCACCCCAGGTCAAGAGCCTGGGTGTCATCCTGGGCGGCACCTTAACCTTCAAAGCCCACATCAATAATGTTACCCGGTGTGCATATTTCCATCAACGCAACATCAACCGTCTCCGTCCCTCACTTACACCAACCTGAACTGCTATTCTCGTAAACACCCTGATTACATCCCGTCTGGACTACTGTAATTCTCTCCTGCATGGTCTTCCTTGGAAATCACTCCATAAACTCCAACTGGTCCAGAACGCAGCTGCTCGTATCATCACCAGAACTCCCTCTGCTGAACATATCACTCCGGTCCTGCAGCAACTCCATTGGCTCCCTATGAAATCCCACATTGATTTTAAGATTCTACTCCTCACTACTCCTCACTCCCCTCTCGCTGAACTTAACCATATCCACACACCTTCCCCCACTCTCCGATCCTCTTCTACCATCCAGCTCTTTGCCCCATCTGCCAACCTAACCATCACAGGGTCAACAGCTTTCAGCCGATCTGCCCCTAGCCTCTGGAACTCTCTCCCATCAGACATTCGCACTTTTGACACTGTCTCCACTTTTAAATTCGCCTGAAAACACACTTATTCCGAGTGGCTCACTCTGTATCAGACTAATCATACAACCACACTCTTGCCTATTCTCTATTGCTCTCAATTGCACTATTCTCACCCCGGAAGCTCAACCCTGCCTAAACCGCTCTGGTTGACTTCCTGTATGAGTGAGGACCACGGAGTCTATTGAAAAAAAATGACTATTTGCCTCTATTGGTTTTGCGTTTTTTGTGACCGTACTCTGAACCAGGTGTAAACCTACCATGAATGTCATCCATTGGTTTGTGGACTACTGTTTGAAGCCTTGAGTTTGGCATTATGGCTGTTGCCATCTTGGTTATTCATGGTCAGAAATGAGCATATTTGGAGCTGGGGAGGATACACATTGCTAGGCCTCCATCTTGATTGAATCTGGCTCAGAATGTGAGTACACGGTGTGGTAGGTGGCCATGCCTTAAAACAAACCCTGCTTCATCTTCATCTATTTGCCTCTACTGGTTATGCGTTTTTTGTGACCGTACTCTGAACCAGGTGTAAACCTACCATGAATGTCATCCATTGGTTTGTGGACTACTGTTTGAAGCCTTGAGTTTGGCATTATGGCTGTTGCCATCTTGGTTATTCATGGTCAGAAATGAGCATATTTGGAGCTGATGAGGATACACATTGCTAGGCCTCCATCTTGATTGAATCTGGCTCAGAATGTGAGTACACGGTGTGGTAGGTGGCCATGCCTTAAAACAAACCCTGCTTCATCTTCATCTATTTTACTCTAAATGGGACAATAATTTCCAAAATGAACATCTTGCTGTGTTAAAGAAGACTTGAGACTCGCAGTTGGCTTCACTTTGGGTAAGGCCCAGTAGTTCCATCCACAATTTATACAGTCCATGGATTGAACCATGCATTAGATGAACACATTTATTTTAAGCAGAAGGTGAAAATGTCTTTCACCCCTCTCTCACTGAAATGAATGGGGAACAAACTTCATTAATAGTGGAACAAATCTAATCGGAGAATGAGAAATGTCAATCAAGCAGAGTCTGTACAATCAACCCAGTCCTGACAAGAGGTCTTATCAGGATGGGTCACAACACCTATATGGGTAGACTAGGACCTTTTACTGATACTGCTGTCCTTAATATATCAACACAGTTATATTGTCCACACATAATTCAACCAAAACACAAGCTGAAAATGTATTGTCAGATGTTTTCTTTTTTCTGCATACTATCTGTGACTGCCAGATAGTATGCCCTCTAACTCTATGTTGGTTGGTCCATTGTTTGTTAATTGAATTATTTTTTGAAGAAAATGGCATTGAAACAGTTGGAAAACATATTTCAAACCAAATGTTTCAAGGATTTGGCAAATTAAAATATTGAATTGTTTTATCTGCTTCTTTCGACTAATTATGGAACAAGTCATGAAGTTTGTGTTCTCTTTGATATTCCCTGTGGTTTTATTGGGACTGTAAGTGCCATTTCTTCCCTTCTTCCATTTCCCAATTATAACACCTCTCACCAGTCCCTTCCACCACTTTGTTGACAGTTTAGCAGTGGAGCATAACTGGTGTGACCCTCCCTCCTACCCCGCAATGCTCAGCTCACATGTTGCAGCTCACTTAATAATTCGGTACAATGCTCACCCGGTCTACCTCAACCTCTGTTTTTCTATTTTTAGGTCCAATTTGAACTGTGAGAATTCCCATTGTTGCACAGCTACTGAAATTATTGCATGTGTTTCATGTGCAGTAACCGGAATTGAATGCATCCGAGCTCATGCTTGCTGGCTTAATGAGCAATCTTATCTTCACCTCATAGTAATACCATGAAAGGGAAACTATGCCACTGCTTTATGTTAGTTTTGAATTAAGGAAAAAGGATAGTTTTGTCTGCATTATTGTGCCATAATGAAGCACAAACATAAGGAATATAGGTTGACTGCTAATACTAGCTACTTCTAGTATGTTGTACTGTAGCTCTGTGAACAGAGACTGCCTGCCATATCATCTCCATTTCATCTGCTCTATCATTTCTGGGTGCGAAAATCCACCACGATCCCTGGAAAATCCTCCTGAATATCAGCACAGCCATCGTTTTCACCTTTTGTCAGTTGATTCTTCCCAGAGCTAAACACCCATATGGCGTCACAGATAAGGAGTCTGCCAAAAAATAAAAAGGATCCTGTTGTCCCATTTTTATCTCAAACTGGAAAGTAAAGAGAGTTTGCTGATTGTGAGCGCTTGTCCTACTTTATAATGAGATATCTGTCTAGTCATGCTTCAGAAAGTAGCACATAAGTAAAATCAGGTAACTTTAAACTTCTTTGTCCTTTTTTAATAATTCAGATAATGACTTTTTTCAATGGATGTAGAGCTTTCCTGAGATGTGATGTGCATCGAAAGGAGTTATATTTTTCTCCTCTGTGGACTGAAAATGTTCATTAATACTGAGATGCCTCACAGCATACAAATGAGATAGTATTTCTGAATGTTGAATTTCAGCTTGGTTAACCATTTGAGGCAGAGCGATGGCACATTACACTGCTTGAAGTAATTGGGAATCTGAATTTTAAGCACATAGATCTCTTAGAATATCATGCATTGACAAGGATCTGAAATGAAATGACCTTCTCTTTAAGCCACTTACTTCAAATAAATATCATGAGTTGCCCAGTGCTTCTCACACAAAAGCCAGCATTTCAATTTCAAAGCTGCCCATTTGCTCGAAGCAGAGCAGCGCCCCTCTGCATAAATCTTGGCCCATCTCTTGACTGTGGAACAAATGAGCGTCTTAAATTAAATTTGAGACAATTAGGCTGCCTGCTATATGTAATTGGTTTTTCTGGATGGATCAAACGGTCACAACTCAGGCCTGGATGAGAGGAAATGTGGGCGGAATAAGAGATGCAACAAGGGAACTTGGACTGAGGAGTCCCAGATGTTACATCAAACAGTTTGCTAATAAGATATCACAGTGTTTCCACTGGGGCAGTATCTCAGTCTCTCTTTCCATTTCCTCCTTTTCTCTTTTCCCCTCTTCACTACACGGCCAAGGGTTTTGATAGCCATAGAGAGAGTGATTTACTTAATACTGCTCTCTTCCACGGCTGCTTCAGAGTCAAAATTCAGATGTCAGGCTCAGGGCATTACCCTCTGTTATCGAATTTCTATAGATGACTGGCAGTTCAATTTTGCAGCTCAGCAGCGCTTAATCCAAAGGAGCACTCTCTGGGAAGTGAGGCTGCAAATTTAGCCCGCCAAAATGTGCTGTAATATTTAGTACTTCCTGTTTGAAAGTAATAAGAGCATGCTGAGGAAAAGACCCAAATCAAGCCTGTGATGCCATGCTACAAATAAGTCTGTTTAGGAACATATCATGGAAAGAACAATGTTAGGGTGGGCAGTAATTCAGAGCTGAGAGAGAGATGAGTTGTGAACAAGGTGGGAAAATACAGTTTGTTCCCTGTGGAAGTCTGAAACATTCAACCCATTTATGCTACCCAAGTGGTAGAATAAAAATGACCTAGTGAAGTTAATTCATGACTGTGAATGGCAATAATGCATCGTCTGCATGGTTGCTAAGCTTCATTAGTTTTTCACATTCTGTCATGTTTTTTTGGTCATTTTTTGTTTCTTATTCGTTCATGTTCCATGTTTCCACTCGTTCCTCATTGATTTTCCCTCCCTGTATTTAATGTTTTTTACTCCATTCTCAGTTTGCCACATTGTCTCAGTACCTAAGGCTAAGCTGCCAGCCCAAATCTGTTTTTGACATATTCAGATTGTATCCAAACTGATTTGAGGAAGTCCGGACAGCAAAAAAATACATGAAATGCAATTTTTGCAAATTGGATCGTAAATTTGATTCAAATTGGATTCCTACAGATCTCGGGTCTCAGCCCGGCCACTCAGGCAGCTCATTAGAATTCAAAGTATCTTTTGGGTAACAGTCCGATACACAATGGCGACATCAAACCCAGAGTGATCAAGATGCTTATGAGCAGCTGAGCAGACATGCCCATCGTTACCACTTCAAGCCATGGAGATAGGTTGGTGATGTCTGGACCAAAAAATCTGATCTCCGGATTGCAAATAATAGCGTGGACACTCAAGCAGATCTGATTTGAGAGACAAAACAGCAAAAGATGTGCCTACTGCCTTTCTGTTTTTGCCTGTCCCTGACCCTGCCTTTTTCATTTGTTTGCTTTCAGTGACCACTTACCTGTGTGTAACTTCTCATTCTGCAACTAAAGACTGTTTTTCAAATTACGATCCAATTCCTGAGTGGTGCATCTGAGCCCTGTCTGTGGTTCATCAGTCCTAACACCAGTTTTGATCCAATCGTCTCGTTGCTGTCAAACTCAAAAAAGAAATGAAAATGCTGCTCAGTTATAGCACTTAGATACACGAGGAATGAAGAGAATATGATTCCAACAATACTGCATTTAAAGGAGAAAAAATTAACGATTCAGTTCATCCAGGTGGGTGAAGGAGGGGTAAACAATGTCTTTTCAAATCAATTTGAGATCTTGGGGTTTCCTTGGACTTGGATAACGGCAGTTGATTTTCCATTTTTTAAAACAAGTCCCCAGCTGTGTGCTGCACCCCTGCTTTGAAGCTTGAGATTTCTGGGTCAACTATTCTTTTAAGAGTTGGTGCTCTGAATTGGCTCACTAATATTCTGAAGCACATTAACTGAATCTGCACCACACCTGGCTTCACAGTTAGAACGCTGGCTGATGAGATGTCAGATGACGTCTTTTTTGCAGACAGGAGAAGCGGCACAACAGAACAGTACAGAAGTGACAGTTTCCCTGAAGGAAACAGTTTTGAGGCGGCAGTATTTATAGACACAGCAAAATATCCTGTTTATTCCCTTCCAATCCCTACAGAGGAACATGCAGTATTCATACTATGTCTTCTATTTGTGGAGGAAGTTTTATATATAATGCAGGCTTCTCTACACTGGAGGTTGTGTGGCAGAGACTTATCATCATCATATGCCAGCCAGCGCGTCAGACTCAGAGGAGAAATTCTCACTAATTGAGGTCAGGAGAGCTCTTTAACTGAACTTTTTTTAATCCTTTTCAGCCCATTTGTCCACTCCCTTTAACACAGTGAAATGGAGAAATGTCCCCTTGGAGTCCTGTGCTGAATTAAATGCCTTATAATACGTCAGACCTCTTGTCAGTGAGGTGGATGGAGAAGCAGCTCCCACATCGGTGGTTGATACCGGTGGGGAAGGTCTCTGGGCTACTTTATTCATTAAATGGTTCTATTATAGCTTCATCTGAGCCACCAAGGCTGCTGGGATCTCATGTCAATGGACTTGTCAATCAGAGTCTCCCCAGGAAGCCGTGATACCTATCGAGGTCCCCTGGACTTTAAACTGAACCGTGGAGAAGAGCGCAGTGTGATGAGGGTCAAAAAGCAGTCTGATGGATTTGAAAGGAATCACATTTACATCTCATGAGTTAATTTGCATATCATCAAAATATGCAAAAGAGAAGAGAATCTGAGTGCATATCTGTTCGGAGCATATGGTGTGCCCATTGGATGTACTTTGATGAGAAAATAAACAGCCTATTCAGGGTGGTTGCCTGTCTCTGAGTATTAGTCGTGCAATATGGAAATTCAGCTCTACTGGTCATGCTTTGTTGGTCACAGTGTACATTTCCATCTAAAGCTGACACCCTATTGTGTATCACACTGCTCGCACACACAAGCTATGCCGCATGTAGACGTACTGTTGATAGGATGCTGTTTTTGTTGTCTTTATTGGGTTGTCTTCTGGCGAACACTTTACATGCAGTTGTACACATGGTTCATGGGACAAAGCAAGATGGAAAACAGAAAAAAAAACTTATACTTAGATGGTTAAAGCAAAATAAAAACAAATTCAGTCTTTGCAGATACAACTACACATAACATTACAGACCATTTATTTGTTATTAAAAATCAATCATGTTTTGTCAGTTTTGTTAACCTCAAAGCACGTCAAACACACAGTATGTCATTTCTGCCGCAGGGAGTCTCTGAATCAAAAGTAAACAAATGACATAAGTAATGTTGGATCATGGGAGTTGTCGTCTTTATTGGTAAACAACCACCATTACAGATCTACTAGTATCAATCTACTTGTCTTAAAGCCTTTTCACACCGAGCTCGGATTTTCATCGTAAATTTATAAACTGATTTTGTGGGGATAAAAATATTTTGCTTTTGGAATATATGTTTGACCTATGAAATCCTTTATTTCAGCTGATGTCCAGTGGGGCCTGTAGGGTCAGACTGAGCTGCACTGATTTGCACTACCATTACTAGTTTTGCCACGCCGAGTTGAGCCATGGACCTTCTCTGGAACTTTTTATAGATGAAGTCATGTTTTAAAGTTTTCACATTGCATTTAGTCGTGTTCACTGACTTCCTCCCTCATTCTCTGCCATATTATTTAGCGGCAGGCAACCACATGAAAGGCACCGTTAATTTGAATAAAATTACTGATTTCTCTGGTTTGAACATTATTACAAACATTCAGGATAATGTTAGCACACAACTCAACAAAATATATTATACACTAGTCTAGTCTATGACTTGTCTAGTCATTTCTTGACATTTTAATGCAGACATGTTCCATATTACATCTTTAGAGGGTAACTTTGGCATATTTCAACCTGGACTATTTTTTACCACGTTTTTGTTTCTAAGTGACAATATTTGAAATTGGTCCAGTATTGAGTGAGAGCGCTGTAGCTGGTAGCTGTGAAATGGGCTGCAGTGTAATCACTCTGGACAATTGGGCATCGTCAGTATTTGTCATCTTAAAGTGTTGTTGTTATTATCAGTGTATGACAACATGATAGAAGAACCCCTACAGTAAAATACCTTTTTGTTATAGATATATGTAACATTTCTCCATTTAAATATCCAAAAACCGACGAGACCTTTTCCTTTATATTTTGTTAAGTTTTGTTCTAATATCATCCCAAAAGTTCCCAACACTGTTCAGACCCAGGGAAATTTGTCAATTTACTCTAGGTAGTGGTGTGTTTGATTTGGTTGCCTCCACTATCAATTCCAGGAGGCAGAGAGTGAGGAAGGAAGTCGGTGAGTGGGCCTAAACTTGACGTGAAATAAACCCTCCTCCGTGAACATTTATGCCATGAGTCACATCAGATAGATTTTCATCGGCCATGGTGGCTGTTTAACAATGAAGACAGAAGCTCAAATGATCCCACGCTGCTTCACAACGCCGTCAAACTACGTCTTTGTTTTGATTTGGGGCCGGAGAGGCAGAAGTAACATATCATGCATTTAAAGAATAACATATTTTAGTTTAACTAGAAATATCTGCTATATCACTCTCCCCAAATCCACTAGACTCCATTTACAGAAACAGTCATTTTTCATTCTAAAATTCAATTAATTCAAAACAGTTTCTTGACAAAAACTAAATAAAACTTACCCAAACCGAACCCAAACTGACCTACCACTACTTTATTTGGTCTGGTATGACCAGTAGCTTACAGTGGCTAAAGGTATGCTGACTTGATGACTCATCTCTCCTGTTTCACTATGATTTTGCATTTACCATTATCATACAATTGTTGTTGCCACTGTGACTGCTGAGACACACTGTTGTTTTCATGCAGGAACAGTTAATTAGACAACCACAGTACTAAGCCGTTTCCAATCGCTAACACATTGAATGTAATCCAGGGGTTTGCAGAATCAGTACAGCTATTTTAAAGTAATTGGCCAAAATCCAGCTAAATAGTGTAATCTAGATAACAGCATGTACTTACTTAGTTTGGGGCCAGAGTGTTATGATTCATAACATTTGCTCTTTTTCTCTCTTGTGCTTTTCATAGGGTTCAGGCTAATGTTACTTAAAGGGATATTCCGGTGTAAGTTTAATCCATGGTCTAACACACCTTGACACCGAGTAAGACTCCCCCTCTAGAGGTCAAGTTTGCTGACCGCTAGCTTAGCTAATTTTAGCAACCTCAGAAAAGACCGCACGATAACAATACACTGCAGCTTATGTCTCCAATTAGAAACCTCCATCAAAAAGCCACAATTAATGGTCAGAACAGCACCAAACTTCAGCAACAGTACATGTACAGTCCGAGCACACAGTACGAAGCCTCAAACATCTGCTAGCTTTGCCGGATTTGTATTAAAAACACAGCACAACTCACCCTCTCCTCCAGCAGCCTGCTCACTGTGGGGAAGCCCTGACGAGTCGATTACCGAGTGCAGTAGATTTCCACAGCTCAAGGATGAAAATGTATGATTATTACTACATGGAATGCTCAGTTCTTATTATCGAGAGCTGACAGGGAAAATAACGGTAGTAATGGAGTAATAATCATACATTTTCATCCTTGAGCTGCAGAAATCTACTGCACTCGGTAATCGACTCATCAGGGCTTCCCCACAGCGAGCAGGCTGCTGGAGGAGAGGGTGAGTTGTGCTGTGTTTTTAATACAAATCCGGCAAAGCTAGCAGATGTTTGATGCTTCGTACTGTGTGCTGGGACTGTACATGTACTGTTGCTGAAGTTTGGTGCTGTTCTCACCATTAATTGTGGCTATGAGTGGCTTTTTGATGGCGGTTTCTAATTGGAGGCATAAGCGGCAGTGTATTGTTTTCGTGCGGTCTTTTCTGAGGTTGCTAAAACTAGCTAAACTAACAGTCGGCAAACTTGACCTCTCGAGGGGGAGTCTTACTCGGTGTCAAGGTCTGTCAGACCATGGATTAAACTTACACCGGAATATTCCTTTAACTCCACACAGGCTGCACATTTTTCATTTGCTTCCCTTTCTGTTGCTCTGCATTGTGATGCAGAGCAGCTTCTGATCAATGTTTGGTGTGTTCAGAAGTGCAACATGAAGTTTTAAAGAGGAGTCACTCATTAGCCAAATGACTTTTAGTTCAAGCAATTGGAATATTTCTGCCTTCAGAGCCGTTCTGAGACGTCAGATCAGCAATACAGCCATCACTTCATCTTTAAACCTTTCTTGTCTTTATTATCTCTGTCAATAATTCTGAAAGAGTGATGCAACAGGCCTCCAGCAAATTATAATATAATATATCAGCAGTCAAAACAGCAGATGGTCACTGATAACAGTAGTTCTGCCCATGTTCTCATGAAAGAAAATATATAAAAAAATCCTCTCTTCCAGTTTCCAGTTCCAGTCTGTGCACTCTGCTGGTTTATTGGTCCGCTGCTCAGTGGAGGGAAGTTAATTGACATTGACTGTTGCATGTCTCCAGGACACCAATAGAGCCACGGCTCCCCTGCAGCCTGAGTGCTGCACAGAGAGCACAAAGGCAGCTTGGTCTGAAAAGGCTACCTCAGAGCATGAATACTAATGGGATTGATTTATACCTCCATTTCCTGCAGGGAGACTTGTAGACTTTTATTGCCGAGGAGGAGCCAAGACCCTTGTGTGTGCTCAACCGTCTGAAGTGGTGGAAAAGCAGCAGCTCAGTGGGACCCTCCGAGGCTCTGCAGTTCTGTCACAAACTGAGCAACTTGGTGCCATTGTGGAGCGCCGCTGGAGAATATAATGGCTCTCAAGTAGACTGGAAGAAAAGAAACCTAATTGAGATTGGTGTGGAAACATTTTAAGTTCACCATTACTGAATTTTGATGAATGGGCTGGTAAAGCAGACCTGTGTCCACGTCTGCTTGTGTTTCTCAGGCAAAGAAAAATGATCTGTCTTTAGCAAAGTCTATTCTATAGTATGTTATTGGAAAAAAAAAAAAGATTTTTACAAATTGGTCCTTTAATAAAGTGCCACACTAAATTGCTCAAGTGAAAACCTTTAAGTAGAATGACAGAATGTGGGGATGAATAGTTGATGGTGGTGGATGTGTCCTGTATCAGACCACACATTTTTTTTGATTAATATTTCACAATTATGTTGAACTTCCTACCCAAGCATTTGAGTTCCATCCCATAACCATATCTTAATTTCAATGAAGCTGCTATGCACTAACCAACTACTACTAACTGTTTAAAAACTGACAAATTGTGTGTTTAAGCAATGTGGTCTCAGCTATCTGTGCACAAATGCAACTTAGCATTGTCTAGTTTTGGCGATGCATACGCTGATCCTTCACATTAATGTCTGTGGAGAGCAGATCTATAGTCAGGTGACCAACACCTGAATAACAAAATTACTGTGTAAGATTTAGAAAATGATAACGTTACGTCCGTTAATTTATGAATGTAAGTTATAACAATTCCAAGTTGTTTTTCAGATGGGACACCTGTCTCTGAGGGCAAAGTCCTGTGTTTTTTTGACCCATCCATCTATGGGGTGGTGGGTCTTGTAAAGTTGCGCATGCTAAAAAAAAACCCAGCAACCTTTCGCCACATTTAGCAGCAAACCACGATAAAAAAAAAACATGTGAATTTTTTAATGTTACTTTTGATCAGATTTACAGTAATATTTTGTGAACTTTTGTGATATTTACTTCTCTTGTAAAAATATAATATAACATAATATAATATAGATTTAACATCTAAATGTTAAATTTAAATCTAAATGTTAAATATTAAAATCTAAATGTTAAATCTAAATGTTAAATCTAAATCTAAATGTTTAATTTGAACATAAATGTTAAATATAAATATAAATATTAACTGTTAAATATAAATGCTAAATATAAATGCTAAATGTTAAATCTAAATGTCACGGGTGAAACTAAATATTTAGCTAATATGCAAATTCTCACTGCCTGTCACCAGATGTACGAAAATAAAAGCTTACCGAGTGCTGTAGTGGCTCTACTGTGGCGGATGCTGATGCTGTCAGGAGCCCTTTTCACACAGAGAGGCTGCATTAAAGCCACAGCAACGGTCCGCCAATCTCCGTTGTTTGTTCACACAGAGCCAAGAGAACCGCTGTGTAATTCACAGCTGCGGAGCCTACGCCTCTGGAGGTAGTAGCTATCAGTGGGCAGTATGATTATAAACAGTCAGCGGGTAAATGCTTAGATTAACAGGAGGACACCTGGGGAAACACCTTGAAAAAACACACATGAGGTAGCCTATACGTCACACCTCTTTAGGGTCGACAGCGCTGGCTTTCTATTTGAATTACACAGCGGTAATGTACGAACAAACAACGGCAGAGAACCGCCGCTGCGGTGATGATGCGGCGACTCTGTGAAAAGGGCTACTGCTGCTGTCCTTGCAGACACATAGCTGGAAACATTGGTAGGGCCGTTTTGGCAGCAATACAGAGTTTTTCAGCAAAGTCGCTGGACATGCTGGCAGGCAACATAAGAGCACGGTGAGGAGACAAGACTAACAGTGCAGCGCAATCACTCCGTCTGACTACCCGAAGAAGACCGCGGCTCGCGCTTGTTCGCGTCAATGAGCTTTTATTTGGTACTTCCAGTGACAGGCAGTGTGAATTCACATATTAGCTAAATATTTCGTTTCACCCATGACATTTAGATTTAACATTAAGATTTAGATTTAAATTTAACATTTAGATGTAAATTTAACATTTATATTTATATTTAACATTTAGATTTAACATTGACATTATATTTTTACAAGAGAAGTAAATATCACAAAGTTCACAGCACAAATATTGCTGTAAATCTGGTCAAAAGTAAAATTTTAAAATTCACATATGTTTTTTAAACGTGGTTTGTTGCTAAATGTGGTGAAAAGTTGCTGTTTATTTTTAGCATTCTGTGAATGAATTTGTCTTCGACCGAGTTTAATGGGAGGGATTAGCGCATCATCTACATGCAGAGTTGGATTTTGGTGTACGTACAGCACGCAGCATGAATTTCTAAAGTTCTGTGTTAATAGTACACAGACAATCGTGACTGGGCTGGTTTTCAGTTAAGACACTTGGATAGCAGTGTAACTGCAAGATGCACTGAAGTGTGTTTCTTAGGAGTTCTTAATGGCTGTAAGTCTTGCTTCTTTGACTTGGGTCTGAGGAAACTGTCTTGAGATTTTGTAAAAAAAAAATAAATTGCTGCTGTGGACCACCCCATATAAGTGAAAAACCCAGAAGTAGCCAAGAATTAACAACAAGAGATTTATGGCTCTAATAATATTGTTATTGGCTCTCGTATGCTACCATGCTAATAATAAGATCCTGTCTCTGGGATGGGGTTGTTTCTGTTGAGAGCACAAATCACTCAACATCTGTAGCAGCAGAAAGATTTAGTTCCCCCCTCCTGTGCAAACCACTTGGGTTTATTGAAGCAAAATCTCATCCCACCATTTGTCTGATGTCTCAAATGAATGAAACACTTATTTATGTACCAACTGAGCCACTAGATAAAGGAAAGTATTCAATTATTCATAACAAAACTTTTGCAATTTTGCAGAAACAAAAAAAC
Organism: Lagodon rhomboides; assembly: GCA_039737535.1. Lineage (NCBI taxonomy): Eukaryota > Metazoa > Chordata > Actinopteri > Spariformes > Sparidae > Lagodon > Lagodon rhomboides. Next base: position 30,102,068 of record CM077794.1, on the reverse strand, counting down.
AAAAACAGAGCTGTACTGCAAACAACATATGACATGGCAGCTAACCTTTAACAGTGAAATTCACTGATGTATGAGTGAAGGTAAATAAAATGACAAGCTTTGCACTGTGTACGCTGAGAGGTGACGCCAGCAACCTTTTAAAAGGACCTCATTTAAAATCCAAACCAAAACTGAAGCGAGCAATAAACCAGAAATGTCAAAGCATCATAATCAATTAGTTTCGTTTTAATGTCAGCCTCCTCTTTGTGCTGGAATCAAATCCAACTCTGAAGTCATTGCCACCCCTAATCCCCCATTATCTTTGTTTGATGCAAAAGGTTTGACGATACCGATATCAAAGACCCACTTATGACAAACACACCGCTGTGACAGAGATGCTATTTGCATCGCTCTGATGTCCCTGCAGGGTTGTTGAAAAACCCTCCAATCACGATTTGAACAACACAGTGCATTCTGTTTACAGCCCTTTTCGCTTTTATTGAAGAGATGTTGAAATTCCTTCGGAGAAAAAAGAAATGCACAACAGCCATGTTGAGATGAGACACAGGATTGACTGACAGAAACAGCAACATGTGATATACATTGAAGGTCTTTGCACATATACTTCCTTAATGCCATGCAATGGAATGCGAGGTCACGTCTCAGTCAGTGTGGGATGGTGTTGCCTCCCAAACGAGAAATACACTGCACGTCACGACCACTACTTCCATAGACTGGTGTTTATCTTACACAGAAGGAGCAGTAGCCAAAAGCCCGCTGCAGCACTGTTTGAATGCAGAAACACAAGACGATGAAAAATTATATGAAATCACTTTATTCTCAGAGTGTGCGGTGATTCCATTTTTGCAGGAAAGTTACAGACTGAAATATCTGTCTAAAATGGCATGCAGTGAGGCTAACAGGTGGAGCTTTGAAACACACAGAAGACACAAAAACGATTTTATCAACAACCTTGCCTACATCGCACACCATAAGCATGCATACATTTTGTCAACAAATAGGGAGATAGAGAGAGAGAGAAGGAGGGAGAAGGGTGAGAAGATTTCGCAGTACGAAAATAAAAATGCACCAAATGAACATGTCTTTTTTTTTCTTTTTCAAAAATATCAACCACCAGAGGACAATAGAAACAGGACCGGCTACAGACGAGAAATTAAAGAAATACTGCATGAGAGTAAGCATCTTCTCAACATGTACAGAACAAAGACAGATGCAAGAGAGAGAAACATCAGACAGTTACATTCAAGTCACATCAAAGGAGTATTTAGTTTTAAAGTGGACTATTCTTCAGGCAGTTTCTTAATCATATTTATGGCTGTATGAGCGGCACAAATGAGCGACTCCCAACTGAACACTGAATCGGAGTCTACTGGACGACTAGATATTGATTACGCATGACTTGGGCAGTTTGTTTGGGCAGTGGTCTATAAGCCATTTAGAGCGCAATCAATTGGCATTTACAAGATGATGGATGTTGATGATGGATGAGATGCAAAGGGTGATCTGGTTTCAGAGCGCACCAGTTTGGCTCACTGGGAGCCTGAAGAACTGCACACACTGAGGGTGGGTTTGCTTGAAAAGTCTTAAACATGGGTTGACTGGGCAGTAATCATAGCTTTCTGGAATAATCTTGGGCCAAACAAGAGATATGTTGCTGATAAATAAAAGTTGGTGTCCACTTTCTTGAGGCCCCTGGCAATGAAATCATCAATTTTTAGTTACGCTAATAGAAGGCTAGTAATGGTTCTATAAAACTGAAAAGAAGAATACCTGAGAATTTCAAAATAAATAAGAAATGCAGTAAATTAAAAGAATGAATCCTCTTGTCTAAGTCTACTAATACCAGCACTATTCTTTGGTTTGATTGGACTGCTCTGACGATGGATTTGAGTGTTGATGCAAGGTTCCATAACTGTAAACATCAGTTGCTAACTAAATGCTAACACACTGTTTGAATGGATGCTAGCAAAGGCAGTTTACAAGTGCAATAAAATCACAGAAAGTTCAGTAAATATGCTCTAACCACACTGTGCCCTTGGATGTTTTTTTGTTTTTTTATATACTCAACATGATTACAGAGCTCACAAAGCGCTGATAAAAGGTACATTTCCCTTGTCTATGCCACAGGAGAGCACAAGTTCAGCTTTAGTTTTGTCTCATGTTTAGCTAGCTTAATAAAAACAGTGGCAATGTGACAAAAAAGCGGGTTTAGAAAACCGTAAGCTACTGTGCGCAAGTGAATCACAAAAACATTTCCTAACAAAATTGTATCACAAGATTGAACTGATCTCTGCTAACAGCACATTGATGCTTCCCCTAGGGATTTTTTTATCTGTACATGGCAGCTAAAATAACTCTTTACTTGGTCGTATTCGATTCATTCTAAAGTCTAGTTCCAGGTTATAACAACATCGAATTTAAGTTATTCATCGTGATGTACTTATAGGCTAACAAAGGCATCGACTGTAAATATCTAGGTTTGAGTGTTACCAGCACGAGTCTGGTGGAATGTCTGAAATATCTGGAATGTTTTAACAAGACACTGTGGAATGAGGGAGAGATTAAAAAAACAAGGCATATGGAGAAACATTTGATTTTATCCCTTTTAAATTTGTGCCATTAAATTACCAGCAGGACAGACTGGACTGCAGCAGGTAAACATTCTCTGTTGAACATTATTTCATCTCATTTCTCTGTATGTTTTTGTGGATGTCTGCCTTTGAGAACCTGCAGTTTGCCTCATGGTTTGTGATTTCGAACACAAATCCTGGTTGTGCTCTTTGTTCTGTAACATATGACTGAACATTTGTTTTACAACATAGAACAAATCATCCCACCTTACCCCTTTTCTCTTTTTAATCAAATATGTCTGCCATACAAAGGCTTCACTGTCACTATGCAGACACGTGTGTGCCTTTAACATTGACTAACACATTAAGGAGTTAAGTCTAAACACGCAACAATGAAGATTGTCTGTTATTGCTGATCTGGGACTATCACTCCCATCAGTTAAACCAACGGACACAGGACAACTTCATTTGGAACAATATATTGCACTTTTGTCACTGTCTGTTCACATATAGTGTGTTCACAACATCATTGTGTTTGTGAAGTTCTCTTTTTTCTTTTTACAAAAAGTTGATGGAAATGTCAAAAGAAATCAATGCCTGGTTTAAAACGTACACGTCCTACTGCGAAAGCAGAGCGAGCGACACCTGCCACAGGACATTAAAACTGAACGCTCAAACCACAAACATGTATAGCAAGTGAATTTATCGTAAGAACGTTGTTTAATTGCTTTGAGACAAACTTCATGTATGGAGAACGTTTATAGTTTTCCCCATGGAGGAACATTTCAGACACAAAGTCAATTATCGCTTACTGTACATGGTGGACGAGATGTCAATCAAATAAAAAAAATGGAAAACCAGTTATTGCCTCAAATATCAATGTATTCCGCTTCATCATAACAAATGAAATGGTATCCATATGTGTACGTCACTTCACAAAAGTTCACTGCATGCTTAAAAAAATGAAAACAGAACAAAAAAACTCTCAATTTCAAATGAATTCCTTCACTTCCTGGTTTTACAGGTGACTCCACCAGTGCTCATATCATTACACAGTCACAGTAAACCAATGAGAACATGAGGGACAGTCTATGGGGTGGATCCTCACAGTGGAGAACTCATAAAAATGCAAGTTTTTTTTTATATACACTGTATGTATCAAATATTAGCAAGAACAGAAATGGAAAGTTCAATTAAATTTTGATATGATTTGGATAATTTCTCAAACGTTAAAAATATGGCTTATACTCTTGTTATATGTCACATTTCACTCTTATATAGTTCTCTCTTCTTTTTTTTATAACCCGAGGCTATTTACAAACAAAACGGGTGGATGATGGGTGATATCTGGTCTCATTCTAAGTGCTGACATTTTCAAAACATGGTATGAGATTTGCCTTGAAGTAAAGATCTGTGAAGGTGATACATACTTTTGAAATAAGATTATAATCACAGGTTATCAAGAGAGATTCTCTGTATGAGAGATTAAAGTACGTATCTCCATCAGAGATCAGATATTTTAAATGAAAGGCAAATTCATGACACTTTGCTCAACTCCAGGACACTTAGAAGTCGGGTTGAAGGGGTGGGAGGGCGTGGGGTGAAGAAAGGTATGACATTAGTCTTGTTTAGATGATAAGAAGTTAATCACATTTCACCCAAAGCACTGTTACTTTTTATTGAACATATCCATGAGCGGAGTCGGGATGAACTTCATGACTGTATCCACGATGCTCTCCTCTTCCTCCTCGTCGCCACAGCCGGTGGGAACCGCCTTCTTTGGACGGGTCAGGCTGCCCTCGGAGGCCTGCTCCATCGCAGCCGCTGCCTCGGCTTCCTTCTCCTCCTTCTTTTTGATGCCATACTGCAGAGGAGGAAAGACGAAAAGCAGGAAATGATGTTAATACGGATGAGATTTATTTTTCTTGGTTAAACTTTGGGATTTTGACATTGTTTTAAATGTTATATGTATATATATATATATATATATATATATATATATATATATATATATATATATATATATATATATATATATATATATATATATATATATATATATATATATATATATATATATATATACATAAAGTTTGAATATTTTAGGATATAATTTCAGAATACAGTTGGGATATTTTTCATTAAAGTCATGCCATTTCTAGAATGTCTCAAAATTTAAAAAAAAAAAAAAAAAAAAGTCCTAGTTTTATGAGAAAACAGTTCAATTAAGACTGATCAATTTAACTTCTGATCATTTTTTTTTCAATTAATACATTTCCAGAATCTGGAAGCAGGGTTAGTATTTTAAACAAACCTTTACAGGAAGATTTCAACATTTGGAGAAGGATGCTTATATGCTTTCTTGCTAAGATTTAGATTCAGCTTTAGTTTAACTTAGCATGTAGTTTACAGCAGGGGGAAATGCCAGGATGTCACCACTCCTGGAGAGATAAAGTTCCAACACAGAACTTCCCCTAAAACCACAATTGTCTGGGAAGAGAACTGCACAAGCTGTTTCCCTTGTTGCAGTCTTTAAGCTAGGCTAATTGCCTTCTGGCATAATTAGAGCACTCACACAAAAGCTTTATGGAAGAAAGGAATTAATTGTATTGGCCAAAACGTTGACTATTCCTTTCAAGCACTTTTGCCGACATCATGTCCAGTAACAAGCTCAGGTTTTGCTCAAACTGTACAAGTGTCCCTACTTGTAAAATAACCAGTGTATTTCTGTGCCTTAGCTAATCTTTGTTGCCCTAAAGCCACGTTCTAATACTTTTTAAGTGGTCCCCTTAACCCAACTGTTTTAAATAGTTCCCAATTCAGTAAGAAACTGTGAATTGCAGCTGTGAGGCACCATGACAAAAATGTGATTTCCTTGCACCCTGAACACTGTAAGATTTCTGTGTTTAGAGTAAAGGTGGGAACAACTTCTTCCTTCACTTCAAAAGAAAGCAGGTTGTAAGGCGTTTGCTCACTCCTGTGCTGCAGAAACCTGTGAACACTGTGACTGACTTCAAAATGTGGCAATTTTTAGTCTAAAGATAGAGACGCGTGAGGCGTGACACGATCATTTCATGCATTTGAGGTAAATTGGTTGAAAATGATTACTGCTCTTGTAAAGTAATTCACATTTCTTAATTTGCATGAATTAGCTCCAGGCTGCCTCCTCCTCAACTTTAAGCACAGTGTAGTGGAGCTTTTCGGATCCTGCACGAACAGCAGGACTCAGGCTTTTCTGCTTGTTTTTATGTGTTCGGGAGTTTTAACGACTGCTTGGTCTAATTTGACCATCCTGGATATTTTATGTTCCAATTGCAGGATCTCAGTGGGTGTTAACAATGTCGACGTTTAGCTTAAAAAATCCTGGTGAAAACCCAGTGGAAAGTGCTCAGCAGATGAATGAAAATGTAAAGACCTACGATACTGTCACAGCTACTAAATGTCCCTTGTGGTGAACTTGCTTCCACTTTGCTTCAGTAAATGTAGTTGCATTCCATTACTGGTCCACTGTTGCCTCAAATATATGTGCTGTATGTGTGGTTCTGGTTTAAGAAAAATCAATACAGCTGGACTGCAAGGAAAAGGTTGCAGAGCACAGGGAGGTCAACAGGCTGAGCGATTGTTGATTTGAGGCACAGATGCGTAAAATGAGCTCGATTCCTCCATGACCTCTTCGCTGCTCTCCCAGGTGCACATTAATGTGATTCTGCTGCGATAAATATATTATAAATAGACTGCTAGTGTCTATTTCCGCTGTGAAGATGTGAGGAGGGAGCAGAATGAGTGGTTATTCAACTGGGGTTATTCAAGAAAGTCAAAAAGTATGTGAACACTTACATTGTTCAACTTTTATTTTACATTATTTAAATTAGTTTTATTAGAGTCAGCATCTCAGTAATATCTTCTGTCATGGCTAAACCATCCTTTGATATGTCTAAATGATGTCTTCGAGGAAACTGGGAGAAACTCTGGTGGGCTAAAGACTTGATAAAATGATTTGAAAATAAATAAACAAAAAATAGATTAATCTTCTTAACAGAAGGCGTTTAGTGCCAAAGAGCACGGACAAATAATAGCAGCTGGTTGGTGGTTTGACAGCTGCTTTAATTCTGGTCGAATATTTCACTCAACACTGGCTTTAAATGATTCATCTGGCAGCCAGTGAGACCTTTTCTTTACCCTGTCAGCTAATAAGACCAGACTTTGTGGTCATATTTTGTGAATGTTTTTCCTCAAGAATAATGCATCAGCAATAAATGCCCAGTTGGATATTGTACCAAAAAAAAAAATGATGCTGCTCTAACATTTAAGTCAGCGTGGGGCAACGATTGATCAGCAGGAAGCTGCAGCATATAAAACCATCAGTGAAAGACAGAGTAGAGATCATATCTGTAGCAGTCCCATTGTGTAGTTCTTGCTATCTTTTTTATTTTGGCTGAATTTCAAAACCCTTCTGGACTGATTGCAGTGGATTCAGATCACCTGTGTGATCACAGGGTGTGGAGACGGGCTGCTGATTAATGAGTGAGACCAGGTTGGGGCATTTTCCTCTTAGCCAATCAGGGTGTGACGGCGCCCTTTTTTGAAGGCCTTTTGTGAAGAGAGGTGGGGAAAGGCAACCAGGTTAGTCTCATTGTCATTCCTGATTCTTCAGACCTCAACCAAACAGATTGTCAGCCAGAATCTCTGCTCTGTTTAGGCCCTGTCGGGATACTGTATCTTAGCTGCCCATGTTCTTCGAGTTGAGGGAAATTGCGATTCTACAACTGAGTGACCATCAAAAGTCACCATTTATCTAGGCTGCCTGCTGCTGTGCTTATTTGTGCAGTATCTTTAAAGCCCAAGCCCCTCTATACAATTTCAATTAGTCACTGGGATCTTAAGAGGCGGTAAAAGACGTATATTAATTTCATGAGTCCCCAAAGAGGCATTTTCTCATAATTATTGGACTATTAATGACGTTGGCGCTCACCATAAATGAATGTATGTATGTATGTATGTATGTATGTATGTATGTATGTATAAGCTTGGGGTTTCTAGGCACGCAACGTTTGGTTAAACCTTCAAAATTAAGGCACCAAAACTACTTGGGTAAAGATCATAGTTTTGTTTGAAACTAATACTTACTTAAAACTGCCTCCCATTGAGGACTTTCTGGCTCTTTCACTTCTGTTGGTGCTGCACAGTCACACGCATGCGTACATTTGCCCCCAGGTGAGCCAATCCGTCACCCTCATACACTGACCACTAGTGGCTCAATCATTACACGCTTTGGCTGTGAGAGATATTTAAACATGATCATTAGCTTTGCTTTAACCAAGTTATTTGGCTTAATATTAACTGTACACTAACCACTCAGGCTGCCACATTTGGCAAATGTAGGAATATACTGCAAACATGCATCACGTTTTCCACAAAACCTCTATTAACTAATGCAAAACGGTGAGGCAGCTGATCAGACTCTAAATCAAACACACATTTCTGTGGGATTTGGGTGAGATACACAAACAAAGCAGCCTGATTAACTGAATGGTTGAAGGCACAACTTTTAAGAAGATAAATCTTACTTCAACACCAAAATTGTTTCTTCCTGACTGTATGACAGAAAACAACACTGGTGTGATGGGTTGATGGATATCTCCTCTGTACCTCCTGCTCCCTTGTTTGTTCTGTTTTCCCTTCATGCCGCTCTGTTTCGTTCTCTCGCTATCTGTCTCAGACGGCCTCTCTCTCGCTCTCAGACTTGTTCCAACAAAGGCTCGTGTCAGTTGAAGTGAAGACAGTCACGCTTAGTCAGCCCCTCTCCACTCGCTATAATCAAACACTTGCCAAAGATATGCTGTCATATCGCTCCGTCTCCCTCCTCCCTTTTCTTTCACAATTGTTTTCAAAAGAATCACTGGGACTCAGTGGAGTACAGCGCTGATCCTCAAACTCCAAAGTAAGCTTTACATGAGCTACAGATGGTAAAGTTTTAAACTCAGCGTGAGAAAAAAAATTCAAGTCAAACATTCAATTAAATATTAGCATTGTCAAGAGGAATATTTGACTGCAAGCTGCAGACACTTTGATACATCAATTAACATTTTATTACCAATGAATGAAATAGTAAGCATGGATTTATCAAAGATAAATGGTGTGTAGGGTCAGTAAGACAAAGCTTTTAAAGATGACTTTAATCCCTACGAGTCCTGTACGTGTTAACGGAACAGCAAACAGCACATTTGGGTTCTCAAAGCTGCTGGTCAGCAAAGGTTTAGAGCAAACCAGATATATGAGAGAGCAGAATGATCTAATATGGGTTAGTCCAACTTCATCTGAACTGAGCGCACAGTAGAAGAAATCCGGTCTCCCGTCATTGTACTGATGTACGGGGATTCAAACCAACAACCTTCTTATTACTGGGTGATCCGCTGCACCTCCTGAGCTACAGCTGCCCCCGGCACCACCTCAAACAGTCAGAGATAACTTTTCGAGGTGGTGTAACATTTGTAAGCCACTTTATATTTTTAACTGGACATCGGGACAATATCTATGTGTGTTCTATGTTGTGGAGACAGAACCAGGTATTTTAAGCCAAACCATCTTTTACTAACCCCTAACCTTTGTGCCTAAACCTAACCAGACCATAAGCAGTGCTGTCACAACATACAATTAAAAACGGATCAGGAAGTTTCAACATATCAATGGTTCGCAGCCAACATTTATTCTGGCATTTGGGTTGCTTCAAACTAATCTAGTCCAACATTATGCTACGTTGCTACCTCAACTGTTCTAAGTAATGAGGGTCAAAATTGGAGCAGAAAGCCTGCCTTAGAACTGAGAAGCTAGCTGAGATCAACCATAGGAATAGGGACAATAAGGCACACTTACAGAAAGTCTCTCCAAGTGGTTTTTCACACGAAAAGTGATGGACGTTGTATGAAAAAAAAAAAAAATCGAGCTTGAGAGAGATGTTCAAATTCTGCTTATTTTCACTCTTCTACACACCTAGACAATCAACACTTGAAGTAGAAATGCTTGCCAGACTCAGTGTCATAGAGTCCCGGACACCACAGTACTGAATATGTTTATAGAGTCCCCTAAAAACATTCCTTCTTACAGGACTTGTGGCTCAGGGGTAAAGCCAGTGTCTTGTTACCAGAAGGTCACTGGTTCAATTCCCCTGGTCTGCATGTCTAAGTGTCCTTGGGCAAGATACTGAATCCCAAACTGCTCCTGGTGTGGTGGTTGGCACACTGCATGGCAGCCACCGCCATCAATGTAAGAATGTACGAATTACTTTAAGTCACTTTGGACAAAAGCATCTGTCAAATCCCCTTAAATGTAAAATGTAAATGACTTTAGGGGCTTTGTAACAGAGTCTAGTCCTTTTTTAAATAATGAGGTCATGCTTGCTCTTTATCAAACAAGTATTAGTGTTGCCCTGGAGAGGTCATGCAGCAGCTAACATGCTAGAACTGGTCATCTCCCATTTTTTCATTCCTAAATGTATCCTAACCCTTCAGGGAAAAAAGCTGTTATGTCTGTTTGCTGTATTGAGGTATGTTTTACCTTATCTCTGATGCCCTGTCGGATGTTTTCTCTCTCTGCCTCCATTTTTGCATATTTGGCCTTCCTCTCCTCCTCCTGTTGCCTTAGTGCCTCTTGCCTTTCCTCTTCCTTTTTCGCAGCATCGGGATCCTTCTCCTCCTCCCCACCAAGCATCTTCCCCATGTCTTTGGTGGCCCCTGTTGTCAGTGGTGACATAAGAGAGAGAGATTAGTGAAAAATTAAACAAATGTCAAGCAGAAACCTTTAAAATCGACAGTCATTGCACATAATAGATCTCAGCGATCAGCTGTTCTGAATCATTTGATGTGAACGGTGCTACATCGAAGATTTGGATAATTCAATTGGCATTGCTTTGTATTTCAATCCTCTTCCAGGGCGGTGAAAGAGCAGCTTGATCTGCCCTCGACTGAACCAAAGACAATAGAGGGAACGAGAGGTGAACACTACGAACAAGAGCCTGAGATAAAAGCCATTGCGATAAATTATTAGCAGTTCACTTGATCTCCAACAGGAATTTACATCCTCATGCAAAGCATCCACTTAGATGGGATGGGTCAAAGCCCTGAGAACAAAAGGCTTGGAGTGCTGTTGAAAGAACCATAATAAACAGACACAGGGGCGACTGATCCCATCTGTGCCTGTCCTTGTTAGATATGCTAAACGAGAGATCACCATGCAGTAAAAAGGTATTTATTATTAAGTAATAATTGCTTTGGTCTGAAAGATGTAGCCTTGACTTTTGTGCTCCTTATTTGATCACTTCTAATGCTAATGATACCGCTGAAGTCGCTCTGGATCAGAGCATCGGAAGTGGCCGCAGGTACTGGGCTGTCTCAGGCCAAGACATCCTACTGTGTCTTGACTTCTTCTCTGTCTGTATGGAGCATCTGGCAGGCTACAGGCATCAAATGAGATGCGTCATATGCCACTGCACAGCTGGTGTGTTTTGCCTCGGTCCAGTATCCCTCAGCATTACATTCATATTGAACATTTATGCAATTTACGCCCAGTGCTAACCAACGAACAAGTATGCCCTTTATGTTGGGATGTGGAGAGAAAGGTTACAAATGTGGTGGTGGATAGTTGTGCAGACCATCTGACTTTCCAGCCAGAATAAAATGTTGAAAATTTACTTTGGAATTTGGTGATAGTGTTACAGCTAGTTACAGCTAACCACTGTTCACGATTGCGTTTTAACATTTGTGAGCCTGTACCACTAGACACTTTTGAAGAGACCTTGGGACAATTTGGAGACAAATCTGATATTTCTGATGAGACATCAGACATTTTTAATCTGTGTTAGTGGCAACATACTGGATCATTTTTTTAGAATGAGAAGACCAGACCACAAGCACAGTGTTGTACAATATGAAAGAGAAGAACATTTCATGGTTTGCAAAAAACGTTAATTGTGAACATTTATTCTTGGGTTGGACGTGTGGCAGATCAGAGTTCTCATTTGGTCACAGACCAACTGCTATTAAATAATAAAAATAGATAAAATTGCAATTATAATATTTCCCTATCCTTAACCTACTGTAATATGCCACAACCACAGTCGCTCCCTAACATAAACTACACTTCAGCAACCCTTTAGCAATGTTTTAGACACAAATGATTTGAAAACTTTGCCTCTCTGTGCTGAAAAATACAAATGAAAAGCATGCAGGTGTGAGCACTGCGTCAACACTGCTGGAGCTGTCAGGACTCAGATGGTGCCGCTCGGTCTCTAATAACATGAAAACAACTTCCACAGAGAGAGATGGAGAGTCCTTCACCGTGAACATTTTGTTTTGTCAGCTCCTGCTCAGTTGCCATTTTGTTTTGCTGTGGCAAAGTGTTTCCACAAGCGTGATGCGTCCATGTCGGTTACACACACACAGGAACGGATTCAAGAGTCCTTCGAAACAGAGACTCTCTTACTACCTTTATTGTGAACGTTGATGCTTTACATTCATTGTTAAAAGATAAGTTATAATGAGAAATGTAAAGCAGACATAGACAAACAAACACTATATAACCCTGCGTGTTATACAGAAGACTTTAACTTCAAGTGTTAAGCAGCAACACCATTGTTGACTTTGCTGCTTTAGTAAAATCCTTAGAAAACAAATTGGTATTATCATGTTAACTATAACAACTTGAAAGGCTATAGTTCAAATCAGGAGGTTGCAAAGACTAATCTTGAGTGTCGTCCTGCGTGTTGAGCCGATCCTGCAGAGCTTTTGAACATTACCTTTACATGAGGCTCTGGCTGTGAGTTCTCACTCCAGAGGCATGAGTTCTTCCTTCCAGCTCAGTGGCTGGAAACAAGCCAGCGCTCTCAGTGGCCCTACAAGCCCTGAACCCAGAACTCACTTCCAACTCGCAGGAAAGGGAATTGATTTTAATGAGAACTGGACCTCCTGAACCACACTGGGAAAATTCGGAACACGCTGGCTCTCTCCCCGCCCCGAGTCCGGCACACTTCCTTTCACTATAAACACCTCTGTGGTCGCCCCGGTCTGTGCTCGCCTGCTGCATCGAGCTTCGCAGGCTCTCTGGAGGAACGACTCAAAGACACAACCATCTGCTTCAGCCGTGAAATTGATGAGACAGTGGTGACCTTGAGGTTCTTGGCTGCAGTCCGAACTTGCTGTGTTGACGGGACAAGCCCCGATCCTTAGTCATACAGAGCAGGGTGACTGCTAATTAATAAACAGACATGTTGATGCCTCTTGTTTCTTCACTTACTCTTTAATGTGCTAGTAAAGTAAATTATGTTCGTTGTCTCAAGGCTTATGTAAAATATACAGTAACATGACATGCATAGAGGGGCCAGTGGTGCAGAGTTTATCCAGTCCAGATGAAATGCAGTCAGTTGGTGGGATGGAGTTTTGTTTTCGGTTGCTTGCGTGCTTCTTCACTTTTCTCTTGAAAATAAGGTTATCAGAGGATAGGATGCTAGTTTTTAAAACTCTCACCTCTTATCCTGTTTATTTACTGCGCTCTGTTTTTATGACTTATAAATAATTGATGAAAGTTGCCATACCTTCTGTGAAAGCATGATGAAGAGAGTCTAAATATAAACCATGTTTTCACCTGAAAGCGTTGAATATATTCATGCTGACTTCAATCAGAACTGGTGGCCTCATATCACCCCTGATCACCCTTATCTCCATCTGTTTCTAGGCCTGTTTGATTGATTGGTTTAAAAATCGTAATCGCAATTATTTAATCGTGTTGTAAACTCTGTCTTAAGTCTGTGGCAGTCAAAAACCACAGCACAACTAACTTATTTCAACACCTCCAGAAAAACCACGTCCTGGAATGGCAGCAGTGACCGCACAGGAGAACGTGGATGCGGCTACACCACCACCAACTCTGAAGCAAGTAACTCTTTTGTTTTCACATGGTGTACCATATGACAAGACCGAAAAGAGGTGGAAAAACAGGGATTTTTTGTTTAATAAAGAGCAAGGTTTGCACTCTTATCCCAGTGGGGAAATTATTTGCAAAATGTTCAATAAAAAATTGCATATTTGAAATAATTTCTTTGCCTTTTGTCATTTCACAAAAAAATCGTAATCGGAAATCAGGTTTTGAGAGGAGAAAATTGGGATTTTATTTTTGGGCAAAATCGAGCAGCCCTATCTGTTTTAAGTGTAAAAGATGGCAGTAGATAATGATGTATGAGAGGAGCTGTCAGCTCATGGTGTTGTCAAAGATTTGAGACAGTTGAAGGGGGTCAAGGAGTTCGAGGGTTTTCTGCTGTTCTGCAGCTGATCCCTGACCTCGCTGCTCTGAGGTGAGCAAAGCATTTTCTTTCAGACAGCAAGAAACACCACAGTTACATTATTTACCACATGTGGAGTTGTGGAATTTCTTGCGGTAACACAGAGTGTGTCTCGCTGTGCTTTACCTCAGGCCAAACTGAGCTGCTGCACGGGACTGTACACTTTCTCTCTGGCTTCGCTGCTGGTAGCTTGAGGAGATTTCCCAAATGTTGTGTCCATACCAATCTTTACTGAAGGGGAGTATTCCTCATCACTTCAGGGATAAGATATTCCTCTTTAGCCAGGCTGAGCAGAGAAACTTTTGAAATTAAAACTTGTTAAACTTTAGAGTCTGCAGATTCAGATTAAAAATAACATGACACGCTTTATATCTTGCTTGAGCTGAGAAACTTTATGATATATCATCCTACTTTCTTGACATCATGACCAATTCTCACCTCCTCATGAGCACTGGCACTGGAAAGGCCAATTTGTCTTAAATCTGGTTACAATGTGGATATAATGGATTATTTTTAACCTTCGAGAGCAAGAGCAGTCTGACAGATAAAATCATAATAGCTGAAAAATGTATCAATTTGTGTGTTTTCAAACCTGTTTAACCTAATCCTGGTCAACAGATATCCATGGTCCAGTGTGCAGACTGTCCGGTTCACAGAGTCTGTCAAATTAGCTGTTTTTCTGTCTGAATCAGCTGTTATATCAGACACATACAACTTTATCTTTGGTCTACTGCTTCTGGTTTTTACAGCTTTACAGCTAATGCCACTTCATCTCTTGCACTTCACTGCATGTTGCGTCGCTTCTCCCAAACCTCCACTATACTAATCTCCATGCTCAGGGCTAATTAGCTCGTCTGATTGTGACAAAGTTGCTGTGTAGCCGAGTGAGACAGTTGTTGCTCCCAAAAGCCTCGGCGTCGTCAAACGCTGCCAGCTGTGGTGTCTGGGAACAGTGAGCAAGACGAGAAAGCTCCAGAGGAAGAGCTGAGAGTCCCGGCTTCAGTTAGAAAAACACTGAAACACAGACTTAAGTACTTAATTAGAAAGAACAATGAATAACTCATCCATTGCCACAATGTCAGAGACTTCTAAGGCAACTTTTTGATGCTTAAAAGGCATCTGCGAATGAACTGAAGTTCTTCAGCACACACAGTCTGTGTGCTCCCTGATGCCTTTGTCAGTCCTGTTATTCCCCTGAGCCTGTTTCTCTGTCTCCCTGTTTGTTTCTGGTTTTTCTTCCTGGCTTTTCGTTCCTGTTCCTCATGTTGTTCCTGATTTGTACTTTGCTCTTCTTAGTTTGTACTTTGTTTTAGCTTTTGTGTTTCTACTTTGTATTTTTGGAATTTGCACTTGTTGGTTTTTGGTTTATATTATATTATGGTGTTCGGCTTGTCATTGAAAGCTTGTTTTTTTGTTCCTTATCCTGCCTGCCCGAGTGTTTTTTGCATTTGGGTCCTCACCATTTTACCAAATCTATATACTTTATATGCTCATTATATATACATATTATATTAGTAAATGTATACATATTAAAATGATGTTTCATGGGCTGATCACAGCAGGCATAGTGACTCTCAGTGAAGGAAATCAGTCAATTATGGGAATTCCGGATCCTAGGACCATTTGAGGTGTTAGTTTTGGCCCCTGGACCAGCATGAAGTTTAAATTTTGGCCCATCAAGGGAAAAAATTTTGGGCACACCTGCAATAAAGGCTCAATGGGCTTTATCCTCTGAGGACCATGAGTGCCAACATTTCATGGTAATCTATCAAACAGTTGTTGAGATATTTCAATCTGGACCAAAGTGTCTGACCACCTTACAGACAAACATCACCATCCCACAAACTATCCTTTATAACTAGTCCTTCCATTATTCCACAGAACAAACTCAACCTGCTCAGTGACATACCTCCATGAAAGCTGGTTAACCGTGCTAACTCATTACGGCTTTAAAAGGACTTTTTAGGTCAGCAGAGTCCTGAGGGCTAATTCTGAAGTAAGAGTAAGAGGACAGCTTCCACCTCTTAGTGGGAGAAGGGCAGAAACTGAAAAAGGATCAGGGACAAGTAAGGAAGGTTTGACTGGACTGGTCACGCACTAACCCAGCATTAGAGGGTTATATAAAGGCTGGCTTTAGGTCTGAAGGGTGTGTGAAAACGTGCAGAGAGAGTCTGGAAGTATCCGTGGTGGTCTGAGAGTGTGTATGGGTGAGGCTCTGCTGGGTGCTAAAAAAGAATGAGAACAAAATGTGCAGCTCATAATTCCCTCTATGCATCTGTGCTGTGTGACGAGTGCCACGGTAAGTGTGCACAGTCGCTGTGGGCTGTCAGAGCAGAGAGTATAATCGAGCATGTGTCCTCCAGGTGCATTTGGGCTCCGAGAGCGCTTCCACTCGTGTGTGTGTGTGTGTGTGTGTGTGTGTGCGCTGAAGGATGGGCAAGATCACATGGGTAAGATCACATGAGAAGAGTCCCCTGTGGAGCCCAAAGGCACACGAAGAAGAACGGAGAGAGAAGACGGAGGAGAGAGATGGCTGAAATGGAAGACGGGAAAACGAGGACGCACGAGTAAGGTTAAGTAGAACGAGCGTGAGTGAGATTATTTCCACTACAACACTGCATATTAAAGAGATCGATGGAGAGAATGAGTGAGTGAGAAAAAGAGCGACAGACTAAAAGTAGAAAATCTGTGACAAGGACAGATGAAAGAGCTGTGAGTGATACACAAAACGATGATGAAGAGCACTAGAGAAGAAAAGAGAACAAGTGGTATTTAGGAAAGAGAAAAGCGGACTAATCGCTGAAGAGAAAGAACGGTGAAAGAGGGAGCAAAGAAACAAGATGATGCTGATTGAAAGATGAGACATGGAGGCGCAAAAAGAAACAGATTCATAGAAAGACAAGAGGGAGAAAGATGTATTAAAAGAGGAAAAACGGGAGATACAGCAGAAGAAAAAGTGACGAAGAGAGGATGAGAGAGGAAACAGCGGGACCAGCTCAAGGACTCAGTGTTCCTGCTCTCCCATCTGTCACCGGTCCTCAGCAGTCCCACGGCTGTCGACTGGCGGGTCCCTGCTTCAACCCCCACGGCCCAACCAGCCGCCCAGACCATCATCATCAGCCTCCTGCTCCGGGCTGAGCAAGAAGGTGGTTCCAAACCCCAGTGGAAAAACTGATAGGGGAAGCGTTCCGTAAAGCAGAAAACAACATGGCTGGGCAATATTCGCTGTGTTCGTATAGTGGCTTCCAAGACATGCATCTCAAATCATTCAAAGGGACCAGACAACCACAGTGTACACAAAAAGAGTCCACTGTTTGAGTTTTACTGAACATTTACTTTAAAGTAAATTCTCATCAGCCATGCTCCAGAAACGGCAGCAGCAGCTTTGATGAACCCACTGCAGGCGACCTGCTATGCACCAAGTGGCATACAGACCAAGTTTGTGACTAGAAGTACAGCTGGTCCTGCTTCCTGCAGCAGACTCACACATCACCCCAACTTGGTGTGCTTGGATTTGATGAACACCTTATGTAGAGAGTAACTGAGGTGTAGAAGGAACCAATCAGGTTGAGCGTGGGTGTTTATAAAGTGAAAACTTGTCTTCACGTCCAAATCTCGCCAGCTTCTTAAAGGACATGTAGAAGTCAAGGTTATATTGTGATGCTTTGAAATCTCTCTGACTGTGTTTCTACTCCTACTCATAAGTTCGTCGATGTCAGACCTTGAAAAGTCAAGAAAAAAAACTCATTTGTTGGAGCAGCTCTGAGTCACTTTTCGCACTGAGCTGTCTGTGCTGCCCCTCGACAACTATTGACTTTATCGGGGAGACGGTTTGGTTTTTGGAACACGAGTCCTTGGAGGGTTTTTGCAACACTTTGGGTAGAAAAGAAAAGGAGATGGTCCAGTTCGGTACAGATAATTGCTTCTTTGTCGCCGTGTGTGATAGGCTGAGCAGGGAAAAAATATTTTATAGCCGAACGGTGCCAAGTTCAATCTCAGCACCCCTTTTCATCTCTTTCCTTCCTTCATTCATGTTATTAAGAGAGGACATTTAGCAGCTAGACTGTCTCTCAAACGTCCTTGGGCAGAAAACTGAACTGCCTAACTGAACTTACCCAAGTGGTTAAAGTGAAAGCGAGCGTGTTAGCAAAAGGTTTTCTAATATCTTTGTGTGTGCTGCTTCAGTTTGTTGCAGAATATTTGTTTATTTCTTTTGAAATTACATTATGTTCTTTTCAAAATGAGCATTAGATGACTGTAATGGATCATACTTACTAGTGCATTTACTCAAGTACTGTACATACATACAATTTTAACGTACTTGTAAGTTACTTAAGTGGAAATATAAGAAGCATGTCAGCGGCTGAAGGATTTTGCGAAGCAGAGAGATTTTTCATGTGCTGGAAGTGAAATGGAAAGAGGACACCGAGTAGATGTGAGGTGTGGCGTCCCCCCCTCCACAGCCCACCACAGTAAATCTCTGGGGTACATGGGAAATGGAGGCTTGAGGTACATCAGTCTTGTGCTTTATCACCCGTTTGCAACCATTATCATTGGAAGACAGCCTCACAGAGTCTGGCCTTGTCGAGGAGCGAGCAGGGACAGGTCACATTTATCAGCTCTGAGGTGCCTGAACGACAAGGCAAGCCACACGCACACACACACACATACACACACACACACACATGGACACACGAACACACAGAATGTAGGTCACCACCACACCGATTTACCTGTGGATTTCTTAGTTTATCTTAGTAATGTGTGCAGACACAGCAACTTAAAGTAGATAAAGAACACTGTAAATCTTAAAAACGAATTAAATTGTCACCAGGATAATATCGCTTTGATCAGCCATTTTGATCACGATCATCACTGGCTCATTTTATGATAACTGGTTTTATATGGAGTTTAGGTCTGAAGGCTTCTTCTGGCTCCTCAGATAAGTGCTATCTGTGGTGGAGCGAGCTCTAACAACCCACGACAGCTCGGGGTGGCACGTTTGGTCGCGTGCCAGAGATCATGGAGAGCAATCGCAGAACTTCAAGAGCAATTACTCTGGAGTCACTGCAGTAATGAGTCATGGAGGTGACGCTGCAGCAGGACTGTGCCCGCCACAGAGGCATGGGGGAGGTAAAACACAGGAGACAGGGGGGAAGGTAATCTGTATACAATATTTGAATTCCAGATGGGCACTTTTCCTGAAAACAGATTAAATTGGATGTAGAGATGAGAAAACTTGACATCCTGCATTTCAGAAGAGCAGATGTATGAACTATACAGTTCATAACCACTACTGCAAATAAGCAGCCAGTTTTCAGTATATTATATTAACAACCACTTTTTATTTATATCATAAGTCAGTGGTGGGGAAAGAAACACCAAGTAAGATGTTAATCATATAATCTTTGTCATTAGACACTGCTGTTCCATTTTCACCATTCACAGTTACTGATTAAACATCATGATTGCTACACTTTGAGGCAGTTAATTATTGCACTAATAAGTCAGTCTGGATAATGGGAATGTAATATAAAGTTTACAATGTCTCATGCTGCTTTCGAGATTGAACTAGGGTTTTTGTTTGGATGCTGCAAGCCTTGATTTTGTCAAAAACCTTCACAGAAATACTGAATGTAATATTTGGACTAGTACAGATAAGTCTATGTCTCACTGATCAAATGAACGCATGTAAGCACTTTTGGTGAAATCTGTGTAATCCATACTATAACTGTTTTTCGTGAAGCTCAATTAACAACGCTCTCATTAACTTCTCATGAAACACATTGTTTTAAAAAGTGAAGAAATTGATCATACTGGTGAACCCACTGAATCCATCATTTTAGCTAATTTTTTAGGATTTTTTGACCAGACCTTGACACTTGTTCAACCCAAAAAGAAGCTCAGACAACTTTAGTAAACAAAATGTTTAAGAGGTTAAGCAAATTAGAAGCTGGACATGCATTCATCAAGTGTCCAGAGACATGAGTCAAATGGGAGGCTCTTGTTGCTAGTAGTTTGTAAATACATTAGAAGTATTAGGCCAAAAGGACAAACTCGCAGAAAAGACATCCCTGATGGGCCTGTGTGGTCCGAAATCAATTAACGCAGCTTCAAAAATAGCAACTAGAACTGAGTAATGCAATACTGTCTTTCAATTACATATCTTATATATTTTTAGCAATAAATAAGGGGCCAAACAAAGGCCAAATCAAGGAGTATTTCCTGTGCATCAAACTGTAGTTTAACATTTGTAATTTGATTAAAATGTATAATTTACTGGCAACCATTTCAGGCAGAAGTGCCAACTGAACCGAAAGACCCATCTTTTTTTCATTCTGCTTTTAAATTGGAGTTGTCTTATAGCTTCAATTTTTACATTGTATTTTTTTTTTAAAATCTATATTGTCTTTTTCTATAGATTTTTTGGGGTGACATTTTATTGTTTTATTGTTGTGATTTTTAGTCCTGTAAAGTACTGCTGTTTATTTTGGTCTGTGTTCTTTCAATTTTGCTCTGTGGCACTCTGGGCTGCAGATTTTTATGAGGGTATATCAATAAAGTTGAGTTGAGCTAACTGGAGCAAATAACACATGAAAGCCTGTAAAGATCTAATCATTTTCACTTTAAACACATGTAATTTTCAGTTTTTAGAGTCTAATGCCTGTCAGTGAATTTGGCTGATTGTTAAAACAACATATATACAGTATGTTATGTAATGTTGTGTTTTTTCAAGCAGTAGCCGAGGTAATCGATCTAGACTTGGGGACAATAATTAATCTTAAACACGGTTCAACAAAGCTGGTCAACATACAAGCGGAGGACATGTGGTGGTGAGCTCATTCAACCCAACAACCTGCACGAATGTGAGGTCACATTATCGATTCATGGCTCTTTGTGTCCTGGAGCAGATTACTGACCATCTGACTGCTTCGAGGTTGCTGCTCTATTAACACAGATCTGTGTTGGCTGACCCCGACCTCCATATCCCAAAGCATACTTTAGATTGTTGTTTTTCCTAAAGGGATCAATAAGGTATCAGACGATACTTTGAAAGCATAATTTTACACCCAAGATTTTTTCATGACTATGTCTGCTTTTCTGATCCCTGTGTGTGCATACATTAAAGGAAATTTCTCAATAGTCTGCAGACAGCTCATTAAATACATTTGCGTGAGACAAAGGTATTAATGCAGAGTTTCTGAACATAATGAAGAGTTGAGCAAAGTCTTTGTTCATTCAAGGACAAAGGTTTGAGTTTAATACTTAGTAATGGAAGCAGTTTAGTTGTTTTATTGGTAATATAAATTGAAGATCTTCACATTTTACTGGGATCAATTCTGCAAAACAACGGTAATTTCCTGACCAGAGCTGTAATGCATTTCAGTTTGGAAAAGTGGTTCGAAGATGATAGGAACTACTTCCCTTTACCTGTCATTTCCCCTGAGAGTTCAGATCTTGTGCATCTGTCTTGACAGTTCAATGAGCTGCATCAAGCTACTGATCGGAGATGGTGCATGACCTTGGAAGTAATGATATCAGTCTGAAGAAGTACCAGAAGAAACGGAGCATAAATGGGTCCACTCTTGGTCTTTTACATCCTGTCCAGCTTTTCTGTAACGTTTCTGTAACATTTAGAAACATTTGGCTCTCCATCTTTGTGTGATAATGTGCTTGTTCATATCTGTTCCTCAACCTCACGTTAGTCCATGCTGTTCCTTAAAAACTATGTCTGTTTGATCGTTACCTCCACGTTGTAAGTCAATAATTGGCAGTGATGTGTACCCAAAAGTAGCACCTGTTTCATCTGATCCATTTGTAAAACAGCAGCTGTCGCCATGGCAGACAATATCGAGAACGCAGCACCACATGTCGTGATGGTGATTCCTCAGACCTGTCACTAAATCTGGGATAATACACAATCTCTACTTCTTAAACATGGTACATGTCATGCTAGAGGTTCTGCTGATGTTATTGAAAGCCAAAGTTCTGATGCCACTTTCTGTGACTCGATGCTTCTGATCTTACAGAGTGTTCAGGCATACACTGATTTCATTACTTGCCCACCGCCCCATCATCGTTTTGTCTATTGTATCAGTACTTAGTTGGACGATGGATGCTATAATTACAATATCATCTGCTCAGAACAGCAGCAGCCACATAGTCACAGCACAAAGCAGCAGGAGTAAAATTACGACAGTAAGGACGGTTGACTGTCAAGATGATGGCGGGAGATTTTGCCATGACAAAAAGCACAAGAGCTTATTTGGCAATATTTCCGATTTAATTAGTTAGCAGGGATCCTGATAACATAAATTAGGAAAAAGCAGTTGGGTACCTCACTGAGAAGTTGGAGGTGTGAATCCTGTTGCCTACAGCTCTTCATCTTACATCATAACACCATCTAATATCCATTACTCACACAGACTGTATAAATCTACTCCCTGACATATTAAAACTGATCTGCTGTTAATGCCAAAAATGACCGCTGTTTTGCTCTGCAGATGCATCTTTTGATGGACAATAGCGAAAAGGGTTAGCCAAACTTGCTGAACACATTGCATTCCCTTTAACTCCTTCATAATAAAAGTTATTGCTTTGCTATTAAAATTCAAACGCTGTCTAATCTTAACAAAGTTAAACAATTTGTTAGCAAACAAAACACTAAAGCTCTCATTAGGTTTTTTTTAACACTGTGGCTAGCTAATTAGCTTTGTGGAGATGCTCTTATGTGACAGAAGAAGGGAATGCAGTCAATCATCTCTAGAGACCAAGAGGTAGAATCACTTTAGGTAAACTGTTGATTGATTGAAGCTATCATTATTTCCAGCAATTATTTTGCTACAATTGAGTGGAACTGTACAAAGTCTATAAATCTGTCAGTTATAAACTGCTTTTTAACTTTCTAAGCTAAGGTTATCCCTTTGACGCTTTCTTATTACCGCACGCCAATCAATCTAATCACTGAGGTCACCTTAGTTCATTCTCACACAAACTATTCAGGGACTAATTATACCTGGCTTGTTGTGCGCTGCTGTTTGCTTTGTTCTGCCAGGTAGGAGACCTGAAAGCAATTATGTCCAAGTCAGATGTGACAAAGATTATTTCAACTCTTTGTGGAGCTCAATAATTGCTTCTGATAATTTGCCTTTGAGAAGATCTATTGACTGATTTTATATTAAAACTTTATAGTCTTTGAGTGGCCTAAACATCAA
Organism: Lagodon rhomboides; assembly: GCA_039737535.1. Lineage (NCBI taxonomy): Eukaryota > Metazoa > Chordata > Actinopteri > Spariformes > Sparidae > Lagodon > Lagodon rhomboides. Next base: position 30,078,954 of record CM077794.1, on the reverse strand, counting down.
TTGATTTCAACAGGAATAACTTCACTGGAATGGTAGCATTCATGATGTCACTAAATTTATCAAATTGTAAAATTTCTTTTCCATCAGCTTCTTTTGCGTGTTGATTAACTTTATCACACATGCACCAGAGAATTATTCACTCTCATTTCCATTCATTCTATTTATACACTTCCAACATACTTGAGATGTGACTTTTAACACCTTTGGATAACATACTCAAGTTAATTAGCAGGTTAACTAATTAACAGATTCCTTCAGCTCCCACTGATAATGTTCTGTAAACACACGAGCACGACAGCGAGCATCTAACGAGTATATCCGTTGTTTTCTGCTGATTATTTATGAAGCAAACTTCCATCAAAAGCAAAAAGTTATTTTTTTGATTCTATAGAACATTGTTACAGATAGGAGTGTTAAAAACTCTTCCATAGGCATGAATGGAAAAGAATTTGTTAAATCTGTCAACCAAGCGCTGTGTTTAGGAGAATCCATCAATCCTAGATTTACATTTTCAGTCGCGGTATTTCCCCATGTGACTACAGATGTTAATGCGGCTCTCTCTTCAGCTCTGCAATAAAATATCTCATCATCCATTCAGCCAAAAGACTCTTTCACATTTAGGACAATAGCAGCTTCTGACATGGCTTTCATTTTACACAATTTCCGGATCCATCAATCTAAAAAAAAAATCAATGATCCGATCTTTGCCTTGATGAAACCCTTTAAAGGAGGCAAAAGATGTCATCTTCATTTGAAATATATGTAAAAACATTACTGGGAGTCATAAACCCAGAGAGAGGTTAAGAATTTGAGCTTCCTGCATTTCTCTGAGCTTTGAAAGAGGAAAGAAAATCCTAAGCTACAAAGTTTGACAGGCTGAAGTATTTCAGTACTTTTGAGTTCTTTAAGTGGGTATTCAATGTTTTTTTTTTTTTTTAGCAAAGTTGTTTACTTTATCGGAGAGGAATTGGGACACCAAATATGTCACACAAAAAAAAGACAACCGACTTGAGACGAGTTAAAAATACATTATAAAAATTAGATCTTTAGTATTTTAGCCAAGGTACACAAAGACTTTAAATTAAATCCCAAATTTCAGTACGACCTTTGAAGAAAGTCATAGTTTCAAAGCTTCAAGCTCCTTTGAGAGCACCGTGATGCTGCTGTCACCTTCTGAAAAAAGGCATTACCATGCAAACCCTGTGGAGCTAAACTGGCTAAGAGCCGCTCGGGTATGTATTCTCAGCATTATGCATGCACATTGATCCTTAAGACCCAACGCTCTGCTTCCCCCTAACCCCCCCACCTCAGCTTTTAGCTCCAATTTTGCCTCCTTCCTCAATGCTAATATCAGGAACTATGTTTCAGTCCTCTGTGCCTCCTGAAGGCTTTGGAGAGCCTCCATCTGTGAATTAGCTCGACGGATCCCCTGCCTACCGCTGCGCATAATCACCCTCGCCTCATCCTCCGCTGCCACTATCTGAGTATACTCATTGATCACGTGGGGTAAATCTGATTTCAATGATAACTAACACCATTACTCAAACATGAGATCGCGGCGACCTCCGCACCGTCACCCATGGCTTGGGTTTGTGCGGCTTTGGAGCTTTCTGAGCGTGTAAAATATGAAAATGCCATTCATGCCAATCCCTCTCCCAGCATGAGTGGTCACGCAGGAGGAAAGGCGGGCGTACATACAGAGTAGGACCGTGGAGCTCGGCAGGGCTCAGATTAGGGAGCAATTTCTGAATGTACATATGCAAGTGTGAAAAACACAGAACGATCGCCATCTGGTTTTCTACAATCTGTGTTTGTTAAATTATATTTAACTGCAGTTTGTATTGTCAAATGGCTTCACGCACCCACATTTGAACTTGGTACACCACCAATGATTGAACCATGAATGAAAAAAAACTGTTTAATAACTTAAAATAATATATACAGCTGTCAGATACACTTAATATGCTGGTGTGATACCCAAATAAAATTATTATTGCTTTAAACCCTTAACTGCAGCTTAATCTTCGAAATTGTTTTTGTAAGCACTGTTGCTTTATACAAGTATAACATTTCATCACCTCCTACACCACTGCATAAAATAGAAATACCTTAAATTATTGTTAAGGAATCTTCATGCTAAAGCCAGTGTCAACATCCTGAACCATCTGTTCTCATAAAGAAGAGTTGTACCTTCTGTTTCTGGATTTTGAAGTCCATCTGTCAAGTTAGCATTACTAGACAGAAAGAATTCTAAGTTTAAAAATCTAAGCGGTATCATAACTTTTCCTTGGATTCGCTTGTTAAATCTCCCGTGTTCTATAAAGGGACCAGGTGTTCCTCATATTTTATACATTCATTGAGACTTGGTGAACATAACAGAAAAGTCAAACGCTTCACTTCAAAGCCACGCCGGCCCAAATATGCAGCGCCGACTGGCAGAGGATGAATAAAAATGTAAGAGCAACACAATATTTTAAGTCTCGTCACAGATACAAGGTTACAGATACAAAGCGGGATACAAAGATCCACTTTTGACTTATTTGCCATCATCCCATCTGGAAGCACAGTGACCGTAGTGGAGATGATTCATACTGTGAATCAGAGCCGGCTGAATAATTACAGCCTCTCTCCTTCTTCAGCTCCATAAACCCTCCATTGAAATGATGAGATGGCATGTAATAAAACATATCCAATCCTTTCATAAAGTGGGGGGACATTCATTCTCAGTCTCATGAATTTGCAGCATGCTGTTAGTGATACAGCTTCGTTGTTATTACTTTTGTTAGCTTAATCAAAAGCATGTATGGCTGCATTATAAACCCCAGCTCTCACTGTGGCCTCTCTGCATTTAGATCTGGTTTTCTTTGGTTTTCCGTCTCTCACCCACATACAAGAAGATGAGGAATTTTCTTTGTTCAGTGTTTGCGACTTCTTTGATTGGTGTGCGAAATGCAAAATGAAAAGTGTGCTTAAAAGAAAGCAAGAATCCGCCATCTCCAACTCTTCCAGGTCCATAATACCTTCAGATTTTAAACAGGTTTTGACTCTGTAGTATGTTCACATTGGAAAAGTGACAAGCTTAATTGACTCAAAGCTGTCAGGATGTATAATAACTGGACATTTAGACCCAAAATAGCACTGGTTTGAATAAACATGTACATGTAAGAGGATGTTTCTGTGAGTTTGTGTTTCATGTACCAGTGAGATGATGAAATACAGTCTGATTCTGAAAATTAAGTTTTTTAGCAGACCCATGAGTGTGGAAGCTCACCAGCTGTCTAAAGACATTGATTAATTATACAGTAAGGAAGGATTTTACAACCCTGGAAATTCATCCGGAAACCAGATCAAAAAACCTTTAGGGTTAGAAAAAAAAACATTGTTAAGGGGGAAATACTAAGACTGCTGCAAATGGTGGTCTCAAAGTGGTCTGCTGTTACTGTCTAGCCACCCTCCAACCTCTCCTCCACCAAATGAGAAAGTCATCTTATATACTGTTTATGTGAATAAAACTTTACCTGTAATGCAGAAATGTTGATAAGATGTATGAAATGTAGAGGTTCAAGGTTTGCAGAAACTTACAATGTCAACATTTTATTCTATGTTCCAAGCTTGTCCCTCTCGTGTTAGCTTTGCATGTCAAGGGCTTCACATGCCACATGCTAGACTTTCAAAATAAAGCTGACAAACATTTCACATATTATGACTTACAATGACTTTAGGCACCTAAACTATTTGGTTAGGTTTAGGAAAACACTCTGATATGTGTAAAGATGACGTTCAGTCACATCACGTTACATATTTAATGTAAAGATAACACACTTAGGTGACATAACTTAAAAACAAATCAGTGTTGTGTCCTTGGGAAAAAGTCCTGCGTATGACCCACCCTGACTGACCCCTGATTCGGACGTTCCTTGCTATTAATATTACTATGCTACAAGCTTCCAGAAATGATGCTAGAGTGAGTAAGGCCACTGACCAGGCCGCTGTATTTGAGTTCTGGGTGTGAGCACAGGCTGATATGACTTGTATAATTTCTGGTACACTGAAGTGTGCAGATTTCCCACTGTTGTATTCGCAAATAATAATTCAATACTATGTTCTGAAGTGTAATATGGAGTTGTACAGGACAGTGTAACAACAACAAGCAAGTTTAAACAGTCACGGCTAATGTTTAAACAAGTTTAAACATTAGCCTTTAAACATTAGCCTTTAAACAAGTTTAAACATTAGCTGTGACTGTGGAATGAGCTAAATAAAATAGCCAAACAATTAGTTTTGCAATCCATCAGTCAGTTATGTTATGTTCCTGTATTTCTGCAGAGAATTGAGTATTTTCAAATTCAGACCAAAATAAATGCTCAACCTTTTGGCTCACACCTTCCTCCAAAAAAGACGCAACTCCTACTTGTCACCCTGTGTGAGTGGCAAGTAGGTGTAGTTGAGAGGAATCCAACTGCAAACAAGCAGAAAGGTGAACTTTCCACACCACACAGTGTTTGATTACACTTTCCAGGCTGTGCTGCATGATTAATCCTTGGAGGAAGACTGGAAGCTGCAGATATTATGTCAGCAATTGAAGGAAAATCAGATAATTGTAATGTTTTTTTAGAATATCAAATCATCAAATACATTTTATCTATATAGCCCAAAATCACAATCACATTGCCTCAGTGGGCTTTACAAACAGTATAGTGAACGACATCCTCGATTAGACCCTCAGTTTGAGTGAGGAAAAATTCGCCATATTGAAAAAAAATAAAATAAAAAAGAAATGCCCTTGTTTTGCCTTGAAACCTGTCTTGACCTGAAATGTGAGAATCATAGCTATGGCACATCCAGCACATCCAGCCAGTTAGGTGTGGCTGGCTGCAGCAGAAAAATCCCATCATGCCTTTCCCTCCCTGGGTTGATGTTCTAGTATTTCTAGATGTCCTCTGATGCTCACTAGGCGACCAGACCCTGCCTCCCACACGGCTCTTTGAAGTTCTTCTCGGGCAAGAAGAAAGTGTAAGAAGGGAGCTGAGAATTGAGGTCAGCGTTGGATTCTCTGCGAGTTTTCAGTGGCGGCGAGGCACTCAATGATCTCTCTCTGCCGCCTTTTCTTGCTGAATTTCGAGAAATGTAATCCCCATGTGATGGAAGAGAGAGTGCGACAGGAGTGAAAGTGAAGGAAGGTGAGAATCAGGAAGACAGAGAAAATAAAGATGTGAAAGTGGAAAGAGAGAGAATGGGAAAGAAATTGGAGAGAAAGTGAGGCTGAGAGTTGATTGTCGCAGGGGAGAAAGAGGAAGTAGAGTGTGACGGCGGGGTCTGGGATGCTGACTCATCCATGCTGTTGACCTTGGCTGGCGGAGGAAAGGGTGCGGTACAGAATTTCAATGTTTTTCTCCTCGGTGGAGATGAGAAAGATGGGACACGACTCACATGTTCTTAACCATGTTTGACAAAATATGACAAATCTGGGTAGAATAAGAATCTCACATCCACATCTTGGTCTATCATCTATTGGGACATTATTAATACTACGTGGTAAAGATCTTATAAGAAAGAGTTCCAAAGACACGGTAAAAGTTGATAGTGACCTCACTTTCTTTTCTTAAGTTAATCTAAGCAAACACATGCCAGAGCAAAATAATTTGAGACACCACAGCTACATGTAATCCCACTTTACTGATCCCACCATACTACATGTGATAGTTAAAGCTGCAAACTACAACTTTCACATCTTGAAATTGATGATATAAATTATATATCAAAAGTGATGTCATTTGAGTGAAAAGTGTATCCATAAAATGCTCTCTATTTCTGATAGAAATATTAATATTGAAGATACTACATGGAGCGACCAGAAAATGCTATAATAATACATTAATAAAGATCATTTATATTTCGGCTTCAACTGACAGATCCTGGCTCATGAACAGGCTAGCATTATCTGAAAGGCTAAATTAATCAATTATATCACTTGCAGCCCAGTCACAAACAGCAGTTATATATTGAATTGAATTAATACAATAGTGCTTGTCATTGCCTATCTTTTACTGTATTCATCATTTCTGATATTATTACACAACTTAAAAGAGCCAAGCAGGGAAACTACTGATGAAACCAGCACAAACAATAACCTCTGCAGTTTGTTCCAAGCCAAGTCGCAATTTTAGACACACTATCACCTGTTCACAGCTGAATACCTCCAATATGGCTTCTATTTAGGGACGTTCATTACACAAACTCTGTTCATGTTTCCCTAGCTTGAATTTGACAAATATATTTGGTTCAGCGATTTGGACTGTGGGTGGAGAGACGACACTTCAGGTACATTAGATGTGTGAAGGCAGTTGTGTTTGTGAGCGTCCACCCTGCTAAAAGCATCCTTCAGCGAGACACTGAATCACCTCCTGCCGCAGCCCTGCAGGGTTTTCTGATGTCTGACCTCAGAGCGCTGGAAGGGCGGAAAAACAAAATTTAGGGGGGAGTGAGGTGTATTTTTTATTATTGCTTCTCTTGTCTTTGCTATATTTTACAAGACAGAGTCAATCAAATCCAATAAAGTCAGTGAGTCTGTTCCAATGCTCTGACCCCTGAAAACAACTATATCGAAACACATTTCAGAGCTCCTTGACTATAAATGGATTGCTGATGTGTTACAGGAGGCTGTCAAGGTGAGGTCAGCGGGGACGCAGTGAGGTATTATTAGACAGAACAAAGATGGATGTTCTGTACTGGAGCTCAGTTCCTCTCAGGGAGAATCATTAACGTTGGTTTATCATTAAGAACCTTGATAAAATTATCTTGTAAAAGGGGGGATTTTTTCACATAAGGCAGGAGATTATATGTCGGTATATTTCAGTAAAGCATCATCAATCATCATCCCAGTGGGAGAGTTCATGTGGAGGTTTTCTCTGCCAATGTACAGCTTCCCACATATTAACTGTATTTTACTTTTTTGCCGAGCAGTAGAGCAGAGACAAGATCTGAAAAAATGGGAAACGGCAAAGTATAAAAATCTAACAATTGCTAGAAGTATTCTGTTCAGACTGAAGATGCAAATGTAAGATTACAGAAGGAGTTATGTGGCTGTATTTCAAAATAAAGTCATAGAGAAAAGAATACTTTCTTTACAGTAACTGAGTGTTTTCATTGACACTGGCAGTTGATCTTTTAACTAGCACAGAGGATTATTTCTGACTGCTCGAGGATGTGTTTGTTCACAAAGGAACAACAGATATGACCCATTGTGGAACAATAACTGTTGATGATCTTTATCTGTCATCCAGGCTATGTTTTGCTCGAGATACAAAAAGACTGAATGTGCCACTCAATTTTCTATGGAGGAGGAGAAAAGAAAGAAAAAGAAAGCAGAAACACCAGACATTCCACATTCTTTGTCTCTACACAGTAAGTGTGGATGGCCTTGTTAGCATGAGGTGTACCTGATTCACTTAATGACACTTTTTGTACTTTTACTGAATACATTTGTCACTAACGCTCCGACTCCAACGCTCATTCTCTCCACCACATAGCTGCTCTTTGCCTTTATCACAGCTAAATCTAAAAAAAAAAAAATCCTTTAGTTAGCTTATTTGTGTGAGTGTGGTCTCTTTAAAATTGGGTGTATTGCACTGCAGAAATGTTCTCTACTCTTTCGTTTGTTAGAACTTAGATGGCTGCAGTCTTTATAATGTGTTCAAATACAACTGTTCATTACGGAGCCCCCGAAGTGACATGAGAAAAAAAAAAAAAAGCTTTGCTAGATCTCGGCTTTGAAACTCGAGATCTCGATTTTCTTTTGCAAGCACTCGCAAATCCGACAGTGCATATGAGAAACACTACAGCCTATACGGCTGTAGATCTAAGGGGCTAACAGCTGATCTCTGGGGCTGATCAGCGGAGAAAGGTGAGTCCACAGAGCCAATTGTTCAGGTGTGCAGCCTTCAAAGTTAGCAGCACAGCCCCAGAGCTTGTAGGGACACCTTGGCTTTCTGTTTTGCTACGGCTTGAGAAGCGGCGATATTCACGCCAGCGTCCTCTCGCATCCGAGTTGCCATGGAAACTGACTCACTTGTCGCCTCATGCTTGTAAAATCACGAACTGTAACCTAATTTCAGTAGCCATAAGCTCTCTGAGAGGCTGCAGTGGTTCTCATATGCACTGTCGAATTTGCGAGAGCTCGCAAAAGAAAGTCGAGATCTCGAGGTTCAAAGTTGACTTCTCGAGTTTCAAAGCCAAGATCTGGCAATGCTTTTTTTTTTTTTTTTCTCATGTCACTTCGGGGGCTCCGTACCGTATTAATGTGTTAAATTATCAACCAACTCCAAAGTTCCACTTAGTTTTACAGAGCTTTTAAACAGGCATGTGTCTTGAGTCCATCGGCCCAAGTCTCAAACAAGTCTCTAGTCATTTAAATCTTGGGCAAGTCAAGTCTAATTAAGAAGAGTCCCTAGCTAAAGCAAGTCAAATCCCAGGTTAAGTTACTTGCCCCCCCACCACCACCGTGGAGACTGCAGTCCTACCTGCCCTTTATAAAGAGAGAGGTCATTGTACATTTTATTAGTACCTCTCTTAAAGAAGTATACCGTTAATTTGTGAAGCTTATTTATTACTTAGTAAAAGTAATCCTAATTAAAAGTAATCCCCTCCGCCTCACAGTGAAATACTGACAGCAAGACTAAAAAATATTTAACACAAAAAACACAAAATGGACACGAAAAGTTATTCAAATTATCATGTCTCAAGTCAAGTTACGATCTTGAACTTCTAAGATGAGTCTCAAGAAATGGTTTTTGTCAAGTTGCAAGTTTACAGGTTGTTTCATTGCCCACAACTGGCCAAAAATGCTTTATATTGCTGCTTTTATTAATGAGGAAAAAGTCATAACAGAATATTTAAGTTGAACTATCAGACAGAGTGAATTATGATGATTATTCCAAACTTCAGGGGATAATCTGTGAGAGCCCTGAAAGAAAGTGAAATTACGTGACTTCTACAAAAACAAAGAAAAAAAAAAGAAAAAAAGAACCAGAATAATTAAGTCATCAGAATAAATGTACCAAATCAAACTTACAATATATCTCTTTAGATCAGTCCATGTTCTAGTTATGAGGAGTTCAGGGTCGTGCTTAGCAAATTTATTCACATAACTCAGTAAACCTGCTTGATGGAAATTAACCTATGTCTCGCAGGCAAAAAACACACACACAAACATGCAACAAAAACACACACACACATGCTGTCACACACTCACAATTCATAATCACACTTCCTGCTGCCTGGCTGGCCGCTGTCGATTTCTCTCTGCGCCCCGTGTCAGAGCTGGTCAGCAGTACCAGCGAAGCCGGCGTCCGCTCAGACCTTCTGACAGGCTCGATGTCTGAGAGCCAGCGGCTGTGTGTGACTCACAGCCAGCGAGATGCACTCACCACCCGGCGTACATAGCAACACACAGCCGTGTGTATGAATCAGTACATTAATGCATGTGACAGGAGCAGCTCACTTGGAAAATTAACCTTTATTCCTCTGGGTTGAGCGGGGAATGCTGGTCGGTGGCAGCCTGCGTTAACCCCGGGAGGAGATGCTTGTGTGTGCCAGGTTTTAGGAGGCTAACCGGACCAGGGAGGTGTTGGGTGGGGAGCAAACTGATGTTGGAGCAGCTTGGATCACTCAGTTGGCTGAGGATAAAAGCCTGGCAACGAACTCTAGCTTGGACATCAGACTGTGTCTGTTTATATCACACAGTCACAAGAGGCTAAAAGTCACTATTTATACCCAGCTTAGATTCTGTACTTTGACGGATCCTAATAGTATCACTTTTTGGGCAAAGTTTTTAAATGCTTCTTTTGGTTCTCTCGAGTAATTTTTGAAACTGTACAGATAATGTGTCGCTGTACTCCAGCACATTCAACTGCCAATGGGACAAATGGAAAGACCAATACTCTACATCTGATCGCATAAAACAGTGATAATGTTTTAAAGTACTGACTTTCAGCTTTGTTTTAAGGGATGTTTGAGTCCTAATCAAATGAATAGTCGAGGTATTCAGCCCTGCCTCTCGTTGCATTGCTCACATCTGTCTGTACAACAGTGGTAACTGTTGACTTAATGTGGACACAAACACCCTCAAATTAAAGATGAAATTGCTGAATAACTCTGTTGTTCCACCACTTGTTATATCAAATATTTGACATTGGTGGATATAAAACGTAAGAGTCTGCATGGGCTCAGGGTTATTTACTGTTTGGTGTGGTGACAGCAACTCAAACTGATCCAATTCAGAAAATGTCATTATTACAAAACCTCAAACATCATCTAGAGAATATTTGACAATAAAGTCTTCCACAAACCCACACAATCGAAACACCATCAGGAAGATGAGTAAAGAAGTGTCAGCGTTTGAGAGCTGAAAACCTTTTGATTATGCAGAATCTCAGTAAGAATATATATATTTTTTACCAGTTTCCAAAACAAAATGAGCTTTCTTTCAAGTACTTTCTAAAAAAAACAAGTTTGAATTTCTTTCACGTTTCAAAATACAGAAAAAATTCTTGGAAGAACTGCACATAGCATACAGTTACCCAGCTTTACTACTGAGCTGAAACCGAAAGCCTCATGTTAAGCAGTCACTGCTCTGAAATACAGTATTCATGAGAGGCGTGAAGCTCTGTGTTTGTGCTTGCTAACAGTGCACAGCAGTTTAAACCATCAGCACATAGACATTCTGTGCGACTTCAGTTTTTCTGAACAAAGAGAGATGAAAGATTCCTCGAACCTGTTGACTCAAACTTGAATGTCTCTGATGTGACGCCACACTGAAGCTGCTCGAGTGTTTCCCCTCGAGGTTGACAGGAAAGAAAAAACTAATTAATCAACACTCTTCACGTCACATGACTTGATATCATCTCTCTCTTCACCCCAGCTGAAATCATCAGTAATTGGCAGTTACTATTAGCATATCATCACCGCTGTATTGTAAATGAGCATATTTCTCATTTGCAATCTCCTCATCACATCTTCTTACTCTCATTAGTTTTTCCACTAACCCCCAATTCAGAGCTCGCCCTGACAGGCACAGGAAACAGGGAAACACACCACAGCCTTCTCCTGCAAACTTCTGTAAATATTGCTTTTGTTTCTTTTGTGTGAATTAATGTCAAAGTTGAAGAAAACAACTCTTTAGTGCCATACTTTTCCTTTTTGGAACTGAATTATTTATGGACCTTTTCTGAATGTCTCTGAACAGACTATTAGTTCATGAGGATCAAACTTACGTCTAGGCAGACATGCCTTCTTAATAAAAAAAAGGTAAAACACAAAAGAAAAAGATGAATAATATATTTCTTAAAACATTTAGCGTAAGCCATTTTTCTTTCCACAACAGATGTGATTTAGTCCCATCTTCAGTTCTTGTTATGTGCTCATTAGCTAGGTAATGAAGAACCCTCATGAGGTATCATGGTTCTTTACGGAGCTGTTGGCTTCGTCACGACTTGACTCTCAATACAACCACCTCCAAGCAATAATTACACTTATTAAATATAAAATATGATAATGTTTCAGGTTCATGGTTATGACTCAGCCCAGAGTGTTGGAAATCAATATCTCCTGCTGTTTTAAATTCATGTGTTTTTACCTGTAACTTTGTGCACTGCAGGGCAGGTTGAACACTGACTGTTGAGCCCGGTGGTCAAATACAGAAGTAGACTGAAATTCATATCATCAGGGGATTTCACCAGCCACTCTTCACAGCATGAACGTAGCTGTCGAAGCACTGATTATGTTGGAATACAGAGTCACATTGAATATATAAACCAGAGGTTGTATTGTGCCGTTTAAAGCCAGCCAGGTCTGGAGGAGAGAGTTGGGTACAAAGCCAGACCTTCTGGAGGAGTAAACACCCAGAGTCACAAAAGATTCTGCAGTGATCCGGAGTTGTTTACCGACGGGAGGAAAACTGGGATTAAAAATCCACTTCTTAATACCAAAAACTTCAGAGGAATTTTGGTATTAAAAAGTGGATTTATCTTCACTCCTGTTTATCAACCTGACTGCAGCAGCGATCGGCAGATGTGACCTTCACTGTCGGGTGATTATGTTCTGTATTGTTGACTGCTGACTTGAGCTGAAAGGAAAATTGACTTTACTTCATGAACACACCGTTACAGAGAGGAGAGGGGGGAAAGAAGAGGGAGAACTGGAGTCTCTGATGAGTGCTGAGTTTAGTGAGAGGCTGACATAAATTCAAACTCTCACCATTGAGATCAGCAATGGTGGTTTAAAGTTTTTCTTCACTGGAGGTGAAGAAAAACTTTAAACAACCACCATTGCTGATCTCATCCGATGTGACTGAGGAACAACTGTTAACAGACGAGTTAATGGTTTAAACTAACTCCCCTCCTTTGTCCAGCTTCAAGTCGGGCTGTGACACATTGTATATTCTTACAGTATATGATTTACATTGACAAAGTTTCACCAGACACTGCTGCTGTAATCTCCATCATTCAGCTCAGTCAACTACAGGCTTTTCTTCTGCTCTTTCGGCCGAGGGGTGTGTCTCTTTGTATCACTGTAGCTATGGATTGAGCAGATATCTCCTCCTCATTGTCTTAGAGGACAAAAACTGGCATTGATGTCTGAACTGTGCGCCGCCCTGATAACAAAGCTGCCAATTCAATCTCATAATCACTCTGGTTATAGAAAGAGCAGTTCTCCTCTTCAGCATGATCCAAGGGTTCTATTGATTCGATCATTTTTACCTCCAGGGAGGCAGCGAGGTGACATGACTACAGCAATGTCACACTAACTCTAAGTGTTATTGTGTGTGAAGCGTGAGCACGGAGTCAGCGATAGTCTGACGCCTGGACTGACCTTTTACAGCAAACGTTTGTCCGTCTCAACTTTTCTTTTACAGTCATCTAAAATCTATTGCTGTCGTTGTATTCTCTGGCAGACTTCAGGGCATTGAGGTTGTATGAAACGTTTGACAGGAGGTCATCTTCCTCGCCCTCGGCTCTGACCCTTTCACCATGACTGAATACATTACCAAACTGCAGCCCCACCCTGCACCATCTGCATGAAAATGCGCCCTACTGTTCAGCACTACAAACAGTTTCCAAGGGCTAAAATGTTCCACAAAGAACACAGAATGAAGAAGGGAGAGAGAGAGAGCGTTCAATTCTTAATGTCACACTAATAATACACAGTATGTACCATATGTTATCTGTCATAGAGTACTAGTTTTGAAGTAAGCATACAAGAAATCAATGTTCTTCTCCATTTTCGACCTGTAGTAAATGATGTAATGTGAGCCAACAAACATCAAACTTTGGAATGATGTCGACCATCTGCCACCATTTATTTTATTTATTTATTTATTAAACTTATTTTTGAAGCTATGAGCAGGTCCTCCATTTCTTTGTGCATTGAAGTGTAAGATCGGATTTTAACATGTACACTGAATTGTAAGCGTACTTTGTCACTTTTCCAGTTGCCAGGCAACTAGAGGGGTCTATCGGAAGTTACTTTTTCCAATCAAGACATAATTTTGGACATAAAACAAATAATCATGGTAATCAATGAGCTTTAGAGGTGCTGGTAGAAGATTTTGTGATGCAGAAGCTGAACAGTTTGCCAGTTGATCTTATACTTGCTCCAACCCTGTTCTTTAAGAACCAGACTTAAGACCTTCCTCTTTGGTTCGAGGTTTGGTTGGGTTCAAACCCAGCTGGCCCTTCTGTGTGGAGTTTGCGTGTTCTCCCTGTGCATGCGTGGGTTCTCTCCGGGTACTCCGGCTTCCTCCCACATACCAAAGAGGTGGTATTTACCATGCTGACACAACAGGAGTTAACAATCATCCTATTAACTCTAAGAAAGTCAATAAGCGGTTTATCCAGAATGCTGCTCCCAGTATGTTCAACAACAACATGTCATCATCAACAGAAAAGTCAGTGTTTTTAGGAATGCATACTGACTTTTTTTGTTGTGTCGTCCTTAAGTATGTTGTAGGGTCGACATTGGTGCCGTTAATTCTCAGTACCTCAGCAGCCCAGTCTCCAGAATAAAATGATGGCATTTTATGCTTCAGTACAATGTAGATCCGTAGATTTGTACGTATTATCCATGTCATGTAGACATTTCAACCTGCTTTATTACATTCACATTGCATGTATATGAGCTGACTACTGTGAAGCCAGAGAACACGGCTCAACATTTGTCAGCGTGAAACCACTGGATGCTTTTAACAAGATGTCAGGACATGTTCCAGCCATGTTTGTGGCAACAAAGCCAGGTATCTTAAGCCAAAACATGATCTTTCCTCAGCCCAAACAAAGGGTTTTTTGTGCCTAAACATATAGAAAATGTTTCCATGGTGAAGCTATCTTTGCTGTCAACTCCAAAATGTCTTTTTGACAAGTGGCTATGGGCACCAGGACAAGCAATACACCAGACTGGCATTTTAACACCTCTGGAGCTGAAGGGATGGCCAGTTATGCTATATTTTAAAATTGTAGTTTGAGTTCTATTAGGTTGTACAGAACTGGGAAACTCTGAATACTAAGCTAAGTCCGAGACCTCCAACAACTTCACTTCAACTAGTTCTTCCCTTTAATTTATTCTAGAAGGTCTTGTATCTCAGAAACATGACATCTCTCCATACATGTCAACACTCCAAAGTCTGTTTGATGAAGTGGTTTGATTTTCCCAGTCTTGTAGAGGTGTTTACAAAAGTGCCGGGTTATGTTAAATTTGCACCTTAATGTCATTTTGGATGGTCGTCAGTGATTCATTAAAAGAGCAATGTGAGCAGACTAATTTCATGCCTCTCTTCTCCGCTGCCAGTGACACATTTAACCGTCCCCGAAATCGAGGCACTTGCCATCCAATTCACATCTGCAAACTAATTAGAGCTCCATTGTGTCAGCTGGCATCTTTTCCGTGTCTGTTTTTCCTTTTTTTCCAGGGTTGCTCTCTTTTCAGTGGCTTGGCGTCTTACAGAAGACATATTTGCTCAGTTCCATAAACTGGCCTTCAGTTATCAAGTTCCCCCTTTTGTTTATTTGTTTGTAGCTGCTCACACAACATTAGCTTACTGTTTACAGGAAATGCTATTAGAAAAGACCCAATTCTTCAGACTTTGGAAGCAAGCAAGCATATCAAAACGTATAAGTAAAACCCCTTTTCTTTGCAATAAAGCAATTGGTTGAATTATTTTCATGGGGATTAAAATAGCACAGGAGAAAAGCCCCCTTGAAGCACTACAACTATGGAGTCAGAGTCAGTTAAAGGTAGTATCTAACCTGTGACCCCCGAGCTGGTAATAATGGTTCGACCTGGTTTCTCCGATGTACGCTGCTGCTGCTCTTTAGGTGGAACGCTCGCGCAAGCTTCATAAAGCTCTTTAGCAGTCAGCAGAAGTTCACACTCCTACACACGGCAGCCTGGCAGCCTTTTCTCAACACCCACATCTCCCGAGCCTGCGTACCTTCACAAAGGTTCACACAGTGAGCAGAGTAACCGATGCAGCTTCGAGACCTTCAGCTTCAGCGCCGAGCTCCCCTATTCATGTTTGATGGGGGAAGAAAAGCAGCCCGTGTTTCAAAGACCCACAGAGAGATGTCAAATGGCTATGATCTATTGCAAAGTTCCTTTAAAATTGCTTGTTGCGCAAAAACCCTTTCTGCTGTCACACTATTCTGCCTTTAGAGTATTGATCTGAAGCACCTCTGCGATAAATTGGAATGCTTTCACAGAGCTCAGTGTCAGGGCCTTTGCCTATGTGCCATGTACTTTTTTCTTTTCTCTTTTTTATTGCTAAAAGAATGTGATCTTTTGTTTTTTGTACCAGTTTTATTAAATGTTTGCATGTTTCCGCCATACATAAAATATATATATAAAAAAAAAACAACGTACTTTCAATGTGACAGGAGTGACTCAGATTTTTTTTGTTGTTGTCATTAAGAAGATTTAACTTCAAAATCTGATACTGCAGCTTTTAATGAATACAATGTTGTATACATTGTCGGGTTTAAGTATAATATACAGAATAAGTAAAGGGGTTTGTGGCCCAAATACAAATCCCACTCCTTTTGAAGAAATAACTTTACAAAAGGTAAATGCTGCAGGCGAGCTGTGTATGTTTGGGTGTGTGGGTGTTTCACCACACACTAGCGATGTATAAAAGCCCAGACTGGAGCCCGCTGTGGACAGCACATTCAGCCTTTGAAAGCTTAGAATCAGTGTCAGGATTGAGTCAGTGAGTCGATTCCCCGGAGTCATCACCTGAGCTCAGGAGTTTCAGGGAGAATCATGCCATGACTCAGCTCTGGAGGGATATGCACCAAAGTCTCCAGCTACAGAAAATCTCAAAACAAAAACAAAAAAAATGTCCTGGGAGATTCCGCCCTAAACTGCACTTCAGCTCCTACTGAGAGCATAAAGATCTGTAAAAAAATGAAGTGATGGAGCAGCAGTCTGGCCTTGTGTCAGGTTACAATACAGATGCACATGGAACATCTGCATGATTTTAGATGTACAGTGATCTGAATCAATGGTACTATCCCATTAATACACTGTAATAAGTTTACTTTACCAAAACTAGGCAGATAACAGATGGGATATAGAAATACATTTCTTCTCTGATTTTCTGCCGGGTATCTGTTTCAAATCACATGACTCAATCAAAGATCAGGCGAACAGCTTAATTACTGTGCTAAATAAATACACAAGGTATATTAAACTGTAGGTAGCCATGGCAACTGTAATACCCACACATGCGACATTACCACCAACTCTCACGGGTAAAGAAATCAACATAGACATGGGTATAAATGACAAAAACAAACAGATATTTGAATAAAGATTTCAAGTCAGACCACTTTTTCTCATGTGGTCAAACACAGAAGATGAAATTAATGGACTAAATGGCAGAAATACAACAACAAAAATTGGTATGTGTTGTTTCCTTCATATATCAGGACATATCTACTGTATGAGAGTCTTTCGGATGCAGATATTGGGGTTTACAAATAGTAAAGTGGTTGAGCTCTCCTCCTGTGAAATGAGGCAACCCTTAAAGACCCTCATATACATATACATATATATATATGTATTTGTTTATGTAAAAAGATTCTCTTGCGTGACTATGTCAATCCAGGTATTATCACAATAATGTAGGCAATATGTTCATAACTTCAAGCTATCAAACAAGTCATCAGATAAAAAAGAAAAGTGCTTCGTTACCTGGTCACAAGCATAGCTTTATAGGCTAACATTAGCAACCCATGATCCTACTGTAACAGTCTGTACTGATATTAAAGGAGGGGTACCAACTGCAGCAACTTTACTGCTGGACTTTTGTTAAATTTTTGACGTCATATGCAATCAAAGTGTGATAATGCAACATTTGAAACATCAAAATGCAAGACTGTCATGCACAAGTCAGCAATTACAATCTAACGTTAACTAGCTGATTAAATGGCTACCGAGACATCAGCAAACTAGCAGCAATTGTTTTTTGCTTGTTGGAGGACCAAAATACACTGAAACAACAGAGACTTCTGATAACCCTTGATTTAAATTGTGCCACTGGAAAACTTCCATTTGGAGCTCTAACACTCCACCCTACCCCTCTATCTCAACAAGGATCAGGACACCCTGTACAAAGGTGTACTGAGATTGGGCCAAAATCTGAAACCACTTTGCAGATATCAGGAATTCATAACAGGGAATAGGAAACTCAAACATGGCACTTTTAGCCTCAGTTTAAAAGTGGCTCCCTCTGTACGTTTACCTGTGAGTGTTTACCTCCCTGGCACATCTCCTGCCTTCATTTCCGCCTCCTCTCTGGTCATTTCATGTCCTTCGCCTGTTGCTCGGTTCAGAGCAGTAAAGGAGGAATTTCCCTGAGACAGATGGTGGATGACGTTGCCCCAATCTTATCATTAGACTTAGGCTAGTATTGTGATCTCTCTACCCCCCACCTGAACCACCCTCCCCTCGTCCACATGTCCCTCTCCCTTGGAAGTTCACCACTTCCATGCCAAATAATACCACAAGCTATTAATCCAGAGAACTTCACTATATCGTGACCGTGAACATTTTCTGCATGGCTTAACCCAGTGGGAGTCAAACCACAGAAACCTTGGCAGTGTTTGGGACTGAGGACTGTTGAGGACACTTGGCATATGGAAACCAGCAGGTCATGAAGCTTGGCCTGAACAGACTGTAAAAAGGGAACACTTACAGTGACCCATGTGGAGAGACATATAGAAACTAACTACCTGTAACACAGGATTATAACTTGGAAGAGCAACAAAGGCCTGTATGCAGCAGTGATTCATTCAATTATTAATTGATTTGTGAATTCAGCACAAATAGAGTGAAGACAAATATTGCAGAAGTTATCAACTCCGTCTAAAGGATCCAGAGTCCTGCTGAGTTTGTTCTGGCCAACTAATCATGCTGAATGACACCTGGGAGGCCAGGTTAATGCTGTTTACACCAATTATCTGGTAAGACTGAAACCAGCAGCGGCCTTATCTGTAGTTTTAGACAGTATTTATCAGTGAAGGCAGAGGTAAATGTCGATAATGATGAAGTGGAAGGATCTTGCGTTTCGTCATGGTTTGAGAAAAAATCTCCAAGCTTTAAGGTGCATGAGCAGCAGTCTCTACAAAAGTACTACTGATAGATTCAAGGACACATTGTATGTTTTGGTGCAATTTCAAGATGGTTCCAGCAGACTCAAGAAAACCCCCACACAATAACAGTAGTACATTGTAATTTGGAAATGAGGCGCAATTATGGTAGAAGTGTAACTTGTTTTGAACACAACAAGTCCTCATACCTCAACGACTAAATGGGTCTATTGCCAATAACTCAGAAGATGAATATATGACATTTAGACAGCACCAGTGGTGTAGAGGACCAGGAAGAATGTTGTGAAATGGTTGTTGTTTGGTGAGGTTTAGGCACAAAATCATCTTGGTTAAGTTTGGGAGAAGACTATGGTTTGAGTTAAAAGAAGTATGCTACTTAATTAAGTAAAAGTACATGATGTTAATTAAGTATTTTAGGTAGAAGGGACATGGGGCAGGATCAAGAATTAAGGCTCAATAGTGACACAACGAATGTTGCGGCCGTTAGGGTAACTGCAGCCATCAGCCAAGCCGGCGCATGAGCGAGCATGAACTCTTCACAGCAGAGCAGCTGATGCTGTGACGCTGTTATTTCTTTACCCGCTGTTCACGTGACTGTTTACTGCAAGACCTCCGCGCATGCCTCCGCAGAATGAAAGAAGAAAGGTAGCCTACAACTGCTAACTGTGCTGTGTGTAAGGGATAGCCTTATCCCCTACACACATGAATCAGCCGGGAAGCCGGCGCGCTGTGTGTAGCAACACACAAGCGGCGAGTCTGAAAGGCACAGGCGAAAGCAAAGACGGCATAGTGGGGGACAAAAATATCGTCTCTGATACGGGACTGCTGTGTGCTAGCAGCTAATGTTACTACACAGACACAAACAAACCGTTAGCCTGTGGCTACAGCCAGCTGCTAACGTCACCTCCCGGATAACAGGTTGGGCTTTCAGTCCCATATATAAAGGGACATATTTCTAACTATTCAGTTTCAGACTGAAGGACCGTGGAAATGCACAGTCTGTAACTATTCAGTGTTACACAGCTGTGGACTAAGCTACATGTTAGCAGCTAACGCTACTTTGCACATTAGGTCACTCCAAGTCCTCGGTGATCTCATATGATTTTCAAATCAAACTCTAAACATGACCTGTAATGTTTTCTTACCTGGTCACTAGTAAATGAGCTACAGTATGTCAGCATCTGTTTTCAGTCCCAATTCAAGTTGAAGCTGCCTCCATGAGCCGAACGCGTATCCAATGTTTATTGCCAGCACGGCTTTGGTCGTAATTTCGTCCACTTCAACCTCCTCCAATTCCAGACTGTGTTGCTCATTTTACAACCTAACCTGACTTCCTCCTGTGCTCCTTCTGGTGAGGGTGGCTGTTTGACGAATAACGCAGCACCAAACTACATGGCTCTCACACAGGCAAACGTTTGCTTGACTTAAGGTTGATGTGACCTTACCTCTTTCAAATACAGATATGCATTCTCAATAAGGTTAAAGAGATAGTGTATCTAATCTTGTGTCTCTGTGTTAATTGTTCAAATGTCTCTGAGTACTGCCCAAAAAAATTAAATATACTATAAATGTTTTTTTATTTCTTCAGGTAAAATGTTCAATTTATTTGATAATTCATCTTGAGCTTGGGGGCAAATGCATTAATGTTTTTTTTGTTGATGTCACTGTTGAAATAATATTATATGAATGTTGGAATAAGCAATGTCGTGACAGCTCTGGTTTCAATTAACAAAACCTTCAGGCCTAGAACAATCCTAGTTACACTGAAGACAAAAGCATCAACCTTGGTGTAACCTTGAGTAGGATCAGTAGTAGGATGCCTCCAGACCCTCCCCACCTTTCTATCTCACAACAAACCACAGACACCTCAGGATGAATACATGTGTGCAGGATGACGATACACACTCACACCTGCAGCGACAGTTTGCAGCAGACAGTAGAAGCGTTCTGATTAATGATCCAGCAGACCACATGGAGCAGCACAGTTTAGTGGACCTACAGCAGCTCTGCCTGCAGCTGACGTAATTGATGAGCCTTTTTGTTTGTTTTTCATGAGTGTGTGTGTGTGTGTGTGTGTGTGAGAGAGAGAGAGAGAGAGTACACAGAGCAACTTAATGGGAAACACTCTTAATCCTCTAAGTGTTTGTTGATGACAGCATAATGCGAGCAGAGGAGCTGAGGATCATTTTATGCCAAGGTGACATATTGAAGAGGGCGGCCATTTTGGATGCCGGTCAGGAAGGTGCAGTGAAGGTCAGCTGTTGCTTTTTACCCCAGCCAGAAAATTACACATTGTTCTCATTGGGCAGAGCAGCCCAGCATGTTCAATCAGAGAGCCAAGTAGAAAATTAGTTGTTATCTAAGGAGTGAAGACGTCACAAGAGTTATTTTGGGCAAAAGTGGTTCCGTTAAATAATTTAAAATCTGACACAACTACAACTTTTGTATGAAATCGGCATGGACAAAGACTTTCAGTGCCCCATGGCTCAAAATGTACTCACATACACAGTGTTGTGAGGGTAAATAATATCATAAATATTCCTTGTGTAGTCCGAACTAAATAGTACAACCATTAAATACCAATAAACAATATTGATTTGCATGCTTTTGAACATATTAACACATTAACCAGGACAGCTGCTAACAGCTTGCTTGGCTGTCAGGGGCATAGCAGGACTTTTAAAGCCATTGTCCATACATAAAATAACATCAATTCTATCTTAAGACGTTCCAGTGTTTCTATGTTGAAGGTTGAAGATATTTCAAATTAAAATTTACGGTGGAGAAAAATTCTACTGGAACTAGCAGGTCCCTCCACTTTTACTTAAAAACTGTTTATGAACCTAAACAATCCAACTTTCTAATTGCCTGTCACTTTATAAAGAGGAGCCTGCTGAGAAGCCTTTTAGTAACTTTCACACTTGAGTGGCTGAGCTGATTAACTACAGCATGTTGTGTTGACTATGTTTTTTCTAATACGTGGCCCCGAAGTTACCTCTGTTTTCTATCCGCTCAACTCCCCTGACCCAAACTAAACGGTGCTGTTTGATGTTAAATCGTCGTAAACGGACAGTGGAGGTCGGCGCACTGAGGTTGCATAATGTAGGTGCAAATATTCGGGCCAAACAGATGAGTCATTTCCTCGCAGCACAGCCACTGCAGCGGCAGAGAGGGAGCCCATCTGTGGTGTGCATGTGTGCGACTAATGTGCTGCTCTGTGCGTGTGTGTGTGTGTGAGTGTGTGTGTTCATGTTTGACTCTTTATGTCTGTTAACATGTACATGTGTATCTGTTCTTTCTCATCTGGCAGCATGTGTTTGTATGTGTAGTCAGATTTGCCTGTGCTCTGTATCTGTCTCTGAATCCTGTTTATAAATGTACTCGCACATATCTTTATCCATGTTTATGTTTATACGTCATTTTCGGTGGACAGGCATATGTTGGCAAGTGTATGTTTCATCATTATGAACAGAGCAATAAGTTGATATCTGAGCCTGTTTGCACAGACTGCCCCCAGTACATCTGCAGGGGTTGTTGAGGTTGTTGAGCAAACAACTGTGACTCAGTTATTTCTTGGCCATGTGCTCAAAAACTCGCTTCAAGATGCAACTTGTGTGGGAGAAAACAAACTGCAGTTTCCTCCCGCTCCTGCAGCGGTCATTGATAACTTCACACCCGTTGGTGTGTCACAGCAGCAGGCAGCGTCTCTCTGCCTCAGGATCCTCCCGGCGGCTCAGCAGGCCACAACACATCACTGACTCCTCCTGCCCTGGGCTTAGACAGCCCTGCCACCGCCAATATGTGTGTGTGTGTCTGTGTGCGTGTGTGTGTGTATGTGTTTGCACGTCAAGTGCACAGCTGCTGACCCCTGCAGAAAGCTCTGCTCCGGATGCAGCTGGGTTGGCTGACCTGCTGGCCTGGCCAGTTCTTCTGGCTGTGTGCTGGTGCAAAGTCATCCTGAAGACATACTGATTCAAACTATCACACTGGAAAAATGACAGAATTAAGCACCCTGCACAGCTTTAAGTGGGAAATTTTGAAATAGTGTCGACCAGTGAGATCTCAGTGAAACATTTTAAATCTCCCATATTGTAGGAAGTGTCATTTCCTGTCTTTTGCGACTATAAAGCAGGTCTAGGTGCTACATGAAGATCAGAAACTCTGACTTTAATCAAAAAAAATCAGGATTTCTGTAAGGTTGTGATGTCACACAAATAAAGTCAACGCCCTCAGCGGACACGCACTTAAACTGAACATTCAGACAGAGGATGAACAGAGGTGTTGCAGCAATAGACAGCATGAGAAAGATAATGTTTTTTTAACACTTTAAACTTTCTAGGCACCCAAAATAAAAGTATGAACCTGAAAATGAGCACAACTGCTACAGTAGAAAGCATTGATGTTGGTTTTATCTGTCTGGAAAAGTGACTCATATCATACCTGCATGAAACCTCGGAGGTCCATTAGCTGTTCCTATACATTAGTTGCTTCTGTACTGTGCTCTACAAGTCACAAGGCTTATGGAAGACCTTTCAAGTTTGTCTTTTCTTCTTATCTTATATCAAAGGTTTCTGACAAACTTGTAATGGCTTGTACAGATGGCTGAAATAGGAAACCTCAGAAAGATGCTTGGGAATTAATTCATAAAGAAGCAATAAACATCAGCAAAAAATCAGTTTTGTGTTCAATTTCAGCCTGTTTGCCATTGTCCAACTAGCCAGCATTCAAACTGGTTATCATTATGACAGAGATTAAAAAAAGAGCCAAAAAACCTCTTTACAAGTGTAGTTACCACATTTCTGTTGCAAGAGTTTGAAGAATACTTGTTACTTGACTTACAAGACTAACTGCACAGAAAACAGATAACCACCTATCATCTGCATCTACCATATATATTAAGTTAATTAAGTTAATAACAAGGGCAATACACAAGTTAATACACGTTTTTCTTTTTTCTGCTCCTGTTTTGTTCATTAAATATGTGAAAGTGTGGTGGGTGAAAGTGTGTTATTTGTCTTTTACAATTTTTTGGGGAGAAATTACACACTGAAATGACCATGATGAATCAAAGATGAATGAATAAATGAATAAATCTAGTTTTTCAAAACAAAAGCTGGGATTATAACCACTTGAAAGGATAACTGACATATTAGGTAAACTCACTTCTGTTCCCTGTCTGGCTTTGCTGTTCCCAAATCTCAGCAATTAAACTGGTGAGTTTTGGTGTTCAAAAATAACAATAAAATAAGACCCGAAGTGTTTAAAAAATATACATATATATATATATTTCTACTCTCAGAATAATCCCAAAGAACACTTACGTTTTCAAGAGCAATCATACTCCCTCAGTTAATCCCACCTACCCACCACCCAGCTGGCTGGATGTGACTGGAAGGATGCCAGCTTGTGTTCTTATAGATCCTTGGCATCGATCTCACAAATGTATGGGCTGTCAGTGTGCTGCCAACAAACATGTGGGATACAGAACGGCTTACTGCCCAAGATATTTGAGTTTTAAAGAGCTCCTGCCTCATTTTAACACGGAAAACAGCAAAAATCATCATATACACACAACTGAGGGGAACCTTCAAGGTCACATAGTTAACTCTACTTACAGATGTGTAGATGGTGTCAAAATTACAACCGTAACACCATAGCTGGATTTTGTATTATATTTGAAAATGGCTATTCAAGAGCCATGAAAAGTTGGATCATAAAAAAATAACAGGTCGGAGAGCACTGAGTCAACTGCAATTTTCAGTGAGAAAAGCCAAATGAGAGCAGCAACATTCCAGCAGAATAATGATGACACACTGAGCACTGTATGCATGTACAGCCACACACACACACACGCACACACACACACATATACGAACACAATCGAGAGGGTGCTCCATAGCGCTAATGTGTGCTATCCAGTCATCCCTCTCACCACAGCGTATAGTTAAGTGTCATGCAGCCTCAGCGTACGCTATTAACTGCTTTCTAGGTCAAAGTGTGAATCAGTAATAAGCATCAGTGGCGCTCATGCAGCACCGTGTCTCTCAGCTTCCCGCCAGTGCAGGTAGATTGTTTTGATTCTCTCCACCATGATCAGAACAGGAAAAAAAAAAATCCATTTGGAGACGTGATTAGCATCGAGAAGCAAAAAAACTGTGTGTTTAAGTTCAGAGGGGCACATTTGTCTGCAAGGATGACTGGGAAGGATTTTCACGTGGTTTCAGTGTGTGTCTGTAACTGTGCACGTGTGCCCAATGGCGGTATGGTAGCGGCATCTAGCCAGTTGAGATCACTCACCAGTTCACACAATGTGAAAGCCGTTATCTGCATAATTAGGTATCAGGAACATAAGAAGGCCAGCGGTTGATATAACTGTGATTAAATGAATGCAAGTGATTTTTTTTAATCAATAAATAGCTTATTTAAAAAGTTAATCAATAATAAAAGTTATTCTTAATTGTAGCATGAATGGCTATTCGGATATATTACTATGACATGAGTTTATTTAGCTAGCTACAAAATTAAAGGAATTGTGCAAAGTGAGGAAATCACACAGAATTATTATCTGACGCAATTTTACAAAGTGTTTAGGTTTTATCTTTTTATTTTGATATAAGCCTGTGGCCCATACAGTTAACTCTCAATCGCTTCTCTGACAGCAGCAGTTAAATACATTCCAGTGAAACAGCAGACCCTCCTCTCTAAAACATGGATATATAGGTTGTGTGTGCAAGCAGCTTATTACGACTCATAGTATGCTTATTGTTAGGTGGCGACCTCTGGTGGTGGCAGTAAATATGACGGGAACAAATTAGGAAATCTGATGGCTTAGCGCCAGAGCTCTCACCCAGGATGCGCTGTTTTCATCCTCTGTTAAGCCAAAAATTAAGGTTGACTTAATTTAACATAAGGTAAGGTAACATAATGCAAAACAACGCAACACAATGCGATCTGTGTGTCTTTAGGCAGTGTTTGTTAACAGAAAGATATTTTTGGTTATAAAACGTCAATGTTGTGATTGCAGCTTGTTTACGCTGCCCTGAACTGGCCTGAAACATCAGGTCTTCAAGCAAGGATAGGCTTCATTGATATCTGCGCCCCAAAATAGCCCGAACATACAAACATGTAGCCTTGGAAGCAAGTGCTCCATCACACCTTTGGTGCCATGGTTGCTGACATTCCTCATACTGAAAGAATACAGTCTGTGTTTAGGTTGTCCTGCCTGTGCAGCTGTTCACAACTGCACAATCAGCCATGGATCAACCAAAACGCAGTGAACACTAAGTCTGAAGGAGTGACTTTATCTGAGGACATAAATTCACATTAAGAAATAGCTGCCATGAAAGAGTTGGTTGAAGAAAATACCACACTTGCTATGTGACACTATACTGTAACCTAAAGATACCTCATGTACCACATTTAATGTCATATAAAGAGCTGATATTTTGGCTTTTAATGTGCTTCCGGTACAGGTGTGCATTCAGCTATTTACGAAGGCCTTTCTGCTCACTCCTCTCCTGTCCTTGCAACTATTTCCTCACAGATATTACGTCAGAGACTTTTCATGTTGAAAATGAAAGCACTTGATTGACAGCCACGTCAGCCACATGGGGATTCCCTCCGCTGTTGTTGGGCTGGCCGCCCCCGGCAGTCTGTTGCGGGGCAGAAAACCCCCACAGATTGGAGAATGTCAATCAATTGCCATTATTATATAAAGGAGAAATTAAGCTCAGCATTGCACAGAGACTGTGTATAAGTCTGCATGTCAAATGTTACAGGCTTGTTTTGATTTGGATGTTGACTCAATTTTTGCTTTTCTATTTTAAACATTTTTCAAAATTATATGTATTTTTATTCCTTTCAGTAATACAAACCATTTAAAGATGACAACTATAAGGTTCATTTTCGAGTCATTCTTTTACTGGATGTTGCTGTATGAGCATTATTTAAAAATTTAGACAAAAATCGGCCCTTTTTATTACCTGATTTTGAATGGGACTTGACAGGCCTTCATCTTGACTTGGTTTGAACTCTTTTGGCAAACAGGAGTGAAAGTCTGTGTCTATACTGTTTATATTGGATTAATATGCTGTGTGCATCTGTGAGGATGACTCATATGGACGCTGCAAAAGAGCATGTGTGTCCCAAACAGCGCCGACTGACCAGGATTAAAAGAAGACACATTCCTTTTTTTTTAATTTCTGAAAATAGTCCTGACCGTCGAGGGCTGCATAAGTTGCCAAACTAGATCTTTTGGACGTGTCTGCTCCTGAAGACAGTGGTCTGTAACTTGAGTTTCAGAAAATCCCTGCAGGTCGGGTCGCTGTCAGTTCATAATGATTATAACACAAGCAGAGCACACAGTGTGACACTGAGACCTTCAGGGTGAGTTGCTGGACCACGATGACAAATAAAACCATCAATACATCAATCATCTACAGACTGACACTCTTTTAAAATTGGCCCCTTCAGTAGAGCAGGTGGAGGACTGGTGTTTGTGGAGAAAAAGAGGCTATATTCACGGGCTCTTTTTGCGTTTTGATGGTGTTTATGAAAATGTTACAAAAGCATCGTTTTAGGGCCAGATTTCACCACCATGTAGTTAGCTCTTAATAAGAGTCTGCGAAGAGAGCATCTGGTATAAAAACATACCTCTGTGTGATTTTTAGTCTAACTAAGTTTTGATAAAGTGCAGAAAATGAAATGTAGATGAAAAAAGCCGTTGTGCAGACAGGAGTTACAAGAGTGTGATGGATATATTGGCCGGCCTATATCATCTTCCTGTGTATGCTTATTACATATCAACCCAATCATCTGGCAATGCAAAGCACACATGGTTGAAACTGTTTCTCTACGTTTCAATTTATTCACTTCATGTTGTGTAAAAACACTGTGCTTAACGTCTGGTTAGATTTTGGCACAAATGGACAAAAGGATACTTATTTGTCTCTCCAGTCCAGTGCAGAGAGTATGGAAGTCTGGATGACAGACACGAAATGTAAGACAAACAAGTTGAATACTTATTGACTATCTCAATCTCAATTAGCTGAATAAATTAAAAGTTGAATTTGTTTTCCAAAAGAAACAGTGTTTATTTCCCCTGAAGATTCAGCATTAATCTCTATCGTCTTCCTTCTTAGGTGATTAAAACACTGCTCATTTTCACAAACACTTACACAAGAGGGTTTAAACTTGCTATTTAATTGAATTCCACACATCTATAAACCTTAGAAAAGTTTAATGGGCTTGGCATTAGCTGAACTCATCCTTAAATAAACTTTTAGTTTAATGTCCTTTTCAGAGCTGTAATTCCTTTTGCTCATGAGTCTTATCTTCAGCTAATATTTTTCAACCCGACCACAGTATAATATTATTAACTTAACGACTGCATTACCACTGACTGCCCTTTTATAAAATGGAATATAAATTTGGCCGACTCTGCTGCTCACTAATTTATTTTGATATCCAGACATACTGAGAGTCTGGCACTGAACTCATTCCATGTTAAAATGTTGATGATATAAAAAACACAAAAATTAAACAAAATTAAATATTTCACTCATGAAGATTAAAAGTCCTTAAAAATCCTAGTCAAACATTTAAACGCAGCAGGAGCCAAGTCTGTTTATTTTTCTCCGAGCTCAGGCTCTGCACACATAATGATGAAAACCTACTGTGCTGTGCAGAGGAGGTGTCTTAAGCAGGCAGATATCATTACTGCACATCAATTTATCAGGATTACATTGCCTTCCTTCTTGGCTCATTTCTCTGAATTGGGTTAAAATAGGTTGATATCCGCCATGAAACATTATTCTTACATGCCAAGTCAGCTGAAAGCCAGTTAAGTGTGAAGAAACTCATTTGAATTGCTCACAGAGCGGGCCCACCCATGCACAAAGGTTTTATATGAAATCCAGCAGGAAGCGTGTGTTATATGGAAATGACATGTCATGTTATCTAAGCTTGTGGTTAACTCTTCCGAGATGTGCCTCGTATGTGCATTTTGAACAGATTGTGGAAAGAATTAGGTAATATTTGAAAACGCCAGCGATTCTGTGGCTGGAGGGCGTTCATAAAATGTTGTAATATTCCAGTCACACTGATGGGACCGCCACTGCATAAAAATCCCATTCTAGCTCCATGCATGGCCATGTTCCCACTCTTTTAAATCAAAGCTTAACGTAAAAGGAATCATGATTAGGTTTTTGCAATCAGCTCCCTTCTAGCTGCACAAAGGCTGCGTGCACGAATCTGTCCCACAGCTCTCTGAAAGACAGCAGGAGAACAGAGGCTGGGCCTATAGCGCGTAAAGACGCTGTCCGTATCAGCCTCATTAGCTGAGTGGACAGAGCAAGATGGATAAAATGGAGAGAGGAAGAGAGGAAAAAGAGATAGGGATGAGCAAAGCGGGTCAGCATGCAAAAGAGGACATGAAATCGCTGTTGATGTAGATACATGTAGCAGATTATAACATCCAGATCAGCACTAAATCCAATTTGATAACACAAAAGAAATCTAGACACCGTGCAAAAAATTACAAACGGGTAATTTTTCTTGTCTTTGAACAAGTAAACAAATAACAGCCCTTATACCTGGGAGGCTTGACAAGGTCACACATGAGTTATATATCTTCATATAGCCATATATCCTCCAGGGTTCTTCAACTAATCCTAATTAATCCTTTAGGATAATTATGTTTTATCTCCTATGTGACTGCACAACCACAGCGCAGGGAATTGGCTCGTGCAGAATACTGCATATTACATTTTCACAGTTACACTATCAATATTAGTCATGCCACTCGACACACAATTGATGCATGTTTCCATCACTGGAGGGACTGACGGACGAACTGACGAACATCTGCACACACACATGACCTGTTACAACCACATTAGTCTCCTCTGGTATCTGCACTGTTTGTATGTCTGGCTAAATATCCATCATGTAGTGAACAGCATGTCAGCTTTGTTTCTATTTGAACACCAGATTTGAGTTTATCTAAAGAGTTTTTAAAATGTGTTTAAAAGTGTTGTAATATTCAGGATTGTCTTTCTTGCAACAGGGATTTTATAGAGCAACAGTGATATGTTCAGGCTGTGTCTATTGTAATCACAAATACAGTATCTTGATAATACCAGTACTAAAGTATTACTACAGTGAATTGTGATCTTTTTGGTTATTTAACGGTCGAACACTTTCAGACTCCCCCCATGCGTTTCCAAGTGGTACCATCGTTGTCGCGAAGACAGTTGGATTGTTTTCTGTTTTCCCACAACACAGTGTTCAATGCATTTGTTTCCAGATTTCCTTGAAGAAACAACCAACACAAATTCTGAAATAAGAGAGAAGAAAGACGACCCAATCAGCATAATAAATGTTAGTTAAGTACGCAAAACCAAGATGGGTTCCAACTCGATTTTTTCTCTATGTTGCAACTTTATGTTTCTTTAGGTTAAATTTTCTATTCTCTCTTGTCACAGTGCTGTCCTTATGACTTCTGACTTCTTGGTTATGGTCAGAAAAACATCATGGTATGGCTAAAAATATCTGTTATGGTCACCACAAACACGGCTAGGAATGGTCCGAGGTCTCCTTAAAAATACCTCACAGTTGGCGATCACCCAACTTCCTGTGAAATATATATGACTTTGTCAGCCAAACAGACTGTGGTGTCATGCTTACGACTGTTAAAATGCAATGGTCATCAGAAATATCCAGTAGTAGCATATCTAGAGCGTAAACCTCCAGCTACTTTTGACAATATTTATCCCTTCATAAGAATTGTTTTCCTGACATTTTAAATTCAAGCTCCTGCTCTGTCATTCTACTGTAATGGTAGTATTATCCAAAGTCCAGGTCAATTCAAAGGTCAAATCAGTCCATTCTGTCTGTTCGTAAAGGCCAGCTGTGGCCTCAAGGTTAGAGAAATGTCTTGTAACTGATCCCAGTTCAGTTATTCACTTCAGTTCACTACAGCTAAGGTGCCCTCGAGCAAAACAATCTACGTTCATTCAGCTGAAAGGAATTTGTGCCCAATAAACCTAATATATACTGGTAGTAACCATATATACTTGACAGATGCAGTAATTGTGTTTCACACACCGCCCAGACTCAAACCAACAGCCAACTGCCTTTATCTGACCACTCTGTTGCCTCTCGTCTGACCCGTTCGGCAGAAAAGTTGCATTGAAACATACCGCCTCGACTACTGCCCACTACACAGCAGCGTGTACGTTCTGCGCTTGCGCAAGATCCAATCAGCCTCCTTAACATCGGGTGCCGCTAGTCTCGTACCAATAATCCAAAACATGAAAACAGGAAATGACAGCACAGAGTGCAGACCATCGTCACTTCCGCCCCTCCCACACACCACGCTGATTTGCTAGCACACCGCCAATCAGAATGGTCATTAAACAGCTAGCACACAATCAGAGTATCCAATGGCGTCCAATCCTCAGACCGCCAACACTCTCAGACTTTGCAAAACTTTGCAAGACGGTTCCAAAAGCTTCCAACACAGCTGAACACACCGAACAGGTTTGTTCCCGAACTCGTCCGAGTCTCCCCAAACGTTTCAGATGTCCAACGTCTGGGCCAGTGTGTTCCTGCCTTAAGGGAACAGCATTTGTGCTGCACCTTCATAGGCAGCGATAGGGCTCAAAATATTTGGTTTTAATTTGAAATAACATCAAAGAGAAAAAAATGAGACAGTGCAGCTTTAACACTGCTGCTTCGTACAGAAAATGGAGCCATAAGATGTAAGTCACGAAGCAGGATTCAAATGTGAAGTTGATTGACAGCCGAGTGACTTTGCTTTTGTTTTGCTCCCTGAACTCCCCGACTCAGTGTGTGTGTCTGTCAGTGCATCCTGCCCAAATGCTCTGCAGAATATCCGCCATTATTAGACTGTGTTATCTTCTGTTGACACACACTGAAGTGTGTCTTCCTCCAGAGTGTTTACATGTTTGTCCAGCAGATGTGTGTAAAAGGCTCGACTGTCTGCGCTGCCGTGTTCCTCCGGAGCTCCCCCGACGCTCCCCTGCTGGGTTTTTCAACCGAGCGAGAGGTCTGTCTCATCCCACTGATTACAACTTCCTGTGTGTGTGTGTGTGTGTGTGTGTGTGTGTGTGCTCGGCTTTGTTCATCAGTATGTCAGTCAGTTTGAATTTGGTCTTTGTGTCCTGGTGGTGTGTATCACTTTTCACGTGTGTGCATGTTGATTTTGTTTTTTTCTGCCCGTTTGTGTCAGCATCATTTTCGCTTTCCGTCTGACTTCTAAGACACATACACACACACGCGTGCACACATACACACACACACACACACACACACACTAACACACTTACACTTTATCATCTAATGGCGGCTAAAGCCAACTACTAAGGTCTCTTGTCACTTCGCCAGTCTCCCTCTCTCTCTCCCTCTCTCTCTCTCTCCTCTCTCGCCACATACAAGCAAACACACACACACACACCAACACACACGCCCCAGTTCCCCCTGTGGCTGCCTGATTGAGGTTTCCTCGCCTCACCCTTTTAGATTTACTGTAATCGACAAAGGAGGGAGGAAGGAAAGAGAAGGAAGGGAATATAAAGTTAAAGGATGGAGGAGCAAAGAGGGGATGGGGGGGATGATTGAGTGAGAGAAGAGAGGGTTAGGGAGCTGTGCAGGGAGGGAGGGAGGGAGGTGATGAGGAGCTGAGAGAGGTGGTGAAGGAGGGTGGAATAAAGGTATGAGGCATCACGACTGGGAAAATGAAGAAGGTTAGAAGGAGAAAGGAGTCGAGAAAGACTGATAAACAGAGGAGGGAATAGAAGAAGTGGAGGAACAGGAGAAGGAGAGAATCTCTGAGGGCACAGAGGACAGAAAACATCTCCCATTAAACGGAGATTACAGCTTCTGCCGGTCCTGAGTGCAGCGCGACTTTACAACCTCTGCCGTCAGCCGCTGATGATATAACACCCACTTTTAAAGATCAATTTGTCACTTTTCATCTCCTCCTACACCTCATTCTTCTCCTCCTCTTCCACTGAGGCTGAGGGCAGAGATGCCAGAGGAGGAGGAGGAGGAGGAGGAGGAGGAGGAGGAGGAGGAAGGAGCAGGAGTTGCAGCTCCATCGAGAGAAAGAGATGAGAAAGATGTCTTCTATTTACGAGCACTTTTGATGATGTCACACGCAATAAATCCTCCCCTCCCCCATGCATGGCTTCCTGTTCTTGCAATAAAACACACACACACACACACACACACACACACACACACACACACACACACACACACACACACACAAGCAGACTGAATCAATTTCTCATTTGTCCCCATTTTACTCCCTCGTGATAGGCGCTGGCCAGTGTTGGTTCAGGGACTCCAGCAGTCTGCAAAGTGCTTCTGTGGTGGTCCAAACCAAAAAGAGGAAAGGCTCCATTTTACTTTGACTTTATTGTTCAAGGACCAGACAGGTGTTTTTGCAGATTTCCAACCTTTATCTTCAAGTCACTGTTTTCCATTTCATAAAACTGACTCAGTCATTGGGGATAATTCCATTATGAATTGACTTTAGTGGTATTGTATCGACATTTTGATCACATCTCAGGTCGCTGCTGAAGGTTGGCTATTGTTGGGCCTGTCTGTGAGCAGTGTGCACCGTTGGCTCTGGTTGGCCCTTGTCAGCTCTTGTCGGCGGCTGGTGATAGGTAGAGTTATTTCCTCTTACGTGGGCGCAGAATGTACAAGCTAGTTGGCCGCCGGCCGTAGTCTTTGCGACATGTTCAAGCATGCGCGCAGATGGCACTAGGGACGGGGGGATATGACCCCCTCAGATTCATAGTGACCCCGATCCGTCCCCCCCACTGTCCCTACATGAAGCAACAAACATCGCCGGTAAAACAGAGGATTAATGTTCCATTAGTTAGACTAAATTACATTGCAGCGCACATTGAGAGCCCGGCGTTTGTGTGCTACGACTAATGGCGCGTTCCAGTTGTACACGAATGTCGGAATTTCTGATCTCCAAGTCAGAATTTTAATCAGAACCCCCCGCGAAGTCGGATCTCCAACTCGGAGAGTCGGATTAATCTCACCAGCCCGACAGAATTCATGCTATCTGCTACTCACGTAAACAGTAGTTACATGTTTTGTTGTACGTTTGTAAGGCTGGGAAGCGCTGGGAGCACTCAACTTTGGGGTTACGTTGTTCCGAGCTCCAAGTTCCGACTTTCAGTGTAAATTGAACACACCATAAGGCACGACTCTCACTCCCCAGGGTCCTAAAGAGGAACTGTAGCTGCGCCTGTGCCTGTTGCGGTGATCAGACCATTGTCTACTATGACAGAGTGGGTGATTTCAGTTCAAATTATTATCATTTCAAATGTGAATTTCATTTACAGTATACATACTTATTTTTATTTATGTAAATATGTTGTTGTTTACACTTCTGAGTTCATACACAAATGTTTAAATAAAACATATTTTGCATAAGGCATGAAGTTTTGGTGGGTGATAACAAATAACAGTTTCATCATGTATGGCTAGTGTTGATCAGGTCGGCCTTTGTTTAACATGTTCATTGTTGTTTATCCATGATTTCAAATAAGAATTCTCCAATGGCTTTTTAGTGCAAACCATTGGCCCTTAGGCTATTACGAGAGTAACTACTTGAGCGCTAGTTAAAGCCCAAATTACACAAAAATAACTTATTGAATTGAAATAATTTGCTGACAGTTTGGTCCCCCCCAGTTCAAAAATTCCATCTGCGCCCCTGTGTTCAAGTGCAGCTTTTTGGCTGAGACACAGACAACGTAAGGTAATGCGTCACATAGTTTATCACCAGATAGGTGTGGCTCGATGCTTGGTGAGGGAGTGACATCTGGTAGGTCTATTGGTGAACCACATTAGCAAGAACACTGCTAACAAACTAGTGAGCCGGGTACATGTTAGTGCTAGCCAGTCACTCCAAGCCACTTGGCTTGCTCACTGTCAGGTATCAACCTAGTTAAAACTAGCTCAGTCGCTAACAAGAAAGATGTGTTGATGATCACTGCTGGATGTGGTCACATGTTGTACATGTAGTCACACCCAGCTGCTTTTGAAAAGGCTTGTTGTTACGACTACAGGCGGGTGCAATTAATATAATTTGCTTGTGTGCACTTCCACTTGAATCCACATGATTAGAAGTTAACCAGCCAAAGCATTCGAAACACCCAGCATGTTTTTTTTCTTATATCCTGGTACAGACTGTTAGCACTCTCTCCAGATGAGCCTTCGTCTTCTTTCGGGCCCTGACATGAAAAACTTTGGGGACTTCTGATCTATGACGGACATTTCAAAGGCTCAAAGGGTCGTGGATGACAGCGACGAGCGTCCCCTCGGTGTCAAGTGAGACGACCTTGCTCCTCACTGTACAAAACAGACAGAATACAATTTCACAGCCTAGATGGGAGCAGATAGAGTGTGAGTTTCTCCTCAGAGCGCAGAGTGAGAGAGAGGGAGAGACGTGAGATAATAGCCCACAGCTAATCCACTGCGTACTGAAAACTCATTACTGCTTAAGAAGAAATCTGGAAAAAAAATTGCTCCCCAAGACGGAAAGAAATACTCTGCTTAAGGTGAAGACCTTGGCACAATCTGCCTGGGTTTCCTCATGTGTGAAATTTCTTTTATGCACAGTTCAGCGGACTTGACTCGTTGTCTTTATTGACGAGGTGCTTTGTACGCTGCTCCCCAGGACTACAACTAACACACTCACCAGCAGTGAACCACACACACACACACACAGATTATATGATGAACACACAGCTACTATACCTGATACAGAGACAGGCAGCCTTGGGGACACATACCTGTGTGTTTTAGCTGCTTAATGACAATTTCACATACTTTTTTTCTGACAATTTTTTAACACATATTAGCAGCTGAACAGTTTCATAGCTTCTGGTAACTATTGTTTTCAATTCATTTCTGTACCATATAAAAGTCTGTAAGCAGAGTCGTAAAAACCACCATTGCCAGATGTACCACAATTATGATTTTTGTACGATAACTTTGTTCACTGTGCGATGTACAATCAACAATGGCATGATCACGAAAGCAAAACATGGATCCTCGGTCTCACGTGACCACTTTACAGCCAATCATGCTTGGTGTAGGGCTCATTCTAAAGTGACTTCAACTTTTTCGCTAAGGTATAAAATGTTCAATTGGAGTTCATTTAATTGCACCAGTTAGCCCAGTTATTTCTTTTTTAAATATGTTAAATTAAAAAATGTAAAAAAAAATCACATTTTGGCATATTTGCACTCATGGTTTAGACTCTAGTTTATCATTTCCCATCTGGCAACGTTGCTCAAAACCTTTTTTGTTGCTTTGTCACAAATGTAAATTAAGTCTGCTTACTATTTTGTCAAAGGTACATTTTGGCCTCCTGGAAAAAAAAATGTACACTACATTCCCACAATGATCATCACAGACCTGATGGCTAATACAACTCAAGAAGGTTTTTTCAGTCAGCTGAGTAGTTTGTTTTGAATATTGGTTGGTTGCAATGTAGGTGTATATGTGTTAACTCATGCAAAATGACTGTTTTGGTCCTTTTTAAAATGAATTGCATTCCCATTTTGCATCATATCCTACTGTTAATATCTTACACATCCCTTTGAATTCTTATACAATATTATCAATTTAAAGGCTAACTGTAGAGGTCATAAACGTTTCATTTTACAACAACTACAAATCAAATTCCCGAGAGTATCAGTGTAATCTATGCATGAAGTTAAATGTTCTTAGTCGAAAATATATATATATATTTTAAAGGATCTAGAGCTGTCCTAGAGAAGTGTGTAATCATTTCTAAAATAATAGTCTGTAATCCATGTCCAAATGCATTTTGTTTTGTGCGTTTTTGAATTGTCCAGCACACCCTCAGTGGATGAGGACAGAAGGGGAGTAATCAGGCCTGTCTTGTCCTGTGAGAAAATAAACATTGTAAACAGGAAGTAAGCAAAAACACTGCAGCAGCACTGTGACATCACTGAAATAATGAGAAACAGCTGTCCAACTGACAACATGACGAGCTCAGTCAGCATCATCCAAAAATACCACCATCGAATATGTTTACAGCGGTGCTGAGTTTACACCAGAAGTCTCACACTGGACAGCACTTTTAATGAGGTGAATGAAGGAGATAAGGTGGTTTCATGTCCGTACCTGGATACAAAGACACCGTACAGAGAAGCTGGAACTTCACGTTCAGCCGCTGTCTAATGAAGTGGATCCTGTTCTTCCTCATCCTTTAACATCTCTACCTGCTGCACTGAGCGGATTTACTGTGACATACCGTCAGATCTGCCTTCACCTCCAGAGGAAGCACTGCCGACTGCATGTACACGCTACATTAAGTCACGTAATGGAGAACAGGTAGTTGAGAAGTGTGTGTGTATATGTGTGTAGCTTGGCACAATGACAGAAACTCCTCCCATCTGTTTCAACACTATTGTTTTCTACTCAGTGATCAGGTAAGTCTGAGAGAAGTGATCAGTGTTTGG
This sequence comes from Lagodon rhomboides, assembly GCA_039737535.1. Taxonomy (NCBI): domain Eukaryota; kingdom Metazoa; phylum Chordata; class Actinopteri; order Spariformes; family Sparidae; genus Lagodon; species Lagodon rhomboides. The sequence continues at coordinate 30,041,756 of CM077794.1, read as the reverse complement.
TGCTACACCTAAGGTTCTACATAGAAATGTTTACTTTTACCCATTCAAATAGCCTGTTGTCATTAGGGCTTCAGTTTTAGCTTGTATTGTATTAGATACAAGTATCAGAGTTTGAGCTATGCAATGACATTACACTAAATTAAAATCCTAAATCATACTGATTTTGGAGAATATTTTGGTGCACTGAATCAAACTGGAAACTGAGCATAAGTAACAAATAGCAATTTGTGTGTGACGATTGTTTGGAACAGGCTTAACCATACAGATCACTAGGGGATTGGTGCTTTACACTTTTGGAATGGTTTAAGAAGTTTCTATAGATGTTTCTTTGGACATCATCTTTCAAGATTTGACACTCAAACAGTCAGTGAAATATACCTTCAAGTTTATTGCGAAAAATCCCTGTAACGCCCGCCAATGTAATAATGTCCACAAACATAATAAACCACAAACGTAATAAAAATCTGCAGCATTTAATGTAATAAACCCACAAATACATTTTCCACAAACGTAACAGCCGCTGCCTACTACAAGCGTAACACGTGATTTCCCACAAATGAAAATCTTCATTGTAATAACTTCCCACAGATGTAATAATACAATGAATAATGATCGTTGTGGTTGTTGTTTGTTTGTTTGCCTGTACACCTACTAATACTACTGACCGTGGGTGCAGAATCCAGCACCCAACACACAACAACCACAACGACCATTATTCATTGTATTATTACATCTGTGGGAAGTTATTACAATATAACTCTGAAACCTCTGACAAGCTTAATGTGATTCCTTCCTTTTTTTCATTGTAACCATGGTAACCATATTACGCATCGGGTGCGTGCCTCACGGCCTCACGCACTAGTACCTCGGATGCTGACTATGGCGACCGGCGGCACACCTGCAGCTGCTGCTGTACCATTTGTGATTCCATTTGGTTCTAAAAGCTTCAAACAGGACGGCACCAACAAAAGAAGCGCTGACTGCAAAGTCTGCGGTACCCGAATCAATAGGGGTGTCACGATTCTCCAAATCCTCGATTCGATTACATTTTCGATTCTAAGGTCACGGTTCGATTCGATTCTCGATTTTTACATGTATTTTTTTAAAGCACAGGTTGCTATGCCATTTTAGGCTAGACTTTTATGTAATATAATATCTTAACTTTTATTGACAATGAACCACACTACATTGTCGAATTTAAAACATTTATTAATAATATAATGTAACAATAACTTATATCTTCAGTCAATTGGAAACTTAAACAAATTAACCTGCCATCTAGTTTCTCTTTTGTAACTGCAGTCTTCCTCACAGAAGATGACATTCAAGTTCACAACAAAACAAACAAAAAAATAAAACAGCCATGTCCATAGTCTTCTCTGAACAATTTAGTGTCTTAATAAACTATTTCCAAACAGTTGAACATTTACCACACAGATAATTGTTGCAAGAATGGTGTAGCCCCTTTCAGGAATAGTAATTTAAAAATCGAAATCGTGACACCCTTACGAATCAGGGATGCTGGATCCACCACATCAAATTTCATCAGGCAATTGAAAACTCACCCGGATAGGTCAGCCACATTAGCGCATATGGACGGTTAGCTTAGCATCAGCTATGTACGATTCATTTGCTTGCTACTAGCTTTGTAATTGAATATTTGAATAGATGAGTGAATGTTAGTTTGCTTGTCGCACTTGTTTGCATTGAGTGGTGTTGACATGACGTAAAAAAAAAAAAAAAGTTGGGTAACGTTAATCATCTACATTCCGCTGCCACCATCTACCGGCTAACGTTAACCATAGAAAAATACATAGTTATACTGTCGGCTTACAGGCAGGTTACAGGTTAACTGTTGACCACGTAACGTTAATGTGACAGGTTTACCAGGTTACCATGACACTGAGTTTGAGTGAGAGGATGGAGGAATGTGTGTAGCTAACTATGACTGAGATTGGATGATTAGTTATTATTGCATGACTAATAATGTTAGATTTACAAGATTACAAGATTAGAAGATTACTTTATTTGTCACATACAGAAGTCACAGAGTAACATGCAGTGAAATGTCTCCTGGTTACTCCTAGACCGGCCTTATGAATAGAATAAATAAGATAAATATGAATAAAATCAAACTAATATGATGTAAATAATGTAATTAAATGTAATCTAAATAATGTAATCAGAAATGAAAATATGTGCAAGGGTGTGTGTATGTGTGTGTGTGTGTCAGGCTGAGTCCTGGTGGTGGGGGTAGTGGTCAAGTTGAGTTCTGGTTCAGGAGTCTAACGGCCTGAGGAAATAGCAATATTTTCCTGTTACCCTGAGTTAGTCTATGTCAACCCTCTCTATAATGAGAAATAAAAGATTGATATATAGCCTGCAACATTAGTTTAGATCCAGCTCTTCTCTCAGAAACATGTGGTTCCAGATGTGTTTTGCTACACATAAAAATGTTATAGCTATATCATCCACATCTTATTACTATAATTAACAGCCTAATTTTCCATGTTGTTCATCTACAGGTTTTCTGAATTCAACAGAGTGAAAAACAGTGGTCAGTGGCAGTGCAGAGGGACAGAGCAGCCTGGACTCTTTCTTAACAAGACCAGGTGAGCAGATATACAGCCAGGGCCAACCAGGTCCCAGGCAGAAGGCCAGTACTGAATCCATCATACAGGATCTCATCATTTCATGCAATCTGCCTCTGTCTTTGATTGACAAGCTATAATCATCATAACAAACCATCATCAGTACTGATACTGTATGCTAATAGATACAGGAGTGATAATTATACAGTAAATGCTTTGAATGTCTTAGATAGCTGTGCAGTAATCTTAGTAGACCGGATAGCAGAGGATGACAGAAGGCTCATTACAGCCAGAAGAGACATACAACTTTTATTTTTTAGAGACTTGAGACTTGACTTGGACTTGCAAAAAAAAAGACTTGTGAACATCTCTGAATCCTGCACACTGAACCTTTTAAGAGAGTTACATCGGATTCCTTTGACCCCGAGGAGCACAAAAAGCATAAACAAAACAGCAATAATAAAACGGATATAATGTTTAAAATAGTAAATTACTTAAACAAGAAGTTTCAGGGGCTTTACTGCTCATAAATACTCTATATTTCTGAGGATCACAGAGGAATTTCAGTGCAGATGCATCAGAGTCGGATCATCTCCTGCGGAAAGCGGCAGCAGCAGACCTGGGATGGATTCCCGCTCTGCAAACATTGACTCAGGGAGCCCACAACAGACAGATCGCCAAGCTGTGTCTCTGCTGTGTGAAAGCCATTTCGGTCTTTTCACCTTCCACTGCACCATCTGCATATTCACACATGATGACAACTTCATATTCCTTCAAAAAATCCATTACTCTGCTATGATAATCTCATGTCCGGGGAGTCGTGGCAGCACAAGCAATTAGAAAAGCATGCACATCACATGCCTGCATGCTGGAATGAAATCACTGAAGATTAGATTGTGCCTTGATTATATTTTTTTCCCCTTCAGGTGGAAAATGTGTGCTCAGCATGTCGAGATTAGAGTCCAGTCAAGAGGCACCTCCACAGCCTGATTAATGTACGACAGAGCCGCGGCGGAGACCTGTTTAAACACCTCTTTGTAACCAGGTGGCACTCACTGGAACATGAAATGCCCCTTTGGCCATAATAACGGCTCAGTCAACGTTACAAATCAGCAGCCTGTTACAGTAAGCTGTGTGCTCAGTGTGCCCCAGGGGCCAAACGGCACCGCCACCCAAACGCATTCAGGAGAAAAAGGAATGAAAGATGAATTGACCGCCTCCACCGCAGCTGCCTCGCACTGAATAATGATGTGTGACTTCAGTGAGTCAGCGACAGAAGTTTGGAGAAAAATAAAAGAAACACAAAACAGGTTGATCTTACCTCCCAACGCTTGTTTCATAACGAAGTTCATGATGATGGCTTTTAATTCCCTGCCTTCCTTATCCAAGCGATGTTACATTCACTAGAGACGGAAATGTAGAAGTCCTGTGTTACCAGATCTGGAAGAGAAAATCACAGAAAAACAGTGGTTTTCTTTAAGAAAAATCATTAATCTTCAACTTCATCATCAGGAGAAGCAAAACCTATTGATCCTGCAAACAAGTGGTAGGATGAGGTCACTAAAAACTCACTTTAAATACTACAATCACGCTCCTTATTAAACATTTACCAGATATATTAAACAATCATTTATCAAATTATTATATTTAGCTCCAATTACAGGTTGCACGTGCCAACAGTCACGCACAGGCTCGTGGACACAGTGTTTTTGTGTCCGGCACGTTTTTCTCCAATGCGCCAATTGAAGGACGCCAAGGTCAATGGTTCACACACAACCCATCACACCTCTCACACCCGCGGACCCAAACCGGCGGCTACGGCTCCTCATTCACTCACAAATGTGGCGCTTATTGTAAAGGATCCCTGTCAGGCTGTGACTGGCGGCGGGAGGCGTCACGACCACCGGTAATAACCTCTATCCGCCCGCGAGCGAGGCGACTTTTGAGAAAGTGCACGGTGCGAGTCCCGGAGCCTGGCAGGACGGGTCTGCTGTCGTGCATGTGTGGACCCCGGAATAAACCAGTGCTGTGCATTTTTCCTGATCATGTGGTAAAACTTTCCATCCTCCATTGGAGGGTCTTTGGAAACAGCCATCCCACTCCGGCATCAGAAAAACCGTGCCGTGCGTTAATGAGGCGACAATGCGGGGCTGGCGCGTGCGTCTTTACGGCTACATATGCAGTGAACGTGAAAAAATCGACCTCATTGTGAGGTGTGTGTGCAAAGGCGCAGACACGGTAGAATCGCAGACACACACACATGCACTTCCTTGTTGGATCGGAGGGCTGCAGCTCTCAGCACCGCCGCGGCTGGACAGCTCCCCGCACCAAAAACCGTGCAATCGCGCCGAAACAGCCGCATCAAAGCATCGATTTACCTCCGTCTACCGGCTGGCTGCTGTCCTCCTCACACACTCACACACCGAGCAGGGATCAGGGAGCAGAGCTTCAGCTTCAGCACCCTCCGACACCAAGTTCTCCTACAGCAGGCAGCGGCGGCAGCGCGGGCTCGTCTGACTGCGCGTCCCTCGCATCTCCGGCTCCCGGGGCTCGGGAAAAAAAAGGACGTCCTTGGTGCCTCCTCCTGCCTGCCGCTTCGTCTTCCTGCACACACACACACACACACTCACACACTCACGTAGAGAAGGAGGAGGAGTAGAGGGGGGTGGTGGTGGGTGAAGCTGTTGCCGTTTACACCGTGATGGGAAGCAGCGCCTGGATCACATGGAGGGATGGAGGAGAAACGTCCCGCTCACGTCCTCCGGGGACAGGGATAGGATAGGAACGGGAGTGGGGGACAGATGCTGTCTTTGTTTCCTGCGCTGTCTTATTTAACGTGACACACATTTTGTTTGTGATGTTCATCTGAGGTTCCTCTCATAAAGAAATTCTGTATTTCCTCCACAACACAGTTCTTTATTTCAATTGACTTGTTCCTTTATAATGTCCCTCTCCACATCAGGACATCAGGACATCAGGACATGTCAGCTCTGTGCACAGATTCAACAGACAGCTCTTCCTCCTGCTCAGGTCCATTTCCCCCCTGATGCGACCTGCAGGCCAAAACCTGAACCTGTACATGTCCTGTTCAGGCTGAGGTTGTCTCTGAGCATGCCCAGGGAGCGAACACCACAGGCAGACACGTCCAGCGGCAACACACACATTTTTAACCCTCGCTTCACTTTCACTAGGATTTCATAATCAGCGCCCTGTTTCGTTAAAAGCGCTACTAGACGACTTTTCAGCTCTCCCCCTCCTAGTGTTTCTCTGTGGTATTACTGTCGGCACCGCTGAGGCCGCGTTAGCAACATGGCTACCACTAGCAGCCTGGCTAATGTCTAAAGCAGGCCAACCACCGGGCCGGACCACTCCATCAGGGCTGATGTAATTGCCAACAGAGACACTAAGCAGAAAAAAGTCAGCTGAATATATGACAACAGCTACATTTAATTATTTTTTTTGGTGACTGGGGATGCAAATGCTCCGAGCTCCACCCCACCCAGTCCATCAGAAAAATGATAGCTTCATATCTGGTCTGAGTTGTCAAAAAGGTTGGGAGCCCCTGGTCTAAAACAAAACACGTAGGAATCACAATTTGGCCAGGTGATGGCCATGATGATCAGAAAAAAAAACAGCATCTAGCAGATTTTAATATGTTTTATTTTTCAAAATTGGATCAGGCTGATGAAAGGGAACTGTTGGGCCCTGGCAGATGTTTCCCTCTGCACAGTGCCATTCTGAAATGAAGTCAAACTCAGACTGACTCTGTAATCCAATCTATAGAACGGGTTTACAGGGCTCTCCATTGATTTTACACATGGAGATCTGTTTACTTCTGCACAGCCCGTGGAACAGTTGTATGGTGTTGTGTCTGAGAAACTGACTCATCCTGGGCTTCCAGACAAAGATTTTGTAACAGAGAGCCTGCAGCACAAACTGCATTTGTGGATTCCACTTTATTTGCAGCTTGACCAATCCTGGAGGCTAAGAGGCTGGATATCCTGGTCTCCGTTACATCAATTTGGACTTCTGTTTTACTAAATTGTAAATGTATCTTCTCCAAGGCAGATGGTTTAAAAGATTTAACGTGGCTTTCTTGAGTTCGACCGGCTTTATACTGAAATAGGTCCAGTTGCAGAGAGTATTCATACTGACACTGTCTGATATCAGATATACCATATCTACTTGTTTCACCACTTGAAATTAAAAAACATGGAGACCCTTTTTATGGCAGCGGCTTTACAATGGAATAAAGAACATCTCGTGTATGTTTGGAAGAAAAATAAAAACCAAAGCTTTTGTTGAGTTTGAACCTTGCTTGTCAAAAAAAGGTCTACATGACGTAAAGAACATGTTTCTACCCAGTGAATGTTATGATTTCATAAGCTTGTTTTATTCTTTAATGACGCTTGAGCCCCTTTTGTTCCCAGTTCAGAACACTTATCTGGATCTTGCGTTCAGGGAGGTTTAACCTGTACAGCTGATCTTTTCTTAAACTTCATCCTGACAGATGATGTGTTCTGCAAATTTATGCAAAGCTGGAACACCAAATTGTCACATCTTACACCCTTTGAGCTGCTCCTAATTTAGCACCCCATTCAGCATTTGCCAATGTTCTCTGGTTTGTATGATTTGTATGTAAAATCGTGCCAACATCGAGCCCTTCACTAGTCAGCTGTGTGGCAGGGACTTGACATGTTCCCTGGAATTAGGCGCCATGTAGAGAATTTTAATCCCCCGCTCTCATTTTATCTCACCTGTTCACTTCATTTGAGGAGTCTCGATAGCAAAAGGTTCAACAGCTTGCCAAACGCACGTAATTAGGCTTCCTCAATTTTCTCACCAAGGTATTTTCCCCCAAATCCTGTGGCTCAGACGGAGATAAAGTCGAGTCAATTCAAACAGGTTTTAGCTCTGCAGCCGAACATACATGAAGCTTGAGTTCAGCTGCTAAGCTGAGTTCACAGATAAAAAATATGCTATAAAGCCAAAGGGTGCTGCAGAGGTGTGTGCAATGTGTTTTATTTAAAGCAGCAGAGGACTAGATTTACATATCCAGAGTTTTAGTCTTATAAAATAGCAGGACTGTAGCAGAGAAGGGATGAGGCTCATTGTGTCATGTGTCAAATAAATTCCAGTCCAAATGTCTTTGATTCTTCACGTCAATTGTAAGAAGCTAAAGGGAAACTCAAGAAGAGCAAACGTAAAATGTGTTCGTATTGCCCTGTCCAGATGAGGATTCAGCGGTGCTTAATCTTTCCTTCGTCCTCTGGTCCCTTTGGTTTCTTTTGACATAAAAGAGCAACTGGGAGGATTAGCAGAAACACATTGTTCATGTCTCGCTGATGTCACCCTTCAGAATTTCTGGAATTCCTTAAACTCAAGGTGACCTCTGCTTTTCATTTTATACAAACCTGCTGAGTGCAGCTTTCATACAGGCCACGCACTTTCCTTTTGTCTTGTTCTGGGTACAGAATAGAAGAGAATATTCCTTTATTGTCACTATACACATGTACAGTGAAATTGTGAATGGCTTTCTCCTCAGGTCAAGTAGAAACAAATAGTGCATGGTGACTATGGTGGTAGAGGTGGTGACTATTATCAGTGGTCACTTAGTCTAGATCAGATGACAGTTTATTTTTAAAGCACCGAGAGAGAAATTAGGTCATGCCATGCCAGCTCGCCTGGAATTATTAGTCATTTAATTTCCTTGGAGAAATTATGTAAAAACTTCTGTTAAATTCATGGGACCTTGCAAAATCCTCAGCCCAGTCGCTGAAGATTAGTGTTGTTTTTGGCGGCCTGTTTTACTTTTAGTTTTAGTCTAGTCTTTGTGTCAAGCTATCATTTTAGTTTTTATTAGTTTTAGTCACGTTCATACTCCTTTTAGTCATGTCAAGTTTCAGTCGACTAAAAGTCTGAGCATTTTAGTCTTATTTTAGTCAGAATTGTCCATGACTATTTTAGTCTAGTTTTAGTCGAGGAAAACTGATGACATTTTAGTCTAGTTTTAGTCAAAGATTGTATTTAGCCAAACCCATTTTACAATTCAAACAAGGTTATCCTATTATTATATTATTGCAGTGGACCTAAAATCACACAAAAATCATAAAATCCGAGTAGGAAAAAGTTAGGTTTTTTACTGTGAAATGTCACAAATCTCTCAACTCTCAAAACTCACTGTCACTAACGCTGTCAGTATCGCTGTCCCTCTTCGCCACCATCCCTCCCCACAACTTCCGCCTGTTCCCCAGCAACCAAATCACGTGATTTGCCATATAATTTTGTGATTGGTTGATGTGGTGGCTTTTTCCACCAATAGGAAAGGGGGTATCACGTGTTTTTTTTTTGCTTGCAAGTGCTTCCTGTTTGCGGAAACGTTACTGAGAAAAGTCCGTTTTTACCGTTTCTTCCTGCAACAAACACCAAACGTAGCGGCAAAATTCGCGAAAAAGCGCCGCGTACATTATTTATCACAAGTCCGGTTTTACTCGTCCTATCAACACAATTTAAAAACTGGTATATAGTTTGAAGTCCGCACTTTCGCCACAAGTTGAAACTGAGAATCAGTGAGGCTGCATCTCGCTGCTCCGTCGTCTTAAAGCGGTCACGTGATTTGGACGCGCCGGTGCGTCCGTCGAGCCCAGAGGGTTAAGGATTTTTGTTATAACATTTCGTCTCGTCTCGTTTTGGTCAACGAAAATGAAGACACATTTTAGCATAGTTTTTATTTTGTAAACCACATTTAGTCTCGTTTTTATTCGTCTACAATATTGCATTATATATTTAATTATCGTTATCGTCACATGACCAGCATTTTCGTTGCGTCTCGTCTCGTTTTCCTCAGGTGATAAAGGTTCGTTGACGACGATATTTAGTCATAATTTTCGTTGACGAAAGCAACACTACTGAAGATAAAGTGTTAGCAGTTCACATTTTCTGCAAACCAAGAATAAGTCCATGTGTACACAATGTGTCGTTAGACTTTTGCATTTACTCCCTGCCTGTCGTGTCTGGAAGAGGAGGAGACAAACCAGTGATCGAGACCTGTGAGGAGACCTCAGAACAATTTAGAGCCATGTTTTTGGCAACAAAACCAGAAATTTGCAACATGTTTTCATTTAAACAGTTGTTGCAGATTAATAATAATGAAACTGATAACAATAAACCACCTAATGAGTAATCTTGAATTGTCAAAACTAATATTGCCACCAGTTTTCACAACTAAACTTTGATATGGGTTAGTATTAATGCAGTTCTATCGTATCAAGAAGTTATTTGATCCTGCATTAAAAAATAATTGCCAGAGATCAAACAGCTTTGGAGCTAAAAAAAAACCACACACTTTTTTTTTTGCCATCATTAAGCAGTTTGATGGATTAATGAGATCATGTAGCCCTGCTTGATTGGAAAAGGCTGCAGAGGAAGAAGCCAACCATTACAAGACAGGCTCCACTAATGGAAAAGTTGACATTTCATTTTGAGCTAATTTGGTTACTGTTAAACATTCTGCAACGACTATTTACACGAATATAGTTGCAAATGATATCAATGTTGTTGTTTTTTTAAAGTTCAGTACAAAATTGCAACCGAATCCAGTGAAAAATAAGCAGCTGGTGAGGCTGAGAATAAACCAAGAATCACAAAGGGCAACACTTAAAACAATCATTACTAAAAATGTTTGGCTATAGAATTATGTATGTCAATTTTTATTTTAATTCAATTCTATAGGCATCACTAACATGGACTTGGTATGGAATGTTCCATATGCAAAAAATCACATACACAACACATGTAAAAAGTGTCCCAGTAGTCTCAGAAACAGGTCTCAGTCTAGATGTGTGCACGATCCTGTAGCTGCTCTTCATTCATTTCCATTAGCCTCACCTGTCAGACTGCAGCACTGCCGGTCCTACAGGTCGTTCATGTCTCATCAGGACGACTATTGGCTAAAGTAGAGGTCATCTGCATCCAGCACATCCACAAGTCTCCACACGTCCCCTCCATCAGCCTCTGAGATGACTATCGATCAGCAGCTGAGATCAATAGCAACTCACATTAAGAGATTTTTTTTCAGTATTGTGCTGCCAATGGAACTTGGAATTAGTCTGATTTGATTATGTCTCCTGATCAATTTTAATGATCAATAACAGTGTAATGCATAGAGCGTGTACGCATGTCTGATGTGTAGCGCTGCAGCTGTGTGACCCTGCGGAATTAAGCCTGAAGAGGTTTCGGGTTTGAACATTGTTGAAAACATTTGTTATCAGTACACAACAGCGCCTGCTGTTGCTAGTGTGTGCCAGTGGCACATGCATTTGTTTTGGAAGAGAGTGAGAGAGAGACCACAGGATGGATCGCAATGAGGTAATGTATTAATATGTGATTCTATATGTGATGTATGTGATCGGACCCGAGCACAGGGGTTAATGATAACCCAGCTGGCACCGGACGTCAATAGACGTTGGTCTTTGTTTGGATTCAAGTCATGACGTCAGGTGACCAAAACCCAGCGTCCATTGACATCTACGTTCAACATCTTTTGACATAGGAATATTGACGTCAAGTGACGTTAATATTTTGTTGTTTTTATGTTGTGGTGTCTGGCAGCCAAAACCCAACGTGTGTCAGACGTCTTGTACTCACACAACTTTGACGTTGAATAATGACCTTTTTGATGACAAAATTCTAATGTCAGGACAACATCTATCAACAACGTTGATTTGACTTAAGATAGCCTACATAACTGATATCCAACGTCGGACCAACGTTAAGTTCAGACGTTAACCCGATTTTCATTTTCAACTAAATACTAACGTCTATTCAACGTCGGAGGCGTCTCAATTAGACGTCTCTATGACGTCTAATTGACGTCTAGTGCCAGCTGGGAACTCTATAAAAATAGCAGTCTTTTCCCTGATGGTCTCGTTTGCTGTTACAGGTCATTTATAATCATCAGATGATTCACAAGACTGTTTCATTAACACTTAGAAGTTCCTTGTAGTCACTTTAAATATTGGGGAAGTTTTACTTTTCTGTTTGCACGATATACCATCATTGGCGATAATTGTCAATTTAAAAATGGAATATTGAAATCGCGTCAATAATACACGTATGATAACATGTGTAAACAATCCAACTTCATTTACGTTTCTTTTCTGTTTGCACACTTTCATAGAACGTGGTGGTCTCCTTAACACTGCTTGCCACTCACTACAAAATGGAAGAAAGGTGGTGCAGTTACCACCACAGTGTGTAGCTACTACTGCTGTACAGAATCATGCCGGAGGAGATCACAGACAAGAGCGAGACACAGATATCACAATAATATCATGAATTCTTTTGGCCAAGTAAATCGTGTAGTGAATATAGTGGCAGCCCTGTTCAGGTTTGATGAAGCAGGTGTTCATTTGAGTCACATGAAACTTGCTCTTCTGTGACCACCCATCGTCTGAAAAGTTTTGTCGTTAATTCCAATACCAATGAGTTGTACCTCTTCACAAACCCACCTGTCTGTGTAGTCGTGTAGTTTTCCAGTACCGCCCTCATTTTAATAATAGTTGTTTCATTGTCAAGGACAAACTTTTCATTTCCTCACTTTAAATCCAACCTTTGCCATAAATGTTACCTGATGCAGCGTCCCTGGGAGCTCACTTAGTTAAAAGGAGCATCAAAATGAAAACCTCACTTTCTCCTGGGCGCACTTTTGTTGCAAGGACTGAGCGCAAGGGCAAAAACACACACATACACACCACCATACACACCATCATATGCTCCCCTCTCTCACACACATACAGTACTCCCTTGATGTCTTGTTAATGCAACTCCGGACCACTTTAATGTACTATATTCTCCTTTCTCTCTCTCTCTCTTTTGCTGTGTCTGGTCTTTCTTCACACACATACTTCCACACACAGTAGTTGGTGGTACGTCTTTGGCTATCTGAGCCGGAGGAGCAGTGATGCCTTTACTGGCTCGCTGACATCAGAGGATCCCCAGTGACCTGCCAAAGTTGATGTGTGCGTTTAAGTGGCGACGTGGCCTTAAATCAACATGGGAAGCCTGCGAGACGCCATCGACGTGTTGCATTTATTCCCTTGTGTGGTTTCTGATCTGCGGCTCGCTCGCACATTTCCCGAGAGGGTGAATGGTTTGACCTGGAGGTTGGAGGACGAGGCCAAGTAATGGTTACTGCTGGTGTTTGGTTGCTGTTGTCTGTGTCTCCTTGATGAATGTCTTCCCAAGCACAGAAAGAAGGGAAACTGCCTCAGAGGTGAGGATATATCTCCATTCTAACTAAAGGTATGGTCACATACAGATACTCATCCCTGAAAATGGTTGTGATGTTACGATTCCAATATCTATCACAACCAAGAATAGTAAATGCACAAATCGTCTCATTAAAATGATCAGGTGGAAAATGTCTCAGTGGTCGTTCAATTTACCTGCTTAAAGTGGACTCAAACAGAGATCCCTCGTGCCTCCTTCTGATAGAAAAGTCTTCTCACATTCATGGAATCTGAACGTGGTTGGTAATGTTGTACAGACATATGAAGTGTATCCATATTTGCAGAAATGCACAAGGCCATCATTTTATTCTGGTGAGTGAGCTGACACACGTGCATCCTTCAGCAGAAGGAAAATCAATAGAAAATCAAACTCATCAATTACACAGAGCTGCAAGTTACAGGTTTACCAATACTCAATATACAGACCCTGACACTTCAGCAAAGATAATTACTGACAAATAATTCCTGCCAAGTCATTCCCATTGGTGTCGTTGCTTTGTATATAGCTTTATTAATATGCATTCACAGTGGCTGAGCTTGCATTATTAAATTGCTCACCATGAAGTGCTGCCCTGTAGTTTGGGGTGTTTTTTCCTAATCAAACCAAATTGCTCAACTGGGTCATCTTATGCCACCCAGATGCCTCGTTGAGATAGAGACATCACAGCTTTCAGAAAAACAATCCATGCTACCCTCCACCTCAGCAGATTCGAAAGCTCTTATTGTGGAGGATGAAGTTTAAATCCCGGCGGATCAAAACAGAACTGTAGTCATAAATTCTTGTGGCCGGTAGCTTAACAGTTGAGTCACAGAGCCATGTGGGTATAAAGCCTGCAGAGCGAGAATCGGGGTGAAAAATAAAATGTATCATGGCTCTTACATTCTCACATTTCCTGAAATTCACACAAGTTTAGTTCTATGTTACTCTCTGAAAGGAGACCCCGACAGCAGCGTTGACCTCTTGGGCACTGCGTACTCAGGAGTCAATAACTCAATCTCAGCAACTCCAGCAATTGGAATCGGAGTTGGAACTGACTCTAGGAATGTAGCAGTCGTACTAAATCACCTCTTAAGTCTGACAGCTCACTATAGCCAAAGGGTGAGCTGCAGAAACGGAGACAAATGTGCTCACAGCTTGTTTGCAATGAGTCAGTAGTACATGCCCCTTCATTTCACTGGGATCGGATGATTTGTCCACTGCAGGGTCGTTTTCAGCATGATTATGGCAGAGAGGCTGAAACTACACCTAGAGGACTCCCAACATATTTAACACCTGACCTGAAGTTATGACTCTCTCTCCGTAAGGTGTGAACTGTTATGCTGAGACATTTGTCTCACCACTGGAGGCAGCAATGCTCAGGTATTTGTAATGTTTCTAAGAAATGTGTTATACTGACCAGCAGTCTGATGTTGCAACATAAACATAGATTTTAGGTGATTGTGGTTAGTGACAGAATCATGTGAGGTGGTACTCTTTAAAGCCTGGTCTCACCAAAGTTAATAAAGGGCCAGGGTCTTAAGTCTTCCATTTTTTTGCATTTTGTGTATCATTCAGTGCTGTTGGCATTCAACTTGCATTTCTAATGCGTATGCCAGAGAGGAAATATGTCAGGCATAAAGCGTGACAGTCCATAGACTGAGGAAGCTGGGATGGATGGACAGATCCAACAAATAAACTTCAACCCAGACGACCTGTGTTCATGTGAAACCAAAAGTCAACATTGATATATTTCAACCAAATGTAACGTAGCCTACTTATTTACACCCAAACCATGATCTTTTCATGAACCTAATCAGATAGTTTTGGTGCCTAAACCTAAACGATACAGTGCCCGTTCCAGGGTTTCCCACACATAGACTTTACGTGGGAAGGGCATCTAGGTCCTGTAAATGCACCCTGATTGAAATGCGACCTCTCCTATTAAATATAGTCCTATTTATGTCATTGCTTTGGTACTATGCGATAACAACAAGCCTCCTCCACGTGGTTCACCTGCTGTTGTGAAAGGAGGAGAAACATGCAGGTGTGAAAAATCCAAAATGAGAGTTTTGCTTTTTCGGGTGACTTGACAAAACATCCTCCTGATGTCCACAGACACATACAGGGAGAGAGAAGCCAAGATCAAAGCAGTTTGTGAGCCAACATTTAAATAAGATGGAGAATTAAGTAGGCTTAAATGCTCAAATAAGAAATAACCCACAAGAGATAGGATAACATATTCATCCAAACATTTCTACATGGACAAGTTACGCTATCAATGTCACATGTGTGAATTATTGTTGACATGATGACAAAGGTCAAGTACGGGCTGAGATCTTTTCTTTTGTGTCCAAGACTTATAAAATGCAGATAGCATTAAAGGACACATGAAAAGCTTAAAACACGTGACATGACACACAAAATGTTCTGATAAGCGACGTGCCATTTGTTTGCTATCTCACGACTTTTGTCAGGAAGAGTTTTAGCTTTTTTTTTCGTGCACTGCACTGTTTTGTGACTCCTCGTGTCTTTCAGTATAAACATCTCCTGCATATCAAAATTGCTAAACACACATATCCTCATCTGAACTTCTTTTGAGGTCCATGGACTTGTCAGCGTGAGCACAGAAGCCCAGTGACACAGAAACCACCTTCATCCGTTAACTGCGCCTCATCTATCATGTTCAGCGCTCATGGATCCATTTTCCCTCCTGGACGTCTGCCTCTTTATTTCTGGGTCAAACAAGAGAGCACAGTTTTGAACATTGGTGCACTTATCATTTAATTTACAATCAAATTTTGCACCCTCACACTGTAATTACAGTGGAGTATTAGACAATCATCCGTGGATGTGTACTGTATAAGATGATCTGTGACATGTTTCTGCTTAATTTTTTCCATTATCGTCTAATTTCTTTACATTCGACCACACAGCCACAGCTCTTAATGATGAGGAAATGAATCATGGGTAATAATGTTCCATGGAGGGAAATGGGCTGCTGAAATGAATTGTGGTTATGATGTTGAATGGGGTCAGCGTTGGGGGGATGTCTTTGTAATTCACATGTGAATGGACGACAGATGTGGTGATGCGTCATGACAGAGAGGGAAAGTGTGGGCTGATATCAGAGGATAAAACATCAGCAGTGATCAAAGTGTGTTTCTATATGATGGCTGATGTCAGACAAGTGTATCTTCACACGCAAAATGATTTTACTAAAGACGTACAGTAAGTTGAATATCACAGTGGAACCTGCTTTAGTCTGGTTGGCCTCCTGTGTTTTGAACAATGACCGTGGAAGATGCAGAATCACTTTCCACTAACAAGTCACTAATGACCCTGATGAATTACAAGTCCACACATTTATCACATTATTTTTCAAACTGAAGGGATGTTTTATTTGGATGCTGATGGGGAGCAGAAGTTAATTAAGTGCTCAAAAATGACTTCACTCCCAAAATAGGTGCAATGTAATGGTCCATGAAGCAGCATGGGAAGAAACAAACAAGCAAGCAAGACGGCAACTCTGTGGTTGCAAACTGAGAGCTCGACATGTTAAAGCGACCAATTATACTACATGGACGAGAATAATCTTTGGAACTTAACAGTGAAAAAGATAAAGCCAGTGTGCATGTGTGTGTGTGCACTCCAGCAGCGTCTGATCTCGTCATCAACACTCCTTCAGTACTCAGCTTGTCCACATCCACCTCACCAGATCAGTCAGTCTGTTGCTGTGTCTCAATCCAGGGTCTGCATCCATCGGAGGCCGCATTTGAAGGCGAATTACGTCACAATTCTAAGGATCCTCCAAATGCAGCCCACAAATGTGGCCTTCTTTCCCTCTTTCTGGAGGATTCGTGGCTTCACATATCCAAAGAAAGAAAGAAGAAATTGGCGACATCAACTGGCCCAGATCTCACATTTAAATGTAAGTATTGGGTTTATACTCGGTTTTTTACTCATTTGAGCATCCAACGCCAGATATGTTAAACTTCAAGGGTAAAATACGTGACGTAGGTAATGCTCAGCTTGATGCCTTTGGAAGTAAAGCAAAGTTAAAAGCCTTCACTTTCAAACGTTAGACATTCAGAGGTTGATTATATCTTATATCTTATTGTGATTGTTGAGATGTTATAGACTTTTTTTACCTCATGTACATAAACGGAGCAAGATGAACAGATATAAATCAGGCTGTGAGCCCTGCTTTATTTCCAGACTGTAAAACTGTCAAGTCTAGTTAAACATTTGAATTGAATAAAGAGCGAAGTTCAGGATTATCCTTATGATGATTATATTTTTGCTGTATCAGAACCCTTTTGTCTGTTGACACGACACAAAACGTCTTTTACATTTCATTTTGTTTTAGAGAGCAAACAGAGAGCTTCATCACTGTCTGAGGTCAGAACCAACATTTGTTCACAGGGGCGACACATTCAGCTACAGCTGGATGGAAGTAAGGCAATAATAAATAATACATAATAAATGATAAATAATAAATTGTCCATTTGTCAGTCCTGATGTCACTTTTTGTGATCTTGTGTTTACCTTTTCTCTCGCTTCTCTCTGTGTTCAGAACAGTTCTGGAAACAATGTTTCAAATTCCTATACCACTAAAGACAAATGTGCTTTCCTCTGTGGTGGGACGAGGTTTTGTTTTTAAATCTACTCCCTGTAACTAGCTCTCCCTCTCTAGCGTCTTTATTAGTCGTAAATTGTTGAGTTATTTGAAGCCATTTTGCGTCATTTCACAAACTTTCTTGAGACCAGCCTCGAGAAATGCGGGACAACAAGACAAGTACATGATTATATGGAGATCTCTCCGGGCCGCTGGGAGAGTCCCGCTCCCCTCTGCTCCTCTCCTCCATCTGCAAACGTCCACAGTCTCGAGAGGCATTTGATAAACAACCAATCTTTGGGCCCTTGTGAGTTGAGCGTGGGGTGTGGCGCGGGGGTGATGTTTATTAGAAGTGTATGAGGGGTGTGTAATTGGCTCCTTGTCTTGAAGTGAAAGAGAGGGTTTGGTAAAATCTAATGCTCTTGTGGGAGTCTCTGAATAGGTCCTTTTGTTGGAACGCTGACGAGTCATCAGTTATTGTGGGCTGCACAAGAATAATCATTTCTGCAGGGAGCTTCCGCAGCATGTACACTCACAGAGACAGGGGAGACCGACGCTTGTTGAGATCAGTGCAGTTAATTATCGGTCAGTCCATCTGTGCAGGTCCGTGTCAGGCTGACGGCAGGCTGAGCCAGATAGCTCCGGCTGCACGGGAGGAAGAGCTGGCTGTCCGCTATCACAGGGTTGGAGGTTTGATTCCTTGCTCCTCCTGTTGTTGTGGGCGTGACAGGAAGTAATGAAAATAAAATGCAACAGAAACATTTGAAGTTAATTACAGTGAAAGTGAATCCCATTGTTTCCTCTTGGCCTGGTAGCAAGTGTTTCTTGACCCAGTCGATCTGCATCCACAGGAGCTGAAAGTGTTCTGCTCCCTCTCCTCTCTTTGGCTAAGAGCTGTCTTTGTACCATGACAGCTGATGGCTCCTGCTGACAACCAACATGTCTCACTTTTCTGGTTTGCCAACAATGGCCTGGTCCCAGTGTTTGTTTGCATGGACTCAGTCTTTGAACTGTATTCCATAAGTCTGAGAGGAGAGAAGATTTCCCCCGAAGAAATCAGTGAGTGCTTTGTGGGAACTTTATTTTGGAGCCCTTCCTGATCGCTTTATGTGTCTTTAAGCTGTCTTAAATAGGGAGTGGCCAAAAGTCAGCAACCAATCACATTCCCCATGTGCAATACAAAGAAAAAAATACCAAATATCAATTGACTATATGACAATGTCCAATATCCACTGGCGACATATCATATCCCATATCATACATGGAGCTAGAAAAGTAAAACACACTCTGTATAGTCACAAGTGTAAATTTACAAAATGCTTACATAAAATGGATATATTCCAATATTATGAATGCCAAAAGGCTAAATGGCAAAAATTGCAGGTTACATTTGAGGATGAACCTGTAGGAATACAATTCACAGGAAAGTGGGGCAAAGAAAAGGAGAATAGTGGTGATGAACCAAAACAATGAGCCTAAAAAGGCTAAAAAAAACTGTGGAAAGCTGCATAAATCCTTATGAGTATATTGTTTCTGCGGACTGCAACTTCTATATTTTTAATGAATACCCATTATAAAAACCTCAACAACAGTAAATGAGTATGGATATAAAACCTATTTTTGCAGATGTGTGTGTCTGACAATGTTGGTCAATGTTACTAAATCACTCTTCTAATGTCTTTGACTCTCAGCTAATGATGAAAAACTGTCCCTTGTCCCTCATTACTGCTCTCTCCTATGACTCATTAGTTCGTTAATTTATTTACAATGACAGCACACATTAATCAACAGTCCTGTAAATGTGCCAGTGTCAGCCAAGTGGCTATTTCTGCCAGAATTTCATGATTCAATGAAAGTTCACACTGTTTCTTTGGTGCCATTTCCTGGCAGTGGTTGTAATACCCATGGCTGAAGAAAGAAATTAACATAAATAGTAGATGTGCTGTGGATTGTATGTGGGGAAGGTGTTCAAATTATGTGAATATTTTATTAGGAGTGATGAAAATAAAAACAGACACAAGAAGGCAACATTGGGGTTCTATTTAAATATGTTTATTACAGAGTAACATTTTATGGGGTTTGTTAAATGGCGGCTAAACTCTTGACCAGATCTATAATCTAATCCAGGTGTTCGTTTTTATATAATTTCAATTCTCATGTGACAGCCATTCAGACACAAGAACAGGCACTTCAGCTCTGACCTTTTGCACTGAATATTAGTTACTTGTAATGCGGGTCACAAAGTAAATTAAGTGCCAGAAATATATTGTAGCTCTGAAAGACCTCAATTCTCTGCAAGTCAGTGTAGTTATTGTCCAAATTGCTTTAAGGAGTAGAGTTTGGTGATTCTTTACTCCCTTCAGCTGAACCTTTCCATGATCTTTAAAAATCCACTTCTACTTTTTAACTGTCCTGTTGCTCTCACTGTAAAAATTTAAATGGACAATGTTAACCTTTCTCAACCGTGGCTAAAATACCCTCTGCGGTTAAAGTGCCACCATATTAATATTGCAGCGCTCAGAGAGTTTCATATTTCATATCTCAGATGCTGCTGAAGAATTTCGCTGACAGACGGTTCACTCCGAGTTCACCAAGACACTGTTGCTGTGTCACTGCACATCAGACGTCTCATCTTCTGAAGGGAAACACTTCAGGAACTGAAGAGCCAAACTTGCAGAACAAAGTGAACAGCTGTACAGGATGAAGCAGCGCAGCGAGAGTCTCCCAAACCTCATTTTGAGAAGTCAGAACAAAAGTTCTGCAGAAGCTCCTCATATTCTAACAATGTTAGAAAACTCTAGGCTATTACAATTGGTATTATCATTTTATGGTGATTTAAATATGTATTTTCTCCACAATATTAACTACATTTAAACGACTTTCTCGATGCTGGGGATCAGTCCTCTGGCCTGTCAGGAACATATTCAAGGTCAGACCCTGAAGGAGGATTTAAATGTAGTATTTGAAGCTGAAAATGTAATATGTCCCGCCTTGACTAACTCTGATATGTGCTATCTATCTATGTGCACTGCCTGAAAGAGAAATAGATTTCCTTCTCCAGACACACACATGGGTATGGCAAATGGTTACGTTACTGCTTCACACTGCTGTGTGGGTTAGGGTTAGAGCAGACGTATATTCCATTATATCTCAGATGCTTCTGTGCCATTATTTCTGGCTCTCTAGCTTGTACAAGTTTGAAGAAAACTGAAAGAAATAATAATAAAAAAAATAATATAAAAATGATCAAAGGCAATCAGACCTGGGATCAGAGCTCTGAGGAGGTGTCAGGTTCTGTTTTTTTTAACTTCTTGATTGTAGGAAACCTTCCTCCGCTCCTCATGCACGCCAGCGTGAAACCAAAGAGGCTGTCGCTGCTCTGCAGTCAATCTCAGTTGGATATGGGGCCACTGATGGTAAAAATAAAATGTTTGATCAGGGCTGACTCATTTTGGCTGATTTCCAGAAGAAGACAGAAATAATCTTCCTGAGAAAAACTCACAAACATTGGAGAAACTTTTTAGGAATTTTAAATGTGCTTTCAAGGGGAATAGAAACGCAAATACAACAATGATTGAACACCTACTAAATATGTAAATGTGTTCTCTTCTAGACCCCCAGACTGTGAACGTATGTGCTGTAACACTCTAAAGAAAGGCAGCTTGTGAAAAAGCTGCAGTCAGTTTGAGCAGTTAAAAGGCCTGGAGAAAGCTTTCAGCACGGATAACAAATAACCAGCTACCCCATAATGCAATGGTGTGCCTTTGTCCCCAAGCCAGTTTAATTAAAATGATCAATCTGGATCACAGTGGCGGTTTGCCTTTGTTTGCACGCTATGCCCTCATATTGCATTAATAGAAATTATTAATATTTATCACAGCTTGTGAGGGCTGCCGGGGAACTTGTGTGGGCCACAGGTGTGCCAGGGAAAATCTAAAGTGTTTAATTTCTAACTCATTACACCAAGTTTGGGAGAAATTTCTAAACTCATCACAGACTTTCTCAAAGGTTGTGTTGTTGTTTCGTCAATTGCTGTTTGTGGGCATGTTTGCAGCCTGATCCGGCATTTAATTAATAGAAAACCAATTCCAATTATCTGCAGCCCTCAAATAGATCAGAAAGCAGTAACAATTCCTTTTCCAAGACTAGAATACAGATCTTGGTCCATGGTGAGGATTTGATGCATGAAGGACACAACAGCAACATAATACAAGTGGACAGTGCATTATTTTCCAAAGGTGTGAATGCATTAACACCTGCGAGCTTGACATTTGGGAGTGCAGACATCTGATGAACAGAGCAGCACTCACAGCACCACCTTGCAGATAATAGTAATTAATGATAATTTTGTTCACACCGGCTCTGCTTTCTTCAGCACTACGTTTCTCAGCCCAATCTCCCTCCTACAGTATGAGAGACTGGACCAGAAACACAATGTGCAGACAGTAAATGGGCACATTATGTTAAACAAATTATGTAGAGCTTAAAAAGTAAGCAGGGGTTTGATGAAAAACAGTCGTTTTCTCTGACTTTTTCCATTTACTGAACATAAAAATCTAGATATGAACAAACCTCATCCTGAGAAACAGGCAGACAACATGACCTCAATACATAGCAAAACCACAGAGACGCATCATGGGAGCAGTGAGTGGGTTTGAGGTACAATAAAATCTACAGCCTCCAGCAAAACAAAGGGCTTCAAAGTACAAACTAAATATGTTGCAGTGTTTTAACTTTCTAGATGGCTGAATGCAGCATGTATGACAAATGTCTAAGAGCTAATGATGTCATATTTTACCAAAACTCAAACATGACGTAAAGAGACATGGGGCTGGATTTGTGAAAAAATAAACATGCATTTTAAGTTTTTAAATGTTAATGGGTGATGAAGCGTTCAAAACCAAAGAGAATGAGCCCACCCACGCATCTCTCCGTTGCCTTGAACAGGCTGTGTGCTGCATCATGTACTGCAATTCGTGGTCCGAATTTCCCGTGCAGTCCTGCGGACGTGACATCAGATGATGCTGAATGCGCGTCCTCGACGGCTTGGATACAGGAAGAAGACAAGCGCGGTGGACCCAAACTAGTGTTTGTGTAGTAATGGATTCTGTTACGGCCAGAAAACGACCCACCACCACACAAAGTCCACTAAAAAGTCATACTAAGAAGAAAACAAAGGTTTTATCAGCGCCAAGTCGTGAGTCGAAACGAAATTACAACCACCCGAAAAAACATCGGATACGCGTTCGACTCATGGAGGCAGCTTCAATTTGAATTGGGACTGAAAACAGATGCTGACATGGCTCATTTCCTAGCGACCAGGTAAGAAAACATTACAGGTCATGTTTAGAGCTTGACAGTGGCGTGCACAGACCTTTAGAAGGGCAGGGGCGGAAAAAAAAAAAAAGGGCACATACAGCGCGTTCTCGCCACTGAAGAGGGCACTACGTTCCGCGTGTTCTCGAGGGCACTTTAGACATGTTTATAGGTTATACAAATGGCACATTATATAGCCTAAAACAGACTAACTAGACAGACTACTCAAGTTAGTCTGTAGTTAGGATCAGCATCCACGAGAACTGTGTAGATTCAACGCTGGACTGTGAAGAACACACAGAGACATGGATGTATGAAGGAAATAAAACCCTGGGGGGTCTGGGGGTCCTCCCCCAGAATTTTTTCAATTAAGTAGGTGCCATTTCCTGTATTCTAGTGCATTTTAACACCATATTAGCACCAGATCATCCAAACTGGTTCTGTGAGATATAGTTCTGGTTCAACATAGATCAAAAAAGTGCCCAACATAAAAGTCATTGCAACAGTAAAGTTTCATAGTATTTCTTGGTCTTAATAGTCTTCTGGAGTTTAGTGTGTTTTCTTCACCCAAGAGAGCAGTTATGTTTTACCAACCAGAAGGGTACTTTAGCGCATGTTTTTGCCACCCAAGAGGGCAGTTTATCATGTGTTAACCAGCCAAGAGGGCAGTTTAATGTGTTTTGCCAATGAAGAGGGCACTTTAGCGTGCGTTTGTCAGCAATCGGGCCACGAGGGGGGGGGGAGGGGGGGGGGGGGCTGCTCCCCCCCTTTGTGCACACCACTGGAGCTTGATTTGAAAATCATATGAGATCACCGAGGACTCGGAGTGACCTAACGTGCAAAGTAGCGTTAGCTGCTAACATGTAACTTAGTCCACTTAGTCAGAGATGATATTTTTGTCCCCCAATATGCCCTCGTGGTTTGTCTCCTTTCTAATAATGTTTCTGGTCATGAATCCATTTTTATAGTAACATTAACTCAAATTACATGTAATGGATGCAAAATTTTGTGAGTTGTTGAGCAAGTAGACACATAATAAACTTTATGAAATAATAATAATAATAATAATGATAATACATTTAATTTATATAGCGCCTTTCAGGGTACCCAATGACGCTTAACAAAGAATAGATGGATAAACAAAAATACATATAAAGATAAAGAACTAGAATAGTTGATTGTTGAGGCTGGACCCAGAGCTGATCGGCCTTATTAAAGAGATGAGTTTTTAAGTCTTTTTTGAAGGTCTCCAGAGAAGTATATTTGCGGATTTCAGCTTAGAGAGTGTTACAGAAAGTGGGGGCTGTCACACAGAAGGCTCTGTCGCCGAGGGTTTGCTGTTGCAGTTTGCTGTTGCAAATGCTGTCGAAGACAACATTTTCAACTTTTTGGGCCTTCTTGGAAATTCAAAGTTTCATTAAGTTATTTTCTTCTTTATCCAAAAAACGTTGTGTCTGTTCGTCCCAGTGATGTACATGAGATCTGATCACTAGAAGTCACCTGAGAAACAAGTAAAGATGCATGATAATGTCAAGTAGAAACATATTCTTAATAGAGCTCCCTGCCTTTCTTGCAATGACCCAACCTTTTTTGCCACTGATTGGCTTATCCTGATATTCTCAGCCCAACCCTAACCAGTCTCACGCCTCACGTCTAGACCTAACCAGCCCAACCAACAAAGGCAGCCATAAAGAGCCAGAGTAGGGAGGGTCCTACCAAGAAAAGGATCCATAATAACAAGTTATTAGCATTTTTTTCTACCAAGTAATTTTGGTTGGCAGTCAGTTTAAAGATATAATACGTAACATTTCTGCATTCAAGTGTCTAAAAACAACTAGACCTGAGTCATAGATTTTGTTTAGTTGTGTACTCACATTATCCCAGATGTTCTTACAATGTATGTGTCCAGAGAAATATGTGACTTTATTCGAGGTAATCATGTGTTTCATTTGGTGGCTTTTGCTGTAACTTCCAGGAAAACATCAGATGATACATGAGTGAGTGAGAAAGGAAGTCAGTGAACATTACTAAACTTTAACATTACCTCTGCCTGAGTCACGTAGATAGATTTTTATCAACAGCTGTGGTTGTTTAACACTGAAGCCAACAGCTTCACTTACATCTGTAGTTTGATTTTGAATAAGAGACCCCAAGTGGCTGAGTTTGATGAGAACCTGTAGATGTTATCGATGATGTTATTTGAGCTCTACCTCTCCATACACATTGAAACGTTTTACCCCTCATCAACAAGCCGGCTCACATACATTCCACAGGATGTCTACCAAGACCGCACAAATCCTGTCAGACACACACAGGGAGAGGGGCGGCAGGAATTCAGTCCTGACAGATTCATTAGGAGCCTTAAGGTCACCTAGGCTATCATCACACAGCCTTTATTTGATTTGGGCAGAAGGGTGAAATCTTGTTATACCTCCTAATGAGCAGAAAATAGTAGCAGAACCCACAGAGAAGGCGAGGGGCCCGTCTGGCACCTTGTGTTGCTGACATTTTTGTCCCTGCTCAGCATCAGGGGAATGGACAAGGACGAATTTGGGGACGGAGGAAGCGTGCAGGGACGGTCTCACCCGAGCCGCCCCGGAGGATGTGTCTTCCCCTGCTTGTTTTTTTTTTTCCCCGGTGAGATGACCGGCAGACAGCGAGCGCAGGCTGCTAATGAGGGCGAAACCCGCTCACCGTGACTCTCAGCTCGCTGCGAAGGTCGCTGTCGTTACCAGAGCATACACCGAAATAAGTGAGAGAGATGTGCTGTTGAGGCAAATGAAAATGATTCGGTGTCGCAGTGAAATAAATGCCATCCATTTTTTAAAAGACAGAGGCGAGAATTTAATAACCTATTTTCAACTTTCACTCATTAGTACACCAGAACTAATGCAGTATCTCTAGAGTCATAGAGAGCGCCGTATCACGGGAGCTCGTACACACTCCCTCGTTTTTTAAATTATTTACACTCCCGTGGTTTGCTTGCGACCTTGAAGTGTTTTTCATATCTTTTTACGGATAGAAAAGGTAATACTACCTACAGCACTCTGAGTGGGCATTCTGAATAGGATTTTAATGTTCTTGTCAATATGAATGAATTGAATAGATGCTTTGTCAGGCTGGCTAATATATTCCATTAGTGCTGAAATGAAGAGAGAGAGGCCAGATGAGATAAAACACTAAAACTGAAAACAGTGGAAGGATAGACGGCTGCAAATACTGCAGCTTTTATGACTCAAGGTGCGATGGATGTGTCATTTCATACATTTAATTTATTAATTGGAAAACTCAGCAGAGCAAAATAAGGTGCAAATTTTATATTACAAGGTCAAAAAGTGCATTGAATAACATAAATTGAATGATAAGTTACATATGTACAACATATATCACAGCGTAATGAATAAGCGAATCTTATAAAAGCTTATAAAATGTCACCTTCTGTCTAAAATCTGTTTGTATAAATCATCTATATTGTTTTGTATATGGTAGCACTTGAAATACTGTGAATGTATTTAGAAAGCATGTCCTCTGCTAGAGCACCAAATACGTATTTATTCACCACTGAAAATAGTCCCCCCAAAAAATGCAATATTAAAGGGTTACTCCACCAATGACTGCGATTTATCAGATTACATGCAGCTTCCTCTGGAGCCACACAATGCTTTCTACTAATTTTTTCACATTTGCAGTAGTACTATCCAAAACCTGTAAAATTGGTTATTATCATTGGTCTCCTGTTTGAGTGATTTTAAAAAATGTAGCTGTTAAATTAGGAAGGAAATTAAACGTAGTAACATAAAGTAAAATATCGAATAATATCAGTTTTATCTTTTTCAGTCCAACCACAGCAAATGTGTCGTAACACTCCACCATGCACTGAACATGAAAGCATATCTTCCGTTTTCTCCTCTCCAGCTTGTATCGTGCAGGAGTAACATCCTACATCTGGACTGCATCTTGTACCAGGTTGGTTATTACCTTCCGTCAGCAGCACCCAAACATCTTTAACATCTGTTACCCGCAGCCTCGCATTGTAAACTTTTGACCCCGATGTGGTTTGTGTGAAATACAGGAACATTAATGAGCTGCATTAATCTGTTGTTCCTGCCAGGTTTAGCCTGTTTGATCTTTGAGACTGTGGTACAAGCTTGTTATTCTACAGTTTGAGGTGTTCGGGTAACATCTTGCACACTTTTAACATGAATTTAGAATCTTTTTATGAAACATAAAAAAGATGTAATATTTTTCACTTTCTGAAAATGTGTAATCATCGTCCTGAAGATGCTATCAGTATGATAAAGTGATGTGTGTGAGAATATTGGAGATAAATGAGATGGAGGACCTGACAGCTGTGTCCATTACCTTCGTTTCTACATAAAAGGCAGCTCTTTCCTCATCTTAAACAATGATGCTATATTGAACAGTGGGGTTTTGTGGAGACATATTGCTACTGAGGAAAATCCTCTGCACTGATCACTGCATCATCTTTAATTAAAGTCAGTGCATGAATTCAAAAGCTCTTCATGCAAACACTGAAAGAGCGTCACTTTTTAAGCAAGTCGAGGCAAGCATCCAATTTCATCACAAGGGTAGTGACACACATTTGTAAAAAGGATTTTTTGTGTTTTTCCCCATCGGCTCTACTAGAAAGTGATGCTATATAAGGAGGTTCCCATGGAGATGAATATCATCATGGCTTCTAAACATGTTGAATATTTATAGCCTGTATGTTGATTTCCTTCAGAGGTTTTTGCAGTTGTGTCACGTCTCTTTGCTGGTAGAGATTTGTTTCAGAATTGATCTAGTGCAAATTATGGATGAGGAATATCTGTAACACAAAATATGTAATAAATAAAATAATAAGCTACAGGTAATGATGCAAAGAGAAACCTAAAGAGGGTGTTTTGGTTTTTGGTCAACATAACATTTCCAGTGAATGTTCTTGAGTTTGCCAAGATCTTTCACTTCACTGCATTTCAACAAAGCATCCTTAGTTCCCCTTGGAATTACATTTTGCAATCCTATAATAATTGTATACCTTTAGAAGGGACTTGATCAACAAACTAAATAAGAATGGAGGAATGTGTGGATATAGTTACCTTGCAGGGCAGCTGGATTTGTCAGATCATGTGATCATGTGATCTGCTTAAAGCAAAGAGCTTGTGGTCGAACACACAGTGGTTCTACCAAACAACAATGGCAGCTCCTCAAGAGGTTAGCGGCGCTGCTATAGCATCAGTTAGGGGTCATCCCTATGTTCCCCGGGAGCGTGTTCTATGTTCCCCGGGTGCTATGTTCCCCTCTTTGTATGAGACCAGGGAACAAAGGACCCTTTTTTTTTTTAAAAAGGGTCCTATGTTCCCATACAAAGAGGGGAACATAGGACCCGGGGAATATAGACACGCTTCCCCTGCTGCCTTGTGGAAGAGTTTGTTCAGTGGCCGTACAGTGTGATACAGACATTTCCGGAATCATACCAATTCTAATAATGAAAATAATAATATAAGAAGTTGCAGATGGGCAAAATGCTACACAGACCCCAGCAAGAGTGTTCTGTCTGTCCTTGGCACTTACAAAACGTATCCTTGTAATTCTTGTTATCTTTCTATTTTAACTGAATCCCTTTGGCCTGATTGCAGTGGATTCAGATCACCTGTGTGCAGGTGTGGAGACTTGCTCCGGATTAATGATGAAAGCAGTTTGGGGCATTCCCCTCATAGCCAATCAGGGTGTGACGATGCTCTTTTGTGACCTCAGTCTGTCTGATTCTCATTCTGATTCTCTCCTTGACACACTGCAGACCCCTGGTTTCTTTGGACCCATATCCAGAGAACAGAGACAGAATAGTTCTGACGCTTTATTTTGCAATGATGATCCCCGGGGGGTAATGTGGAAATGTGGAATTGTGAACCAGGCTTGGCAGGTGGACAGGTAGGCAGGCAGGCAGGCTTGCTGGGCCGGTATGGAGGTACTCAGGAGAGCCGGCAAGCAGGAAGCAGGAAGCAGAGCAGAACGGCACTGGAGGTTTCTGCAGGAACCAACAAGGCACAGGCAAAGGAAAACACACTCAAACATGAGATGCGCCATACTTTCAGACGACCAATGAGGCATCTGTGCCATATGTTTGTGTCTATGTGGATTTTCTGTTCGGTTATCACTCACTTTCTTGTGTCTTTATGATTTTCTTGATGGTGGTCTTGTGGGATGATACTAAACACACATCCAGCTCTGCTTGGATTAAAATGTTCTCTGTTCTGTTCTTCTAAACAACCGCAGCAAACACTTTGAAACACAATGTGACAATTTGCATAACATTGAGTTGTATTGATTGCTAAACCCCACACATTTAGTCCTCAGTGCAGGTCAACAGAAGCTAAGCATTAACATTATGCAAATACTAATACGAGCTACGAGCTGAGGTACAAGCTGCAGTGACTGCTTTTCCAGCTCTCAGGCAAATGTAATTTTACACAGACGTCTGCAGGCATAAAGTTGTATCTGAGCCCACTAAAAGCCTCCAATGGACTCAATTATGCTTTCATCAGAATGAGTGAATCCAAATGCATTTCCCTTATCTCCCTTTGCCCCAAGCATCCCTCTCCCTCCAAAGGAACTCGCATTAAAACCTCCAAATGCAGCTTCCACAGAGATAACATCCATACAGGGCGGCTGCAGTCACATGGTCAGAGATGGGAAATTAATACGAGCCACTAGCCAAAAGATGTAACAAGAAGAGTTAGTAGTATGGTTCTTGCCTCATAAAACAGCTTGATTATATGTTTAGCCTCATATTAAACATTATATCAGTGAGTCTGTGTCGGCAGCAGCTCATTTGATTAGACTTTTCCTTCCTTTTCCTTCTCAGCACAGAAAACTATGCAGAGATAATCCAAGATTACATGTGCTATGAAAATACATACTCTACTCAGTCGGCACATTTTCGCAATATAAATATACATCTTTCAGTCATGCCTCTAAATGAGTTATTTCAGCAGAGATAAAAACTATGAAACCATATGACGAAGAATATTTTAGCTCTCTTCTTCCTACATGCTTTCTGTGTCTCTGACATTAGAAAGGCTTGTGGAGTGCTTCTCCCATCAGCCTCGCCATATTCCCTTTAATAGAGGAATTTCACTTTAATAAGAAACAGAAACTGTCACAGTTTCTTTTGAAGTCTTCTCAACGTCGATTCAACTTTCATGAAATCTTTTGAACTTGAATTATCACATGGCCAAGTTGTGTGGTGCTTTCGATTGTAGTCGAAACTCGGAAAGAAAACGACCTCTGACACAAAAGTGCAAAGTCGGAAACTTGGGCAAGATCCGTTTAGAATGAGTTGGGGACATATTCATGGATGAGATTGTCAGACCTGGACTTAAAGAGGACTCTGATGCAGAGTAATGACCGTTAAGACAGACTTTATTAAGATATTCTCCAACCTCTCAGACAGAGTGACAAAATAGGCTATGAAATTTTATCTATCGAGTCTATGAAAATGAATAAGAAAAAACAGAAAGATAAATCTTCTAATAAACAAAACCCACTCCGAAAAAGGAGGGAAGAAACCACAAAACAAAGAGAAATAAACCAACAGAAAATCACTCCACTAGGAGGAAAACCAAAGGCTATGAACTAAGAGCTCAAAACTCTCCCAAAGGAGGAAAACCAAACTCCGTTCTTGAAAGACTACATTAAAAACGCACTCCTGATAATCGGAGGCTTTACTAATCTCTATGAAACTTTGATTAGAACAAAAAAATCACTCCAAAGGAGGCTATCAAAGTGGCTACGAAATTTAACTGAACTAAGATACTAAACTATGAAATATACAAACAAAAAAATCACTTGCAAGGAGGCAAAGAATACAGGCCTACGTATCGTGAGAAAAGCAAGGCTGAGACACAACATGGACTGTGGCGACTGGCTGGGGTGCACAGCAGAAACACCCAGACACTCTGGCACAAGACCAGGGGAGATGCAGACTATAAAACACATGAGGGTAATGGGGGACAGGTGGACACGATCAGGAATCAGGGAAGACAATCAGACCGGTGACACATGAGGAAGAGCATGCGACCCTGGTGTGACCGAGATCACAGCAGTATGGCACATAGTGATAATTCTGTTCTACTTCTTCATCACGTTTTACTTCATATAGTGTTTGTTTGTAAAATGTGCAGTAAATAACATTTGTAGTTGTCATTTTCACTTTTTTAATGAAGTTGATCTTTGTTTAAAAGACGTCTTTGAGAGTATGTGTTAGGAGCCGACTCCTGTTCTGTTTTTTAAGTGACCTTAACTGTTACATCAGCTGCTGTAGTTGCTGTGAACGTCCAAATGCAGTGGAACACTTTTAGATTGGAAGTCGGAAATACCGACCCGGAAACTACGACTTTCAACTTACAATGGAGCACACCAATTCTGTTTCTGTTATTAGGTGACAGGAGGTCATTGTGAATTGTTACGGAGCACATCCTGGTTTCATGACTGCAATATAGGACCCAGTGTGTTTCAAATATAATGCAGACAATGCAGCAGTGTGATATGCTGATACGATGAATGCACTCCAGCAGAGAAGGTCTGCGCTGCTATCCTGTTCTGTACTCATCTCATCAGAACAACAAAGACACACAAAAGAAACAGAGTACATCCCAAGTGTCTTAAATTGCATCCACGTTTTCTTGTGTCTAGTCCCTCCCAATGAGGAACAGCTGTTCAACAGTGACAGCCCACTTTTTGACAGTGCCAGGCTTGAGTGAATTTCCCATTCATTCCTCTGTTAATGTTTCATGAAATCCTTGAACCAAATTGACACACTACACAATGAATTGTGACCATAAAGAATTGAATTCCAAACAAAACATATTTGAAAAACAGAAATATGGTGTAAGACTGCACATATGATTATTTTAAGAGTTTAAGAGTGAACCACTGACACTGAAAGACTGCTGTTTAAGAGTCACATGACCTGACCTGTGCTGATGGTCACCCCTTTAAACACTTTTCTCATCTCTCAAAACACAGCACGGGAAATAATGGACGCTCTACAGAAAATACAAATAATCCTGCAAGGATCAGTCTGCTTGCCTGTATGCTCGCTCATGGCTCCTCAGAGATTCCTACCTGCTATTTGGAGCAGAAATAAGAGCTTCCTCAGAGATTGCTTGCAGGATGGCACACTAGAACAGCTTCCGGTTCCTGAGTGGATCAAGTAAATATCAAAAAAGAGACTTGGGAGGTACCCACAGAGTTCTTGAGACGAGACAAGGGATGCCATGGGAGATGGATTCAAGCATCGCTGTTAGAAAGCAAAAGACCCTTGATAATACTTTTAATACAAGTTACATGTAAGGGATAATGCCCGACGAGGTGTCCATAATCAGGAATTAATGAACGACGTGGGGGCCTTAGAACCCCGGTTCTAAGGCCTAAGTCCATTAATTCCTGATTATGGACACCTCGAAGGGCATTATCCCGCTTATACTATGGTCACTTGCCAAAGAAAATAAATTAAGACCATTAATTTATATTTTCATGCATTTTACAATCAAAATATAAAGTTTTTCACAGACAATAACTTAGTTTCCCTGGTAACGCCTGAGGGTTTGACTAATACCTGGAACAACCATTACCCTCCCGTAAGGTTCTTATGCAACGGAAACGTTGTTCACTCCTCCAGTAAATAGGATGGACCTTAGATACGACTTGGCAACGGGAGATATTCTAGTCCACTCAGCGATGAGCCAGAAAGCTAACGCTATGCTAGCAAGATTCAAAGTCGATAACATTGCTTACGGTTGACGAACAGTAAATATAATTTGACAGTATGTTTAACAACAAGACTAGCTAGCTTACCAGTCATGTCATTGTCCCCAAATCAATATCAAGATTTTCACGAACAAATGATCGGCCGTGTGTAACGTTACTGTGGCCGCAGCCTGAAGTAGAGAGCTAAACAGCGAATGGGATTAATTTGCTTATGTGATTAAAAAAAAATAAATAAAAAAAATATCAGTAAGTTTAGAGGGGAAGTGTACTTTCTGCAGCTTGTGTGTTACAGTCTCCATCCTGTGGTGTTCAGAGGATAAGGCACTGAAGGACTGACGGACTGCACTCAGTGTTGGAAATAAATTGTAAACAGCGGCTTTGACTGCGTTCCCGTCGCTATGGTTACGCCAGCTAGCGCATTAATTTAGACGGTGAACAGACAATTTGACTGGAACTACTTAGAAGTTGTCCATATACCAGGGATTAATGTACACCCTGCAGCCAATCAGAATCGAGTATTCCCCCAGACCATGGTATAAATATGTTTAACTTTAACAGGATATGTTGTTTCAAATTGTCTGTCCTGTGTTGGAGTGACACATCAGATGCTGTAAAGTCAGTGTGCCATCTTGTCAGCCATTTGGGCAAATAATTAAAACTCACTCATCATCAGTAAATCTCTTCATATATAAGGTATTCATATATATATATATATATATATATATATATATATATATATATATATATATATATATATGTACATATATATAGATATAGATATAGATATATGTATATAAATATAGATATAGATAGACTTAGATATATATAGATATATATAAATTCCAGAGCAAAACATACAATAATACACACAAATACTGCCTGGTGTAAAGAAAACCACCACAGCAGGATATAATGTGGTTGGACTGCAGGTGCTGCCTGAGGTCTGCCATGAATGAAACCAGCATCAGGAAGGATTGGAGTATTGTGATTGTCGCAGGCAGAATCATGTTATGTTTGCACATGAGCAACCTCTCCAGCAGCCTCCTGCCCCATGTGGTGCCAATCACAGTCAGATGAATACATATCATATAACCGCACGCACAAAGATGAGAAAATCCATTAAAAAGCTTGTGTCATGGGAAATGACAGAGGCTGCAAGGAGAGATTGAACCAGTCGTTTGTTCCTCCTTCTAATGCAGTGTTTCCTCGCAGGCTGTGTGGTCTGCATAGCGTATGAGATGAAAAGATAGAAGCTGTGTGTATACTGATGGGCATTTCTTTGTCCACTGACCATTCTGTTTTCTGCTGAGGAGAGCCTGTTAATTTCAGAAAAAAATGTTCTGAGGAATATTACACCAATACAATAAATCTCTGCAATAAAAACTGTCATTATTCTGCTATCTCACAGCAGTTTGGTTGTTGCATCTGTGCTGCAATCTGTTATGAATTTATGAGATTATATTTTAGAGGAGTCACTCCAAAATGTTTGAAAAATGTTACTGTGACTTCAGAGTGGATAATCACTGAACTCATTGACAAAAGCAGTCTAGTAAGTTGAAAGAAGTTTGCTTTTAATAAATGTAATTATCTAGGTGCAACTGCCAAATATTCTGTTAAGTATTGTTGTGATGTGTGATTTAAAAATAAACCAAAATGTTTTCCTGAACCTAACCAAGGAGTTTTGGTGCCTTAACCTAGCCAGTCTGTGACAGTACAGGGCTGGTTCGTCCATTGGTGGTACGCTTCAACGCTAATATCGTTTTGGGGACATTGATATATGTCGCCAGATTAAATGTTGATGTACATTTACTGCAAACCATGAAGTTTCTTTAAGAACTTTCCTTTATGTTCAATTTTCAATTTCATTTTGTGACAACGTTGCGCTTATGATTTGGTTAGGTTTAGGCACATTAACCACTTTGTATGATGTTAAATTGTCTCAAGGCCGTCTTCAAACCATCTGGTGGTTTCAAGCTGACAAATGTTGAAACACTGTCTTGAAAACAGTCATTTCTCACTTAGCAGTACTTCTTGTCTAGGTGTAACACAACCACCATATTTATGTAAAGAACACATTTAACATATCCATTGTTAGCAGAAAAAGAACAATGCCGACATTATATTCTGGCGACTGGACTGGCTGAGTACATCCACATCCACCACCCCAACCTTATCCCCTTTACTTTCCACTTGACTACATATAAGTCACACCACTTTGTGCACTGGCACTAAACGTTAGAATTTGATATACAGTTAATTTCAAAGTGCTGAATAAAGGCTTCTTACCAAGATACTGCACTATGACATAAAGCACAAGCTCAAGCCGAACCGTCTCACCTGCCCACCACCTCCTCCTGCTCTATCATTAATCATGTCTCTTTGTTATTGTGGGCTCCCATCCTTAGATCAGATCTCTGCCTTAAATTTTTAATGCTTTATCTGTTCCCAATTACTTGCCCCCTCTCTGGTCGAGAGGTTGATCTCCAGAGCCCTTCTATAGGCAGCAGAGCCAAAACCAACTCCTACTACATGCATGCTTCTTGCCAC
Organism: Lagodon rhomboides; assembly: GCA_039737535.1. Taxonomy (NCBI): domain Eukaryota; kingdom Metazoa; phylum Chordata; class Actinopteri; order Spariformes; family Sparidae; genus Lagodon; species Lagodon rhomboides. The sequence continues at coordinate 30,006,647 of CM077794.1, read as the reverse complement.
ATTCTGTCTCAAGTGTTTTTTCATGATCTGCATTTTTGATTACGCACATATGCAGCTATTTTAAGTAGTCATTTTAATGGCAATGTTCATGTCCATGGAGGCTGTGTGATCATGGAACAGAGAAAAAATAATTTTAACCCAATTTGGAATTAGTAATTTCATGTGTTTGGGCTGGTCGGATAGCTGTAGGATATCAAAAATGTAAAGTATGAATGCAACCAAAAAAGCATTTGAGATGGATTTGAAATTCAATGTAATCTGATTGGAGGTGGCTTGAAATGTATAGCCAGATGTTTAATAGATGTAAAGAATGTATCCAGATAAATGCATACTGCACATGTACAGTAGAGACTTCTGCTGACCAAACCATTAGCCCTGTGCTAATATAAAGCGAGATGAAATGTTCTGATCGCTTGGCTCTTTTAGATTTTCTAAATGTTATAGGACAGGATGGATCATTCTGCACGGGTTGTGACACTCAAAAATGATCCACCCTTTCGCTGCCGATTCTTTCACAATCGAAGCCTATGGGGGAAAAGTGTTTTTGGCCCAGTGCGCCTCCAGTGAGGATGATGATGATGATGATAACATGGTTTGGCCACAATGTCAAATTAGCTTTAAAGCCTGGTGCAGTGTTTGTCTAAAGCTTGTCATCCATAAACACGATTGATACATGCGTTTGTGTTAAATTATATGTTGAGTGCTAAGCTATTAATCTTGTGGTGTTTCCAGGCAGTTAGCAAGTAACTTCAGGTGCTGTGTGTGGACCAGATTTGCACCTAGACTTGTAAAACCAAGATGATCAGGTTAACGTATACGTCGTTAAAGGCACATGATGCAAGATTTGTGGGTTGCTGTTTCTAAACAGACAATTCACAGTTGGTTGTGGAGCCAAGGTCGTCACAGGCCAACACTTTGAGTGCCACCAGACCAAAGTGTCAGTATTTGGATGACCTTAGATTCAGACTCAACAGTCCATCTTTCTCCAGAATCAATGGCGCCGAAAAACATCCTGAACAAAACAAAATATTAAGAAAATAGAGGCGAAGGGCAGGGTCTCTGCAGATACAGACACATGTAATTACGTCTGTACATTTGTTTTTAGTTTTTTTTTTAAGGCAAATACATAATATATCATTAAGTGTAAAGAAAATAGTTTTAATTAATTGTTAATTTTATCTGGATATGAGACACTTGATCAGTTGTTACTAGAAAATACATGGTTTTACATAATACATATATGGTTTGCTCTAAAATCCACTGTTACATGAAGAAAACTGGCATTTCTTTAATATCAGCAGGCAGCAAAGTCAAGTCACTTGCTGTGTGCTGTCAGTTCAAGGATTCACAGTGTGTTGAGTCGAGTGTCGGAGGCACCCTGAACTCTCAGTGCCACGGGCAGGTCCGACACTCCTCAAACACCCTGATCTCTTGGTTTGAGAGTCGAAGATGACATTCCATCAGTGAAGTGAAAGGGATGTCAAACAGGGTTATGTGAAGATATACAGGCTTGTTTCTCAATTGCATAACTGAATTTCATTTTACTTTATGATGACGGTGCATCATCTTTTAGTCATTCAGGCACAGATAAAGCTTTCCGACTGAACAAATTAACATTGATTATGGTAAATATATTAAATTTATACTAAATTGTTGTAAAATAGTTAAACAAGCCTCAGCTCTGTAGGAGCTAAAGAATAGATCAAATATAAAAATCACCTGCAGTGCGCTGTGGGGAGCACAGAGTGAGTCAGCATGTGCTTTGCTAGTGGACAAATCTTATTTACTGATAATAGAAGGTGTTTTCCCACACATTCTCTCACACACACACACACGCACACACACACACACACACACACACACACACACACACACACACACACACACACACACACACACGCACACACACAGACACACACACACACACACATATATATATGCACAAATATACACAAAAAAATGTTGTGTTTTGAAGCATGTCAACAGTATAATTAAGTATAATAAATACTATTGCACACATTGCAGAATACAGAAATGCATGTACACAGCTTCCCCTAATGTATTGACTACACTATATGTTCTATGATTACTGTAATCTGACTATAAGTATATATTGTTAGGCTAAGTGGTCCACGGGAAAATTTAGGAAGGTCCATTTGACAACCTTCTTCTAAGATTAAAAAGGTGAATTGTCTTTTCTCTTCCAATTGTATTATAGAAAAATAGAGAATAACAGTCAATCCATTTCAGCTGAAAGGTCAGCTTCACACCAGGGCGTTCTGGGTCAGTCTGACATAGAGTGACAGTGAAAGTCACAGTTTATAGAATACTGGGACAAGACAGAAAGGGTGGCTGTCCAAACGGCCTTGAAAGTATCGCAGTACCTACGCAGGCTCAGACACCATTCATGCATTAAAACACCAACAGTGGCTGTTGTGAGGAATGAATCTGGGGCTTTAGAGTTTTACAGTAAAACAGCTAATGAGCAAACGTTAAAATCACCATTCAATGCAACTTCAGTGAATTCAGTTTTAGTTAAACAACATGGAAACTCTTCGCTGCTATTCGTCTTTGGCCTCATTTTTTTCTGTTCCTTTCTTTGCTGTCCTCCGTTGTTTCTCTGTGAAAATCTGATGCCATTTCAATATGTCCTCGTGGTCCTGGATGAACATCACGATCTAAGAAGGAGACAGTAGCAGACAGTTAGATGATGGTTCTCTGTTGCTCTGGCTGTTTGTGTCCATCTCTGCACTGTCAGGGCACATACCTTGTTCAGCTGCGTCTCTGTGTCATTCACATCCACAGCTTCTTCTTCTTTAACGCCGGCATTTGACAAATCATAGAGGTTGAGGGTCGCCATCTTCATCTGTCCCAGGAGGAGGTTTTCCTTCGCTGTTGTTTTCACAATATGGATCCAATTGCTTTCCTGTATGTAGACAGGGACAATCCTTTAGCAATGTCCAATTTTCAGTCAGATTGTGACTGAAATCATTCTGTCTGGTACCCATGTTTGAGTTTCAGAGAGCGTATTCTTCAGCTCCTTGTCGAGCTGGGAAAGCTGGTTGTTCTTCTTCAGCTGCAGCGAGCGATGCCGGTCCTCCAGAGTCCGAAGAGCCTTCCTCTGCTCGATGTCCTGCTCCATTGCCTTCTTGTTCCTCTGATAGAGCTTTTCTCTGAGAGGGAGGAGACTCTCCAGATGGCCTGTGAGCCTATCTGCACTGTCAAACTGTAACGCACACAAAGATTACAGCTGTAGCCCCAAGATGACACTTTCTTGGCTTTCTTTTGGCCAATGACTGTGAGAGTTTCGAAAAGTACTGTATGTGTGCATCTGCCAACAGCCATCACGAAAAGTGTCGGCATACTAACATGTTAATTCCACTTCAGGAGAGACTTGATGTTCTCTGCAACTAGGTGGAAAGAATATGTGCGTATATCTGCATGGGCAATCTTTCAACTGACAGATTTAGTAAACGGATAACAAGCTTTTGTAAACAGAAAATTGCTTGACGATGAAAAAGAAATTCAGATATAGTCACATGTAAAAATCCTTGCCTTACCTTACTGATCTTGACCGCCCGCTCCATGATGTCACGATACACTCCGTGGCTCTGCACTTGACGCTGTAGCTTCCGGTTCCTCTCCATCAGCTCAGCGTACTCCTCCTTAAGCCTCTGAATCTCTGTGTCCTTTTGAAGCCCCTCTTTCCTCTCCTCCCCTGCTTTCTCAGCAACTTGTAAAATTTCTTCATGCTACACAGTAGGAGGTAGGAGACACTGAAATCTAAAATCTCCAGCCTATACAGGACTCATGTGTGAAATGGAGGCCCGTACTGTACCTTGACAAACATGTCATAGCTCGAGCATAACTCCTTCACTTCCTCAGCTTTCTTCTTCAACTCTTCTATGCGCTTTAGCAAAGTCTCCAACACCAAGGCAAACGCAGCAGGCAAAAGTTACATGAGGAATATTTATGACTGTTTAATCAACAATTTCTCATGTTCAAACAGCATGGCTTTAAGATCTGTGCTTTCGACCAAAAAAAGGATCAGATGTAGACAGAAAACACAGAAAGGATAAATCAGAACAGACAAGATACTGAAATGATATTAAAATGCTTAATGGTTTAAAATCATATTCTTCTTATAATGCTAAAAAAATCCATTGCATTTGTATTTTTCATGACTTTAAGGACCTCCATATTTAAAGAAAACCATTATAAAAAATTGAAAAGGGTTCACTCTCATAAACTTTGATTTGATTACCAAGTCAACTCCCTTAGTTACTGTTGCTAGGTAGGACATGCTTTATAATAAGAAACGTGACAATGCTGGGTTGTCACGTTTCTTATTGTAAAGCATGTCCTAGCAGGGTTCAGCCGGGTGCTGCAGTGTTATACTGCCCGGTAGTGAGACAACATATCTTCAAGAAGTGGAAATCAAGGACTACAGTCCTGGATTAAAGGATATTTTCACAATGTGAAGTTTAATGAACAAGGCAGAACGATGCAAATTGCGGCCAAATCATACTGTTCTCAATGAAAACAAGTGAAGCCTTGATCTCTTTAACACAGAAATAAGGAGGAAGTAAACCTGGCTGATGTTAGTGATCTGACACTAGGCTTGTCTCTTAACGTTAGTTAATTGCTACACGTTATCCAGCTAGGTAGCATTTTGCTAACATTAACTATCCCAGGATGTGACAATATTCAATGTGATGTGGCTGTAAAGATCGTGACATCGGTGGTGAGATCTACCGCACAGACTAATCCACGCGTTACATCGGCCAAAATGTGTCTTTGGATACTAAATCAAAACACCTAACACATGGTCAGGGTGTTGTTGAGGTACATGTACAGACCCTCCATCAACATTGAATTTGAACCATCTTGCCTAACTATTTTTTTCAACCTAGACAAGCCGAGCACTAGCACATCCTGGTCCATCCTGGTACCAAGCTTGCTCAACTGTTGGAGCATAGAGCGAAAAAGGGTGGGACTATGGAAGGATCAACTGGGGATGACTTAAGACACAAATGTATCATAACCTTTGTAACGTAACCCTTGCACCATCCAGTCCTTGTTACACAATGATTTGTTAGCTGTTTTAGCTGTTACTGCTAACTCCACACCTGTGTTTTCTCCTCTTTCTTTGCTATAACTTCGTCCAGCTCATTGTCTTTCTTCTGGAGTTCATAGAAGGCTGCGCTGTAGTCCTCAACGAACTCCATCACCCTGTTCACACACAAGCAAGGTAGAAAATTATTAACACTGACTGCTGAGTTTAATTCAGGCAGCCGTCAGACACTCTAATAAACTCACTTTGAGCGCTCCTTCTCACGGATATTCTTGCAGTTCATGACGCTTTGTTGTCTCTGTATATTTTCTTCCTGCTGTTATCTTCCTCCTGATATCTTTGTTTGCAGTCAACATTTGCCTCCAGCACTGTTTCTGTGGTAACCAAACATAAAGGAGGAACAACCCAGAATTCCAATGCAAAGAAAACAATTTTTTTTAAAATAAAGGTTTTTATTTTTATTCAAAGTATGTAACTTTTGTCTCCTCCTTGTGGCAGTTAGGTTTCTCTGCCATAAGCTCTAAATAGTTGCTGTGGCACCTCCCTTCTGCACCTACAGGTGTGTAGATGTCTCCACAAACGCAACATTTAAAACTCTGGTCTACTTCAAAATGTGTAAACCTATTTGGTAATTGCTAGAATATAAAAGACTTGACTTATATGTAAAAATTCCAAACTCCAGCTTGAACCTGTCAAAGTCACACTGTACTGAAGCTGATAAGGTTAAGCAATGACTCGGTACCAACTGAAACCAAAACACAGCTACACCACGACTATAAACACAAGATTTAATCTTTATTCATCTATAAATCAAACACTATTAAAACTGATAAGGTGGGAAGATGAATCAGTAAAACTAGAAATTCAAATGTAAACCAAAAGTCAAAACAAAAACTATAAAATCAGGCTGAACTCCCTGATGTTATCAATTAGAGCTGAAAAGAGAAGTTGATTCATCAGTTAATCAATTCATTAGTAGAGCAGTGATTCCCAAAGTCCGGGACGAAGCAAGAATAAGCTGTTTTACTTGTTCTACTGTTTTCACAATTTATGTAAATATCTGACAGAAGACAATATTTTAATGATAGTAACATGTCAAATAAAATTAACAGTTATCAATATAGGCTACTTCTTAGTTGCCCATAGATAAAGTCCCCAGACTCCTTTAAAAATATGTTCAAGTTTGTGAGTTGTTGAGTTAGGAGAAGCATAATAAAATAAAATACCGTCTGTGATGAATTCTAAACTATTTTGACCTTCTTGTTAATTGGGGATATACAGTAGAGCATGGAGGTGAGATCCAATCGCAAGTGGTCACTCGAGACACATTTTAATGCCAGGTGTGAACTGACGGACATAGAGCTGTCCACTTGTGATCGGTTCGCCTGAGAGCCATGTTAAGTCGGTTCTTTGCCACACATGAATAAAAGTCAAGAATAAGCTGTTTCAACTGATTTCACTATTTACATACAGAATACAGCATTTTATTGACAGTAAACGTGAAATTCTACAAATACAGTGAACAGTAACCATATACAGTAGGCTACTTCTTTGTTGCCCACTGATAAAGTCCCCAAACTCCCTTAGATAATCGTTCAATTCTGTGAGTTTTTGAGTTAGGTGAGACATAATAAACTTTGTGAAATTCTGTCCATGACAAAATCTTAACTACTTGGGCCTTCTTGTTAATTTGGCATAGAAAGCATGGAAGTGAAATGATTTGGGTCCATTCATAATGAGTATCTGCATGAGCCCACCATCACAGACAATTATTTCCTATGAGAATTGTGACCTTTTACTCAGAAACAGTAAGAATGAGGTGATTGTAAATTTGAAGGTGGACACTGTTAATATTTGAAACAAATCATTTCAACTTTTGATTAACCCTCACTACTTATTCCTCTATGCTGCAGTCATACGTGTTTTAAATACAACCCTGAACCCTTATTTTTAACTAACAATATCTAACTTGAGCCCATCATGACGACGGTACAACGCTCGACATCACGCAGTCCTATGATAAGACAAAACAAGATGAGATTAAATGCTTCACAGTGATTACAGCCCTGTTGTTATGGCAATAACAGGAAGACTCATGTAATCCAAATGAACAATTAAATTAAATCTCATTACATTACTGTGTATTAGGTTACATTACAGTATAGCCGATTTGTTTGTTTTTTTCAATCAGTTCAAGTCATATTCGACTAATGCAGAGTCCAACAACATGATGCATGTACAAAACATTTGAAACCTGACAATATTGCTGCACAGGAGTGTGACCATTATTTTGAAAAGACACTTCCTTTCCTCTTCCTACTTAATCATTAATCTGTTTTAACAATAACTTCTTGTCTCATGACTTGGGTTAGGGTTAGGCTTTCAATCGAAACACACCTTTTCTTGCTACCTCCACCTTTTTTCCAAATATTTCCATCTCCTGACTCTTCAACATCAATATCCCTTGGACCTTCAGTCCTCAGTAAATAGCACAAAGGCTCTGGGGATATGATGAGTGAAAGCATTGGCTCCTTTTGGCCTCAGCCTCGTTTGTTTAGCTTTAAAGAAAGGGTCGAGTAAGAGCACAGTTTTATTTACAGCGAAGGCCTGTGGAGGGGCCATGTTAGCAAGGAGGGAAACACACCTGATCTGTGTCAGCCACATGCTACTGTGTATGTTCAGCCTCGAAAAAAAATAATAATAATCACACTACATGCAAAAAACACAACAAGAGGAGTTGAAATTCATTATTCAACCCCACTCCTTGTCTTTTTCAATTAGTATTTGGCAGAATATTTCAAAAAATGTTCTCGACATGCTCAGTCTAATCAGAGCTTTATTAGACTGGATTCAGTTTGATGCTGGTGGAAGAGCTGCACGGCCTGAGATATTAGATTTTGCTGCACAGATATTCAAAAATGCATTTCATTATTCTTGCTCACAAGGTGTGATAAAAATAAATAAATAAATAAAAAACACTTAATACCTTTTGCATTGTAATCATGTTTTACCCCTCGTCAGCTTGACGACTGATTGGAGCCATAATGACTGACAAAGTGTTTTCTTTGTCTGCAGGATGTGGTGACAGAACATTTTGCTGGCAGTACATCCTCTGAATTGCATTCTAATTAGTACTCTAACAAAACAGCAATAGTCTCAAAACTGTTATTGCCAGGTCCGCCCGCACACTTAGTTCACTCTGAATGGCAAAACACATTTTGGAAAGAAAAACTTTCAGACACTGGCATTCAGTATGGCTTTTTTTTTTTTTTTTACACCCTCCATAATGTTAAGTGCATCTTTTCCACATGAAGTTGGCATTTCAGCATGCATAAGACAGTTTCACAACAAGCAATTAAGATGATAAGAAGATTAAGATTTAAAAATGTAATATTATTGAGCTAATTTCTATTGAGCTCATTAAACATGCTTTTAATTAGATCTGTGATGTGCAGAGTTTCTTAAAAAATTAGTTTTTAACTTTGGGTTTGTACTGGTCATTAGATAATGTCATGCCTGGTGGTTCACTTTTCATAACCAGGGATGCACAATATATCAACTGAACATTGGCATGAGCAGATATTTGCTTTCATGACTGCTACCTGCCCATCAGCAAATAAGACAACATTCACCGACGGCAGTGGACAATGTTGATCCGGTGGGTCACATCAGTTTGCTGGCACATTCATCAGCTACTGGCTCGTGTCATAGATCAAATCAGAACAATTTTATTTATATATGCCAAAATCACAATCACATTGCTTCAGACATCCTTTATCCTTAGACCCTCGATTCGAGTGAAGAAAAACTTGCCATATTGAGAAAAAAAAAGATGGAAGAGCCACAGAGGAGGGATCCTTCTCACAGGACGGATATACAATCGAATAGAACAAAATCACAATTACAAATCCCTACCATCAGTTTGTAAGGCTGTGTTAGTGTTGGGTTAAAAAGTGTTGAAAATCTGTTATCATTGACTAGATAGTTGTATCGGAGGCTAAAAAGGCTTTTGAAGCAGTTACCTTTCAATTACATTTTTTTTTTTTTTTTAATGTGACAGAAGGTCATATTAAAGGTTATTTCATAAACCTGTCTGGCACAAGAGGGGGAGTAAATAACAATAAAAACAAAAAAAGATATTTTGAGCTATTTTTTTAAAACATCGGTGTCAGCCCAGAATTTCATATTCAGAACAGCACATACAAGACAAACATCTGATCAACAGGTCCACCTAAACTCTAGATCTGTGTTCAAGGTGTATTCAACTGCAGGTAACCATAGCAACAATATTTTTGCTGAATGCTGCATTGCAACATAATAACTCAGTAAACAGGTTAGGATTTGAATACAGCCTACCCTACCTTGCAAAACAAGCAGTAAAATCAAAGATACTGCTGTGGTTCTGCAGGTCTCCAGCTCCTCCTGTCCACATGTCAAAGTGTCCTTGAGCAAGACACTGAACCTCAAACTGCTGTCTGGATGCATAGGAGTGTGGGAGTGTGTAGTTGGAAATCGTCTGACCCTTCTGTAAGAACCTTCACGAAGAAATGTGTTATCAAGACTCCCATCTCCCTGTTACCAAGGTCTCTGAATTCTCGTAGTATTTACATGAGAATAATCACATTTTAAAGCAGAAGTTAGGCTATCTGCAGTTCCCCCCAGCAATGCTGCTCTCAGTGCTACCCAACTGTTTTACATTCAATAATTCTCATCCTGTTTCGCAGAGAGCTTCCCGCTTTATTTGAGACAAATACATCTCCAAGTTTTCTGGCTTCTCCTTCAGTTAAGAGTCAACAAGTCATAAATCTCTGCAGCTGATGAGGCTGCCTGGAAACACGGAGATGCTTTACAGCCATTTCCCTCGATGCAAACTTTAACCAGCCTTCTCTTGGCAGTCCCCTTCCTCCAAACACAGACAGCACTTAGGCTGGAGCTGGTTTCACATTTCAATACAGAATAAATCATCCAATCATCCCCAGGACGGGCTGCTGTTAAGGACGCAGAAAGCTGCCTGTATTCTTATCACATTGTAAAATAATATGAAAGGGCTCCATCTTTTAAAACCTGGTCTTCTCTTTTCATTAACTGGAGTTGCAGAGAAACGAGAACTACAGGGAGGACTAACGAGCGCCTTAGTCTAAGTTCTATTTGGATGTCTTAACAATGGGAAATAAATCATTTAATTCAGGTTTAGAGAATTAATGGGAAAACTATTGGCAGAATAACAATAAGGTCAGCGCAACATTTGACACAAGCAACAATATGTGATTAGAGACAACTCTACATAATCTCTATTGAATGGCCCGGTTTCATTTCTTCACAGTTATAGACTCACAGATCCCCTAATGTTCAGAGCTGTCGTTCCCTCACCGTAAGGTTGACAGGAAGGAGTCAATGCATTGACTAATCATTCATCATCATCCCTAATGAGTTAAACATTGAAATAAAGTCAGACAGTTTTCTTGCCAAAGCTCACCATGTACAGCCTTCTACAGATTTGATTTGCATGAGTTTAATGTCCTTGTTTGCAGATCTTTGAGGGAAACTTAATTACTGTGTGTAATTACTGTTGGTGAGATGTTGGAGATTACTGTATGTGTGTTGTCTCAGTTACAGTTGGAGAGATAACTTCCTTTGTTAAAGTAAACCAAAACATTGATTTTGAAACTATTTAGCTTTTATCCATTTAGATTTATGTAGCAGTCGTCAGTTAAGGCTGGCACCAGAAATGTTGGTTTTGATCTGATACAAGGAAATGACAGGACAGGTGTTGGGACTTTCAATTATACAATCTTCGAATGTACTGGCAGGAAGACAAAAGCCACCTGTTACAACAGCAGTTTAGAGGCATATGAGACTTGTGTGCAGTCTACCTGGAACCTCTCTAACTTTCTTAAATTAGTTTATATATTTGGGTCTAACTGTCTGTCTCTTCATTGCAGCTAAGAAAAGTTAGCAAACTCTGCCATAGTTTGACTCCATAATTGTGGGCAGGGGACCGTGGCCAGGTGATGGTGGATCTCCTCATTAATAGTGGATTTGTGATTATGCTCCAGTGTATTCAGAATTTAGAGTACCTTTGTGCAAGACACAGAAAAACTTACGTCAACCTTTAATCCTATTCCTGTTAAATAAAACAGATGCTCAGTCAATCATTCAGTATTTTGGTGTCAATATCCTCAGCAACAATCTTGGAACTTCATGTTGGCTATATTCTCCATCCATATAGATGAGAATTCTGCACCTCATGATTTTCATCCAGTATGTCCTCCTCCAAATGCTGGAAATATTATGCATTTAAATGCACGGTACGTAATTTCTGCCGCTATGTTCTCTCAATCAAAAAACCCCAAAAGGTACAAGTTCTGTAGGATCTTGGGATTTATTGTCGTTATTGTTAAACAACTTGCCGGTTAAAGTTTTAGCAAGTAGAGTGCATACCTCTGCTTAGGCCAACTCCTTTATCTGCATTCAATTATACTCACTCATAGATACCAGGCACCTAAACATGCCTGATTGTTTCAATAGAGATCTTTGCATTATTTCCTGAGAAATGAACAAACATTTTGAAAAACCCCCTAATCTCACAATGTTAAAGAAAATGAGGAGAAAAAAACTCCTGGATCAGTCCCTTTATCCGGATCCGCTCCAAAAGTTAATGTGGTCTACTCTGGGCCGAGAACGATCCTCCATTCAAGTTTCTTGGAGATCTGCTATTTAGTTTTTGTGTAATTCTGCTGACAAACCAACCAACCAACCAACCAACCAACAAACAAACGGACACAGGTGAAAATATAATTTCCTTGGGTCGACCATTGCTGGAAACACATTAATTTAACAGAGCTTGTTTGATGAGAACATTGAGACTGAGCAATAGGGTAACTGTTTTATTTTGGTAGTGTAAAAACTGGAAAAGGCTTGAGGCGGATGAGTTGTGATAATTCTCTGTGGGTTTGTCAACCAGCACTTTCACATTACACTGACTCACTTGATTAATTGTTCAAATGAAAATATTGATTAGTGAAGCTCTGGACAATTCCCCACCTGGCTGGGAGCCCTCTGAAGCAGCGTTATGGACCGTTGGGTGTCGCGGGGCCCCTGACAGCAAATCACTCCTCCAACCTTTGTGCTGTGGAAGGAGATTGGCTGCGGTGCGACATTTGGTTCCCCCAAAAAAGAGAAACATCATACCAAGACACAGCAGGGGAGTCGTGCAACACCCATCAGAGGGAATACTTAAAAGCTCTGCTCAGGGGAAAAAAAAAAACATGGTGGGGTTTTGAAGTGGCAGTTATGCAGGATCGAGCAAAAACCTAACGTCAGCGATGGCGTCTGCTGCTCCCCTTATACATCCGCAATGCGTCTACATTAGTGGAATATGGTTGTGTTTGTGTTTGTTCCACCTCTTGCCTTCTGCTATTCCTCTCTCAGGTTAGCTTGGTGTGATTTTAGACATAAATATCACAGTTTTTACCAAAACACCAATTACAATTCAGCAAAAGAATGGAAATCTTCTCCTTTTCTCAATCTGATGCTGTGAATTAAGTACACTTGTAAAGACTTAACATGCTGTGCGTGTCCTGACTGTATTAGTACATGTGTGATCTGCAAGGCAAAGTTCTTTATGTTCACTACAAGCAGACTTGGGGATTTAAAAGATGTCTGCGTGGGAGTTTGAAGCTCCCTACAGTGTTTGGGTTGTGGGAACAAAGGTGGTGCGTGGTGTTCATGTCTCCCATGAGTCCCCCGGCATCAGATGTTAATATTTTTAGAAATTGGGGCAAAGAAACAGGTCTCTGATGAAAAAACAGACATGGTATAAAGTCTGAAGTTGGTTGAGAGTGAGGGGGTGGTGGAGGCGGAGGGAGAAGAGAGGGAGTGTTGGCGAATTACTTAGAGCGGAATAAATCAACTTTTTAATGGGATGTGATGGTAGTTGAGGTAATTAGCGAAATAAGTCATAGAAGAAAAAAAACATTAATATTCAAAACAATGATTCAGACACAATATTAACATAATAAAACATAATAAATCTGCATATCGTGTAGTTACTTTGGTAATATGTGGCTTAGAGAGTCCTAAAGCTCTGTCCCAGAGTGAGTTATAAGCAACCACGTATCCGGTCAAACTGTTGTTGAGTGAGATACAGAGCCCACAACTCGATGAGCTGCCTTTGTTTGTTATGTTTACAGCGAGGAGCAGCAAACGCTTGTGGCTTTACAGCTGTGACAAAACTCCCTGCAACCAGGTCTGGCTCCATTCAGCTCCACAGAATTATATCTCTGCTTCTGTGTCAGAAACAGAGCTGGCTGAGAAAGATTCTATTCTGCAAATATCACAGAAGGACTGAACTGTCTGATAAAGGAGGATCCTTTTCAAACGTATGCTGGTGTCGAATGTTACCTACCTTGTTGTAATCACACATTTTTGCCTCAAAACCTGCTGATTTAAGGTTGGGAAGAGCCTTGCAGGATTCTTTGCAAGTTAACAGTTGCTGTATAATGATATGCCAGGATCAAACCAAAGATTGATCAGGACGGGACAAAAATGTTTTATTATGTTGAGACAGCTGTACTTACTTATGTAGATAACTAACACAGTTACTCATCTTCAGTTGAAAAACATATATTTAATCAAGCTCCACTTTTTTACTGTTTTCTGGAGCTTAAAACTGCATCTCACCATCCTCCTCAGTGGACACACACAAAATTGGCATCTCCCATGAAGGTCCAGAAAAAGCTGGCGAGTGGACCTAAATTCACAAGTCTTTAGTCCTAGTCTGTTCCAAAGAAAGACTTCTACACTTTACTACAATCACCTAGATTTAGCCTAATCCAATATCAAACTTGATAACTGCATATCTAAATTTTAAACCACCCATAATCGCTGAACAATAATATAACCTCACGTAGGATCCACATCAAATTGTGCTCATTCATAGATACACAGCCCCCTTAATACGCTTGATTTTTTTTCATCAAGATCCCTGCAGGATTCCCTGAGAAATTAACAAAAGTGTTGAAATCTTGCAATATTAAAGAAATTATAAAAAAAAAAATCCTGGATCCATCACTGTGTCTGGATCCACAACAAAAGTTAATGGAGTCTATTCTGGACAGAAACCCATCCTCCATTCAAGTCTCGTGGGAATACGTTCCATAATTGTCGTATAAACCTGCTGACAAACCAACCAGAGTCCTTAGCGGAGGTAATTAATCACATCGTATCATGTGTATCTCTAGAGGTTGAAGTTGTAGCTTGCCTTACGAGGACCTTGTTGGTCAACATGTGTTATTAATTAAACATTTTGGGAGCTTGAAAATTTCACTATGTGGACAACCTCTGCATTTCCATAAATTGTAGGTTTAGAAAAACACCTTTTATTATGGTTCTGTTTATGCTAATTTAAATGTAAGTATGTAGTAATATAACGGTACATCAGAGTGAAAATGATGTCAGTCTTATTAGCCTATGCAACAAACATGTCTACACTAACCTTGTCTGCTTGTTTTGTATGAGACTCATTGTAGGTCATATAATTACTTAGTCTGCCATGATGCAGCATACAGATGTTTGATTGTAGAAAGTTGAATTATATCCACATCATTTTCAGGGACTTTTCAAAATATATTCTCACAAGACTAATAACATTACAGTTTCTATATATCTGCAACGTGCACACAAACTCCCCCAGTCCAAATGGAGTCCTGACTGCAAAAACTCATGTTTTGTCGTCTCCTGAGAGAGTTTATAAGGCACGCAGGTTTATAAAAATGGATGTAGTTGAAAGTGTGCCTGCTCACTGCTCTGTGCAGACATGGTCCAAACAGCCCTGATGAAGTATTGATTTTTGGCCAGGTCTGGGTAATGAAGATAACTTTAAGCATTGACAGAATACGTAAACAATCCTTTGGAAAATGCTTGACTGCCTCTGCTGCTGTCTCTGAGCTTGTCTCCTTCAGAATTTTAATGGTCCCTGGTAAATATAAATGTAAATGTAAGCGAGGCAAATTGCCCACAGTGAAACTAGGAAGCAGAGAACAGAAACAAATCAATTTGGGCCACACAGTGCTTTAAAAACACAAATATCACGGAAACAAATATGAATATTGTTTTGGGGGAAATTTACTTCCTCTAACTTATATGTCTAGTTTATCTACTGTCTTAATTTCTGTATATTTCACAGCTGATATGGTTCTCTGTTCTCTGATTTAACTGGCAGTTTTTCATTTTTATTGTCTTGCTGATGCTGAATTCATGCCATGCTGAAGTTATCAGGGAAGGTTTCAAGATGGTCATCGCATTGCAACATGTTTAATTCTACCATATACTGAGAATAGAAAAGTAGCTTAATCTGGCTACATGCAGGCTTTGTGGTGTACTTTCAATTCAAAAATATATTCCTCTCTGTTACTGTAACTTGGAGCTAGCTAGGTAGCCAGCCTAAAGGCTCAGTTTATGTTTCTGTAAGCCAATGATGCATTCAGATTTGTAGGTTATATGTACCACATCATGTTTACATTACACTTATATGAGCTCACTTTTGCATTGGGAGGCAGAAGGGATAGCCGTATAGTTGCAACTATATGCAAGAAGGCTGCAGAGCCAGTGACCACAGCTCTAGACTAAGTTCCAACATTTGGTGACAACAACCTTGCCTTCAAATTCCACAGATCCCAGTCCAATCAAGCATATGCGGGACGTGCTGGAACAAGTTTGATCCATCGAGGCCCACCTCACAGCCACCAGGACTTGAAGGATCCGCGTACAACACCCTGAACACCACAGGACACCCCCTAGAGGTCCTGTGTCCACGCCTCAACAGGTCAGAGACAAGTGTAATCCCCAGAGGGACCGCCATGGATCGGACTTGTTCCGGCGTGTCCCAAAGATGCTCGACTACAGTTGTTAACCATCTGCATCCATTTTTGATTACCCTCTAGTGTTTTTAAATGAGCACAGACTGAGGGAGGGCTTCTGGCTGTGGATAGAGAAAAGACAATTTTAGGCTGAGACCTTATCACAAACATAAAGAAGCAGCAGTATAAAATATAATACAGAATCACTGTCTGATCAAAAGGTCAGCATTACTTAAATCGTCCCCTGAGCAAGACACAGCCTGCTGCCGTAAAGTGGCTTACATATTCAAGGTTTCAGTATTTCTGACCCTTTTTGGCAGGTTCCACATCCTTAAGCTTCTCCACAGTTCAGTGGTGTATAGCTCTTTCCTTTTTTTTCCTCTGAGATGAGGACACGAGATTAGATGTTTAAGAAAAGTTGTCCTTGTGTCTGAAGCCTCAGGACATAACAAGGACAGATATGAAACCACACACACAACACACACCACATCCCCTTTGAAATATGTGAAAACAGTGTGTTGTGTAAGTGCCTCCTCACTGCTGCTCATGTGTGATGTTTCTGTAGCAAGGAAACTCTTTGTAAGTACCCATTTCAAAATGCTTTTATAAAGCTTAGTCTTCAGTGCACCACAGAACTGATGTGAGGACAACAGACATGGAGGATATTTCCATTTTAGCCGCAACATCACAGGAGATTATAGAGGCTACATACATCAGACAGATCTCCGTGTTTCAGTGTTTGAGACTAATCTGGTGTGAAAGAAAGAGATAGAGAGCACTCAAGATGTCTTTGCTTATTTGTCTATTCACATGTGAGAGCAGGATTTAATGTATTTCTCTATGTATGGATTGCTCAGATATCCTTACAAAAAAAAATAGGCCAACATGGATGCTTGGAGGTTTTACGTTTGCCAGTGCAGGCATGAAATTGAGCATAGGCAAGTGAGAAAACACTCCCAAAACACAACTGTGAAGAGGAGAAAACCAAGTTCAAGCTTCTAAAAAAGAGCATTTAATAATTTGTTGTTATAAAAAGTGTTTCTACATTATTATTCTCTTCAAGCAGTCAACAGGGAGCAAGAACATCAAACTCAGAGTACAGAGGGTGATTATACTCTGAAAGGGCAGCACAAACATCCTCTAAAATGTCTGGATAAGTGGTGGCAGTAACGATGCAGACCAGGGAATAAAACACAATACCGACCAGGTAAATGGATGAGGAAAACCGAGTAAAGTCAATTTAAGGAGGCTTCATAACATTTAAACAAAAGTGCACTAATAAACTGTGTTACCACCCACAAAACACTTAATTAGCTAGGCAATACAGGTGATGCCAGTAAACCTGTCCAATCAATAAGAGGTATTTTAGCAGCTATTCAGACGATGAATTTAGAGAGTTGAAGTCGAGCCCCTTCACTCTTATTTCAGAAAAAACAATATGTACGGTAGTGCAAGGCGAGACACAGATCATTTTCTGATCCTGTTGGAATTGTGCCGTGAACTACATAAATTATGTTTGTCAATTTAAAATATAATTTTTCAACTTGCAGCTGTCATAAAACTAATGAAATATAAGACTGTGAAAATATGTAATTATAGAGACTACACACCCAACAATTGATGCTCTCTAAAATGCCTTTTAGAGTCGGTCCTGTAATTTGGCTCGCTCACAGAACTAACTAAATCTCCTTTCACATAACTACAGTTATCAATATGGCCAGAATTATTCAGATTTTCATCTTTTTTATTACATTTTTGGTGTCGAGTTGTCGGTGTTGGTGACTGAGTGGTTTAACAAATAACTGAATTGTATTTATCTTTTCAACAAACTGTGACTTTCATAAATTGGAAAATTATCTTTTAAATCAACAAACATCATATGTGTGATTCATGGCACATTTCAAACGGGATCAAATATTAATCTGTCTCTCCCCAATGACTACTGTATTATCATCAGGTCCCATGGGGTCGACCGGATGTGACGTAACTTTGCATCTCTCTTCCTAGAAGCCAGGGATAGTGATTATGTGAGTGTCTCTTCAGCTCCATGTCAGATTTTTTGCAACATGTTAACACAATGCTGACTCTGTTGCTCCAAAGTTGTCCCATCAGTCTAATAAGAGGGTATCATGTATGTGGGTTTGAGTGCCTTATATATGAACTTGCATTGGCTCTGTTTTACGTCTGAGACCTGAAGTTTAAATAGTGTATGTGGGTAGACCGACAGTAGGTAATTAACGAGCCCTTTTAGCTGCGGTGTTTCCTGTGTCCGCCTTAAAGGTGGCAGCTGTAGAGAGCCGTCCTCTTTATCTGTGATGGATGCTGTAATTACAGCAGAGCTGGAGACTAAAATTGGCTGGAGATAAAGTTTGTTTTTGCGCCCATCATGGGACCTTTTAACTGAGATCCACATCTCTCAGCAAACAGTTCCAAACCATATGAAACATTTTAGTTTGTTTTAGATTAACAGGTTTTGTTTGTGACATCTTCACTTTTCAGACTCGAGTCCCACGAAGCTCGAGATAACTCTACAACTCCATTACTGCTCATCCTGGGACAAATGGCCTCTGGGTGCAACAGATGCCACAGAAGTATAGCCTGTCTGACAATCTGTCGTTTTAATTTACCTACATCAAAGGGTAAATATAGAACCTCTAAATAATAGAACACACCATGGGAAGCCCGATACAACTCCTGACAGCTGCATTTTGGGAAACCTGCGGAGAGGGAGAGGGGGAGACTGACAGAAAGAGTGAGGAGGAAATTCCTTTGTTTAATTGCATTGTGTTTGAAATCCCCCAGTTTCTCAATAAGTGTCTGAATTTATAAAAGAAAATAAACTTTTTCTGCTTACATGGCTGAAATTGGATCGTTTTCTGCTGACGGGAAATGTTTCCCCTGCAGGCAAATGGCCAATTGTTGTTGTTGAGCAACTAATGGTGACAAACTGTTAGAGGGATATGTTCAGTTTGCAGGGAAATGCTTCCAATCTACACACATGCCTCGCAGCCAGCAACTGCAGGGGGAGGTAATCTGACCTCTCCTTGGACCACAACAGCTCCAGAAGGACCAGGAAGTTCTGCATGCACAGTCCCATGCATACACCCGATGTGCCAGCAAGTTCAAGTCTTATGTATAGAGGTGCAGAAGGTATACTGAGATGGTATGAAAACTAGAGATGATTGCTAGACCGCTGATAGAAGTAAGAGGAAAAATGGGAGCAATAAAAAACCCCAGGGACATTGTAATTACATGGTGTTAACTTAGACCCCACGAGGACGCCCTCATAACCATACATTTCATACTTTTACTGTTATTTCTCTACTGACCCTTAATATACTTATATCTGTCTTATTAAATGTCATTTTTTCAGAGGGACTAAAGGGAAGCCAGAGGACTTTGTTCCTGAAAAAAGGAAAAAAGATTAATAAAAACAGTGTCTGAGTTGAACTCTCCCTGTCGGCCATCTGCGTGTCCCAAAACCTGCAGAAGCATTGCAGTTTGTTTTTCCAGCATGAGCAGAGCAAATGTAAATGTTCCCCTACACAAAGCCTCTGTGTACAGCTCTGTGTTTGCTTTACAGAGAGAACAACAGGCCTGCGTGTTGATCCACAGCGAGCGAGTGCAAACCCTGCTGTACTGATGCATGAATCTGACACAAGCAGTTTAATGTTTTTAACCTTCATACACCAGTGGAAGGCTTGTATTGAAGATGTATAATGGGATTTTTTTTTCACTCTCTCTGCTTTAAACTCATTACCTTCTCTGAATTCAGAGCTTGGATTTGTAAAGTATGTGCAGTTTTCTACAGTTGGACCGAACCCTCAGGTACTTGGTCCAAGGCTTTAAATTGTAAACCCTGCCTCCTAACAAGAGAATAAATGAGTCTTCAACTTATAATGATCAGTGCCTTTAAGGATACACAGCCATGCATCTCATACACACCCCACACACACACACTGGGAGGTAACTCTGAAGTTGCAGAAGAATTTACAAGCTTGTCAATTAGACACTAAGGCTTCATTTCTTTTAATTTGCACACTGTTGTAGTTGTCTTTTTAAGTCTTGTTTGCTTCCTGGGCTCTGGAAGAGGAGTTTTTTGTTGAGGGAAGGTCTAGTTTATTTCAACTGAACTGTTGGTTGTAGAATTTCAAATTCTTGCGTGTTTAGGGCTTTTTGTTGCCTGCCGGACTTGTTAGTGAGGAAATCATGAGGGTCAGTGTACTGACAGACGTGGGTCGACTGCTCCCAGACTAAAGCCTGATATGTCTCATTTCCCTGTGCCCTGTAGAGCTTACTGTTGTCCACTAAGACGTCAGTGAGCAACACAGTTGGAGTGGGTGGGATGTTCCTTCATGTAGTTTACTCTGAGTCCATCTCATGTCTTGCTTCCAGAAATACTCATGAAATATCAACCAGCAGCTGAAAATAGTACCAAACTCATGTAATTCTATTTGAGTTATGTTTGCAAAAAAGACAAATACCTACCTATAGATTTGTGACCTGTTTTTTTTAGAAATGTATGTCTTTATTATGAACCAATGAGCTCGGGGCAGAAAGCCACAGACTCTTGACAGGGAAGCCTTTGGAGACAAACAAGTAGAAAGGTATAGAATAACACAAGCCTTATCTAGCAAACCTTACCCCCAGAGAAAACCAGAGTAAGCAAGTCCGTTTTCATTTCACGTTGTAAGCTGGAGATCATCATCTTCAGACATATACTCACAAGATAACCACCTTTTTTGTGATATAATTGAATTACTTTCTCATGGTAAGGAGTATGAATAAACCTTTTTGACAGAACTGAGATTTGGGAGCGAGAACCACGCTGTAATTTAAACTCAGAGCATGATGGAACCAGAAAAACAAAAGAAGGGATGAGGTTTGGATTCAACAAACTGTCTGGATAACAAGTTGGACAAAAAAATGTTTTTTTGTAAACATTTAAAAACAAACTCCCTTCATGCTTTACAGCAGAAAATACTTGACAATGTTCCCTGAAACACTCAGCAGAGTTTTTCCAGCGCACTCTGTCTCTCAGGTTGAGTTCCAGGCTTTACCGGGCTAACTGAGCAGCCCTACTGGAAGTACGTGACTAATGTGCAGCTTAATCAAGGCAATCGTTTGAAAGGTCATCTAATGAGCGGGAGTGAAGATCATATGTTAGCCTTTATCCCTCGCTGTGGGACGTCGTGGTGAGCTGGGAACACCTGCCGTCTCCTGTCAAAACATTAGCTCATGTTAATTACCCAGAGCGATCTCCTGGTTTAAGCAGCTCGACTGTGGGCCGAGATGTGGTAAAGATCTCCTACAGATTCTTTATGAATAAAGGATGCATACCATATATTGTCTTATTTTAAAGAACATCAAAGATGTTTGAATAGTCTACATACAAGGATCAAAATGTGTCACATACAGTACATGACATGTATTAGAATGTGTACCTTTGCTTATCTACAGTATTGAATTCTGTTTTTGTTTTTTTGTTTTTTTAATACATAAGTTTTTATCAAATCTAATATTTGTTGGATATTATTTTTTGTGAAACTAAAATAAAGCGTTTGTTCCTTAACTGATGATGACAATATAATTCCATTGCAACCCTGGTGTCAGAACAATGCTTCCTAGACATCACATTTATTTACTAATAATTCACCACTGTGAACGCATTTGCTTTTTTAACATAATCGAGAAATTTGATCCACCAGGATGCAAAATGCCGACGTATTTTATTGCTCGAAGCAAGACTTAAAGGTTATATATGTTTTTAATATGTTTCAGCTATCAAAGCCTATCTATCTCCCATATCTATCACCACGGGGGAGTGGAGGTCGTGTGACCCGGGCACCACTTGGCGATGCCTCCCTCTTCTCAGGCGTCCCCTGGGTCCAAAATCCTCACATGGAATTTCGTAAACTGTGATTTTGTTGTTCTGTTCTGTATGTCTGTCTGTCCTGGGAGAGGAATCCCTCCTCTGTGGCTCTTCCTGAAGTTTCTTCCATTTCTTCTTTTTTTTTCCCTGTTAAAAGGTTGTTTTTTTTCTCAACATGGCAAGATTTTCCTCACTCGAATCGAGGGTCTAAGGGCAGAGGATGGCGTTCACTGTACAGATTGACTGATCTGATTTGAAAGTCTTCATTGTAAAGGTTCCTTTAATCCCAAAACATATATAAAAGTGTGATCATTTGCTAATCCTTTTTGACACAAACTCGATAGAAAACAGTATACAGACAGTATATTTTATGTTTTACCTCACCAACTTAAAATATATGTTTATTATGAATTTGATTATGAATTTGGGGCCTCCCTGAAAGCCTCAGTTGTTCATAAGCAGGGATGAGTCGAGTTCAACATTTTGTCAAACACATGATCGTGTAAAGGATATCACTACATGGCCTCAGGAACACTTCATAAAGCTGTTGTCAGTAAACACATTTTGTTTGCAAATGACTGAATTCTGTTTATACTCTGCTTTTCTTTATATTCTCTCACTATGCATTCTTCCACTTTACCATATGGAAAATACGGTAATTGAAGCCTCCACCAACCATATTACTGGCACTAGTGTCAGTAACTGGAGTACTGTTACACCCTTCCTGATTTCTGACTCCTGAGTGAGCGGGCATTGCAGCAGATTGCGTTTTTATATCCTCATGAATCACGATCTCACTTGGCTGCAGTCGCTTTCATCAGCCGCACTGCACTCTTCACAGTCCTCTCTCAATGCCGTGGTACACTGCCAGTATTCAAAGCCAGGGCTTTTCAGAGAGAGACACCCTCCACTGAAACACGACACAAACACCCTGCGCTCAGGGTTATATAGTGTAATTCTATAGGATGATCACCAGACTATAAAAAGTCAAAGATCAGCTTGAGGCCAAAGCTGGATTCAATCAGCCTCCAGCATAATGAGTCTGCAGGGTCAGGCTGTGTTTACGATGGGGTTTCCCATACATCATTTCCTGGAATTGAATTTCCATTAATTATTTTTCGAGATGTTTTGTGAGATTCACCTTGATATATCTGAGGATGTGTAGCCAGAGGACAGACGTCTGCCACTCAACTGACTCACCGACCTTCCTTCATTCTCTCCTTTCTTACAATTTTTTAAATTTCCTTGTCTCCTCTTGTCTCCTCTCCTCTCTTTCTCTTATTCCTCTCTTCTCCTCCATCGTATTTGGTCTCTTCTTTCTCTTTTCGGCCCTTTCATCTCACTTTGTATCCTCATCATCCCTTTCTTTCCTTCCTCTCTCCTACTCCACCCTTTTTTGTGTCCTCCATCTCTTTTCTCTCATCTCATCTTTTCCCCTTTCTCGCTTCTCTTCCACCCTTTTTGGTTTCCTCCATCTCTTTCCTGTCCTCTCATCTCACTATGCATCCTCTCATCTTTTCCTCCTCGTCCTCTTCTCTCCTCCATCCTTTTTTGCCTACTCCGTCTCTTTCCTGTCCTGTCACATTTTTCTTTCCTTCCTCTCCTCTCTTCTACTTTTCTTGTGTTTTTTGTCTCATCTTGTCTCCTTCCCTTCTTTCACTTCCTGCTCACCTAACTTTGTATATCCTCTCATCCTTTTCTCTCCTTTCTCCCTCCTCCTCAATCCTTTTTCTCTCCTATTCTCTCTCCTTTCTCATATTTTGTGTATTTCGTCTCGTCCTGTCACCTCTCCTTTCCTGCTCCTCATGTCTCACTTTGTATCCTCCCCTCCACCTCTTTCTCTCCTCTTCCTCTTGTACATCCTCGTGTATTTCTTTCCTTCCTCTCCTCTCACTTCCACCTTTTTCTTGTCCCCTCGCATTTCCTCTCCCCTTTGTCACTTTTTGTGTTTTTTTCTGTCCTTGTCTTGTCTTGTCTCGCCTCGCCTCCTCTCTTCCTCTCCCACACTCATTTCTCCCCTCCTGTTTTCTCCCCCTCGCTGCTGACTCCTGTGGATACTGAAAGGTCAGTGAATGTGGGGCCATTAAATGCACACACACGCATCGCTCTCTGAAACACCGCAACATTACAGCAAGGACAAAAAAAAACACACTTAGTACACACGGACACACAAAGTCATTTGATGGTCCAGCAGTGCATTGTGTTACACTAACTAGAAACCACCTTGTGAACGCTTTTAAAAGAAGAAAAACACAATGAGTTTATCTCTGGTGGTGCTTTAATGTGTGTGAAACCTACACAGTTGATTTTACATATAATGTGATCTATGGACTGTGACATTTAACTCACACTTTGTTTGTGACACCACACGTAGAGAAATGGAAAGAAATTGGTCTCGATCTTTGAAGGAAAATGCATGACATTTATTTGAGATGACGCGCTGACAGTAAGTTATGTCACCTTTATTCACGTACAGGTAACAGTAAGCATCCTACTTTGAGATGTCTTCAGACAGGTTTTTGTATATAAATGTATGAATTCATTACCTTGTTTTTACATTGATCATGAAACTGTTGCATATCTCACTGCTGTTGTGTGTAACCTCGTCCTTTTGCTAAGGTAACAACATCTTCTGATTCACTTTACCCAGTTAAATAAGAGTTAATTATATTATACACAGCATGTTTGTGATGAATGCATCCCAGCGTCCCGGCGGCCCGAGTGGTTTTGCTTTTTTCCATCCAGTTCCCATTAGACATCAGTCTTATCAGTCTTTCTCTGCTGCTCTCTGACGTAAAACTCCGATCCTCCTGAGAATCCAACATCTGGGATCCAGCCTGCCGTGAAGTCCTGTCACATCCTGGACATCAGACTCATTAGTATTGTTTTGCCAATTTAAAAATAATCTTTTCTCAATCTAAGTAGCTGTTAAACGCACAGTAGATAGCTCAAGTGTAGGCTGAGATCTTTTCAGTGAATTCAACTTCATCGCTTCAAGAAAGATTTCAGCATTTTACGTTTGGATGGCAGACCATGGATACAATAAGATTTGTTACGTTACATTTCTACAATATGCGTCATATCATGTTCACATTAAATGTGTGTGTGTATGAACATACTTTTATGTTTTTGTAAGGAGGTATGGTGCATAACGGTGGTGTTCCAGCTAGGTGAGACAGCTGCCAAGCGAGAGACAACTGTGTTAAGAAGACATTTCAACATTTGTAAATGTCAATCCACCGGATATTTTTACCAAGATGTTCCTGTGTGGAGACAGAAACGGAAATCTTAAGCCAAAACATGATCTTTTCCTTGTCCTAACTAAGTGATGTGCAGTCACAACATAAAGTTCAATAAATTAATCCTAAAGAAACGTAAAGTTGCATCATAAAGAAATGCAAAGTTTCAATATATCAGAAACTAAACCAAAAATCACAGGTGAGTGTTTTTCAATATACACAACATTGTTAAACTATGTCATGTATACATCAGACCTTTTTAAGTTACTAATGCAGCTTACTGAATAAATGTGAATGTAACAAATTTGTGCCTATATCTAACCTAATGAAGACGTTTCACAATAATCACATGACAATGAAGGTTTGCTCTGGCTCGCCCGTGACTGGTAATCTCCAACTGTCATACGTTGCAGTTAACGTGTTGCTGTGGAAACTGTCGTGTATGTCATTTTAGGAGTCATTGGCAAGCGACCGATTCAGTCTTTTAGGTATGAGGACGCATTGCCCTTGTATTTTGATTGTATTCCCGCTGCTACGATAACCTAAATTCCCCTTGGGGATTAATAAAGTTATCTATCTGTCGCTCTATCTGTTGGATTGTACAACAACTAACGTGCTCTTATCAGTGTTTCCAGCAGCTGGCAACAGTTTTCAGCGGGTTATCTAAACTGATAAACTCACAGTACATCAGTACATGCAACAGAACTGAACTTACTATGCTGAAAAATGGCCGCCCTATTCAGCCCTGTGAAGTTTGTTCACAGGGTGCATATGCCAAAAAAGCCTCTACAGACTTCCTTATGCTTTTTAGGCCCACGGAGCATGCTCAGTAGAGTGCATCTCCAGCCAAGCTGGCTGAAAGCATGCATGTTCAAGACTTCCTCTGGCCAAGCAAGATGATTTCCTGTTGGCTTCCAGTAAATCAAGTGGGATTAAATAATAGAATGGATTCATTTATTAATTATGCTAGAAAATGCTAATTTGAAATCTTCTGCAGATGAAACTAAATGTGACTGTAATTTTTTGCTGTACATCGTCCAGTCTGTAAGCTTTGTATCCATGGGGCTGCACAAGTTCATATTGTATGCACAAGATACACATGACCAGGGGCATCGAACTGGGGGGAAAAGTGGGACTGATTACCCAGGGCCCCAACGGGGGAGGGGGCCCTCGAAAGGCCTGAAATAAAAATGTTGTTTTTATTTATTTATTTTTTTTTATTTCTAAGTAATTAGCGTCATAACTAACTTAAAATTGGCAGAATAAATCGGATGAGAGACTTTACTCTGTATAAAAAAATAAATACTGGAGGCTGTCTGAGGCCCCTCTCACCCCTCACAATACATAATGGTTCAGTCCACCCCTGCAGCTGCAGGTGCGTGAACTTAGATGCGTCTCCAAACAGCTTAACGAGCGGAGTGGCTGCTGCTTATCAAGACATGTCTTTCCCCAAGAAAGCAAAATCAGGGAGCCTTAAACGAAAGGAAAAGGCAAAAGGGAAAGAAAGCAAGGAGAGGGAAGACGACTCCTCACAAATTTCTTTCAAAAGAAAGGTGAGCACAGTTCACAGCTAACACAGTTTAAGAACAGTTAAAGCTAATGTCAGCAGTTGTAAAGACTGAAGGCAGTCAGACAGCATGAAGCTAGCTCAGTTTCAGCAGCAGCAGGTTCCTCGTCCTCATCTCATCCCTCATTAAGTGCTGACTGAAAGGTAATATTACAAGTAATCATTTCACACTGAGGTTGCGGACCTGGCGGTAAAAACAGTTAAAATTTGGAGTGATATTTAGCTCCTTTCCCAGTAAGCTAGCATGACGTGTTTGGTATCAGCAGATTCATTTCAATTTCAAGATTTCTGTGATGCTTATGTTTTAACATGTTTTCCCTTTTAAAAAAATCTAAAAAAACTGAGCCTGTGACGGCCTTCAGAAGACAATAATGTTAATGCCAGATGATCCACCATCATTTTCAGAGGGTTAAAAGTAGGCCAAGAACTGAGGTGGAGAATAATTCCAACTTTATGATCTTGGTGATCAATGAGGCAGAGTATAATTAGAATAAACATGTCGTTCTGTTTTTCACATTTGGATGGTTAAATTATGCTAGAAAATAGAATACCATTAGGCTGCAGTTTAATTTCTGGCCTATTCAAACAAGACAATTTCAATTAAACATATCACGTTACCTTGTTTTTTTTCAGTGTGTCACTATTACTGGTGCATTCTTGTCAGGTTTAATTCTTTTCTTTTTAAAAATAAGATTTAGATTTAGAAAAAATGTTTCAAAAAGAGAAAAAGGGGGGTGTCTCATAATCAATGTCTATAGCAAGTTAAGAGGTTTAGCTTTGTCTTATACCTTGGGAATGATAAATTAAGCATGACACTTCATCCGAACAGATACGTCAAGTACATCATCATCATCATCATCATCATCAGCAGCAGCAGCAGCAGCAGCTGTCTGTCAGCCCCCTATAAATTAAAAATAGCCTATAATCCATATTTATTTCAGAATGATTTTCATGTAATAAAAACAGTTCTGAAATAAAAAGAGCATATGTATGTGTATATATAATATAGTTCAAATTCAGCTATCACTAAAATAGAATGTTTGGTCAGTAGTTTGGGACTCTCACTGCTTTGCAGTAGGAACAGAGGAGAACATTTCTGGTGCATGCAGACTGTGTGACTCAATACAACTCTCAATACAATCAGAGAAATGTTTATATTTTCTGGAAATCAGAGGATTAAGTCGCAACGACCATATAGCCTCATATATGTATTTTTTCACCCCAGATCCAATGCCACCACCTGTGAGTCTACAGTTTGGAGATAAATTAGACCTGCATGCAGGACTACAAGGAGACAGTGAGCTGTAACCAAGTAACTGTCATGTTGTTCTTTTCACAAATATGAGAATGATAGTCAAAAATATCATTAAAGTGCATAGTTTTATATAAAACAGCATCACATTTTTTTCACTGGCCCAATTAGATTTCTATCATGGGGCCCAAAATCCCTGGCGGCACCCCTGCAAGTGACACTCGGCTGGAAACTCTTTTTGAAGGCAGCTCCACTTTCACAGTAGCCATACAGCCTTCAGGCATCGTACCACAGCGGACAGTCTGGTTTCAAACAAACTGCATCCACACAGCGGGTTTCTTCTTCTCCGTGACGCACTGGACGATGTCCTGTCAGAGAAGCTGTCTGTGAAGGAAGCCTTGTCGCTAAGGCACAACAGTCTGCAGGCCTCCATGCCTCAGTGGACGCCACACTTTGCTGTATCCATCTCTCTGTGTGCGACGGACACACTGCCATTGACAGTAGCAAATAGTGATGATAGGAGGAGTTTGGCAGCTGCTGACAGGGATCCTCTCTCAAGGCAAACACCCAGTCTTGTTTAATTCAAAGCCCTTCCACAGAAAGTTGGCTCAAAGTCAGAAAGCTCTAACAAGCTTTAAAACTTATCCAGAATGCTTTCATGTCAGTGCACACCATCTCAGCCACATGTACTAGTTGCCCGCTAATGAGACTTTAGCCTCCACGCCACATTCCTTGCCTTTCTCTTTGGTCGTGGGGTTATGTGTTAGACAGCGAGATGCCGGAGATGTAGCATGGACAAAACGCTTTTAAAAGTCTCATTTGCTGCTGTAACGAGTGATGCCACCACCCGCCCACTCCTCAGTCAAACATAACACACACACACACACACACACACACACACACACACACACACACACACACACACACACACACACAGTGACTCTGCTGTGAATTGCATTTTCACATCCCTTGTCAATGTTATTGTGTCAGACAGATCTAAAGGGATAAAAAGAGACAGCGTTGGTGTGGATGCTTTTATTTGTATGTGAGGAACTTACACATTTACCTCAGTATTGTTATTGTACATTCATAAATAGATTCCACTTCTCATACATATTTATGATCTCAGCGATAGCCTGTATATATTTTTTGCATTGTAGCTTACTGACATTTCATATTTGCTCTCTTCCTTCCTTCATTGTACTGCCACTGCTTCACGAGCAATCCCCCTCGGGTTGAATAAAGTTGGGTGCTATGATATCTTATCTAATTTTGAACTGAAGAACAACGGTTTTTGGGGGGGGGGACAGTGAGGACATCTTGTCTGATAGCTTCACAGGGCTGTTTCAGGGGATTAAAGGGGCTCTGTGGAACTTATGTGTTGTGCTGATAGCTACCGTTGCTCTCTGTTAGCGGAGCGGGGAAAGAGTTACATCCTTCAGATTGTCGTGGAAAAACTGACCAGAGTCTTTCCCAAAGAAATCCACAGTCCAGTCTCGTTTTTCACGTCACGCTACAATCCGCTCATACACGGATTGCAATGGTTAAGATCAGCGGCTAGGTATACTGCTTTAGATATTAGTAAATAGTTAAAAGCAGCCAAGTGTGTTCAGTTTCAATAGTCAAACAGTTTCACTTCCGTAATTAAGGCTGAATAATCATGTGCACTTGTAGAGTAGATGTTTTGCATTTCCTCTAATTGGACCATTGATCATTATGAAGCTTTGGTCTCTCTGAGTAACTGGCACTACTTCCACCTGACAGAATATACTTTACAAGTCTTTATTTTTATGTCTTTCCATGGAAACATCTGCTGCTTTCTTACTGAGCAATACGAAGTGTTGATGCCATTTATTTGTTTTTAAAACAGAATTACCATGATGTGATGTTTTCGAGCTGGCAGTGGTCCTGATGGTATGTACTTCTTTTTAAACACTTCCCATGGTCTTTGGTCATGACCATGTTAATAACCTCACAGCATTTACCTGCACTTTCCTCCATGACTTTTCTTCTTTTAAGGCACTCCTTCTCGTCTCCACCTGTTCTCTCTGTTTGAGTCTCTCTTCATCTTCGTCTTTACTGAAGGTGTTGATTCCACTTTATTTTGAGGCTGCAGTTTGTGGTGCTGTTAAAATGTACTGCATTAAACAAAGAGGTGTTTCTGTAACCTCCCCCTGTTGATATTAACAATAGAGAGACATAAAAATGATGTATTAGACTGCATTTATTTTACCTTGGTGTACGTGATGAATTTGCATTTGTATTGCACTCGCATTTTCAATTTTATCTTCTACAAATTACACACACATAGAACTAATTTGCACCAGCTAATATTTCTTTATGGAAACATACTGCTGCCATAATTTACTGTGAGGCTCCAGCGCACGCTTTGCACTGGAACAAATTGTTGCCAGTTAAAATATGGGCAACATTATATTTCCTCCCAAAATATATTAGCCAGTGCAAATTAGTTTTGTGTTGATGTAAATTGTAGGTTTTTTAATTGACAAAGTTCTAAATATTCATCTCTGAAATGAGTTAATGTTGGTGTGTATGTATACTTGCCATTAATCACAATGTGGGGACCTTAATTGGCTCTCACAAGGTTAATCATTTATTTTAGGGCTAAGTCTTCGTGGTTTGTCCCAGTGGGGCTCAGATTAAAGTGAGTGGATACAAATATGTTGTTCTCCTAGAAAAGGTAAAAGTCATATACTGCTGCACAAAATTGAACAATACCAACAATAACTGGCCGGTGTTTGAGGATCGACATTTCAACTAACGATCCAAACACTCTACTTTCTTGCAGCAAAAAAACATTGAAAATCTCCTCTGTGTTTAAGCTGCTCTATGTTAATAGGTTCACACACATTATCTGGAGGAGAAACTAAATTAGCTACAGACCGACCCAAGGAGGGTATTGGCTTCCACCTCTGAGGTTTTATTTCTTCATCGACTGGTGTGATTTCACTGCGCTGGCTGAGATTCTGTGCTGAGAGGGCAGATGTGGTTTCTTTTTTTCAGTGCGTGATGAAACAGGATGTGAGAAAGAAGCAATTGGATCTACTGAATTAAGGAAACACGTTTTTTGTGGCAGGAATCTGAATTTGTGACAATCCTTGTTTTGTTTGTGTGTATTTCATTCATTCGCACATATTGTATTTACTCATTCACTAACCAATCCATTTCATGCATGCATCATTTGGACACAAGACATGTTACCACCCTTTGCTTATTCATCATCTCCTTGGACACTGCTGGGCTCAAACTCGATTAAATAAATGAATTTTTTATATTTTTAGAGGGAAGCTGGATGTTTTCCTAGAAACTTCAGTTCAGTTTGAGTTGTTTTGGAGCCTGTATCAGTCATACGGGGCGGCTGTATCTCAGGAGGTAGAGCGGGTCGTCTAGTAATCGGAAGGTTGCTGGTTCTGGCTTCTCCCCAGCTGCATGTCGAAGTGTCCTTGAGCAAGATACTGAACCCCAAATTGCTCCTGATGAGCAGTTGGCGCCTTGCATGGCAGCCTCTGCCATCAGTGTATGAATGTGTGTATGTGTGTGTGAATGTGGCAAGTATTGTAAAGTGCTTTGAGTGGTCACCATTTACCATTGAATCTTGTACACTGGCTTCAACATTTAGCCAAAGTGGTTTTGTATTCGTTCCCATGTAGTTAAAATGCATCCTTATGTGCCGTTTTGGTCACTAATGAGGGTACAGATCAGATACATTAATGTAAGGCTTTGTTGCATTAATATGGTAATAGCATACTGGATGAAAGCCCCCAAAAGTTGAAAAACTTAACATTTCAACCTGACCAGGTCTCATCAGCATGATGAATTATACTGTATATAAGCACAACACTGATAATATCCTGTCAAGAAACAAATCAATCTAGAACCCAATTCCAGAAAAGTTAAGACACTGTGTAACACATGCTGTGTGTCGCATGCATCAATTTCAGAAAATATATAATATTGACAAAAATCAAAGACGTTGATGAGGAAAAACATTAAAAATATTGTCTTTGTGCTGCATGCAAATGACCATGATGGAGCCTATTCTTGATTGCAAGCTCTGTTTTTGTTCCAACTGTTGTCTCACTCGTCTCTGGGTAGTGTCACTTGAGTGATTTACGGCGCATGCAGTTGGTCTGTGAGTTTACTGTGCAGCCATGGCTATAAAAGCTGTGCCAGCTGAAGAAACACGCAGTCAAGATGTAATAATTCTTAATAATTTGACAGTTATAACTCCAGGTCTGGACCCACACGACTTCTGCCTATTAGTGATAGCCTATTGGTCTGCCTATTAGTGCTGCACTCACATTGCTCCAGCCACAACTGGGCCTGAAAATGGTTACCTCTTGTACATACGTCATCACATCGTAGCGTGGTTACAGCACAATGGAGAACAACACAAACAACATGACTTACTCTCCTGACTATTTTCTGGCTTGCTTTGTGTCATTTTGGTAGTAGATGCCCTCAAACATCACGGTACAGACTGCAGACAGCATCCCCCGTCATTTCCCCTCCAATCGCCTACTGAAAAGCAAATCATCAGACTCTTTTTACACAGCGTTTAAACTTTTCGGGACGCTGTGTTACACAAAAAACATTGTTCCTTTCTTCTTCTGGCAGCAGATAAGATCCTGTTTGCATAATTCTGATGTGATAGTTCACACTAAAGAACTCAACCATCATTTGCTGCCCCACAGCCATCTTCACTGAGCCCAGATTGTTACCACAGTTAACTTTTTCTGTGACTGGCAGAGCTGAACGCACTCTCTCAACTTGAATATCCCAAATGCCTCACATGTGGGGGACACTGCAAACACACAAAAAAAACAGAAATCCAAACACCAGAGGCTGATTCTGCTGCTGCATTGTGGACAGAATGCCATCTTGAATTGAGCTTTGATTAGCTATGGTCACAGCAGTAACAGCTGACTGCATAACTCTCATCACTCCAAGACATCTAATTAGAGATGAGATGTGTGATCGCTCTACGAGATGAATGACATGTTTCTACTAAAGGCCTGGAAGCTGATATAGCCGACGGAGCTGCCTATAACACGACGAGAGAAATGAAGGAGGTTTGTTGTGTGTGCAAGTAGCGTAGTCTGTCAGAAAATGTATAGAGGGGGAGATGGCGTAACTGAAAACATACTGATTCTATAGTTGTATTAAATAATTCAGGGCTTTTACATCAGTGGTGACATTTCCACTAATGGCAGCCAAGAGTGATCCCGCCCAGCCAACTGACTGACTCTCATTACAAACACATACAAACACACACTCTCACTACAAATAAGTCGATTGCAGGTCCAGCTTTTCTCTCTACCCTGGCTCGCTATGAGGGGGAAATTACAGGCTGTTAAGTGAAATCACAGGCTGTTGTACCAATAGCAGGAGTGAGCCATTTGTGACATGCTGTGTCATTCATTTCATGTCATTTCTCATCATTAATGAGGACTCTATACTGCAGACAATTGCTGAGTCATTATGTGAACAGAAAAATATCCATGACAGCCAAGGGAAGCAGTCAGTGTATTTAAACGGTTAAAGGGGTTAATGGGAAGTGGTGAGTAAGACACGTGTCACGTCTGGAGTCGCCTGGCAGCAGAGTTCTCACTTGACGATATTAGAGTTGTATTTGAGAAAAAAATACTTTTTGGGTGGCTCAATCTATTTTCAGTGAGTTTCATGAAATTAGTTCGATTTAAAAAAGAATTAATTAATTAATTAAACAGACGGAGTAGTTAGTAGACATAGTGGGCGTGTTGGCAGTTGGCGATGGCAATCTGACTGTCAACTCTTCCAAACTCAATTTAAATTTCTGACTTATTTGACCACTTTTCTTCTGTCAGTTAAGTTTTTCAAGTTTTTTTTTCCTATAACTTAAGTTTCGATTTAAAGCATATATGTGCAGTACCATTATTTCACATTATTTCTAATGACAAAGTCTGAAATTAAAGAAATTAGGAGTTAAACTCAAAGAGGTCCAGAGAAAATTTGATTAAGCAAAGGCCCAGAACATCATAATTTCATGGAGAGCGATGGCAGTTTGTACTTTTACAAACAAATGTCAATTTTGCTCAAATCGTCTGCTGAGCTTCAGGAAAGTGACATTTTATTCTGCCTTCACTTGAGATGGGAATCTTATTCCAGATAACCTAATCTAAAATGAACAAATCCTCATTGATACAACTTAAATCAAATCACAGCAAATCAATTTTATTTATGTAACCGGGTGGTAAATCTAATTTTCCACTTAGGTTTAATGTAGTTCTCAGGGTTTATAAATGTCAATACATATGTTTTAGTTGTTTCATTTTGAGTGTAACATCCTTTAAATGTGAGAATGAGATGAAGTAGATTGAAAGTGCATTGGCACAGGCTTGCCTGTTGTTGCGGATTATGGTCACAAGGCGGCAGTATTGAGTACTGTTATTGTTACCGCGCCAGGTGATTCATGGTCCTTCTTCCTCTTTTACGTGCGGATATATCAGACCTACCAACAAGTACACATTTTTCGTACTCTGTACACATTTTGACCCTTAAATACGCTTGTACACATTGCTGCTCTCCAGGTACGCATTTTGTTGCATCTCGCAGTTCGTCGGTTTCAGTTTCTATGCAAGTTCAATCTATGAGGTTGATTCTGCCGCTGAGCAGCAACAGTGAAAAGCTTTTGGCCAATCAGAGCACTGCATTTTAACACCTTCGCCCACCTGCCCCTCCTAGCCAAATGCTCTGTACGTACTATTCAATTTCGTGCCTCAAGCAAGACGAGCTCTCCGGATACGTACAACCGCCAAAAATCTCCTATTGACCCTGTCACGACCTGGCTTGACAGCCATGACAAATGAGAGGAGGACACAGACTGAAGGCAAATAATAAGTAATTTATTTAAGTGAGATAATAATGTTGAACTCCTAAAATCAAGTACAATGAGATGTGGTCATCAGTGAAATCAGCAGTGTGGGTGCTGGTATGCATGATTGCAGCGTGTCATGTCATGAGAAGATGTTGGATTGCCGAAAACAAAACAACAAAGAGCAGGGAGAAGAGAGAGCCTCTCAGAGGATAAGGCAGGTTTTAAAGTGGGGGAGCACAGGTGCTTCCAACTATGTGATCAACCAGCACTCTGCCCTCCAGGTACCTGCAGCGTCATAAAAACAAAAAACACTTTACCATTTACCTAAAATAGTAATCTGCTTACCCCCAGAAACGTATACATTACCCACCTCATCTTCAGAAACACAACTGGGCCTATCCAGAGGTGAACCAGTGGCCCGCTCAGGTGGGCCAACATCCCCTGCGCCAAGCTCCCACCCCAGCAACCTAGGAAGCATTTAAGAGTCAAGGACAGAGGCAAGAGGATAACCAGAAGAAAGGAACAGAGTTATCACATCTTCACTGTTATCACACCTGGGGAGCCCCGGACGCGTCCGCCACCATGTTGTCTGTCACCTTTACATAACGGATGTCCAAACAGTATCATTGCAAAAACAGCAACCGCCTAATCAATCTCTGGTTGGGACATTGCAACGAGTTAAGAAATGTCAGTGGGTTGTGGTTGGTATAAACAACCACAGGTGTACCACTGCCACCAACATACATGTTGAAATGTTTTAATGCCAGAATTAACGCTAGCGCTTCCTTTTCAATCACTGAGTAGTTCAACTGACCCAACTTAAATTTTTTGGAGAAGAAGCTAACAGGCTCTGAATACACCACTACATCATCCAAATAAACTGCACACCCTTGCAAATCACCAATGACACGGTTCATAAGACACTGGAACATAGCTGCAGCATGGCGTGTTATTTGACTTCGGAACAAGTAGACATGGTGGTTCGGCTAGGTGTATCACCAAACAAACCCTGTATCAGCTGAACCAGCTCCCCCTGGCAGGACTCGGGCAAATGCGGCAACAGCATATCTAAATTGCAGAGAGCTTCAGAGTTTTTCAAACGGCCGTGCAACAAGGATTGGTCGGGTGTACCTATCCAGTCTTCCTCACACCCCGACAGGTTAGAAGGAGACTTCAATGCACCAACTGCACAAACTGCATGAGCCTGACCAACATCTGGCTGCGCACTAAAGGAGGGTGGCTCAGAGGGGCGTGCGTAATATGGCTTAAGCAAGTGGACATGACACAGCTGAGTTGGCTTCCTACGACTTGGTCTTGAGATAGTGTAATTCTGCTCTGAAATTTGTTTTAAAACCAAGTGTGTGCCAGTAAATTTTGCCTGAAAAGGTAAAGTAACAATAGGGGAAAGGCAAGCACTTGGTTTCCGGGGCTAAAAAATGTGGCGCTCAGCATGACGATCATACACGTGTTTAATTTTATCCTGAACTGACGCCAGCCACTCTTTAGCCAATTCCCCAGCTGTCTAAAGCCTGTGTTGAAAACCGTTTATGTAGTCAATCAAGTTTTTAGGAGATTGTGAGTCCCTCCAGTTACCAGACAATGCAGCTAAGGGGCCCCTTACAGTGTGCAGAAACACCAGTTCATTTGGGTAAAACCCTGTGCTCTCTTGCATTACCTCTCTCGCTGCAAGCAGTAACCATGGCAACCCCTTTTCCCAGTCCTTACCCAACTCAACGCAATACGCACTTTACTACTCCAACGCCTCCTGACTCTGAGCATGATAAGCCGAGCTCTTGTTGTGCTGGACATGAAGCTGCTCCAACACCTGAGAGAACATGTGGGAAGAAAAATTTGAACCTTGGTCAGATTGAATAATTTTTGGAATGCCAATATGGACATGAACTGGGAGAGGGCTTGCACTACTGATCTAGTAGTTATTGTGCATAAAGGATATGCAGCAGGATAGCGGGTACTCTGGCACATGAAAGTCAGCAGATACTGTGCACCTGACCTGGAGTGAGGCAAAAGACCCACACAGTCAACTATCAAGTGCTCAAATGGTTGGCTGGTTGTAGGAATGGGACACAGTGGCACAGGTTTTAGTGTCTGGTTTCATTTGTCAGTCAGCTGACATGGATGGCAAGTTTTAATGAATGCAGAGACATCTTTCTTCATACGAGGCCAAAAGAAATGTCTTAAAACCCGGTCATGTGATTTTCTCACCCAAGAGTGTCCAGACGCATCATGAGTTACATTTAACACTGACTGCCAGAGTTTAACTGGCAAAACTATCTGAAAACAGGATTATTCACAAAACTCCCACAGTGCTGCATCCACTTTCTCACCAGCAGCAAGTCCTCCAGAAAATAACCATAAGCACTGTCCAGCACCTGACTCCCAGGCCGCACCCACCGCACACAGGAAAATCAGAGCGAGGTAGTGAGAAATTACCAGAAACATTCCCCTTAGTCTGGTTCCACTCTAACCAGTGGCACCGGCGACACCACCACAGGGCGGGGGTACATCTGCCAACACCTGAGCACCAACCAAATCATTACCCAGGATGACTGAAACTGGATCGGCACTGCTGGGCGCACAGCTAGTGCAGCCTCACCCTGGAACAAATCACACTGGAGCATCACTTTGTGCACTGGATTGTGCACAGATTCCTTAGATAACAGTAAAACCCCAGCCTTAATAAAGGAATCAAAAGCCCCTGTGTCCCTCAAAATTGTCACTGGCACCTTCTCCCCACCTCTTACCATAGACACAACTCTGTCTTTTTCATGTGAATCGGAGTCAAGTCTACCAGGAGCGAAGACTTGAGGAACAGGCATGGCCAAACCAACCCCTTTTACAAAGGCAGCATTCTTAGGCTTAAACTTTAACAAATGACAGTCTACTTTCCAGTGTCCCCGTTTGTGACAGTAATAACAGATCTTTTTTGGTTCACGTAGATTACTGCTATCTTTACTTCAAACTTGAAATGTTTTACCATGCCGGACAAATGACCCCACACCACCGGCAGCACCAATGTCCCTGTGACCATCACCAGCCCTGGGCTCTCAAAACTGCCCCTGTATGTTAAAACATAATCATCAGCGAGAGCCGCCACTTCAGCTGCGTGTTCTGCTTTCTGCTCACTGATGTACGTCACCTCAGGCAGAGGGACAAAATTTTTAAATTGCTCCAGCACAAGTTCACACAGTCCTTCAAGACCATCAACATCTGAGGCAGAACACCAACAAGTGAAGTGAGTAGCCAGATCACGTGCAAACTCCAGATGACTCTGCTTCTCCCCTTTTTCCAGGTCCTATACCGTTGCTGGTAAGCTTCCAGGACCAGCTCATAAGCCTTCAACACAGCTGACCTCACCGAAGAATATTTCTGACTCTCAGCATCAGTTAAAGACGAGTATGCCTCCTGCGCCCTGCCCATCAACAAGCACTGCAGCATCAGTGTATGCGCCAAATCTGGCCAATTACATGCATCCGTGACGCGCTAAAAACAATGACAAAAAACGACTCCGGAACTCTCTCAGAGAATTTTGGCAGGAGACTTAAGTTTCCTAAGACATCAAAACCATCTGAGGACTGCTGTGAGAGGGGAGATGACTTCCTACTTAACTCACCAACTGAAAGCTTGCCCTCCTTAATCAGTGCCAGTCTAGACTGCTCCATTTCTAATTTGGCCTGGTCTGTTGGCTGATGCATCTTCTCCACAGCCAACTCCTTCTCCAAGTCTGCTTTTAACTTAAATTTGTCCTGGTCCAGTTGCAACATGAGCAGCTCTTTTTGCTGGCCAAACGATAAACCTGTTGCCGATAAGGGCGCAGACAACACGGTACCAGGGGAAACAGCTGCCGGACCTTTGATCAAAACCTTTTTTTCCAACAAATTTAATTTCAAAGTGGCCTTCACTCTTTCCTTCAGGTGTTTATACACAACATCAACCTGATAATATTCTGCTATCTTCAGCAATTGCTCTTAAGTACATTTATCTAAAAACGCCTCTGAGGGTGAAGCAATAAACTCTTCCACACTCTGCCATACTTACACACATTTGGTGAAATCAATGCAACGAGCAGTGAAGGCTAACCAACTTCACCAACCACACTTATGGCAGAAACAGCATACGCCCCTCTAGCTGACTACCTAACCATAGTCTACATACCTAAGCTCAACCCTGGTCTTAATGAAGTTACTGGTGGTGGATCTGCATCCCCCAAACAGCAGCGTGTATTTCCCACTATTGGCCACACAAAGGAATTACGCACACAGGACAGCACTAAAGGGAATCCCCAGCGAACCCCCCACAAAAGCCAGTGACGTCAACTCCATTCACAAATTTGGACCTGCATCAAACATGTGCCATCCAAAAGCTAAACCTCACAAGGCCAAACAAATAACCACTGACCAGTCAAAACCAGCAGTAGTAAACTAACACCAAAGCTATACAGCTTTTAGCGCAAAGCGGCGCCAAAAAGACGGATGAGCCCCATTTTGTCACAACCTGGCTCCACAGACATGACAAAAGAGAGGAGGATGCAGACTGAAGGCAAATAATAAGTTATTTATTGAAGTGAAATAATAACATTGAACTCCTAAAATCAAGTACAATGAGATGTGGTTATCAGTCAAATCAGTGGTGTGGGTGCATAGATGCATGAATGCAACGTGTCATGTAGTGAGAAGATGTTGGATGGCTGAAAACAAAACAACAATGAGCAGAGAGAAGAGAGAGAGGAAGGAGGGTTTTATATTGGGGGAGCACCGGGCTTCCATGTTATCAGCTAAGTTTATAAGGGCTGCATGATTCACTTATTTTATCCGGAATTAGTCGGCTTGGTCGGAGATCCAGGTATTTTCACCACTGGGCAGCTTTCATAGGAATGAGCAGGGCTCCACATCTGACACTGTGTCCAGTAATAAAACGTCTTTGATAGAGTGCATCCCAGATTTCTTCCATATTTACACGCCACCACTGGATGTTGATAATGCGTAATCACTTACACAGCAGAATTTAGCTGTTCACTCGGGTCTTATGTTTAGATCAAAGCCGAGCCGAGCTGAAAAAAACCTTTGTCTACTCCAGAGTCAATTGACCTGGGTATAAATGCCGACTGTATACATTTCCATTGCACACAAAAGCCCAATCTCAGGGAGCTTAACTGGGATTTTCGACCAATGGAAAGGGGGTATTAGTTGCACAGATGGCACTAAATCAAAGATTACTTTGTCCGATCATTTTAATATTGTAGTTAATTAATCTTAAACACATGCTTCCTAAAAACCAGTAGCTGTTTTTAAAAAAGAAAAAGTGTGTTAGAGTTAACTGCGTGCTCACTTCTAAAACATATGAACACACGGCAAGATCTTTACGACAGGAAACGATGGTGCTCATACTGTTTTTATCCATAGGGGCTGCCAGAATCAACAACAAATGAAAGTTACTTCTAGCTGCTTTTATCTCACCGATCTCCATTGGTGCTGCTCTGCCTCTGAGCCTGACCTTCAAACTCTCTGTGAAGGGAAGTGCGGTTAAATGACACTTTGTATGAGGGTTCAAATCCTTACCTGAATTTCTGATAGTGGGAAATAAATCTGACACACATCCCAGCAACTTCTGAGTCTTTATCAATCCACACTCCTCCAGTTGCTCCTGGGGTTGCATTGAAACTCGGCAGCTCCCGGGGCTGTATATGAAGCCGCAGCATGTCACCTTTCGCTGACTAAATAAAGGTTATAAAAACCTGACATTTGTCCCACTCACTTGACGCTGCGGTAGCTGGCATGCGGTGACACTGAGAAATGCCATGGCGAGCAGACAGAAGTATGTGTCCTCTGTGGCACGAGATGCGAGCTCACACTGCTGTCGTGCGTGACAATTTTTTCATAGAGGCTGAAGTTGTGACAGTGCTGGAACATGACAGCCTATACGTTAGCTGATCTCAACTCTCTATGGGCAGAACAAGTAAAAAAAAAAAAAAACTGTCTCTGAACACTGAGTGGATTCAGGCTGGCAGAGGGAAACTGAGTTTGTGTTCTGGCTATCCATCACTGCAGGGAGATGAGATGGAGCTCTGAGACAGGCTGACAATGTGTGTATGTGCGGATGTGTGTACATGTCAAGAGGTCAACTGAGGCACAAGACTTTTCTGACAGGATAATGTAACCACACAGCTGCAGTTACATTGATTTATATCCAGGTCTCATCTGCTTCGTCCGCCTTTTCATTCTAATATGAAATGTGTGAAAATATATGTACATTTTTTCTTTCTGTGTCTGGGTTCGTTCACTGTCGGCGCACAATGAAATATCTTACAATGCAATCCTGAAAAGCAAAGGAGGTTTTGAATCTTTAAAGTTTATTTGCACATGAAAGGAAAAGAAATGTAAGGAAGGAAAGGGAGAGACACAGAAACTCCAATGGGATGAAGAAAATATGTCACAAAAAAATAAGAAGGAAGTTGTTCTATGTGGAATTGGGTTTTAGATTTGTGCTAGAGTGACTCAACTCATTTCTAGCTGTCAAAAAAGGTGTAACATTGTCTCCATCTGCACAGAGATCCTTTTTCTCTTATATGGAAAATAAGACTCAACAGCAGACTAAATGAAGAGGAAATAGAGTCAGGTGGATTGGACAGAGACAACAACAATCCTCAACACACTGTTATATAAGAATGATACCAATTTTTGTTTCATAAAGCAAATAACAAATCCCAATCCTCTCAAGTGGCCTCGGGTCTAAACAATTCTACAGTGGTCCCATAGCCAGAACTGGAAATTACACACTAATGATAGCTGACTGCCTCCCCAGATCGTTGATGGAGGAAGATTGGACTGACAACACTGATAACGTTGACTGCTCCATCTTCCCCGTACTCTCATTCGTCATTCCGCGCCACCTTCATATAAAGGTTACACATCTATCTGTCTCAATGGAGCTGCGGCTGTCGGTCCTCACGAAGAAGTGAGGTCTTTGTCAGCAAGGTGAGACAGTAACCTTTTCATCCAGCGACCAGCCACTGAGCTCCAATATTCCTCAACTAGCTGAAGAGGTTATGGGCTTCATAATCACGCATCAGATGTAGTTAATAGACAGTATTCTCATATATTTAAAAGGTAAAACATCAGAGTTTGGATAGGAGAGAGCAGTAAAATCCGTGTTTTATTTGTATTTATCCATTTATGCATGGTCTCCAGTACAGTGGGCATATTTAAAAGCTGTTTCTAACCATTTAAGCTCAGGTATCATGTCCCAACCACCCAGTGGAATATCCCTAAAGCCTTGTTTATAGTTCAGTCCTTGTATCTCTTTGTCATTTTGAGATATAGCACATGAATGCATTGTAGACCTGGATGCCCAGGCTCAGCCCTGCTTCCAATTTTGACCAGCAGACACTCACACAATGTCTCCTAATAAAAGAGTCTGTACAGCTATTGAAATGACCTTGAACTGCAAAGCTAGATAATGCTTCTTTTTACCATCAGTTTTTGATCCATGGAGGTTTCATATTCGTACACCTTTCCCTGACCGAGAAAAGATTGAAAAAACTGTGACATCATCAAAATGTAAAATCCATGGAAACACTACTGTGCATATTCAGTAGGCCGCATAACCAGGAAGTAAGACCAGAATCTAAAAAACTGTTTTAGGGCATGCACCCAAGGACGCTACATTAATTTTTTGACACAGTGTTTGAGGTGGAGCCCTGTTCATTCCTATGAAAACTGCTCAGTGGCATTTTGAAGCCAAAAAAGCTTGTTTTGAAAATACCCAGATCTTGAATGGGGATGAAATTCAATTGCTCTTCTGGACTTTCTAAATTTTTTGGACAGACTGGCTCAAATTCTGACAGTGAAACAAGTCATTTAGCGGAGGTTATGACACAAATAATTTATCCACCGTTTTACAGACGCTCCTTTCACAATGTTATGGGAGCTTATGGGAAAAAGTCTTTTTGTGTTTGGCCACTATGAAACTGGCTTCAAAGCCTGCCGCTCTTCCGGGGGTTGTATGTGCCAGGCAAACAATTCTCATTGGACTGAATTCTTTTTCATCATCTTTTGGAACAGTATCTAGTTTTTTTCATATGGAATCATGATTTAAAATGGTAGTGGTAGTTCAAATGTTACCAGGTGACAGGTTAAAACAACTACATAGAAATACTTTTATTGGGATGTTAACATTATTTTTCTTGTGCTTCTTTTTTTCTGTCACTGAAAAAAAAAAAACTCCAGTGTATGTTTAAAGGGTTCATACACTCTACGTACATACAACTCTATTGAAACTTTCTGATCAGACAAATAGAAACAGAGAATACTGCCTTTACACATAATATAACTCATAATCAAACCACACAGTATATAACAACATTGGAAGTTAATGCTGGGAGGTTTAACTTGCCTACCTCAGATAACTGCAGCCATGGTCAGTATTACATGAGAGCTGATCATGGCTTTGAGTATCAACTCATAATGCTCTTATTTCAAATTAAGAGCACTCTTAAGATTACTTCATCTAAAATTAACAAATTAATCCTCTCAATGAATTTCAAGAACCAACAGATTAAAAGATGTTAGAAGAGCGTCTGCACATATTTTCATTGCCACTCATAATGTTTTTAATCCACCAAGCTTTATCAGTGTGTAGACACATATTCCATATATAAAGAGATATTAGAAACTGTCACCAAAGAAAGATAATGAATTACTTTATTAAAGTCAAAGTGGCTTTTCGAGTGAATAAACAGAGTCGTAAATTAGCTCCGTTTGATCTTGTGGTTTTAGTGAAAGTCCTCTTTATGATCTGAAATGCTGCTGGTTTTGTGTCTAAGTGATGGAACATTGAGGCCAGGTACTAATCAGTTTGATTACATGGTTTGAATGGAAAGCAGCAGGGCTTTGAATCCTGAGCACTGGGATTAAAAAACATTCTGTTAAAGCAATACAGGACTTATTTATATCAGGCTGATAAAAGCTTTTCAAAGCACTCCGGCCTAATCAGTGTTCAGTCTGTGCTCTAATCACTGAACCCTCGCTGATTTTTATCATTATCACCTGTGTGTTTAGAGTAAATGCTCTGGCTCTGGCCTCGTTATCAGAAGCAGAGGCATTGCTGTGGTCAGTGAAGTGAGGCTGGTGCATTTTATGTTAGATTTATGTCGAAGCATTTGTTGTTCACACCTTATTAGTCCCATTTGTACGTAGAAGACCTTGATGTCCCGTGGGTCTACACGGCGAATCCTCTAGTTTTAGGACAATGTGTTGATATTGCTCCTGGTGGCTCATACTGTTCAGAAGTTTGGAATCACCTTTTATATTGATGGCTTTTTAAAAACAGAGATACAAAAAAGGTAAGTCAGATAGCAACTGCATTTTTACATCTGAAATTTTGGCCCCCAGAAAACAGTAATTCAATGATTTAACGTAATTTTAGTCGATGTCCCCACTTTGTCCCCACGACAGGAGACAACACTGGTGCAACTATTTATGATGTTTTTGCTTGTTTTCTAGTCCAGAAAAGTGTCCCTTGATCATCACTGAACAACGCTGCAGCCCATATTTCTTTGGGCCCTCTGCAGTGTGATTTTTCAGTCTATAGTAATGCTGTGATCAAATTCCAGTCGTGCTAACCCTGGACCTAGACCTGTTTTTATTTAGAGGTTTTAGGATTAGCAGTGCTTAGCAACACACCTTTTAATCGCAGCTTGTTATAGGTATTATTGTGCACTTGTCACATTGTGACACAAAAACAGAAACCTGTTCCTATTTAAATCTGCACAGATTTTGATGCTAAGCTACCTTTCTTTTATAACTATTGTATCTGTTGTAGTGTTTTTATTTTTACTAAAGGATGCTCATTAACATCAGGCGAAGACAATGCTGATGAAAACTATCCATTCAGCTAACTCAGGTGCATTTACATTTGTGTGAAAGTTGATGAATGTACACTGTCCTCAAAAAATAAAGAATGAAAGCGTTACCAAGAACTGGTGATTTATATTCTTTTTTTAAAGCCCCCATTTTGTAGAAAGTGAGAT
Source organism: Lagodon rhomboides (assembly GCA_039737535.1). NCBI lineage: Eukaryota > Metazoa > Chordata > Actinopteri > Spariformes > Sparidae > Lagodon > Lagodon rhomboides. Next base: position 29,961,862 of record CM077794.1, on the reverse strand, counting down.
TTCCATGTTTTTTTTGTTTTGTTTTTTATTTCGTTTTTTTTAATATAGCAGGTCTAGGTGCTGGAGCAGCCCTTGTGTTTTCGTGTGGACGGTGAATCCATCCGCATAGTTTTCGATACGATGACGCCATCGCCCCACTCCTCAACCTCTCGCCTTCGACCTCTGAACCCCACAAGGTCTCATAACAACAACAACAACAACAACAACAATGGCGGACTACATGCTTGTGTTCGTGCTGCAGACGATATTGAGCCTATCAGGGATACTTGGGCAAAATATTCTGCTCCTCTGCCACGATGCTGAGCAAAAGAAGGATTATGGACAACCGACTAGCCATTTTCGTCTTCTTCTTGTTATGTTCGGGTTCTCCTTCTACTGTCTGTTGGTATACGGCGCCAAAGCTTTATGTGCATGCTCCGTCTCTTCTTCTTCGTTTTTGAGGAATTTCCAGTGCCACCTATAGGCCTGGCATATGAACTACAGCGTATTGAGTCGGTTACAGTGGATCTGTGTGGACGCAAATATTCTTGAAACGATGCCAAGGAAGACGGATAAAAAAAAGATCGTTTTGGTACGTGTCGACGAGGCCTTAATTATCTCAATCGGAGATATCCATTTCTTCATTGTAGACTAAAGGTGATTCTTCTTACATTTCTAAAGCATCACAATCACAGCCTCTTTACAACAGAAGTCTATGATAACAGTCTCACTGACAGAAGGAAGCGGGGCTCTCTGTGGACTGCTAACTAAAGACAGATCTTCATGTTTAATTCATCTGTGTCCTTGTTAATTTGGGACAAGTGACTTTATTTCTTACTACTGCACATGGTCAGCTCTCCAGGGAACAGGGAACTTGACAGTTGCTTAGAGACACAGACCTTCCCAGCAACACTTGAGCAGCTCTGTAGTTTAAACATGAAAGTGCACTCATAAGCTTTTGTACAGAGAGCGGAGGCATCTCGACGCCTCGTCTCTGGCTGGACGCACAATAAGTCGCGAAGTTCACTAAGAGTTGTGCTGTCGGATAGTGAGCCGGTCCTGTGTTTTATCAAAGCAGTGACACCCACAATCTGAACCCTGGCTATTAATAAAAGAAGAGCATGGATATTTGAGGAGAAAAGAGATTTAACACTTGCATACACAAAGCAAAGCTGACAATATCTATCTAAAAACTGAGCTTCAGTTGAGAAATTTTGAAAATGCATTTATTTTTGTGATAAAAATCTAAAGACACCAGGAGAATGTTTCCTTTTCATAAACTTCAGTCAGCATTTATATATTCTTCTTCACTGACTTCTGCTGGTGCATCGCTGTGTTAGTCTTCATGTTGCCGCCACCTGTCAATCAGTGGAATAGTATGAAACCAGTGGCAGTAACGTATATTTTGCATGTGCATCCTACAAGCCACAACAGCGTTGACTGATACTGTTTTCAGTGAGTCTGTTGCTGTGTCTCATTTCAGGGTCTGCATCCTTCGGAGGCCGCATTTGAAGGCCAATTCCGTCACAACGCCGCGCGAAGGCTGTCCCAATTCGAAGGCTCCTTCAGATGCAGCCCACAAATGCGGCCTTCTTTTCCCTCTTTTTGGAGGACGCACCGCTACTATCCTTCGTGGCCTCACATATCCCAAGATTCTTTGCGCGCCCAAAAAATAAGAAAGAAAGAGAGAAAATGGCGACATCGCGTGGCGTAGATCGTCACTTTCGCGGGCCTGGGCGCCAGAAATCATGACATAAGGGGTAAGGGCGGGAACATCTGGTGACGCAACCAGGAAATGCTCCAAAGGCTAGACCGTCCCATTTAACAACGGTTGGCGCAGCCGTCGAAGGTCTCTCTGAAGCACTCGCCTTCGTAGACCACAAAGGCCACGTCCTTTGAAGGATGTAAACCCTGAAATGGGACACAGCCTGTGTGTGTCATCAGCAAAATATTGGAGTATTCCAGATGATATGTGCTGAATTTGAGGTGAATCATTCAGTTTTTCATAAAAGCATGAAACCTGGTAGAGTTGTACAGTTTGGCGCCCTGAACATTTTCAGATTTGCAGCCATTGAAAAACGCTTTCCACCAGTGGCGATTGCTCTAAGACTGCAAGGGAAGCTCAGCTTCCCCTAAAATGTCACCAAAAAAAAAAAAAAATAAGTGGTGAAATATGTATTGCTGTGTGTACATTTCATTGACTAAATACGCGCTAGAAAGCCTTCATCTTTTGTTCAGAATCAGCTACTTATCACAGGTAACCGGCGCAACTTCCTTCTCATTCATCCCCGCAGCGCCACAGCGCTTTCCACAGTCAGACGCTCAGCTTCTACTGACTTCAATGGGGAAGCGTAGAGCGGGTTGTTCCACTGCAGCGAAACCAGACGGTCATTGGATAAATGCTGGGCTTTGTCCCGCCCATCGGAAGCTCAGCTTCTCTGGGGGTCTATGGGGCAGTGGGCTGGCCCGGACGCTCAGCTTCTGCATGATGATTGGATGAGCTGTCTGAGGCGGAATCCTTTTTTGATTGACAGCTAAATGAGCGAATCAGCGATCTTGAAGAATAAACATCCACCGGAGCATTTTCCAAGTTTTTCATTCCGTTGTTCTGAACTGATCCGGAGACTTTACCGATCCCCAGCGACTTTGTCACAATCACTCACACTCACAGGCGGTCACACTTCACAGTAACCTGGCGCAGCAGCTCCAGCTGCTAGCATTAGCAAGGTGCACATCATGGCAGATAATATGAATGTTGTTAGAGTTAAAGAGCAGGGCAGGTCAGCTCCTAAGATTGATTTAGTGCAAAAGGTGGGGAAAAGTAACAGGTCTTTTCAGGTGTCCTGAATAATAATAATATATATAATAAATAAACAAACACGTTTATGATGTAGGCCGGAAAAATGAGCTTCCCCTCCTTGAAAGACCAGCAGCCGCCACTGCTTTCCACCATAAGTGAATTATGTATGTAATGTATGTATATGTATGTATGAATTTGCATCATCTATCCTAAACCAAATATGAAAACACAAATAAGGTGAAGACCATAAATTGTTCAGGTGAACAGCTGATTGAACGGTAAATTCAGTGACATTGTTAGAAGTAAAATCTGAAAACCTAGGAGTGAGTTAAAAACATGTCAGTTGCATGCACATTGTGAAGAGCTTACAAAGCTTAATCCTGTCATTCACTAACCTCATTTACACAATGACTGTAAAGAGTAAAACATATTCAATGTGACCTCAGCAACTTAGACCAAAAAGAATCTGTGGACAGATTTTGCCAACACAATAGTGTCACAATAGTGCACGATGCAGTCATGAATCTTTACAGGTGTCACTATAAAGGGGAGTTCAACCCTTAAATACTGAGTACTCATGTTACCATGGAGGCATGGGTCAGAATGGGAACATGTTTTTATTGAAGTATTTTTTTGGCCAAACTGAAGGATGAAAAGATGCTTGTTGTTGTGAGCACCTATCAACGTAGCACTTACCCCAAACCAGACCGAGGTGGACCAAACAATAGCAGCATTTGTTTGGTTTGGAGGCTGATGGAGTCTTAATGGAACCACATTTCTCTGTGAGATTCTTAATGCTCTGAAAGCAGAAAGGACATTTGTAATCCTCTGTGGGCGAATAATTAAATAAAAGTTTCCCCGCACGTCAGCTGTGAACTTGTGACTCCTTTCAAACTCATTTCTAACTGTGAAATCGAACAATCGCCACACAAGATCAGTGTTTTAGATTGCCATGAAATCTAAATTTGTCAAATCTCAGTTAAAGCCAAGTGAATTTCATGGCACGACTCTTCACCCCGCTGCAAGATAAAGTGGCACTTCAACAGCGAGCATAATCTGCATCCCGGCACCTATTTTGAGAGGAACACTTTCACTTATCTGCCGCTGTAATGTGGCCACCAGAGACCAGCCGTGTGCGCAACACCCCGAGGCAACGTGTGATTATGCTATCACATCGCTATTCAACAGCCATTATTTTATTGTCATACAGGATGAGAGGACAGGGCGCACGGTGAAGCCGGAGGAAGTCGAGGCGGACTGGTGATCCTCGGGGAAGGACCCACCTCTTCATACACAGACACACACACACTGGCAAAGGAGCCTCTAATGGTATAATGGATACAGCAGAGCACCGGAAAAACACTCCCATTACGAGTGTCTGAAGATGGATGGGTGCTCTCTGAAATCTCTCTCCTTGCCAGCGTGTCTTCCCAGGGGCCGAAATAACATTTGAGATTTCAAATTGAAGAAGAAGAATGTTTTCCAGCATGCCAACAACATACCACGAAAACTCATTAACACATTTAAAGCTAATAGAGTCGATTATTAAGCCTCAGTTTGAGGACGTATTTGTGGAAAGGTTTTCACAGTTATCTGCCTTTATTACTAAATAAACATTTGGCATGTAATGAAAAGATAATGTAACTCAATGGTGGGCTAGACGCAATTTCATTGGCAGCAACAGGTTTACTATCAATGCTTCCAATGCAAAAGAAATAATCCAGGTGTAATTTGCAGTCAAACGTGTCCCCTACCTCTACTGGCACCAGGATAGTCGGGAAAAGAAGACATTTTGTTCCCCGCTTGGTGTGATTGTACAAAGTGGTAATGTCTGGTGGTGATGATATCTAAGCTTGCAGTTTTGTAACTATCTCTCCTCGTGTGTGAGAGGTCACAGCATGTTGTCACAGTGGAAGAAAACGTCATGCTGTTTTTACTTTGGTCAGCCATACAGTGTGCAGAGAAGCTCAGCTTATAGAGCAACAGTTACAGAAAGACTTTGTGGTTTGGAGCCACAGTTCTGGAAAGGTATCATATACAGTCACGTTGATCAGTGATTTTTTCAGGGTTTTGTTTTTGTAGCCGTTTCCGGGCTACCGTGAGTCTTCTCAGCAAGTACCAATGCACACAGTTCTTGGTTTAAGCCTTTTATTTAGCTTAAATCATCTCACAAACAATAATACAGTCCAGGGACCGAACGCGGCTTGTGCGTCTCTTTTGCGCCTCGACTTGCAGCTCTCCATCTGCTCTCCTGAGCATCTCCTCTGCATCTTCCATCCGAGGTCCAGCACACTACTGCATTTAAAGGGAGAGAATGATTAGTGACTGGGTGTCAGCTCTGTCGATCACTCGCCTGGCGCTGCTCTCCTGAGCCCTCTCCGCCTCTCCCTCCCGCTGCCTCGCCTCCACCACGCTCTCCTCCACAGTTCTGTTTTTTGTTATGCCATTTTGCTCACAGTGCAAAATGTAATAAAACACTGGAACCCTTCCCTGGACCTGCAGGCTATTACAGGCTGGACACACTGGGTACGTATGCAGCGCTGCTGTGTGGCATCACGTCCAACTTTTCATTCACTCTCATGAGTCTCCTGCCCCACAGCATGCTGCAAGGCTTCCTCTCATAGCATACTAGCATAATAGCATTAGAAATATAAAAGACCAATGTACATTATAATACATGCCAGTGTGCTGTCAATTTCTTGTAAACACAAAGTAAAAGAAGAAGATACAGTACATGCCAGAAAAAATTGCAATACTAACATTTCAAATCAACATTTCTGTTGGATCAAGATGTATATTATTGAAAAGTTATTATATTTAAGCTGTAACTTTGAGACATGATTCCAAATCCTGAAATGATGTCTGAAGACTCGACAAAGGTTTCTGACCTACAATTTACAGCTTTTGGTAAACCAGAACATTAAAGAATTGTTTAGTGTTGATCTCTCCTCGTACCTTTTATCAATTTTACAGTCAAATTACAGCAGTTGTTTAGGTTGTCAGTGCAACAGCTCAGTTGATGTGGCAGCTGTTTGAGTTTGAATGCAGTGACAGACTGCTGAGACTGATGCTGCATGAGATCAGACTAGAATTTTAAAGCTGTAAAGGGCTAAACATGTGTAATGCATAAATTGTGAACTGCATCTCAGGATTTCCCTGCCCGCCTCTGAAGATGAAGACTATCAAATGAACCATAATTTACCACAAACCAAAGCACAACCTTCAAAATGCTATTGATTTTTGTCCGAGGGACTTCTTTGATTCGCATTGACTGCTCGGTACAAATTGCATAGTCAAATGCATTCTTACATTGGGAGTAGCCTTTCATCAAAATGGATATCAGGAGGCGTAATGGAGTGAGGTGGTGAACACACAGCCAGGACTGATTGCACTGGAGCTGTGAGAGGGATTCCCTCCGTACAGATGCTCAGGATTTGGATTTAAACTAGGTCTGTTTCACTGTTGGGAATGAGAAAGGCCCTATCACCTTAACATTTTCCAAAGGGGGGGAAAGCAATTCAGACACATCTCACCATTACACTCACAAGACGGAAGATTGATTAAAACTGCATCAGAGAGTTTATGAGAAAGAACTTACAGGAAAGCAGGAGGAAAAGATTTATTGCCTTGTGAGAGTGTAAAAGACAAGGGAGTGAGTTAATCAGAGCAAAATGAGATGACCTTTAATATCATGCCGGATCTTCACTCAAATTCCCCTGAGGCGCTCTGATTGTGTTTGTCATGTTTTTGCTGCCCGGCGGCGGAGAGCCCGACTTCAGGAGAATGAGGTTGATCGTCGATAAAAGAAGCGTGAAGATGAGATCTCATCCTTTCAGATAAGATCTGCTGAAGCTTAAGGAGGCTATTTGTCAACCGTGTCTGCGGCTTTTGTTTATGCCTTTACTGGTTCCAAAGTCTTATCAAATGGAGGGCTTTGTTTTTCTCATGAATACTATATTTCACCTTCGGCAGGTTCTGAGCGCCATGGTGAAGTCTAGTAAAACTGTGTCCACCAGGAATGTGATCAAATGTCAGTCCTTTTGAACCCTTTATTGAATCTGTCTAGGCAAAGCTTTCTACATTTTTGTTACTTGACAGTCCTACATTAGCTTAAACACAGAAAACGGCCAGGATCAGATCTGAGTTTGAGTTGTTTCAACGCACCTTGCAAAATTGTTTTTGGTGCTTAGGTACCAGAGACATCGGCCCGAGATCCGGGCCTGAATAGGGCCAGCGATAGTCATAGATTTGGCTAAGATATTGCCATGTCATAGGCACCTGTATTCTGGCTACCAGATTTGGTCCACCTCAGGACTTTATCATTGCTATATTTGGGTTTCAAAAGATTTGAATCAACTTATTAAAAGCGGCCAGGTAAATCCAAATCTTGGGCCAGTCCAAATGCCAGAATAAATATTCTGCAAACCCAGAACATCCAGTGGTTTCATGATACCAAATGTTGAAATGCCATCTTGAAGAGGTGTCTTTTGCTTACCACCTCCACCTTCTGACATGAAAGTCAGTTCATACACATGTGATCTGAACGTGATATGTCACGTACTATAGATGTTTATGTTGTTTTCGGAACATAAAATGCCAACCTTTTATTCCGGCGACTGGGCTGGTTTCCACTGTTTCCCATCTTAATGCTAAGATATGCAAATAAGCTTCATAGTAGCCTCGGCTATGTACTTAAACCACCAACATGAGAGTGGTATTGATCTTTTCATTTCATCACCTCACCTAAATATTGAAATACTCTTTTTTCTGTTTTGCCATATAGATGTACACCTGACTACCCGAAAGCAAGCGTAAATTTAAAGCTTCAATAAGGTTATGCTGCTACATCCTGAGCTGAGGACCAAGTTCATTTATCTGAATCTTTCCCTCGATGCAAAGCTCATCCCTGCTCATAAATTATTGGTAGAGTTTGTGCCATGAAAGAGCAGCTAACCCCAAAAAGTCCAGATGTCACTGGTGTTAATGAGAAATCAACTGTTGAGTGTCTGGAGAAATATCACACTGTGGAGGTCAGATCAAAGCCAAGTACAGCGTGCAGAGGGCTTGATCTCATTTGCTCTGATAAAGGTGGAAAGTTTAGATTTTTTTTGAAAGTCAGCATGTGTGTGTGTGTGCTGATTGTGACATTTCACTGGGTTTTTCTTTTTTCTGTGGAAGTAAAAATACATTCTTCTGATTTAAAGTCTGTCCTATAATTTGATTAAACCTCATCTGTCGGAGGCTGGGTCAGTATTTTCGGCATGAATAGATGAATTTTTTAATAATTAATTGGCAAGATAAAGTGTAAATTTCCCCCATATGATAAATGCAGTGGCGGGCCGTGCATTTCACACCTAGGCCTTCACTGGTGTCCTGCATGAATGAATCCACCTCTTAATGCCATCATTATGACTCCACAGATATAGAAACCATCAGTATTACACAGAAATGCAGTATAACAGGGCATTGCATCACAGACATGTAGCAAGAATGAATGCCATTACTAAAGTAAGAAACCCAATAAGGACAATTCAACAAGTCTCTTTTCACTGTAGACACAGCTGCCGTACATACATCATCTTTGGGAGAAACATCAATATTAACCTCATTAAATTATACAAATATTAAAACGTTTAAATAAAATGCATTACTCACCAAAACTAATGATTATTTGTATACAAAATCCATCCTCCTTTCTTTCCTCAGGAAGAGTTCGATAACTCTGTTGTACAGGTTATCTGTTGGAGGCTAATGCTGAAAGTCGAGTCTGTCCAGTCGTGTTTCTGCCATAAGTTTTAATTCGCTTCAGGGCGGAAAAGCAGGGATGGTCACCGCCAAACATGCCAATGTGTACAGCTGCGCCATGATCTGCGCATGTTCTGAAGGAAATCAAGGAGATCAGTGGGACTTTTCCCTTCAAAATCAGTCATGGCATACATTACAGTCAGTTCTGTTTTTAGCCGGGACAGATCGAACAGTGTTCCGTGACTCTGCGTTAAGCTGGAGAAGGCTGTGTGCGGGAATTTTTTCCGATATGTCTTGAACTGCTGGGGGTCGAGGAGGGACAGAAACATCAAGTGTTCGTGGTCTTGAAATCTATTCTGTATCTGGCAAAGAATTTTGTCCAGAACGTTGCTGTGGAGTTGGTGGTATTGTGCGCGAACATCTCCTTTTGCCGGCCCCTCAGTGCACTCGGAGCGCTTGAGATGCGCGCAGTGGCCTTGTGGAGCTCATCAAACCGGCCCCTCTCTCGCTTGATGGTCTCTCACAAAACTCCTTCACCCTTGCCAGACAGAATTGTACATCCAATGTTTTGCTCAGAAGTATTGCAAAAAGCAAGTCTGAATACTCAAAAATGCCATTAAATGTGTGAAGCAAAAAACAAAACTCAAAATCATCCAGACGTGCATTAAATCCATCAGCACAACGCAAAGAGTCCTCGTCATACTCATCATGATGTTCCAGTATGTGGTCAAACAGCTCCTTTAGGGCATCTCTCTTCTCAAACACTGTACTGACCAATCTCGATGTGTATTGCCACCGTGTTGGTGCCACACGAGGAAGACGCCGCTGGCAAATATCGTCCAGTATTGTGTGCGCTTAGGGAATCTGGAGAAAAATGCAGCCAGGCCATTGAGGTGGGCAAAAAGGATCTTGCATTCTTTCAGCTTTGAGGCCCCTTGAGTCAGTGCTAAATTCAGTCGATGTGCATGGCAGTGTATGAATAAGGCAATAGGTGCCCTCTCCTTAACTTTAGCCTGCACCCCCTTTAGTCCAGATGACATGGCCGCTGCGCCATCGTAACACTGTGCCACAACTTTATCCAGACATTCATATTCCTCCAAGAAACCGACAATAAGAGCAGCAATGTCATCGGTGTCAAGGCAGGTTTCTTTGACCCTGGCAACACATGATGGCTGATATATGATTGGATAAAAGCTCTAACATAAACATACACTAGTGGAAGCCAAGAGAAAAGCTATGAAATGAAGAGAACAGACTATTGGAAATAATTTAATACATATTCATGGTAAAAAAAAAATATATTAAAACATAAGTCAGTGATTCTGATAGTGTTTAGGCCAGCAGAGAAGGCCTTGCTGGCCCTGACAGCCCACCACTGGATAAATGTATGGAAATGTTAAGGCTGTTAAAAAGGCTCTATTGTAATGACTTATAATACTATACAACTTTATTCTATTCTATATAGGTGCAGAAACACTTCACCACCAGGCAGACCAGGCTGTTACATTCTGGATGTGTCTTTTATAGAAAGTTTCAGGGTTCAGGCCATTAACACAGCAAGATTGAGCTGCGCTGGAATGACCCTGACCGAGTTTACATTTGTTCACAAATTATTAACACTTCGAGCATTTCAGGTTTTACTCTGAAATACTGTCAAATATTTCAGGAGAAGCAGCAGGAAGTGAAGTCCATCATTAATTTTCTCTACATGCAACAGCAGCTTCTCACCTTCAATCTGATGTAGGAATGTGCATCTGAGTGTGGTCAGTACATTGCGACATCGCATTTGGGTGTGTCTGCATGTGCTACAGAAACAGCAACGCCGATTTTCCATCTGGGATTGAGCATTGCATTTCAATATTCTCATAAGGTCGTGTCACCTTACACTCATGGTCCCACCAAGTTGTTCTGCTAATTTCTTTGCTTTCATATAATAACTGTTCAAATGCTGAGACTATGATGGCATGTCCAAATATTTCAAGGAGCTAAAATTGATATTTTTGGCAGGAAATGTTCATCAGCAAAAACAGAAGAAATGCTTAATGTGTAAAGTGGATTTATACTATTTATGATAATACTTTACATCAGTTTTAGTCATGAGTTGAGACATGGGATAGGAACCTGCAGACATCAGACATACTGTAAATGTTAAATGCAACCCTAACCCTTTAGCTTTGATGACTCACATGGTCATGTTTCTTGTGTATAGAGAAAATGGTCCGTTGACATATGGTATTACACTATAGTTATACTATAGTTACACTTACAAACGTATTGTCTCTTAAAGAATAACGACCATGTAGAGCCTTATGTAAGTATAATCTACATAAGACAAGGATCCCTATGTGCTCAGTCACGTTCAGGAACCATTAGTCCATTAGTGCTTTTTTGTATGTGAGCTTGGTGAAACTGAGAATTAGGTTCATTTTTTGTTTTGCTGTCCTGCCTACAGGGACATAAGAAATGCACTTTTGAGTGGAATGTCCTATATGGATGCTGATTTCTTTTGGCTGGATGACTATGAAAAGAATGCATCAGACTGTTGTTGTGCTTCAGAAACAAAACCTTTTTTTGAGGCGGATTTTGTTTGCCAAGCTCGGGAGAGATGGCAGAATATATTGTTCAATACTGAGCTGCAAACTAAGCTGTAATTTTGTAATGAAATAAAATTGTAATGAAATGTTTGACAGCTGCAACTGCACTTTTGGTGTCTTGTAAACCTATGAGGGTTGGGCTCTGTGTGGGCATGATATGAAAATTACAGACATTAAATTAAGAAACTTTAATTGTATAGACCTTTTCTAAACAGAGTCACAAAGTGCAATAAAACCAGCAGTTAAATACTAAAGTATCTGAAAAAGTTAACCGGATATTAAAAATGTACAATACTGATATAATGATTAAGATCAAAAGTTTGAAATAAGAACATTAAAATGTCAGAAACAGTAAACTCTCTCAGGAACTATTCTGTCAGACCAAACTGCTCTGGTGGAGCTGTTCAGTCAGTGTTCAACAGACTGCAGTGTGCATTCATTTAACTGTGACTGAGTCTGGTCACAATAGTGATAGAAAGAATTCATGCTCAGTCAACTTTCCTTGGGGAAACATGATAAGATAAAATAAAGTTTATTGATCCCTGAGGGAGAAAAGACTCGCTTCAGCGGCAAAGAATAGGGACGTCAGTTCACAAAGAAAAGATCTAAAGATACTCGGAAATAAGAATGAAAAGGCAATGAGGGATATAAAGGAATGCAATGAAGTAGAAAATATATTAAAGATCGTCCTGATTTTTAAGGACTACAGGGGAATAACTAAATGTCAAGGTATGATGTCATGTTATACTGTCTAAGAGGGTTCATATGAGGAGACAGAGAGAGTTTTATGTGTGTGGGGGATGAAAACCCAGATTCAAAATGACTCCAAGTTGTCCTCCAACACCTTGAGCTAATGTGATGGTAGAGGCATGGTTCTAGGGATCAGTGGACCACTCTGGTCCAGAATGAAATATCTAAACAAGCACACAATGGATTGACATTGAAATTTGGTTCAGATATTCATGGTTCCCAGTGGATGAATCCTCCTGACTTCAGTGATCCTCAAACTTTTCCTCCAGTGCCACTTTGAGGCTCGAATTCGTGGTTTTGACGTTTGGTTCAGGCATTCATGTTCCCCTCTGATAAAGATAATTGTAATGACTTTAATATGATGTGACTTTTCTTCTAGTACCATTAAATGGTCAGAATTTAGCCAGCTGCTCCTGGACTCTTGGCTGTGGGCTGTTGTGCCCACATCTTTACAGAGACCTGTCTCCACCACAGCATCCCAGATCAAGCTGTTGTTCTCTGTATGCGGACCATGCTCCAGGCTGACGGAGCGCAGGACTCAAAAACAGCTGATGAAAAGTCTTTCCTAAATGCTAAAAATGTGAGGATGATATTCATATTATCATTATCTTGTTGCTGCTGTTACTACAGAATCATTTTCTAGGTGTTTACGTGTATATACGTATTTTATACATATTTCTGTATCCATCCCATTCTTGCCAACATAATAGCTTAAGAAGTCTCGGAGAAAATGTCTTTATTGTTATGTATTTATTTTTACATTTGTTTTGTGTTTGTGTTGCATCACGGGACTACAGCAGTAAATTACCTTGATATCAGCCTCAGCAATTTGTGTTCAATGCAAAATTAGCAAATGTTAGCGTACTAATATGCTAACTAAGATGGTGAACATGTAAATATAATACAGGCTAAACATCAGCATGTCAGCATTGTGAGCATGTTGATGTTAGCTACTTTTAATTTTAACTAATTTTAACTTTTAATAATAAAAGAAACTATTAATAATAAACTTAAAAAACAAACACTGACATTATTTTTGACCACAACCTGTGATGACTAAATGTGATGTCACAGACTTGCCTCTCATGTCTCATTACCTGTCAACACACTCTCTGCAGGAATGTGTCTGTTGTTGAGTCTTATCAGCTCTCCTGTGTTGGTTTGTGTGGGTTTTAATGTTGTATAAGCTTTTTACTCCAGTGAATGGAGGTTTGGAAACACCTCTGCTCTCTGACATCATTCATCTCTCCCATCTGCAGCCACAAAAGACATTTCATGTTACATAATATCTCGCTTCAACAGAAGACGCCTGAGGATATTTTCTTTATACGCCTCTTCTCAGAAGTAAATCAGGAAATTGGGATTGATAATGATTTTCAAAATAAATATTGACTGAAAGGAATGTAAAAGTCGCTCGGAGCAACAGCTCTATTTAATGGCAAAAGGCTAAAGGGATTCTGTAGAGCTCAGCATGAAGGGCAAAGGTAAAGGATTTGATTCAGCGTGTGTCTAAAAGTAATAATGTACAACATGTTCACATCAATAAAGGTCTGTTATATACAGCGGTGATTTAACATGTATTCAATTCCTGACCATCTTTGTATGCATATTTACCATGCAAAACATTTTCATTACTTGTCTTTGTTTCACAGGAACAAGTAAAGAATGTCTTTCCAATGCATTTAAAATTTAAGGGTGAACATAAAATACGGATTGCTGAACAGACAAAACGTTTTTGCCATTTATAGGAATTCAGACTTCATCCACCACAAAAAACGAAGGAAAATATTAGCTGCACTGTGTGACTTATTGTAGCTTTCTGTGATGTGCAGTGCAGAACATCACAGGCATGAGTGCCTCACACCAAATATAGTCACAATCAGAAAATATGATGAATAGAAATGATACATATATATGCAATTTTAGTTTAAATTGCTTATTGTTTAAATGTGACAGAGATAACTAGTTATTTCATCACATTACTGGCTAAGTGAGGAAACCAGTGAACAAGCTTAACTGCAAAATAACAAAAATGATTGACAGAAAGTAAAGAAAAAGGGGTTTTGACATCTGTGTATTGTGTTGAAGTGACATCTACTGAAGTAAGCATGCTAACCAGCTATCATCCTTTTTCATAATACCACTCCAGGCTCCCAGTCCTGACGGCTAGCTGCACGGCTCACTGAGCTAACTGGCTAACGGCAGCTACAGTTAGCAATTTAAATCTCATTTATACATCACTACAAGTTACATTTGTTGAACAATTTAGATTTATTTTTTTTAATAGCTATAATAGCTTCTGCCTTTGTGAACAACTTGACGGCCCTCTGATGTCAACATTTGCAACAAAGTTTGACTTTAATGATTTAACTAGAATAGAATAAAATAGAATAGATGTTTATTGTCATTGTTTCAGAAATAACAAAACACAGTTTAGCAGCTCTTCATTTTGACAAACATAAATACTTAAATATAAACAGTATTAAAAAAGATAAAAATCCTAACATATATACAACAATAATACAATATATACAAGATGAATTGGATAGAATTAGATAGGCAGAATTTCTCTGCATCACTCTCGATAGTGTGCTTATGCAAGCATCACTGCCACAAGACAAGTTGACTCACATCAGAGAAGCTATCAAATCCTGATCTGCTGCTGCGATTTTCTCTAAAAGAGATCTTTTATCTCTATTAGGCCACCTTAACTTTGCTATGCGCATTATCCCTCATGGTCGTTCATTTGTATCACGCTTAGCACTGGCTAATTCTGTTCAAAATCAAAAAAGAGACACTGTAGTTTTAGACAAAGGCTGTCGCTCAGATCTGCGGTTCTGGGCCTTGTTATGTGATAAGTGGAATGGCATTTCTTTCTTTTATAATGACTTTGTGGAGTCTGTGGAGCCACCTGAAATGCAGTCCCTTAGCGACAAATCTAAGTCCACTGCTCTTTATGAGCTTTACCCTATTGTTGTTGCTTGTTTGCTATGGGGCAGTAGATGGAATGGGAAACAAATTATGGTGTTTTGTGACAACGCTGCTACAGTAGAAATAATCAATAAAATACCAATAATTAACAGTCTCATGCGACGTTTAACTTGGACATGTGTTCTAAATTACTTAATTTTGCAAGCTACTTACATTCCTGGTCATTAAAATTGTGAAGCTGATGCTTTCTCTTGCTTTAAATTTCAAAGTTCAAAACTGTGTGTCCCCAGGCCAAGCCCTCCAGCATGCCATGCCCTCCATTCAGTCAGATGATTCTAGATTAAGTACGTCCAAGCCTCTGCAGGATCTCTTGCACTCTGCCTTCAATTTCATGAGACTTGGTTTAGCCAAAAATACAATTAAAGCATATGATTCAGCTTGATATTTCTTCTCTTCCTTCTGCACCAACCTCCTCCTTAGTCCTTTTCCAGTAGATATCTCAGTAGTTTGTGCATTTATCGTATTTTCATTTGAATCCCGCAATCTTCAAATGCAAAGTATAAAAGCCATGCTAGCAGGGATTCAGTTCCACTTGCGATGCCAAGATCCAGCATCCCAGAGCCTTCTTGGGAATCCTTCCATTTAGCTGCTCCTCAACGGCCTTAAGAAGGCACATCCTCCGGGCAATGATAAAGAACTGCCTCTCACCATTTCACTGGTGCATAAGTTGGTGTCAAGGTTAAGACAAAGGTGTTTTTCTCTTTATATTGATGTTATGTTGGAAGCGGTTCTGCTAATGGCCTTCTATGGGTTTCTCAGGTGTGGCGAATATACAACCAGATCTCTCTCTTTTAATCTTCAGCATGATCTCACTTTCTCTGATTTAACCGTAGAAGATCACATGTACTCTGTATTTCTGAAACACTCAAAGTCTGATAGATCTTGCCAAGGCACCCAAATTATCATTGCTAAGACTAACAGTTCTTTTTGTCCTTTCGCCTCCATGCTGAAATTTTGCATCTCGTCTTCGGCACCTCTGTTCATCACTGATGGTTGCAAACCAATGACAAGATCCTGGTTCTCCTCAAAGCTGCGTGATCTCCTCCTGAGCTGCGATCTTTCCCCAGAACAATATTCACCTCACTCCCTGAGAATCGAGGCAGCTACAACTGCAGCTGTCCATCTGCCTACCTTGGCGCTAAAATCCCTGGGCCGCTGGTCATCCTCAGCTTTCCATCGCTACATCAGGCTCCACAAGAAAGAGATCTTGTCTGCACAAAAGCTCATGAGCTCCTGCACCCTTTGAATGCATCAATAAATATCGATAGCTACCTTGCTGTCTAATTCTATTATTGCATATCAGGTGGTTGGCTGGGTTAGTATTTATTCATCTTAGCATTTCCATGGTCTATATGCTCACAGGAGGATTGCTGCTCACTAGATAGAATATTCCCCTCGCGGTCGAGGTGCTCATGGGGAATGGCCACACGGCGGCTGTTGCCAGGCTCACACACAGTAGTTTCACCAGATAGTATGTTCCCCTCGTAGCCGAGATGCTCATGGGGAATGGCCACACGGCTTGCTGGTGCCAGGCCCACACATAGTTGTTTCACCAGATAGTATGAGCCTGTGAATATTCTCATAATACAAAGATCTATACATTGGTGAAACAAAACAACCGCTACACAAATGCATGGCCCAACACAGGAGAGCTAACTTATCAGGCCTAGACTCTGCTGTCTATTTACACCTCAAGGAAAAAGCTCACTCCTTTGATGACAATAATGTTCACATCTTGGACAGAGAGGATAGATGGTTTGAAAGAGGAGTAAAGGAAGCCATCTATGCAAAAATTGAAAAAACATCTCTAAAGAGAGGAGGGGGACTGCGACACCATCTATCTCCAATTTACAATGCTGCCGTTTCATGTCTTCCCAGGAGATTCAACAACTTAGCCTCTAGCAACAACGGCTGTGCACAAAGGGCCTCATGTGACTCCAACGACTGTCGTTACAACACAATAGAGCACTAACAAAGTCGAAACCAACTTTCCACCATCCCCAACGACCGTACTCTAACGACTGTCGTTGGCAATAATGGAGCACATATGACCCATAGACATCAGTGGCCTTGTGACCACCTCCTAAGAGGTTAAATAGCTGGACCTCCACACCGGCTAGTTGGACTAGTCCCAGCCTAGTCAAGCGAGCATGAACTGATGAAGCCTCTTGGAAGGGAGGTGAAACATCTTCAAAGACAAAAAACAAATCCAGTTGCGTTCGATTCAATTTCCTTGAGATCACCAGATAGTATATTCCCCTCATAGCCGAGATGCTCATGGGGAATGGCCACATGGCGGCTGGTGCCAGGCCCACACATAGTAGTTTCACCAGATAGTATATTCCCCTCGTAGCCGAGATGCTCATGGGGAATGCCTACACGGCGGCTGGTGCAAGGCCCACACATAGTAGTTTCATCAGATAGTATATTCCCCTCGTAGCCGAGATGCTCATGGGGAATGGCCACACGGCGGCTGGTGCAAGGCCCACACATAGTAGTTTCATCAGATAGTATATTCCCCTCGTAGCCGAGGTGCTCATGGGGAATGGCCACACAGCAGCTGGTGCCAGGCCCACATGTAGTAGATCCTCACATCAGAAGCGTCAGGCTCCAGATCCATCGGGGGAGTGATGAGGTCAGAGCCTAGACGCCAAACTCTAACTATGTTCTGCTTTTAATAAGCTTGTCTGACTGAAATGAAGCGATGCCTGCGAGCTAGTTCAGGCAGTCAGCTCGAGCTGCACTGCTACATACACATGTGACATGCTTCACTCTCCAGACCATATTACAAACGCACCCTCTCAATTGGGCGGGCTGTTTAAGCTGCAAATTTCCCTTCTCTCCCTTTGCATGTCAATGCCACTGCTGCCCTGCACAAGTATCACTGCCTGCTCCTTCAGCCCCACCATCACCTCAGCATCCACCTGCAGGCTCTGTCTTGGGGGGATATATTTAATCATCACTCCCCAATATCTCATGTAAACATATCTGCGCAGAGTGATGAGGTCAGAGCCTAGACGCCAAACTCTAACTATGTTCTGCTTGTAAGAAACATTTCAAACGTGAGTTGTCTGACTGAAATACCATCATCTGGGAAACCAAGGATAGTGATTGGAGACTTCAACAGTCACAGCTCACATATACGCCGGGATACGCCGGAAACAATGCTGATGGAGATGCAGTGGAAGCATGGGCCAAAACAAACCTGCTCTACCTGATCCATGATGCAAAACAATCAAAGTCCTTTAATAGCGGGCGAAGCCGACTACAACCCTGATATTGTGTTTGTCAGCCATAGCATCTCTGGATTGAGCAAGAAGCTGGTACTGGAGCCACTGCCAAAAACCCAACACCGCCCCATTGGCCTTACAGTCAATGCTGCAGTTACCCCAGCCACAGTTCCTTTCCAGAGAAGATTCAACTTTGGGAAAGCAAATTGGCCTGGCTTCCAAGAAGAGCTTGAACGGAAGATCGCCAACCTCCCAGCGGACCCCAAAAACTATGAAATCTTCATCAAGAAAGTGCACTAGGCAGCCCAGAAGAACATCCCAAGAGGCTGCCAAACTCAATACATCCCCGGCCTTGATGCTTCATGCAGCTAACTGTATGAGCAATACCAACAGCTCTACGAATCTGACCCCAATGCTGAAAGCACCAATTGAAGTAGGTGAGAGACTCATGACCTCCCTATCAGAATGCCGCCAGCGGAAATAGCAAACTCTACTGGAGACAACTGATATGGCAAAAAACAGCAAAAAGGCATAGAGCCTCATCCGAAAAATCATCAATGACCCATCAACATCAACACAGCAACAGTATACCACCACAGCCAACCAAGTTGGGCATTAGTCAACGGGACATCCACCACCAAACAGCCAAGACCAAAAGAAGCCCGACTTCAGCACTCCCAAAACACCAGACTGACTGAGCCGTTCTCCCTTGAAGAGCTCAATATCAGCATCAAAGCCCTTAAGACTGGCAAAACCATCGGCCTGGACAAACACTTTGGACCTCTGACATGGAAGTGGGTCCTTGAACTGATGAACAACTGCATGCTGACAAGAAACATCCCAAAGAGCTAGACGAAAACCAGAATCATTGCTCTTCTAAAACCCGGTAAAGATCCAGCATATGCAAAGAGCTTCCGCCCAATCTCTCTGCTATGCCACCCGTACAAGATGTTTGAGTGCCTGATTCCCAACAGGCTTGCCCCAGTTGCTGAACCAGCCACCATCCCTCAACAAGCTGGATTCCAACTTCTGAATCTCACATAGCACATGAGGACAGGTTCCAGAAAGGACTGGCGACAGGAGCCGTCTTTGTTGATCTGTCTGCCGCGTATGACACTGTGAAGCACCGCCTCCTCCTGAAAAAGATCTTGGAAAATACCAAAGACCTGACATTCACAGATCTTATCGGAGCCCTCCTGAAAGATAGGTGCTTCTATGTTGTCCTTAACAACAAGCAAAGTTGCTGGCAATGACAATGGAACAGCTTGCCTCTAGGTAGTGTGCTGGCTCCACTACTATATAACATCTACACCAATGACCAACCAATGGACCAGAACACTGAGTGGTTAATCTACGCTGACGACCTCTGTGTAACATCCCAAGAGAGTACGTTTGAAGCTGTAGAAGCAAATCTCACCTCAGCTCTAGATGAGCTACACCTCTACTCCAAGCGCAACAACCTACACGCAAACCCTGTGAAGACCCAAGCCTGCTTGTTCCATTTCAGTAACCAGGAAGCAAACAGATCCCTTAACTTCACATGGTCTGGAACACCTCTTGAGCATTGCACCAACCCTGTTTACCTTGGTGTAACACTAGACTACACTCTCTCCTTTAAGGAACATGTAAAAAACATCAAACTGAAAGTTAACTCCCCTCCAGAAGCTGACCAACTCTAAATGGGGAGCCACAGCACACACATTAAGATCTACTGCTCTGGCCCTGTGCTAGTCCTCTGCGGAGTATGCGTGTCCTGTCTGGGAGAGATCACCCCATGCCAAGAAACTAGACCAGCATTGAATAACACCTGCCGTTCAATCACTGGCTGCTTGAAGCCCACCAACATAAACAACCTGCACCTCCTCGCTGGCACTGATGCAAGACGTGGAATCGCCAGCCAAGTAGAGATGAACAAGGCCACCAGTGATGAAAGCCACCTCCTCTACGGACGTGTACCCCCGGCCCAACTGCTGAAGTCCAGGAGATGCTTTCTCAGCCATGTCCAGCCCCTAATAACATTACGGGAAGAAACCAGACTCCGACTATGGACAAAAAGGCTTGAGGACGACCCCCCTCCTATTGACATGGGTATCCCTTCTTCTGAAGCCCTCCCTCCAGGCTCAGAAGCACCATGGGTCCAGTGGAAGACGCTCAACCGCCTGAGAACAGGAACAGGGTGATCAAAAGCTGCCATGGTCAGATGAGGCTATGAAACTGGCCAGGAGGACCATACAATGCAGCACAGCCTTGTCTGTCCCCTACTATCCAACCAGTGCAGCTCAAAGGATCTCACAGTGTTCAATAAAAATGCAAAGGACTGTGTAAAGAAATGGGAAACTGTCATATGACCAACCATCTTCAAAGACACGAAAAGAAGAAGAAGAAGCAGGTGTTGAGGGAGGTGAGCTTGCTTGAGCTTCCTGAGGAAGTAAAGTCTCTGCTGGGCCTTCCCCACCTGACGAGAGATGTGAGTGCTCCAGGTGAGGTTGGCCGAGATGTGAACCCCAAGGACCCCTTCTGTCAAATGCTGAATCTCCTCCCTGTAGGCTGACTCGTTGTTATTTGTTATCAGTCCCACTATGATCATGTCATCAGCAAATTCGACGGTGGTGTTGGTGGGATGGATGGAGCAGCAGTCATGGGTGAAGAGGGAGTAGAGGAGGGGACTGAGGACACACCCCCGTGGCGTGCCAGTGTTCAGGATGAGAGTGGATGATGTGCAGCCTCCCATCTTGACGTTTTGTGGTCTGTTGCTGAGGAAGTCCAGTATCCAGGTGCACAATGGGTTAGTTTTTGGGGGATGACCGTGTTAAATGCTGAGCTGAAGTCTACAAACAGCAATCTTACATACGTGTTGGGCTGATCCAGGTGTGTAAGGGCTGTGTGGAGTGTTGCGTTGACAGCATCCTCTGTCGACGTGTTCGCTCAATAGGCGAACTGGTGTTGGTCCAGGTCAGCAGGGATGGCAGATTTAAAATCAAAACATTTCATAATTATGGGGGTGAGGGCAACTGGGCAATAGTCATTAGGGCAGCTCACTGTGCCTTTCTTTGGGACTGGAATGATGGTGGCTGACTTCAGGCAGGTGGGGACTGCAGATTGTAGTAGCGAGAGGTTGAAGATGGTGGTGAATACCTCTGCTAGCTGGTCTGCGCAGGCCTTAAGAATCCTGCCGGTGACTCCGTCTGGTCCAGCTGCTTTCCTCGCGTTGACTCTACGCAGGGTGGATCTGACCTCATGTTGGTCCAGCTGAATGGCATTGTCCTTCCCTGGTAGAGCCGGATGTGTGTCAGCAGCAATCCGGCTGTCAAAGCGAGAAAATAAGCGGTTGAGGGAGTCTGGCAGTGTGCGGACTTTGGAGTTAGTGGCTGTGTAGTTGTCCTTATGGCCGGTCAGAGTTTTTATCCCCTGCCACATGCTTCTGGAGTCGTAGCTGTTAAAGTGCTTCTCTATGCGCAGCTTGTAGCTGACTAAATTTAAACTAATTTAACTAAACTAACTAAATCCTCTGAATGTGACCATTTTCAATCTATGCACTAAATTTGGTGCAAAACTTTGTTATAATGACTGTTCCCTAAGACTTGATGGTTCTGAAACAAGGACAACTTATCTTATAATAGAATATGAAATACATCGAAAACATCCTGTACTCAAGGTATCAACCAGGACTCAATGTAAATCAACACTGAGGCACATCAGATAAAGACATCCTCTTAATGACTTTGTGTAACATTACACTAAATTAAACTTTCAGATTTTCTCTGAAGCTTCAGGCAGATTCTGTCAGTGATTAATATTCAAGCTGCAAAAGCTCGAAACAACAGAGCTCAGCCTGTTTCACCCATTTAATTAGCCCACAGTCAAATGTTTATGCATCAGAAATCTTTTGATATTATCCTCATGCTTCTCATGGCTTGGCCTGTGTTTCACCCTTCACAGAGTAACACCCCCACCTTTCATGTGAAAAGCAGTATATGTTACTTTTTTTTTTTTACTTGAATGTAATATGAATAACTGAAATTAATAGAAAAAAATGCAGGAGGAAAACCATTCATGATTCGTAAACAATACTGCACATCGCTAATACAAAATCTTCTGCAATACAGAGTTAAAAATGATTGTTTCTAGTCAGATCGGAGACATATATAAGATTTTGTGTAATGTGAAGCTATAGTGTGAGATCACATCGAACAGACCAAATGTCTGCGGCTTCCCCGGCTGTATCAGACAGCTGTGAAGGATAATACCAAATGATGCTGCAGCCAGTAGTTCTCTTTCTCCTCACGTCCTGCAGATCTGGCTCTCCTTTGAAGCTCAGCGATGGAGTAGGATTGACGGATGCTCACACTCTGCTTTCTCTGCTTCACACTTCAGTCCATCTGAGCCTGTGTGTTGCGTGTGTGTGTACGTGTGTGTGAATCCGAGTGTCTGTGTGAGTGTGAATTCACAGGAGAAAAATTTGCAACTGTGGGCATGTGTCCGTGTTTTCCTTGGCAGGTGTTTCCTCTGCATCAGTGAGCATTCATCTCCATAATACAGCAAAGAAAAGTGTCTCCTCCAGTCAGCAGCTGATTTTACATTTCTGTTTTTGACAAAAAATGGAGCCGTGTGCTGATAGTGAAGTCCCATAATATTACTTTTTTTTATTAAAATGGACATAAAACCACATTTATAGCCCTCAATCAATGTGGCTGTATTTTCCACTGATTTTATCTTATCTAGTTGCTGTCAATCAGGAAAATTTGGAGGGGAAAATCATTCTTTGGCAGAACAGCTTATGGTTCAAAGACATCTGTATTCTGTGATAATGGGTCCTACATGAAAGTACTGCTTCAGTACTGCGGACACATACCAAAAGGTCAGCATCAACTGATAGCACATAATACGTCCAGTCTTAAAGCCAACCAGTCGCCAGAAAAAATGTTGGCAATGTTTTCTGCAAGGCTACAATTTTGTTGACTATACATGACTGAACTGATACACTTTATGAAGATTATATTTCTTTATGTTGCAACTTTACATTTATTTCTGGTAACATTTTCAATTGACAAAGCTGAGCATATACTCTGGTTAGGTAAAGGCACAAAAGGGTTATGTTTTAGGTTAAAATACCTGTTTTGCCGCCAAAAACCACGCAAACCATTGCTATGTTGAAACTAAACTGATACATTTCATTATGTTGCAACGTTTAATGATTCTTTAGGTAAGATTTTGTGTCAATATGGTATGGCACGTTCAAATTTGAACGTAGCAGTGGTTTCCAGGAACATTAACTGGCAACATGTTATCCTGATATGTAACAAAATTATTTGAAGTTGTTATTTTAATGTAAAAAAGTGACATAATACTGCTTTAAGAAAAAGAAAATCAAAAAGTTGTGTTATTGTCATTGATTGAATAGATTTTAATAAGATATTAATATGCCATGTGATAGACTGGCACAGTGCTGGTCCTGACCAATTTGGTGCCCTAGGCAAGATTTTAGCTGGTGCCCAATTGCTTTGCAGTCACTTTCACAATCAATTTTCATACATTCACACAGAAAATGCATGTATGTATTCAAGATTGTATTTCTTTTAAGTCAAAAATAGCACATCAAATAAAAACTGAAGAAAGAAACAAGTGATAAATTAAAAATACAATATAATTAAGACATTACACAAACATATTAAAGAATATTCTATTTACATACAAAATAAAAACATGCTGTGTCACTCTGCTCTGCTGTCACTGGGGGGTGGTTCATTCAACTTTATCGTCATTGCAATGCAATTCAGTCTAACCAGAGTGCAAAAAGCAGTAAAGTGCAGTGATATTAATTTATATATATTACAAAAAGACCAACGGCAAAATCTGGAATGAAAAATGACGCTGTTATCTTAATTCCCAATTCCCATTCATGAGCACAGTATCTAATAAACGTTTCCCGAGTCATTTTGTGTTTTTCGATCTCTGATTTTGAAGCGAAACCTTGGAAACGAGTTTTCCGCTTTCTGTTTTTCGTTTTTCGACTTCAAAACGGAAGTCGAATGGCCGCAAAGTACACGGACCCATTAACAGTTTATTTAATTCGCTTCATCACATTGACGTTAATGTATCTTTTTCACGTTTTGCTTCCTCTTCTTTCCTTCTTTCCTTCCCTGGGCGCCAGATGGTTTCAATCTTTTTGACATTGTGATTCCGCTACAGTATCAATAAATCTCTCTTTTGGTCTTGGGGTCACGGTCCTCGGCCTGTCTTTTTTGTTTTTTTCTCCCCCCATTTGCGGCGCCCTGAGCATTCACCTTTACAGCCTATGCCTAGGGTCGGCTCTGGACTGGCAACTTGACAGAAATGTGTAAATGGCCTGAGATGACAATGGCCGAAAAAGTCAACGGTTCACCTGACATAAATGATAGGCTTCATCCCTGAATAATACAATGCATTTCACTGCAGTGTGGAGAGTAGTCACTAAGATATGTTATCAAAATGAGAGATTTTATATTCCTCTCAATACACCATTAATACACATAATTAAGTGATTATTTAAGATAATAGTGCCTGTAAGAGCTCTTAAAGGGGTTAGACAAGGGGACACATATACATTTTTATTTCCTATTATGTATCTGGGCTTTAAGGACTTTCTTGTGTATATAGAATACATCCATCATGATATACTTGATTAATATTATGTGCTGCAAATAGTTGGCAGGAGCATTATTAATCCAGACAGGTTTCTTTCCTGACCTTTTCTTTGTACACTGGAATGTAAATGAGTAGCAGATCTTGGTGGCAAATGTTGGAATTTGAAAGCATGTGTTGGGAACAATGTTCATGTTACCAGAAAAGGTATTCACTCCTGCTCACTATGCTATTTAAAAGGTACTTTCCACAAGATATATGCAGTGCATCACCTAGGAAATACAAAAATAAATACATATTTTAGTATAGCTCTCCAGTGCTAAAAATAAGACTTCAGGTCATTTCACCATGATGGACAGTAATTATATTTTATCATATCATGCATCAAAAATCATACATTTTAAATGCAGATATGAAAAAGGCCACCCAGCTCTCATTATCAGGATGTGACCTTTGCAGATGGGTCCTTCCTTTTCTTTCATTCAATTGTGTCAGTCAGTCCCATTCTTATAGAGACAAAATGCCACTGAAAAAAGTAATATAACACAGAGTGGTGCTATAGGACAGACGAGGAGAGGCAGTGACATTTCAGATTTCTTGTTCCATTTCTGCAGTCGCCCCCTGAAGAACCCACGAGTGGTTTTCAGCCTGATCCAATATTTGAAAAGGAACCGTGCATGCCAGGCCTGCCTCTGAGGATGACAACTGCCATGGGGCACTCTGACAGTCCACCGCCCATTATTTCAGTTTGAAACAGGCCCCATGCTGGGACATCTACTGTGGAACAGTGAAAATAGCCTCAATCAGCAAAGAATGAAATGTCGAGGACTTCCTTTTAAAACCAGCGGGGTCTCTGAGGCCAAGTGGTCAGTTGACATGTATGCTAACATGCTTAAAAAAAAAGCCCAGAATAAAATTCAGGTAGGGAGCAATGGATTTGAAGAATTAGGCTAATTTCCATACAGTATGTCTGTATTTTGGTCTTGAACCACCCAAACACCAGAACAATTGCTGTCAGTGTACATTTCTGCAAACCACAGTTATGTTGAAACTAAGCGGATACATTTCTTTATGTTGCAACTTTTAATGATTCTTTGGGTAAAATGTTATGTATAATGGTGTGCTTATGGTCTGGTTAGGTTTAGGCACAAAAACAAATGGTTAGGGTTCGGGGAAAGATAATATTTCTGGCTTAAAAATGGCTGTTTTTGTTGCCACAAACACAGAGTAGATGTCCCAATGTCTCGTTATTTGGTTTTGTGGCGACAAACGCAGCTGGAAAATGTTCTGACGTCTCATTAAAAACAACCAGTTTTGTCATCACAGACACAGCTGGAAAAGTCCTGTGACACATTGAAATCACCTACAAACACGGCTAGAAATCTTCAGCGCAGTCTCAAACAGTGGTCAAACAGTCATGACATAAAAAGTCAGCTCATATACAAGTAATGTGAACATGACATGACATATGTTGTAGAAATGTCAACATGGCATGCATAATGTATGAATTCAAACATATCCATGCTTACCTCTGTTGCCTGGCCTGTCTTTTTCATGTCTTGTGTGTGCTTATGAAGGATAGTACATAGCTTGGGTGTATATTTCTCTTTAAGTGCACTTATGTTTCTGTTTGAGTGTTTGTGTCCCATCAACTAGCTTTGTTCCACCCCAACGGCACATGTTAATTAACCCACTACGGATGAATTTATTCTATTATTGGATTCTCTCTGCTTGTGAGTATTTAAAATGTGTCTGAGTCCTCTCTTCACTTCATGCATTGGTGCGGCTCAGTTCGGCATGTTGGGACTGTATAAGAGAAAACAATACGATGGTAATGCTTAACAAAAGACGGGAAAATTGGACCAGAATATGTTGCCCTCTTCCCCTCAGGACTACATTCCCTTCAGCAGGGTCTGACAGAAGATGGATTTACTTATTATCGTGGCTGTGCATGCCGATGAGAGAGACACAGGGAATCAATAACTCCCCTGGAAGAGTGTGAGGACCATACAAATCCACGGTCAGGCCAAGTTACAAACGAGGCAATTTCTTCAGTTAAAGTAAGCAGAAAGGTCTAAGTATCCACATTCTTCAGCTATATAAATTATTAGACAGTTACTCAGAAAATTAGCACGTTAATGAACTGCAAATAGCCTCCCTTTGTCTTCTATGTTTTGCATAATAACCTCATTTCAACCTGCTGGATCTGCCTACTCTGAGATCTGCTGAATGGCTTTCTGAACACAATTAGGTCTTAATTGTGAGCCTCAATAGAATGATCAAAGCCTTTTTGTGCCTCTGCACCTTGGAGAATTTTATAGTGTCATATGAGTAATGTGCCTCTCCAAAGGTTAAAGAAGCCTGTCAGTTTGACTCTTGAGACTTATTCAAAGATTAGAGCAAGAAAAGTAAAACATGTCACTCTTCCCTTCAACAGTTGAGCTGCTCAGTGAGTGTGTAGTATGTTTTCATGAGATGTGAGAGAGCCTTACTGGCCTTCACACAGGTTTGGTTAAGATTACTTTTAAATGCTGTCAGTTACTGTGTACAAATTGCATGATGTGTTTTGTAATAGTAATAGTTTTGATTTACTGATTTATGTAGGAAAGATGTAGTATGGGGAGCATTTGCTAACTGGGAAAATGTCGACAAAACATCAACCAAATGACCAAATGCCTCCGATCTCGTAAAGGGAGGAGGTTGGTGATAGATGTCAATGTGAAACCAGAGGTAAACAGTGAGTTCTTTTTAACTTACTAACATAGTGAAGAAACGTAACGTTACGTTACATAACGTAACGTGTCTTGGCAATTTCTTGTGAAGAGAGGACCGATCACAGGAGAGAGTAGTTTTTCTCTATTCAACACTTGCAAGTGGACACTTCAACCATCAACGTGTAATGTTTCTGACTGAAGGTGCAAAACATCCTCTTGTGGATTTTCTTATATACATGCACACAACCCAAACTCACACCCACATCAGGAGTCTATACATCACCACACTTGACAGTAATTAAATTTTGGGATTCCAAGCCACAGTAAAGGTCTGGTATGTGTGTTGCTATTAGACTGCAGTGGTCTTGTTGTTTTGGGGACAGTGATACGCACCATTCTGGGAGACACTGGTAATCAACCTTTTTAGGCATTTAGGTATGAAGATGTGTGGGATTCTGCTTTTTTTGTGTGTATGCTTCTGTTGCTGCTGCAAAGGCCACATGGAGGACTTTCTCAAATGTTCATCTTCCATTCGCAATGTAAAGAAGAGGGATTACATATCTGCTATCCTTGAGTCATAATTTAAAAGCAATTAAAAGCAAATATTACTTCTGCAAGGTTTTCCACAAAGTGGAGCGCTTGTCCAAGAAAGCCTTTATTCTTATGAGTTAAATTGGAAAGAACTTAACTTTTCATGAAATCCAAACATAGTGAAAGTGAGGTTTATAGGGAACCAGCCTATATGCAGATGATGTTATTCTTTTACGGCTATTACACTACACATCAGTATTTACTTCAGAATGATACATTTAAGCAAAAGTTGCCTTTTGCCACTTGAATACAACATTGGTTATCATGAAAATGTAACAAAGTAATCCTTGACGAATTGAACTATTATTTAATTACACATTTTTTAAAATGTAATCTTGGCTGTTTATTCTTTCTTTTTTACATAATCCCATTTATATTTTCTATGGTGGTACCAGACCCTGCCTTCATGCAAGACATGCAAAAGTATATAGTTCATTGTGAGGTAAACCAAAGTCTTTATTATTATTTTATATCAAAGCAAAATTATGTAACTTTTCCCTTTAAAATAACAGTGTCAGAATCAGTTTAATGGTACAGTGTCTTGTAATAGGGTGAATGGTGTCTCTGTCTCAGCCATTCTGCCTCCCAATCACTTGTTTCACTATGTAACTTCAGTCAGAGGGTAGAATCACAGCATTACATATATTTTTACTTCAATAATAGTAATAATAATAATAATAATAATAATAATAATAATAATACATTTGTTTTATAATGCACTTTTCAAGACACTTAAAGACACTTAAAAAAAGGTTAAAAAGCTGAAATATAAAAACAACACACTAAAAATTTCAACATTCAAGTTTTCAACACACAACATTGTGAGACGTAATCATACAAAATGATGATTTCTACAGAATGTTGCTTAGAGAAGCTAACTAGAATGCCAAGGATGACATCAAGGTGAAATTGTACACTATGATCTGGTATCCTCATCCTCATTTCTGAAATTTTCACTTGAATGATCAGAAATGAATCAGAAATTTTGCCTGTTTGGTTGGCTGGAGGCGGTGGCAGGTTTTTCACCCCACTATTGATTAGGAACAGGTAAAAAGACTGTTGTATGTGACAGCGCACTGAGGCCTTAAGAATTTAATCTAGTTAATCTAAAGAATTAATTAGTTTTTGCAGTCTCCAATAAAACCGCCTCACAAGGACACAAGCTATTGATGTTTTTCGAGCTCTTGGTCCCTACACTACTCTTTCTTTCTAACCCGTAATGCCTGCAACTACAGACTTCCACTCAAGCTTTTATTTTCCCTTCAACAACTAAGAACTGGCTGATATTTCACACCTCAAAGAACCTCACAGCCTTCGCGACCCTCCGAAAACACGCCTTTCATCCGGCTGAAAAGATGCTGGTACGTTGCATGACTGTCCATAAAGCCCTCCAGTGAATTCCCCAACAACATTACAAAAGGGACGCCTCAAGTTGTAGATGTCAGACTTACACGAATGCAGACACTGGAACAAGCAGAGATAGAGCGGTAATTGAAAAGTGAGAGCTTACCCCACTCAGAACCATCCACTTGTGTCAGCACTTTGTGGGTGTTTTTTCTTTTTTTTCTGTATATACGAGCAGCCCCGGGAGCTTTTCAGCTGAGGGGAGGCAGTGGCATTCACCCGGTAAGTGGATAGGCTCTATTTACATTGTCACGGGTAGAAATGTGCCCTGCTGAGTGGGCTACCTCTCTTATCCAGACTGCTCAGGGACTAGCTGCTGCCAACACAATCCCATCTCCAGCTCAGTGCTTTATCGCCTTGATGACCCTTTATTTATCGCGATCCAATGCAAGCGGCCAGGGCTTGAACAGACACAATTCTGTGCCTCTGTATGGGTTTGTGCACCACCTGAATGCAGCTCTGCAGCTACAGTGTTGCTCCTTCTTCCCGTTTACAAGAAGATTGACAATATCAATAAAGGCCTCTCAATGAGTCCCTTTTGGCTCTATAATGTGTCCATTGGGAATAATGTTAATGCCAATAGGCTCCTCCACCTGGATGATAACCGGAACTGCCACCCCCATCACCAATACCTCTTACAAACACACACACACACACACACACACACACACACACCCTCCATCCACTATCAGTCATGTCTCAAGGGCTGAGAGAGAAATCAACCATTAGTTTGGAGTTGTGAGTAACTTCTCGGCAGCAAATTAATGGACCTTTGCTCATTGTGTTTGGCCACAGGGTACACTCGAGGGCAAAGCCCTTAAAGAGACAGAAACAAAACCAAACAGAGGAATGAGGCTTTGTTGCCTGATTTAGCTGTTTTATTCAGTTTTAGTTGCCTGGTGTTCTCAGCATCAGCTGGTTCTTGAATATTTTAAATGAGCTATATGAAAATAACCTTTTAACTTGTGTGCTCTGAGCAAGTTCATCAGTCGTCATGTTGCACCGCAATGTTTCTACAGTAGCCCAGAACAGACAGACCTCGCGCTAGTGAGGGCTTTTTCGCGTTTTTAAATTTAGTGGGCAGTCTCCAGAAATGCACCGGTTGGAAGAGGAAGAAAAAGAACGGCGATTGGCTGCTGTTTCCTGTCAAACTATTTGTATTGAGAGAAGTTTGAAAACCACAATCTGATAAAGGATGGTGGATCATACTTATTTTGTTTGCCGAAGAAATGAAAACTTCAAGACACTAAACGAGATCGGCATAAACCAATAATAAACATTGGAGCTGCTTTTCCAAGATGGAAATCTCTGATGATAGAGAAATGTCATATTAACCGACCGTAATATCTCTATATATATATATTCCCTGCTGCTAATGGTACAAAACCTAGATAATGTACAATGTATATTAGCAGTACATTAGTTTCTAGGAAAGAAATGCCGCCAAGTATAACGTTAAATATTAGCATAGTGTAGCCTCAGCTTGTGCCTTTATTTAGATTTATTCCTTGTCTGTTGCAGACAACACATGGAGCAATAACTAACTGAGATATTTAGGGCTAAACAAACTCAAAGGAATGATTTAGACAATAGCGAAGTCCAATTGTCACCAAGTTAATAAATTCTGTGAATATCTTTCACATTGCTCCATTATTTCTTTATATGATCCTACATTTTTTATACATATATAACCTATAGTTTTATAGACTAAATAACTTAATACATCTTTACTTCATCACTAGAATAAATAGAAATGTTCAATGCTCCATATTTAGAAGATGTGTTTCGTGCCTGTGAGGGCCATCGTAGCTTCTGGAGCTTCTCCAACGTTTTCAGAAAGGGAGGGACGAGCAAAAGAGTGTTGCAATCTAGAATTTCACCACTAGATACTCGATATATTACACACTTTACCTTTATGCAAGTAATGACTGATCGCTCTCTTTTCCACCTCAGCATGAGGTAAAAGGGGAATTCCAGTATTTTTAAACCAGGGCCCTTTATCTACATGTTTGAGTGTGTAAATGATTCATACTTAACACAAATTTTGGGAATTGGTCTAGCATATTGCCTCAGCTGGCCACAACATGGTGGCGATGGCTGCAGTGTAAACCTTTGGGGCAACTGTGACCGTCAAAGTTACAGCCGCTAAAAGTGCTTGTTTTTGTGCTTCTCATTCTGGAAGACATCTCACTCAGAAATTCTTGTGAGATGAGCATGTTGTAGTTGTTGCCACATCTAGAATTATTAGTTATTAGTTAAATGTTGAGCCATGTCTTTGTAAATACAATTTCAAAACATTTTTGCTGGCAGTTCCTCTATGTAAACTCCAAACTCCAACTCACACCTCAAAAGATTTCAGAATCAGACTTGTGTTTTTGGGTACGTTGCACCCTGTCTCCAATCAGCAGTATAGAATTTGCTTTCCTTTCCGGAAGGTAATCCTTCCATGACCTTGGGGCTGTAGTTTAAGTTGCCTAAACGTATTGAAACCTAAACCACAGAGGTTGCAAATCAGAGTTCATAATTTAGATAAATGTCCTATTTTGCTTGTTAGACTATGAGGACTTGTTCGTAGGTCTTAAACTCATCACGAAGACCTTGTGAATGGAAAGTTCAACCACGTATATTAAGAAATGAGACTGTAGAGCTTTTGGACCAAAATCCAGGTAGATATATGACCCAGTTTAAAGTATCCCATATTATAAATTGATCTCTCCAATGGCAGTGACTTGTTATTTCTATAATTCTGCCATGGTACAATAATGTACACAGCAGACCATTTGTACTCGTAGGTTGTAACTT
Organism: Lagodon rhomboides; assembly: GCA_039737535.1. Lineage (NCBI taxonomy): Eukaryota > Metazoa > Chordata > Actinopteri > Spariformes > Sparidae > Lagodon > Lagodon rhomboides. Next base: position 29,929,641 of record CM077794.1, on the reverse strand, counting down.
GTAGGTTAGTGAATCACGCTGCGCTTGTTTGTGTTCCTCAGACAGTGAGTAACCTCTTAGCACAGAGAGTACTGATCAATTATCTCCCTTTTGCCATCAATGCTCTACACAAGGTACGTTGTGTAATGCTCCACTAGCTGTTCACAGCGTACACCTCGGTTCACACAGCATGTGAAGGTTAATATGTTTTCTTCCTTCATGTAAGATACAGATCAGATAAGATAATCCTGTATTGATCTCAGAGGGGAAATTCCACAGCGAGATCAGCAGAAGGACACACGAAGTACAGATAAATAGAGAAACTCAAAAAGAATAAATAACCGATTTTGTTTGAAATAAGAATAGAATCAAAAACAGACTGTACTAGGTCATAAAGACACAAAGCTACAGGTGATAGCTGTACAAATACAGTACTTGAACTAACACTGTCTCAAGCACAGTGACATAGTGGTGTTATTAATAAGCAACAAACTAGATCTGATATCTTCAAGTCCATCAATCCGTTGTATAGTACGAACTGGAAACTGCAGCACACTCTGTTCTATTTCTGCACGAATCAAACATCAAACATCTACTCCTGAATCAAACCAGCAATACAAGTTTTTCATCATTGGTATCTGCACACCAGTGTTTGGTGATGTGCAGAGTTGAAAAGCAGCACATATGCAGAACGTCTCAAAACAGCCGGTACACCCTGCACCAACAGCACACCTGTAATCCTCTCTTTAGCTGGTAAGACATCGCAAAGCTTCACGATTATTTGTAACTTATTCTTATCTGGTTTTATTCCCATTAAAAAGGACTGGATCCTTCTCTCAGAGTGCAGGACGCAGAGGAAAATGCAGAAATGAAACAAAAATACAGGAAAATAGTCATCACTGATCCAAGTTCTGTTACATAGGTGCTGAATTTTGAAAATAAAACCTGCAACACAGCATATGTATTAACTGAGAAATGCACTGCATTAACTTCCCTATAAGTTCTATTATTTTGTGTTTTCTTCTAGCTCGGTCAGCATAGTAAAATTTGGGCAGTTTCATTTTAGCAAGCAGGGATATGTTCAAATTTGCACTTGTCGTATGTGACTTTAATGTCAGTACGTGCAAGGGATTGTGGAGGAGTTACAGCCCAGCCAGAAGGCGTCTTGCTTGAGACAGTGTTTCAACACAACTGGACAGAACTGGATATTTTTTGAGGATATCAGGACAAAATTCGAGCTGTGTTTGTTGCAACAAAACCAAGTATTTTGAGCCCAAACACAATCTTTTCCTAACCCTAATGAAGTGGTTTATCTGCATAAACGTAAGCAGACCATGAGCACAGCGTTGTCACAATATAAAATTGAAAATTGAACACAAATATATGTAAAGTTTCAACATATTTGTGGTTGACAGAAACGTATTGCCAATATGTATTCTGATAATGGGTTGTTTCATTAAAACTGGTTCATTAGCTGCTTCCAGGGTGTCTCCCTTGTTATATTTTCTTTCATTTTAAGTCTTTAATTATTTTATGTGTTCTGATGAGCATTTCTTCAGTTGCATGCTTTTGTGTATTGTCCAAACACACCATAAATATAGTGAGGGAACGATTGTGCACATTTCTGCAGAGAGGTTAGATGTTACGGCATGTTACAAATCCAAATTAGGACAGCTGTCGGTTAAATGTTGTAATCTGTCATACATAGGACCATGTCATGACAGATCTAGCTCTGCATGGATCCCTGGATCCTAACCCTCTGCCTCACCGATTGACTCATTCATCTATTCATCTCTTGAACAACCTGCCCTCGGCTCTCTGCTTTGATTTGTTGTTATTGTCAGAGCGGTGAGTGTTCAGCGTGGCCAAATGGTCATTTTAGTGAAGCATTTTAAATGGTTTCCATGAGAACAGTAGAGATTGTGATTGCGAGGATCGTGCCAGAAATGCAGAATCGTCTGTCGTGTTTAGCAGAAATCTGAACACTTAACAGGGTTTAATTCATTAATGTCAGGATTTGCTCATTTTGTCCAGAGTGTGAACTAATGACACTCTGAAAGTACTTTCTCCTTTGCTCTTTGGCTGTGTTAATCTGAGCTGGGAAGTGTTTGGATGTCAGACATTAATTCATAACACCACCCTCCATCACTGAGCTGGTGGGATTTATGCGTGTTTGTGCTCATAAAGTGTTAGTTTCCTTCCTGACAGACCAAAGAATGGCGGAATCTCTTTGTGATGGTAATGTGTTCTAATTATGATGGAGACGGCTAACTTTATTGCACACCATGAATGGCACCTCACATAAAATAGGATTTTCTTTGTTTTTCGCGGAAGGATGAAGTGATTACATTACAGCCTTTTGTGTCCCTGTCATTCTTCAAGCATGGTGGCGTCTCCCTCATTGGGAAGCATTCTCCAAACAGCCTCTGCTTTGTCATGCCAGAGGACGGCCAAATTGCATTGACGTTTTTGTTCTGCTCTTATGTTAACATATTCAGAATGACTAGGGTGTTATTGAATTGTAAAAACAGCACTCCTCCCCTCACCATCCTCTGTGTGTCTCCTCATCATTTCCCAATATATTTCTCCATCTGCAGAGACAAATGAAACCCAACAAGGTCTGCTCTGTTCTTGGTGCCAAATTAATTTCCAATGTGGACGGAACTCACAGCGGAGTTGTGTCATGATTGCCCAAAACAATCAAACCCTGGTCGCAGGAATGCAGACTGAAGTGATGCTGTGCTGAACATCATCATCATTATCATAACCTTGAAAGACCTTCACTGGCAGAGAGAAAGGAGTCACGAAGGCCTCTGAGTGATAGCTGGGCCGAGAGCGCCCTCTGTTGATCATCCTGGGGAAGAAAACAAGGAACAGCATTAAAGCAGATGGGGATGTTTTGGCACATTAAGACTTAGGAGCATTAAAGGTGCATAACAATCACATTATAATGAGAATCCTCTCATTGAAACCTATCTATGCTTTAATTGTATGTAGAAGGAGATAGAGACAAAGCCAATCCAATGAAACCACTATTGACTAAATGGTCATCCTCATGGGGTCAATTGTAGCCTCTTCTAGGACTCTTGTTAATGCCTGGACCTGATTTTGAGAATAATTGATCTCATGTGTATATTACATCTGCATAGTAATAATGGTAGTTATTATATTATTATATATGTAGATTTAATATACACTTGAGATCAGTGGTTTCATTGGATTGGCTTACTCTCTATCTCATTCTACATAAAATTAAAGCATAGATAGGTTTCAATGAGAGGATTCTCATTATAATGTGACTGTTATGAACCTTTAATGCTCCTAAATCTTAATGTGCCAAAAAATCCCCATCTGCTTTAGTGCTGTTCCTTGTTTTTCCCTGCTTTCCTTGTTCCCAGTAATAGTATAATACGAATATTATAGTAATAATGAGCATTCATTATTATTAAGTTATATTTGATATTAAAATAAACTCACTTCTCACTAATTGATTTCAAAACAATATCATAATCTGGACTGTAATCAACATTTGACTGTATAAACAAGCAAGGAAATGGTTGGTGCATAACGGTAACATTGCTTTGTACAGATGTTGCCATATATAACCACCTTGTGTTCATATATAATATATAATATGTAATATTTCTGTATACTGTAATATTTTAACCTGCATTGATTTTCAGAGCCTTTTTGTATGTATTTCAAAATAATCTACCCTCTTTACACAGTGAGCGTTTTATTTTGAAGGTATCTGGCTCCTCCCACTATTTCCGTGTTTGCGTGTGTCCTGCGTGTCGGTTTCTTGCCTTTATTACAGACTCCTAAGTGTGTTGTTGCCTCTGTTTTGGGATAAATAATCATGTCTTTGGAGGTGGAATCCGCAGAGTAAGTAGTTTAGTGAATTCCTCTTGAAGCGGGGCAGTTTCTGCAATACATTACCGGCTGTAACTCCACATTGTATTACCTTTTCTGTCACTGGGGCCTACCGCATCCTGTGCTGCAAGCTGCAAGCTGCTAGCGTTAGCGTGCTAAGCTAACAAGCTACCTTACAGAAACCCCCGCATGGATATTAGCTTCCTTTAAAGCGAAGTGACTTAAGAGTAATTTCAGTCTTAATTGTTTCGGTGTCATTTAGAGTAACCTATATTTTTTCCATCTTATCCACAGCCCTTCTCTATGGGATAAACACAATTGGAAAACGGGGGTTAGAATAACTTAGCATTAGCTAACGTTACACTGCCAGTTGTCATAGATTGAGCTCTGATAGGTTGCAAACTAAGTTAGTAAAAGTCAACCGATTGTCACTTATGTTGATATTGTGAATGATCCAATGTCATCCAACTATGACTCCTTATTTAACACGTTAACATTTGAATTGCTTTAGCTGGGTTATCTTCCAGTGTTTGTATATCTAGTTAAATTAAGTACTTTGTTTTTTTCCACAGCGTGATCCGTCTGATTATGCAGTACCTAAAGGAGAATAACCTGCACCGGACTCTAGTCACCCTGCAGGAGGAGACCACCGTGTCTCTGAACACTGTGGACAGTATAGAGAGCTTCGTCGCAGACATAAACAGCGGCCACTGGGACACTGTCCTGCAAGCCATCCAGTCCCTCAAGCTGCCAGATAAGACCCTGATAGACCTTTATGAACAGGTGAGCTTTGGATTAATAGGTCTACAGCTTATCTGAACATCAACTTTACATTGTGCTCATATTGGATTTTGACGTCCTCCAGTATTCCCATTAGATCTTTAAGGAGACATATCATTGCCATATTTTATTTTTCCCCTGTCTACCTTTTCTTCTACCTCATAAACTTAATTCCGTTTAATATAGTAGCATTTTGTAGTCATGGAACTGACTTTGCTATGTAGCTTCCCATCTCATGTAGCTTTGTCTCTTCTTGGTGCCTGTGTAAAGTTGTCTGTGGTTGTCATGTCTATGCAAGGTCGTTGTCTTATTTCAGTTCTTAAACTATATTTTGATGCCTTAAAACTTTTTTTTAGACAGAAAGGCCCAGCATTTGTTCCGCTGTTTTCATTGCTCATGTCAACAGATCTTTTCATGAAAAGAACCTTGTGGATCATGCGTTCCTCTAAATCTGATGTTCTGTGTTTCTTTTCCGACCAGGTGGTGTTAGAGCTGATCGAGTTGAGAGAGTTGGGCGCAGCCCGTTCACTCCTCAGGCAGACCGACCCCATGATCATGCTGAAACAGACCCAGCCAGAGAGGTACATCCACCTGGAGAACCTGCTGGCTCGCTCTTACTTCGATCCCAGAGAGGTGAGTCCAAACTAAGCTACTTATTCTCCATCCTCACTAGAGCAGAAGACTGACAAGTAATACATTACAGTCTGCATCTGCCTTCAAAGTTCATATTGGTTACATTTTAAATATTGTATAAAGAAAACACCTCAAAGATTCCACTTGTGTGGAGTTTCTGATATTTTTGTCACTTTTGTTGTCCAGGCGTACCCTGACGGCAGCAGTAAGGAGAAGCGCCGGGCGGCCATCGCCCAGGCCCTGGCAGGGGAGGTCAGTGTGGTTCCACCCTCTCGTCTCATGGCTCTTCTGGGACAGGTAAGTGATCTAGTGACTCAACATAAATTCACCGATGTGCATTTTAATCCTGACAGATGCTACATATTTGCATGGTCGTGTATCTTGATTAATATTCTCGACACATACAAGTTATGTTACCACTAAAGAAAAAGTGCTAGTTATGATTTTGTTCACTGTCTGTTTTTCTCTCCTTCTTCAGTCTCTGAAGTGGCAGCAGCATCAGGGTCTTCTGCCTCCTGGTATGACCATCGACTTGTTCAGGGGTAAAGCTGCTGTTAAAGATGTGGAGGAGGAGCGTTTCCCCACCCAGCTCAGCAGACACATCAAGGTACCCACGCTGTCCCACAGTTCTAAACATTGTAATCAGTCATTTTAAATTTACACCTCCTGGAATTATCCTAAATGTCATGACATGAAAGTTGTAAGTGTTCTGACGTGACTTGTTTTTTGTCCCTGGACAGTTTGGACAGAAGTCGCATGTGGAGTGTTCCCGATTCTCCCCTGATGGTCAGTACCTGGTAACTGGCTCTGTGGACGGTTTCATCGAGGTCTGGAACTTCACCACCGGCAAAATCAGAAAGGTACATTATCTAAAGTAAAAGTCATGCAAACCATATTTACTGCATTTGTTTCCAAATGACTTCTGCTGACTTTAAGTAATTGTATGCATTGTGTCCAACAGGATCTTAAGTACCAGGCTCAGGATAACTTCATGATGATGGACGATGCTGTGTTGTGTATGTGCTTCAGTCGAGACACAGAGATGTTGGCCACAGGAGCTCAGGATGGGAAGATCAAGGTAGACCTGAAACATTAGTTCCATTTTTCTCATTGACCTTACATCCTTTGTTACATTAACAGTTAAATATAAGAAAAGAAAGGGTCACTGAGCAGATTTGTTCTCTGGCACACATGAATTACAGAGCTTTCTTTCAATAAAACTTGTACCTTCCAGATATCGGCATTTGAGGTGTGTAGAACTGCAGCTTATAAGAATTTTCACAATTGTTTCATCTTCCAATTGTTTTCACCATTAATTGATATTGAGTCTACAAAATGTAAAACAAAAATGTGAAAACTGCTCATCACAATTTCGTAGCGCCCAAAATGACGCCTTCATATTTATAACAGTCCAGAACACACAGACTCTTCATTTACTGTCATAAATGACCAGGAAAAGCAGCAAGTCCTCACATTTAGGGGACGAGACCCTGCAAATGTTTCACATGTTTGTTCTTAGACGATCAGTTGATTATCAAAATAGTCATCAGGCCATTCATGTTTTTTCGATATAACTACTAATCATTACCGCTCTAGTGTCAGGTTGCAAAAATAAATTAAAGTAAGCCTGTATCTATGTTTTATGTGTAGGTGTGGAAGATCCAGAGTGGTCAGTGTCTGAGGAGGTTTGAACGCGCCCACAGTAAAGGAGTAACATGCGTCAGTTTCTGTAAAGACAGCAGCCAGCTCCTCAGTGCCTCCTTCGACCAGACCATCAGGTAAACTCATATCTGACCAAACACTCTCACCCTTTTTTACTTCTTCCAAACTTCCAAACAGTTCATTATTTTTTTTTAGCAGGCATCTGTTCTCTTCACTGAACATTTGTTGTAGGATCATTTAGTTAACATGTATACATTCTCCTTCTTTGCCTAAGAATCCATGGACTGAAGTCAGGTAAAACTCTTAAAGAATTCCGCGGTCACTCTTCGTTTGTGAACGAGGCCACCTTCACTCCAGACGGTCACCACATCATCAGCGCCTCCTCGGACGGTACAGTCAAGGTGTGAGAAGCAGCTACAAAAATAAGATCTCTCTGAGATACTTTCATCTGTTTTTAAGCTACGCAGTAAATCTTTTCCTGGCATTAATGTGGCTTTACGTATGCTTTGTATCTCTGGTGTCAGGTGTGGAACATGAAGACCACAGAGTGCAGCAGCACCTTCAAACCTCTAGGCTCATCAGCTGGCACCGACATCACAGTCAACAACGTCATCCTGCTGCCCAAGAACCCGGAGCACTTTGTAGTGTGTAACCGCTCCAACACGGTGGTCATCATGAACATGCAGGGACAGGTCAGTTCAAGAAACTACTGCACCCATCAGTCTACAGCCACTTTAAGCTCCAAATATAGTTGTTGTTTCTTTCCTCTTAAATTCATCGTAGTAATCATGGAATATTGTAGATTTTTTTTATAGTACTTGTTAATGAAACTCACCCTGCCTGTCTGCCGGCCCTTTAACATACATGCTCTGTGTGTGTTTGAATGCACTTGTGACTCTCTCTGTGCAGATCGTGAGGAGTTTCAGCTCTGGTAAGAGGGAAGGTGGTGACTTTGTGTGCTGCACTCTGTCGCCCCGCGGCGAGTGGATTTACTGCGTGGGTGAAGACTTTGTGCTCTACTGCTTCAGCACCGTCACTGGCAAGCTGGAGAGAACGCTGACGGTACGTTGTTGGACTCAGGAGCACACATCAAAGTGTCCAAAAATATAACTGCACTTTCCCTCCTCTGCTCAGGCTACCCAGTGCTCTCTCTGTAATGTTTTTATTTAAGTCTTGACATTGAGGTTGAAGCTCTTTTTTTTTTCCTTTTTAAATAAGAACCGACAAGGAAAAATCTTAACTTTATGATCCCTGCTGTATTTTGCCAGTTTTTATAAAGTCTGTATAAGTCATATAAGTTTTTGTATCTCTAAAGCAATATACTGCACTAGTATTAAAAGTCTATGGCAATTTCTTTAATAATGTAAGTGTTTTAACACAAGTTCACATTGTGCAAGGAGGCCATTTTAAGGATAATACCAGATTACTTAGCAAACACTTTAATAACTGTGCAGTTATTACTAGAATTCTACAACTGCTGTATGAACGCTTGTTTATGATCCTGTTTGACTCAGGAGTTAGGAGCTAACACTGCCAGGAGCTCAATTCCTGCATAATGAGTCTATCTAGAGATTCACACTCAGATGTTGCTCTTCTTCATTTTGAGTAAAAATAATTACCACAAGAACAATGTTAGCTTTTAATGTGCTTTTTTCTTTGATGTCCAGAAATTATTTTTAGCATGATTTTTACTGCGCCAATTTTCACGTAGCTTGTAACTTAATGAGTTTGATCATTTTAGGTCAGCATTGTACAAGATTAAATAGCTATAATAGTGTCACAACATTGGAGTTTCTAACTTCAATACAATACCTGAAAGAATATCGATTTTCAAATCCACTGTGAAAAATGTGTATTGAAATGTCAAATACTTAGAATTGATAATGTTCAGTATGTATCAATATTGGGGAAAAGCTCATTATTAGCAGTCAAAATTATCGATCTATATGGCTTCCTTAAACTGTTACTAGACACGTTTTTTGCCTTAATGTTTCATTATGAAGTCTGTTGATTGCTCGATGTAATGACACCATCAGCGTCAAGACTGGTTCCCTTGAAACCTCACTTTCAATGTGTAACTTTGTCTGCCACCAGGCACAAAATCATGGGAAATCGAACGCCGACTGGTGATGCAGTCAGGCTGGCAGTCTTGCACCATTTCCATCTATTTTCATGTCTCCATTATAGACTAAATAAATGAATGAACTTGATATCACAACAATGAACAAGATATCACTTAGAAATGCTGGGAGGCGGGGGTTGTCTGTTTCCACTTCCATTGTCAATGGATTAAATGGTTCTTGCTCTTCCTCCCTTCAGGTCCACGAGAAGGATGTGATCGGCATCGCCCACCACCCCCATCAGAACCTCATCGGCACCTACAGTGAGGATGGTCTGCTGAAACTCTGGAAGCCTTGAGGTGTTGAACCTGAACTGAGATTGGACGTTCTCACACAGCAGCTGCTCTCCTCACTCTGGACACTGTTTTGTTATATTTCCTTTTCTATCACTGGAATCCTTTCAGGTCACTGTGAACATGTTGATGATCTCAGTACCACACCATACGATTTACATGCTCAGCTGCATCTTTCACATGTCAAATTGTGTAAACCATTGAAGCCACACAGCTGAATATTGGAAACTAATAGCAGTTTGGGGTTTTAGAGTGTTTGCACAGAAGAGCCTTAATTCATTTAAAAAAAAATAGTTTGTCCACCAAAGAAATGATTTTAAGTGTATCTTACACAGCCACATCATTTTCTTTATATGGTTTTGTTAGAGAATTTGTGTCATGCTAAGTGGTCGGTGTGATTTTGGAAAGAAACTTTAAATTGTAAACCAGACATAGAATTATTTCAAATTCATTAACTGTCCATTCTGCACATCAAGAAAGGTACTTCCATATTCGTCCAGATTTTTTGAAAAAAGAAGTAGAAAATCTAGTTCATTCTAAATCCATGATATTAACGCCACAGTTTAATAAGGTTCTTTAGTTCAGCACCTGAGCTCCACAGACATTCAGTAACTGAACTTCAGAGCGGGAGAAGGGGAGCTGTCAGAGTTTGGGGAAGGAGTGTAGATACTAGACTCTGGTCTTGTTTTGAAAATTACACCTTTTTTGTAAATATATTTTTTATTTGCGTTTTTCTTTCTTTTTTCCAAGAAGACCTGGTTAAATAGTGTGTTGTCTATTTGTTTTTCTTCTTTTTAAATTCCAACAAGACTTGAACAGCATCTTATGGCATATGTATTTTATATGCATGTATTTGTTTCCTGAAACTATGAAGATCTGTCATTTAAGAGAACCAAATATTACATTAGGTCTAACTGACAACATCATTGTCAGACAGTTTTTCCTACATTGAGCTCATACATTTTGAACTTTTCAGATGTACACATTTCAAATTAACAACCTGTCTGTGTTATTAAAGCTGTTTAACCAGAACAGTGAAGTGAGCGTTTTTAAATTGTGTTTACCTTTTGTGTTGGACCTGGAATATGGACACAGTTGATTATAAACATTTTTTAGACTGTGTCAATAAACAGGAACACCAGATGTCAGTATACGACCGTTACTAAACATCTTTGTATTTGGACATCAGGCTTTTAAAAACATCTGGATAACTTCATTTCCATCCATGCATGCTGCCTCTGTGTGATAGAAAGAGGAAGAGTTGACTGAGCTTGATCTCTGAACAAACTCTGGTGTGATGGTTGTGAGTACAGCAGCTCTGCAGAGAGGAGCGTCAAGTCAGCCAGAAAGACAGACAGCAGGAGTTTGAGCATGTCTTCAAAATAAAAGCTTGCTTTTGTCACTGCATACACTACATAGTTGTATGACTTGCAGAACTGGCCTCAAATATAGTTTCTGAATTGTTCTTCATGGAGGAAATCAATCATACTTTTTACTAAGAGTGCAACCAATAGCCATTTTCAATATTGAATACTTAAAGAAGTCTTTACATTTCTTAATTTATCCAACCATCCATCTTAAATATACTGATTTAGTTTAATTTATGACTAATTACAGCAGCAAATCTTCACATTTGAGAAGCTGGAATCAGACAATTTGGTGCATTTTGATTTAAAATGAATTGACAAAGCATTTAGGCCAGTAATTCATTTTCTGGAGTTCAACTAATTTTCATCTCAACCTTTCATCAGCGACAACACAGCTTTTATTTTCTCAATCTGTGATGGGAAGTTGCTTCCACATTGTCGGTAATGTGACAGAGCTGCAGAGTGGCAGGTCAGGGAGGTTGAATCAGTGTGTAGTGTTAGAGGGGCTTCTTCTGGGTGCAGTTGCTATGGCAGGAGTTCTATACTGCAACCTGCTTTTATTCCTGCATTGTGGATCATTTATGCTCATTACAGCCACACCTGATGGTGACGGGATCACTGTGAAATCAGATGCAGCTTTCACTACAACCAAGAGCCTTTTTTCTGCAGGGAAAACCAACACCACGGAGGCTCCCACCACAGCATTCACAGCCAAGTCAACAACCGGACCTCCAGAAACAGCCGCAACTACTAAAGCTCTGACCAAAGACCCTAAAGCAGCAGAGAGAACAGAGTCCAGAAAAGTAACAGAGGAAGAAGAAGAATATCCTGTAGAATTGGGTGAGTTTAGTTCCCCAATGAAAACAATATATTTCTGTGGAACTTTGCATTATGTCTTTGGTAATTTTTTTGGTTTCTCTAATAATGAGTCCACGGTGATCAAATAATCTCTATAACATTCTTACAATATTTTAATCATTTTTATAATAATCATATGGTGATTACATTGGAGCCTTGTGAAGTAGCTATATGATTTATACTTCTTTAGAAAGAAATGTTAACTTCACTTTTTTCTTTTTTTGACTAATTGCTCATTAGTTTTACATGTTTCTCATTACCTTTTCCAGACACAGCCTTGCTGTTAAAGTTAACAATGGAAGTCGACAGTGTAATGTATCTGCGCAAACACTCATAAGCTCAGTTACCAAAGGTTCATTTTGTGGAGTAAATGTGCAATTGAGTTTGCATCCTGAGGAAACAGATTTAACAAACCTGCAAACTCAGGGCTGATGGTGTTCTGGGATCAAGAAATGCCCCTCAGTATGTCAAAAGTTTAAAAAGTCTAATACCAATTGATTAAAGAGCTGTCGTTAAAAGGGAATCCAGTCAGGGGTTCCTTGAAGCCTGATGAATGTTCAGTGTACAGAGAGCTACGTTAGTCTTTGCATATGTGCGGTCAGGGAGTCAGTGTCCAAGGGTTGGGGGAGGATGTTTCACATTCTAGCCTGTGTGCACTGAGATATTTAAGCTGTGTGTTTTCTGCTGATGAAAACCAGATGGGCTGCGTGATGCCTCGTACCCAAAAACAAAGAACAAGACCACTGACACTCCTCAAAAACTAACACTTCCTGAAGCTGTGGCTGCAGCCAAACGGCTATCATGTAAATAGATGTAAAGCTCAGCAGTATTCACATAAATCCAGTCTCAGGTTTTTAAAGCCGGTTTGTGCTGCTAGCTGTAGCTCTCCATGGTATTCTCTGTTAGTGGCGGTAAAGATGTCTGCCATCTCTCAAATACAGTATAATGAAACAAGATGGCACTTAGCTTGTGTTAAAATTGCAAAGTATTTAGATAAAAGAAACTGGAAAATGTTACACCACAGCCTTTGTGCTTTGATCAACACAAGCTAAGTGCCATCTTGTTCCATTATATCAGAGAGAAGGCAGACATCTTTACAGCCAATATCTCCAAAAGCTCACACCAGAACAACCTAGATGGATAAATAGCACTACAGCTGAGAGGAAAAATGTGTATTGCATTGGATTTGATTTTGGGATGAACTGTCCCTTTAACATGTTAATACTATCATGAAAATTGTAAAACTAAGCTAAGCCAGCTGCTGTCTTAAGAGTGTTATAAATCCTCTAATGTAACTCTCTGCAAGAGAGTGAATGAGTGTGTCTCCCAAAATGTTGAATTATTTTACTTTAAAGTTAAGTTTAATGCAAAAGGGTTCTTCCAGGTGTTTCTGTTGACATCATGTTCTGTGAGGTAAGCATATTTCCTACTATGCATTAAATGGTTTGCAATTCTTTAGAGAGGAGGTCCACCAGGAGCATTAAGGTAGCAAAGAAGAAGCCCAAAACAATCCAGAAGAAACCCAAACTCATCGCCAAGAAGCCAAAGGTTGTTAAGAAAGCCAAACCTCAAGTCAAACAAAGAGTGAGCCCGCCAGTGGCCACGGAGACGGTTCCACGTATGTATAGGGGTCAGCCCTGACGTATACAGTATGTCAATCAGACAAGGGTCAGATATTAGTGGCAAATAGTTTGAAGTGCTTTCAGTGTTCAGCTGTTGGGTTTACTGTTTCAGGACAATCAGAGTGGCTTTGAGTAGTTTTTTGATACTTACTGCACTGCTTGTGGTTGAGACAAACCCACCCCGGGAAGCATCAAATACAACTATTTGCTAATTTAACACTAGATTCACACCCAGATCTGATTCTTGTGGGCCCCATATTGAGGCAGCACATACTGTATACCTAAACTTGTATGTCGTGAGTAAATTAATCCAATCTGCTGCTTCAAATCACAAGCTTCACTACTGTCTTAAAGAGTGTGTACAGTCTGTTTGGTGTGCACGTCTGTGTTTCTGCCTCCAGAGACCTGCAATTAGTCTACCAGCTGCTTTGTGTGTACGCCTTCTCAAATATGTGTATGTATACATATTTGTGCTGGACCAGAAATTGAGTCGACTGAGGATGTGTGTGTACTCAGGGTCTGTATATCCAATGTGTGTATGTACAGCAGAGGGAAGCAGAGAGATTAGCTTGTGGAGGTCAGCTAGAAACAAATGCTGAGTAAGCAACTTGTCACATCATGCCAAGTCAGAGCTGATGCTCATTAAAATCCAGTCAGGCCTGTCAGACACTGCTGGAGTTAGTTTAACTTTGAGCAATACATCATGAGCGGAGGTTTGGGGGCCACAGTTCAGCCTTTTTGAGAACGGTACCAGCGACACGCGTACGGGACCTTCGCTGTCATGTGGTAAATACTATGATATGGTTGCAGTTTGGTTAGGTTTAGGAAAAGAACACAGTTTGGGTTCAGAAAAGTATAATAGTTGTATAACTTGTTTACAAAACTCATGTTAAGTTATATTCTGGATGTGAGTTAAATTAAATCAGCATTGACTTTTGCTCTTCTCCTGGGTCTCTGGGTGTGTAGTAATCCACACTAATTTCCTCCCCACAAAGACATTCTTGCTCTTTATACTACGTCACCTGACCTCCTCCTTTGCTCCTGCCATAATAACTACAGCCACTAGAGGTTCCCATTTCACAACCGAACGTCAACATCAGTCATAAAAAGACAGACAGACGACCAATAGGGCTGTTTTTCTGGTGAGGACGGCCTGGAATAGGACTCATAAAGCCAGGGGGGTCATGTCTAGAAACCCAGGGAGACTGTGTCTTTGATGACTCATCTCAGAGCTCCACCTAGCCCTTGTGGTTCCTGTAAAGACAGTAAAGAAGGCAAAAGGAAATGAAAAAGGCTTTGGGGGGGGACTGATGTGAGAACAGAACAAGAGGTAGAGAGTTAAGCATACCTTACTACTGTAGGTGAGTCATGGTCTTTGTTCCTTGATAAAACCTTTATTTAGAGGAAAAGGCAGGATCCTCAGCATTAGAGAGAGAAGAATCAGAAGACTGACCGTTCTTCTCCCCACTAAACCACATTCTTCTTTTTTTGTATTTCAGGACCACCAAGTGCTTCAAGGTTTTGACCCCATCATTTATTTTCTGTCACAGTAGACTCTATTTATCCAGATAGTCAGCTAGTCAATGTAAAATAAATTGACTTCTTTTTTTAAGCATCATTGTCAGTTTGCCAAGTCTCTCTGGCTCAGCTTCAGTTGTTTCATACGTTTGGGGGTTGGGCAGGAATCCACTGGTCAACAGCAACAAAGATACATTAGTTTTTTAGAGCTGAGCAACATTTTGAGTCACAAGCAGCTCAGCAGAGATCCAGCTGGACTACAGGGCAAAAGGGGGATATGGTCTTTAAAGGGAATGCCACCTACATTTAACATCCACTTACCCTGCCTCTATACCTCCGCCTGAGACATTTCAGCTGCCAGTAAAGCTTCCTGGCAGGAAGAGGCAGTTTGAACCGAACTGAACCCTCCAGACAATGTGAGTCTGTCTGAGGTGTTAATACAGCAGCAGAGGAGCCTGGACAGCTTTCATGAAGTTCTGCTTTCTATGTTTCCTGCTCGCACTTTAGCTTCTCCGTCAGTTTGTTTCTTTAACTCAAACTCTCTTTAACTTGTAAATCCATCAGTGTCGGAGGAAGTATTTAAATTAAGTAGAGGTCACAATACATCAATATGAAAAATATGAAAACATTTTTTAAACTGTAATTCAGTCATCATGTAATAACCCTTCAGTTGATGGAAAGTCAGGTAAAGTTCCATTCTCCAAATCAACTGAAGTAGATGGGGACTTGGAAAAAAAATTAAAAATGGCTCCATACAACACAGTCCAGTGAATCCAATTCTCAGGAAGCCCTGACATCCCAGACTGCATTATTTACCTTTTATAAACCGAAATCCTCACTTGCTGCTAAGCTAAAAGCTCCAGCATGCACTGCATCTGACGTGGGTGCACCGGTGTAAAGAATGTCTTTTCAAATGAATTTGGATCTCAAGGCGTCTGCAGAAATGGATTTCGCTCCGATGAGCTGTATGGAGCCATTCAGTTGCTTTTGACATTTTCAATCAGGCCCAGTTTACTGGTTGTTTAGGAGAATCCTGCAGCACTCTTCTGCTGTGAAGCTCCAGAATGTTCTGGGGACTATGGAACTTCAGCTGACTTTCCATCAGCATGGAGGTCAGTAGATAATGACTGAATTTTCATTTTTGGGTTAATTTGTCATTAAAAGTTAAAAGATAAAATGATCCCTATCTCGATGTTGTTGACGATGGTTGTTGAGAGTGCTGGCTAACACGGCTCTCTCAGATCCCCCATAGGTGTTCAGTTGGGTTGAGATTTGATCTCTGTGACAGCCACTGCTTATCATTTATAATGTTCATGCTCTTCCATGCGCTGTATGGAAGCATTTACATTTTCATGTTTCGACACTCATTTATTAGCTTTTTTAAATATTTCACCAGGCATTTGTAACATTGATGAGATGTGAGAAATCTTTCAGTGTTATATAATGTATGTGCATTAGATGACATCAAAATATCTTCTTTCCTCTCTCCTGAGTGATGTGATTTGCACTCACGTGTTTTTGAGAATTGCTCTTGTGACCTTTCCCATCTCAAGGCTTCAATCGTGCATACATATGTCAATATATATGCATATGTGAGTTTGTGTGTTTGTATAACTGCTGTATATGTTGTGTACACACCTGCATACACTGTGTTACTACAGTTTACGGAGGAGCAAGTGGGTAGAGATGCTGGTGTCATGAGTACTTGTTCCCAAACTAAGCTGGAATTTGAAAGTTAATTCAAAAATTAAAGCTGTATCATGCAAATTCCACTCATATTTGAGAAAGGAGCCGGTCCAAAAAATCTTAAGGCATATTCAGAATCAGGAACCAAACACTGCACCAGAGGATGACACAAAATGGAATACTAGCTTCTTCTTACTTTGCTCCTCTGCCCTCTAATGACATGTTATAATCAATTTAAAATGTTGAATAAATCCCTTTCGACTATTTCAGAATGTCCTCCGCTGGGCCTGGAGTCACTGAAGGTCAGAGACACTCAGCTGAGAGCGTCATCATATAAGCGCAGAGGACTGGGCCCTCACCGAGGCCGGCTCAACATCCAGGTAACAAGCAAACCAAAGACATGATCTATTACGTGTTGCGTACAGAGCAGCAATAACCGTGTTTGTTTCCTTTCCGTGTCCTGTGTGTGTTGCAGTCTGGTGTAGAAGATGGAGATATCTACGATGGAGCCTGGTGTGCTCAGCACAGAGACAAGAATCAGTGGCTGGAGGTCGACGCCCAGCGACTGACTCGCTTCACGGGGGTCATCCTGCAGGGCCGCAACTCCATCTGGAGGTCAGTGGGAAAGAATAAAGCAAATATATTGTCTGGGAAATGTAGTTTTATAGAGATTAATGAAAATATGTGTTTCAGTCCACTTCTTTCTGGTGATATTCCTCCTAAAATCTGTTTTTTAATGTAAATACTTTTCATCCGATGTGGATATTCACACCTTCAAATTGAAGTTACTAAAATTCAACACTGTATCTTTATCTATCTCTAATTACACAAAAATACTACATTTTGTGTAAATATTCAGGTATATTTTCACAATGCATAAATACCAGCTATCTAAACTCAGGTTGAGAAAAACTGATAAATATGTAAATGTATAATCAATTTCTTTAATGATGGGGTTCATTTTTTGGACTCTCTTGCGAGGTTCTTCTGTTTTCTACATGTGGTGTGAACTAAATGTCTCCTGCTCCCACAGCTGGGACGTGGTGCACACCTACAAGGTGCAGTTCAGCAACGACTCGCTGGTGTGGAAGCCTTGTATGAACGGGACTGAAGAGGCTGTGAGTGAACATTCAACATTCAAACTGAGCTCCTGAACTCTCTGTACTCATCTGCACGTTACCAAGCTCGTCTGATATTTGAAGCATTAACTTCGTGGTCAGGACCTCTTCATTTGTCTCTTAAGGCTTTTGTTTCCATGGTGGTAACGGCTGGTGGGTGAATTTACAGTTGATGATTATTCCTCTCTCATTTCTTCCAACAAAGTATTGAATGAGTTGTAACCTAAGAAATGTAGCCTAAGACAGCGAGTGTATAAAGGTATGTTATCATTCGAACGCTCGACTGAAATGGACTAAAAGCCATGCGGACAGGCAAGAAATCAGAAGGGCAAGCTGCCCCTCTATGAGCAGCCGGGTGGCAAACGCTAGCTTGCTGAAACTAAGTTGTTAAAAGATCATTTTCCAAGTCAATAAAGTCACAGTTTCTTGTAAATTAAAAACATATCATCCAGTTTTGTGTTAAAGCCAAGTGAACTGCATCATCTCACCCAAAATACCTCATTAGCACCAACACGGCCGCCAACTCGGCACAGAACAGGTACTAAAAAAAGATGAAAATTACAAAAAATATGTCCATATTGACAACTGCAGATATGTGAAGGGAGAGTTTGTCAGTCCTGTGAACTGTTGATATACAGGAGCAGCTCTACAATGCTGAAGTTACGTGTTATGTTTTTTAATTTCGGGGGAATTCCAAAGAAGTTTTAAGTACGTTGATTAGTAATTATCACCTACTTACTGTGACATCTCTGGACCTGTAAGATGAAGTGTAATTGAGTTGCCTAGCAGTTGGTATAACACGATCTCAGATCTGCAAACTCATTAAAAATGTTGCTGTTCTCTCCAAGAAACTCCCAGATAAAAATGTCTGTTTTCAAACTCATCAACTTTCTCTCTTCTATTTTTCATCTAATCACAATATAATATGTGAGTGACTATGAATGAATGAAAGTTAAAAAAAAAGAAATAAAAGTTTTTAAAGAATTACCCAGGCCTGTGAAGGAAAGTTTGGTCATCAGTGTGTATGGAAAGACATGAAAGGACAATCTAACAGTGAGCGAATAGTTGTCAGTTTCTTCTTTGTGTTAGAAAGGAGAAAGTGCTGTTTTGTTTTTTTCCATATCCTCGGTCATCGAGCTGTATGATCTGGCTACACTTTTGCCAAGACAGGCCTGGAAACATGGCAGCATTGGTCAGGTTGGTTTCGCCAAGTGGTTTTGAAGGCATGTGTGCCACAGCCACAGCCGACCACCAAGTGTCAGTCATGCAGATAAGTTTTTCCACAGGGCACCAGACTGGTTTAAATGTTCCACAGAGAGAAATTAGTAAAACATACATCGTTTTATGAGTCTATTTTTAGGTCTTGAGCTTAATACAAGTGTTTAGAGACAAGAAAAAGCGTGCTTCAACTGACCGTTGTAGACAGAAATAGATCACAGCATGATCACTCATGATCTGCAATGATATTAAAGTAACTGTTGAGGCCAGTGTTTAACCTCACCGCTAGATCCTAAATCTTTCTTTTCTGGAGCCAGTTATTGAATATAAGGTGATGAATGTTTGCTTGCAGTGCAGTCGACAGTGGAGGTGGGCAGGTGAGATTAGGCAGGTTAGAAAGAGAGATGGCACCATGACAAAGGTCCCTGCCTGGATTTAAGCATTTTGATTTCATTTTTTTCAGATTTCTTGTATTCAAGGATCATTTGGTCATGTTTATAACAATGTAATGACATACCAACAAAATGTCATCTTTAGGATTTGTGAACATGGACACGCTGAGTGTCAGGAAAAAAAAATGGACAATTTGTGCCCATGTACACAAATCCTGTAGATTAAATTTCACAAACTGTGAAACTGCTGTGATATTGGGTTGTGTGGTGTGCTGCAGGTATTTGAAGGAAACCAGGATGCAGAGACGCCCGTCCTCGCCCTTTTCAACACTTCCACGGTGGCCCGTTACATTCGAATCA
Source organism: Lagodon rhomboides (assembly GCA_039737535.1). Lineage (NCBI taxonomy): Eukaryota > Metazoa > Chordata > Actinopteri > Spariformes > Sparidae > Lagodon > Lagodon rhomboides. Next base: position 29,910,162 of record CM077794.1, on the reverse strand, counting down.
ACCCGCAGACCTGGTACCAGAACGGGACGCAGGGTGCCATTTGCCTGAGAGCTGAGGTGTTGGGCTGCACACTCCCAGGTACAGGAGGCCAGCTGCTTGGAACAGTGTTTTTATGTAGATTTCATTTCTTTACTTTCGCACTATGTCTGGTCACTGTAATACACACCTCTCCCATTTTACAGATCCGAATAATATCTACGCCTGGCAGACCGAGCCGGCTGGGTCCAGAGACAAACTGGACTTCAGACACCACAACTACAAGGAGATGAGAAAGGTAAGACAACTCTGTATCTGTATGTGCTGTTTGTAATGATCCGCGTTACGTAGGACCAGGGGATGAAGGGAGTGACACAGTGAAAATAAAACCGGGTGTGAAGGAGGGAAAAGAAACAGTAGGTAGCAGTAAATCAAAAACTCTAATCAACAAAGATAGCTCTCGTCAAAAGAAACCTGCAGTGTGTAGCTCAGTGACTCTGGCACCAGCAGCACTTTATCTCACCGGGCCTGAGGTGGAAGTAGGATCAGGCTCCACACACAGGCAAGGAGGAGGGGGAGAACGAGGGCGACACCTGAGTGGAAACACAAAAACACAACACAAACACTCCTGCAGCACTGGAGCTGTAACAATCCTGATGATTTTCTTCAGTCAGCTCAATGAGATGTAAGTTTACCAACTGAACATTTTGAATGGAAATGTAAGGCCTCGTCCACTCGAAAACGCTGTTTTGTGTAAACGCACATGTTTTGCATCGTTTTGGCCGATCGTCCACACGGATCCTGTAAACGCAGCGCCTGTAAACACACTTTTTTGAAAACAGGTCTCAGGGTGGAGACATTCTAAAACGCAGCCCCTCCGTTTTCGTGTGGACGGTGAATCCGCATACTTTTCAATACGATGACGTCATCGCCCCACCGGACTACATGCTTGTGTTCGTGCTGCAGACGATATTGAGCCTATCAGGGTTACTAGGGCAAAATATTCTGCTCCTCTGCCACGACGCTGAGTGAAAAAGGATTATGGACCACCGACTAGCTATTTTCATCTTCTTCTTCTTATGTTCGGTTTCTCCTTCGGCTGTCTGTTTGTATACAGCGCTAAAGCTTTATGTGCATGCGCCGTCTCTTCTTCTCCGTTTTCTTGAAACAATGCCAAGGACGACGGATAAAAAAAAGATCGTTTTGGTACGTCTGGACGGGGCTTAAGTGTCTATAAATAAAACTCCAGTCCAGTGTTGACAAAGCCACCACTTTTTTGCAGTGAGTGTAGGAAGCTCCCACAGTGTGTGTGTGTGTGTGTGTGTGTGTGTGTGTGTGTGTGTGTGTGTGTGTGTGTGTGTGTGTGTGTGTGTGGTCTGGTCCCAGCCTGACCTAAAAACAAACATAATGGGAGCTTTCACTCCTCGGTGGCAGCGTCCTCACTGAGCTGCCACTACCAGCGGCCTGTTTGGAGACACCGTGTTGAATCTGATGGTCAGAAAACAGCCCACAGAAACACACACCTGCGTTGACCGGTCTGGGGACACATGCCACCTCCAATCATTTCAGATAAATCATTGTCCCCTTTAGTTTCCTCTCTTAAGTGGCATTTGATACAAATCTCTAAATCTCTTAAAGTAAAGCCTCAATAATCACACACATTTCACATGAAAGGAGGAAAAGAAGAAAAACTTTTTTTGTCAGGCTCATTTTCTGAAGCGTTTGTTTTTTTACCTCATGTTCTAAATAGGACTGAAATCCTTCATGTTTACTTCCAGGGGAGTTTTAATTTCTCCGTGCACACTTAACACAAGATCCATCTATTGTGTGTTAGCAGGTTATCACAAATCAGAAATTAAGAAGTAGAGCGAGAGCAGAAATAGAGATAGAATCACATATACTTAACAGTGTAATTATAACCAATGTGAGCAGTGTATTGTTATTAATAAATAATAAATATGAGTATGAGCATTACTGTCATGTTTTTCTTTTGGTGCGGAACGTGTCATAATTTGCGCAAATCTGCCCTCATGGTGTTATCAGCAAGTCAGATCCAGCAGGAACATTTCATGGTCCTGTTTTCATCAAACAGGAGGCAGTGGTGCCCTTCAGCCTCTTGTGGTGAAAATGAGTATTACAAAAACAAACACTTAACAAAAATGAGCCTGACAAAAAAACATACATGGAAAAAAAATTCTGCCGATTTTTTTTTCTCACAAGTTTTCACAGATGGAAAAGAAAGATTTTCTTGGCAAAACTTTTTTTCCCATCAGTTATCAAACACAGGAGCAGAATGCAGAAAAATCAATGCAGAAAATCAAACCTTGTTATGATACTGAAGCATCTTTACTGGCAAAAGTGGTAAAAAAATTAAATGGCAGGAATTTGATTTGCTTCTCACAAACTCCATCCTCAGTACAGCGTTGTGTTTGTGTCTGGGGCAGTTACCAGTAGATGACGCTCACAATCTGACATCTCTTTTAAACCGTGTTGTGGTTTCCCAGCTGATGAAGTCGGTGAACGAGGCGTGTCCTGACATCACTCGCATCTACAACATCGGGAAGAGCTACACGGGCCTGAAGCTCTACGTCATGGAGATCTCTGACAACCCTGGAAGACACGAACTGGGTGAGACACACTGGAGACGCATGCGAAGAGTTAAAGTGTACCACACCTATTTGAAAGGAAAAATCTCATTCTAAGGTGCATCTGAAAATGTAGAAGATTCAATTGGTAAAGTTTCATCATTTTCATCCACCAAAAGTTCAAATCTTTGTGGTTAATTCAGTGTTTTCAGTGTCTTTCACAGTAATGCATAGTTTCAGGCAAGCTTGTTACGTATTCTTTTGAAAATAAAGGGTCAGAGAGCAGTTTAACCTCAAAGAAATCCTTCTTGAACCAAAACTGCAGTCTCCCACCTGATGTACAGCTGCCTGCCACACTGCTTCATCTCTAATCAGGGGAATCGTTTGATCTAATGAGAGACGGATGCTTTGTGATCACAAAGTTGTCTACAGGGTCCGAGGAGACTTACACAGTTGCTGCCAGTGTATTCCTCCAAACCTGCAGACAGCCCAGCACTGTGTGAACGGTAACCGATACGGAGCAGAGTCGCTCTGCGTTTGCTCTGAGGTGTACAAATGTTTTCTTTGGCCTCCTCCGCTCTGCCCACATGGCAGCAGAGCCGAGAGGTTTTCCCGCCGAAAACACACGGCAGAGAAAGCAGCAGTAGAGAGAGCAGATCACTATTAATAACTCTACCCGGGGATGTTTTGGCTTGTTTCAGTCCAGTTAAGGCTTCAAACTATGATTTATGATTTATGTGTACTTTTCTACCTGCAGAGAAACACATGATCCTTCAACATCACCCCCCGTCCAGTCTGCAGCACTGTCTTCCATGATTTTTTTATTTTTTCCATCCACCTTATACTCTATTTTTTTCCAGGGACCAGTGTTGGTTTGGTGCCTTTTTATGCTCCATGTGTTGGATCAATCTTATGCGATGAGCTTCTCAGTATTTCTTGCCATCTCACTGGTTACAGTCGGAACATGCAGACTGGGTTCAGTGTGGTCAGACCTCTTCCTCCTCCCCAAAGTCCCTTTTTTCACAGTTATGTAACTTGTGTGAATGTTGATCTCTTTGTGCTTCTATGTGTTTTGTTTGACTGTAACTTTCGCGTTACTATTGATGCTGCTGCAGCATTTATAGCTGCTGTCCTTCTTAATGTTATTGAACACTTTATTTTACCGAGCATTCTGTCCTTTCTAGCAGCAAACCCTCCTCAGACCTTTCTGGCCAAGACAAACATCAACTAACAAGGAGCGAGGTAGACATTAATCATTTGATAATTGTGGTGATTTTGCAGTCGGAGGCTTGTTTTGCACCAAAAGAAAACAGAAAATCTTTCCAAAAAAACATCACATCGACACTCCTTGAATGTGTGCTTCCCATCAGACAGGGACGAACTTAATATGTGTGCATATGTAGCCTACAATTCCCAGAACAAACATACTATCAATCTGAACACATCCCGGTTCAATTCAGAAGACGCCAGTGATTATTCCATTATATCCATCGAACAGTCCCAGCTGCTCCTGAACACACTTTTGAGTCCATGTGGGTCAAAAGTTTAAAGTTTGCCACTTAAAGCAAACATCTGTGCATCTTGTGCCGTTTGCTGCTTGACTTTGCTGCCTCAAACCAGAACACTGATTCAAGGTCTTCAGTCGTGTTTCCAGCTCCGTGTTATTGAGGTAAACTCAAAGTTAATCAAGGAAAATATCATTCCTGCTCACTAAAGCCCAGTCTCATAATCAGACTTCATTACAATTTTATTTTCATTTCACTTATTTGAATTTCTAAACTACAGGCAGTGATTCAGAGCTCCTGACCACGGCTTCACAGCTCCGTGAATATTAAAAAAGATGTGCTGTTTTTAGCCTCCAAACCACTAACAGACTCAAAACCTGTCAATAAATATGAATTTATGACTGTATGTAACTTGTCAATTAAAACTGTATCATCGTTTGCTGATTGTTGCATGCATTCGAATCCAGACAAACATAGATGGCGTGTGAAACGTATCTTGGTGTTCAGTGTTCGAAGGAGACTGAGCTGAGGCTTCTCCTCATAAACAGTTGTGAGGAAGATGTGAGATTTCAGAGTTGCCTGTCAGTGCAGTGTATGCAGACCAAACAGGAAGCAGGACCAGCTCTTTCAGCGAGGTCAGTGAAAGAGGCTGATCTATACAGGAGGTGTTTGAAAAGCCCAGATGGTGTCAGAGTGTTAAGGGGTTTTGAGGACTCATAATGAAAGCTGCTGCTTTTTGAAAAAGATATCTGACTCCCCTGTTTTGAATGTTGAGACTGACTTTTTCTTTCTCCATTTACTAATTTTTGTTCTGGGTAACATTATTAAAACAGAACCAGTGCTCTTGACTCGGCTCCTGTGTCTGTGTTTTGGCGCCCCCTGCAGGAGAGCCAGAGTTCCGATACGTTGCAGGGATGCATGGGAACGAGGTGCTGGGCCGAGAGCTCCTGCTCAATCTGATGCAGTTCATGTGCCAGGAGTACAAGCGTGGGGACCAGCGCATCGTCCGCCTGGTCAAAGAGACTCGCATCCACCTGCTGCCCTCCATGAACCCTGACGGATACGAGATGGCCTTTAAAAAGGTGCCTGTGAAACATTTGTGCCCAGATTGTGTGATGGCTCCATGACGTAACAGCAAACTCTCTCTCATGCTTTCTGTCACCCGCAGGGCTCAGAGCTGGCAGGCTGGGCTCTGGGTCGTTACAGCCATGAATGGATCGACATGAACCACAACTTCGCAGACCTCAACTCAGGTATGTGGACCGCCATCGAGCTGGAGACGGACCGGTCCAAACTCATCAACCACTACTTCCCCATCCCTGAGAAGTACACCTCAGAGGAGGCCTTTGTAAGTTTTAGACAGACACAACACACACTTTGGAAAGAGGTGTTCGTAATCAGTGGCGGTTCTGGGGGGGGGCAACAGGGGCCAGTGCCCCCATATCTCTGAGTCCGGACCCCCCTGTGTCCCCCCAAACAAAGAGTCTACATCAACAATTAAATTACAGATTTCTTGCGATGATTTTGTACTGAAGGGAAAGGCGGGACTCTAACTCAGGCCCAACTCTAACTCTAGGTGGCGTCAGAGACCCGAGCTGTCATCAGCTGGATGCAGGACATCCCATTTGTCCTCAGTGCTAACCTCCACGGTGGAGAGCTGGTGGTCACCTACCCGTACGACATGACCCGGGACTGGGCTCCTCGCGAGCACACGCCCACTCCTGACGAGAGCTTCTTCCGCTGGTTGGCCACAGCGTACGCCAGCACCAACCGGGTGAACCCTCCTCCTACTGTCCCCTCCTGACCTGCTCTCATCTCTGAAACCTCTTCCAGAAGGTGACTGACTGACTGACTGAGAGACAGGATGACCCAACTCAACACGTTTCTGTTTCTTATTTAACCAGGTGATGTCCAACCCAGACCGGCGGCCCTGCCACAACAAGGACTTCCTCAGGTACAACAACATCATCAACGGAGCCGACTGGCACAACGTACCAGGAAGTAAGAAAGTGTGTGTTTTTCACAGGAACATTCATTCGATCCAGTGTAACTTAAAGGTGCAGTGTGTGGGAATTAGGGGGATTTGGAGACAGAAATGGAATCTGATTTTCATATTTATGTTTTTAGTGTATCATCACCTGAAACCAAGAATCGTTGGGTTATCGTTACCTTAGAATGAATATTTTATATCTTTTTCATACTCTATATCACACATTTTTTTTCTTCTAATTCTTCTAACAAAATTTTCTTTTCACTTGGTTTCACACGTGAAATTTTCTTGTGCCAGAATTTTTTCGCTTTTCAAGAAAAAAACATTTACCACAAAGTGAATTTTATTTGCACACATGCCAATTTTTGTTTTCACTTTCATAAGAAAATAATACATGAAAAAAAAATTCTTATGAAAATGTATACTTTAACTTGGTGTCACATGGAAACAAAATATTCTGGTGATTTTTTTTCTCCATTATTTCACAAGACAATTTTCCACCCCAAATTTTTCTTCATTCAGTTTCACAGGGAAAGAAATTCTCCTAAAATTTTCACAAAAATGTGCCTCACAACAAAAAAATATATTTCCACTCAGCTTCACACAAGAAAAAATAATTCTTCTGAAAAGGAAATTTTCACTTAGGAAAAGAACTCTCCTTAAATTCAGGAGAATTGTTTTTTTTTTTCCACATGTTTTCTGAACACTTAAAAACTGAGCCTCACCCAAAAAATTCTCCTGCCAGAAACACTTTTTTCCCACTCGGTTTCACACATGAACAACCTCTCCTGATATTCTGTTTTCACTCAGCTTTTTCAAACATTTTTGCAGATGAAAAGAATAAATGAAGGAATTCAGAATGATTATCCTGGGAAAAAAAGTTCTCAAATCATAAACATCACAGGGGATAACAGTTTAGATCGGATTTAGAGAATGGATCACCAGAACAAATAAATTCCTCTCTTGCTCCTCAGACTAGATATTGTTATTCTAATCTTAATCCCTGTTATTCCCACTGTTAGTGGAGGTCCAGCACACTCCATCAAAGAAAAAACACTCAAAACTGAAAGTACTGAATAAACTTAGTGTATGTTTCTTTCCTTGCAGGTATGAATGACTTCAGCTACCTGCACACCAACTGTTTCGAGGTGACGGTGGAGTTATCCTGTGATAAATTTCCTCACGCCAGCGAGCTTCCCACCGAATGGGAGAACAACAAAGAATCTCTGCTGATCTACATGGAGCAGGTCAGCTGCTTTGGCTCAATTCTGATAAGATGTTGAGAATTTTAATAATCTCGTTCTTTTCATCTTCAGTCTCGTTTCTTTTCTCTCATATCTCCTCTTCCCTGCTGTATTTTACATGCTTCTTCTATTCTGCTTCCTATCATTTCAAATGTATCTTCCCTTAAAAGTGAGAATATTTCTTATACGTTGCTTTTTACAGTACATTGTTGTTTTATATCTACAACGACCAGCTACAACTCTTAATGTCTCTCTTTTTTTTCTTCTTTAGGTCCACAGAGGAATTAAGGGTGTGGTTCGTGACAAAGATACAGAGGATGGTATAGCAGACGCCATCATTAAAGTTGATGACATTGATCATCATATTAGATCAGGTACAGTCTCACAGCCACTGATATCAGCATTTACTCATTTTGTTACTGTCATTTTCTCTGGAACAAAAATGTCCTTCTCATCCTATCTTCAGTTGCTGATGGCGACTACTGGCGGCTGCTGAATCCCGGTGAGTACAAGGTGACCGTCAGCGCAGAAGGCTACCTCCCCTCCTCCCGCACCTGCCAGGTCATGTACGACCACTACCCCACAATCTGCGACTTCCGTCTCACCAAGGTGCCCAAACAGAGGCTAAAGGACATTTTGGCGAAGGGAGGGAAACTCCCCAAGGACCTGCAGCTGCGGCTGAGACAGCTCCGCCTGCGGAAGCTCCGAGTCAGCACCAAGGCCATGAACCAGAGGCGTGCTGCTGCTGCTGCTGTCGTCAAACAGGCCAAGAGGGTGTGATGACAAGAAATCTGAGAACAAACTCTCACTCTGGGTTCACAGACACCCATCTTCACTGGATTCATAGAACTTAAAGACTTGTTATTATGGAGGATAAAGCAGCTAGTCACGATGTTGTTCTACACCTGAGGAATGAACAGTCTCACCTTCTGCTGTGGAGCAGCAGAGCAGCTGAGGGAACAGTTGGGTTTTGATGGACACATTTATGGTTGGTTGATTGTAAAAGTCAGTATAGGTGTCTTTACCATGTTTCTTTCAACGTTTCAGGTTGAATTGTTTTGTTGTCAGCAAGTTCAATTTCCACAACACAATAAAAGAAACTATTGACAACAACGTCTTCATTTATACATGAAAAACAAATGTTTGTATCTGGTAAAGCCATTAGAGAAGGTAAGCTGAGTGAGAATCATGTCGACTGGAGCAAAACGTGTTCTAATGATTTCCTCACAGGCTGGATATCTTGACTTTTTGATGTGCAATATGTTGTTGAGTGTCTGAACTCCAGAGAATGAACTCTTTAGTACAAAGAGACATGAAGTGAATCTTTATTTGATACATAATTACCATTTGACTTTACAGTTAAAAAAACAAAAACAAACAAATTAATTTATGTAAGAACAGTGAGCTTCCACTTGACACCGTTTCTCATCTTTGGTGGCGACGGGACCTCAGGAGCTACGAAGAAAACATGAGAAACAGAGAAATGATGTTACATCATCTGTAGTGACTGAAAAGGATTCCTACTGTCTTCACACTACAGAAGTGAAGATTTTTTTTCTGAGTCTGATCTAAATAGTTTTCTTTCCTGTGTTTATGACTTGAGAACTGGTGGGAAAACAGGTTTTGCATATATCTTACAATGGATAATCTTATGAAGTTTCTTTTTTCTTTATCTGTGAAAACATGACAAAAAAATTCTCCTGCCAACATTTTGTTTTCACTCAGTTTTACACATTCAAAACACAAAATTCTCCTAAAAAAAAAAAAAAAAGTCTACTGATTTTTTTTCCCCACTTCGTTTCACACATGGAACAAAAATGTAAAACAGGGTGATTTGTTTTCAGGATATTTTTTTACTTAACGTGTCAAATCAAGCGAAAAAATGAATTTTTACAATAATAAATATTCCATATGTGACACTGGAAGGAGATCAGCACCAATTGTAACACATTTTCCTGATTCTTCTTTCCATGGGTGAAAACATTTTTCGGAAGGGGGGGGGGGCAAAAATGTCATATGTAACCGAGTGAAAAAAGTTTTTATCAGGAGAAACGTTTTTTTCCCCATGTGTCAAAGAGTATCAGAAAAAAAAAAAATGTAAGGAGCTTTTTTTCATGTGTGAAAATGAGTGTGGACAAAAAGTTGTGGAAAACCAAGCCAAAAAAGTTTTTCTCCATGAGAATGTTTGTAGCCCATTCCATCCCCCAGTGGTCAAAAAGAGTATTATAAGAAGGAAACGCCTGAACTTTTTTTTCCACAATTTCTCAAGTCATAAACACAGGAGAGAAAAACTACTCAGATCAGTCTCAGTGAATGAATCACTAGAAGAAAAACATATTCCTGACTTGCCCCTCAGAGCATGGTGCTTTATAACCACTGAATGTATCTGCTCTCATATGGCTCAGATCAGATATGCATCAACAAAACAGAATCAGGTTGTGAGTGACCCGTGTGTCTGTTACGTATTTATAAAGAGAAGAAGAACACTCATCTAACACTGCTCACCTTGCTGTGAAGCTGCAGGCCTCTGCTGCTGCTGCTGCTGCTGCTGGAAGGAAGCCATGATGCTGTTTGCAGTGGAGTTTGGCCCAGTGAGCTGAAAAGTGAGAAGGAGACCACAATTTAAGCAAAACATTTAAATGCATTTATTTTCCTCGTGTGCAACAGACCTGACATCAGATCGAAACAAGTGTGACAAAAGCATATCACTGAGTATACAAATACGATTGGTTTCTATTTACCGGAGCCTGACTGTTCTGCAGTCCTTCGGGCCACACCTCAGGGACCGCTGCCTCCATCATCTGCAGAGCTTCCTCGTAGGTCTGCTGGATCTTCTCCGCTTGTTTATCAAACTGGAACAGCACCAGGGCCTTCAGCAGGCTGTGGACTTCCTCTGCGGGGGGAAAGGGGGCAGACGAACCACTTGAGTATAGTTTTAGTTTTGTTAACAAGATCCTCCATCATCCCTGCTTACTGCTATTACTCTGAGTGTTATTAAAAATATCAGGTAAAGTAAATAAATGATTTGGAGTGTGTGTACCTCTCATCTTGTCCACAGTGGTGATGATCTCACTCAGAGCATACATCAGAGCTCGGTCCTCCATCGGGCTTCCTTCCTTCAGACTCAGCTTCTTCCGTTCTGCTTTGCGTCGGTTCTTTGATGATCTCCTGTAGGCAGTAACATAATTACATCATCATCACAGAGACTACAGAGTCTGAACAACGAGCTTTAGGTGTGTGTGTGTGTGTGTGTGTCTTACGAGGAGATGCGGGAGTTGCTCTGGGAGTATTTGGAGCCAGTCATTACACTGCTGGCTTCAGAGTAGAGCTCAGCGTCCGGACAGTCTGGATCCTCATCTGATCAAGAAGACAGGTTTAGGTTTTAATCATGAAGAGACAAAAAGAAGAAAAATATCAGAACAGCTAATCAAACACGTTGGCTCAGACACTGCACGTCCTGTCAGCTCTGACGTATACTCACCCAGCATGTCCAGCCTGGCCTTCTCTTTCTGCTCTCGGACCACAGCCAGTCGGCTCCGGTGCCGCGTGAAGATTGCTGCTTGAGCCTCCAGGAAGGCAGTCTGAGCGCTGACAGCTGACACAAGAAAACATGATACATCATAAAAAGACTACTCAACAACAGGATCTTATTTTGACTTCTGTTCCCTTCTTCTATCTCTGGTCAGTACAGCAGAACAACAACAACCGGGTCCATCTGATTTCTCCTCACCTTCCAGCAGAGCAGGTTTGAGGTTGGTTTCAGTGATGTCCTGTCTGTTGTGCATATAAATCTGAAGCAGACAAAGAAAACAGGTCAAAGAAACAGACTGCGCTGTATTTTTACTTTATACCTGGATGCTTTTAAATGGTGTATTACTGTTTGTAACTCTTTACAGAATGGTTATGTCAAAAATCAATAAATTAATAAAGAAAAGTTCACTCACCAATCGGAGCGCCTCCTCCCAGACAGCACCTGTGATCAGAGCCAAGATGGCCTCCTCACAGTCCTATTGGAAACAGAAAAATGCAGACTTTCAGCCTCAACACGCAGTGACAAACAAGAAGCAAACTGTTGCTTTGTGATTTTTAGAATATTTTAACTAAAAAAGAAAGAAAAAAAAAATCACACTTCACAGGATCATTTAATATTTGATGTTCTGCTTCATCAGAAGTCATTTATGTTGAGCAGTTTCTTTTTGCGGAGGCTCTTACTTTGGCGTACTGGTCCAACAGCAGAGCAGCTTCTGAGTACCGTCGCTGTTCAGTCAGCTTCTCTAGAAGAGAAACAAACCAACAGTTTTAGGATGTACGTGCAATGACATCCTGTCTGACTGACTGTCAACCTACAGTCTCATCAGCTGGTTGTCACGGTTACCTGCCAGGTCTCTGGCCAGCAGAGCTAACTGGTCCGGTGGAAGAGGCATTTGCTGCGCCACACAGATGGCGTTTCTCCAACTGGAGCTGCCGGCGAATGCCTGCAGGGCGCTGGTTAGCTCTCCGCATCGCCACAGCAAGAGGCCGGCCTGCTCCGCCTGCTGCTGCTCCACCAGGTGCTGGGCGTAAGCACAGCTCAGAGCCTAGAGGTCACAGGTCACAGCAGGAGGTCACTTGTTACTGTCGAGGTCTCCCGTAACATCTCAAGTATTTAAAGTACAGCATTGTTTCCATCCATATATAGAATAATTAAAAAAAGAGTTATCTGAAAACAGGAAGGAGTTTATTGTCAAGAAATGTTCCATTCTAACTTGATGGAACCAAAGGGTGTGGCTTTAAATACAGTAAATATTTCGCATTCAAATAGTGTGACCACGAGGTGGAGTAACTTCTGGGTGAAGCGTGTGAGCAGTGTGTGTGTTTGCACCTTGTAGTGAGGTCTGTCTGCTGTGTACAGTCGCAGAGCTTCACTGTACAGTTTCTGCTCCTTCACGAGCTGCAGAGCTTCGGGGAAATGTTCATCTCCTGAGCACACAGCACAGCAGAGGCTCAGTCACAGCTAGACTGTGCTCAGCTCAAACACACAGCTGGGCTTTGCAAATTGGCACATCATTTACAGGAGAGGTTTTGAGGAAGAGGTTTCACTTGACAGATCAAAGTACTTATCACTGATTGGTCATTGATATCACACATTTGTGAGTGTAAGTGAAGCAACATATGTTCAGTCAGTGTTTGCTTTCTTGTGATGATTGCCATCTCATTTTCTCATGTTAGCCAGGAATCTTTTATTTCAGAACACTTGGACTGACCACACTTGCTGAGGTGCTGCAGGGCCTTCCTGTAGCGCTTCAGGTGTTTGTCGATGGTGTAGCGCTGGTAGTTTGGCTCCAGACTCTTCAGCATGTTCAGGAAGGGAAGGTACTCTTTAGGGTCCTGCAGGGATGGTGGACAAGGTTGGCTGACAAATACTGAGAAATACATCCACCCATCACAGCTTAGTTATGTTATATGTGTTTTGCTTGTCTGGAACGAAGAAAATTCATCAGAAAATTCTAGATATTAAAAAGGGAACCATAAACATTTTTTGGTTATGTATTTCATTTATAATATATATATATTTTAAACCTTTTTTATCTTGCACTGACTTTTCTTTCTGGATTAAACTTCATGTTTCAGTGTACATCTTGGCTTGTTTGTGATTCTCACATTTCAAATAACATAAATATATATAATATATATGCAAATAAATGTTTCAATAAGGACAGCAGAGATGCACTTCTACAACTTATCAGCTGTGACATGAGAAAAGTTTAACAGAAATGTGTTTGAAGTTTTCCTCATCTGATGCTGGAGCACCTTGCGGTGCATCTCAACCTATTAATGTGTAAATCTGTGTGATATCTGGCAGCTTGATTGCCTCTTGTTTTAATTTTGACTCCACATGTGGTGTTTTTGTGCATAAATCTGCATGTTAATGAGGACAAAGTGTTTCCTTGAAAACTTCTTGATGCTTTTAGACACGGGGGTCATGAATATCACAGGTGGTAGTGAATGGAAATGAGGGCTTGCTTAATGACCTCATTTACATAACTGACTGCGTCTGATATAAAATGTCAAGCGAGATAATGAAGAGGTTTGCGGCACCTTCTGGGATTTCTCGGCCACCATGAGCACGAGATCAAAGTCGTACGTTCCCAGAGAGTGTTCGTACAGGTCGTTCACGTTGACGAGGAAGAGGAGGTACTTCAACGCCTCTTCGGCGCTCACAGCACCGGGACCTTCGGAGGGGTTCACTGGACAAACACACAAACAAAAACCAAATGACCAACTGAAAAATGATCCACTACAGTGTGTTGCGAGAGAGAAGCAAGGTGATCAGTGTGCTCACCTCGAAGCTCGTGGACTTTCTGCAGAGCAATCTCCAACTCTGGAACCGTCTTCTTCACATGAGCCGTCAGGATGGACAGAAAGAACCTGGGCAGGTGATACAATTCAAGTTTTACAACCAAAGTTGCTTTTAAAGTCGCCAATTTTTCATACAATTACATGTGTTTACAGGTCGTGGGGAGTACGACTGTGTATGTGATGAAACTAGTAGAAAGCGTTTTGTGGCTCCAGAAGAAGCTGCTTTAATCTGATAAATTGCTTTCAGTGATGTCACTCATTGGCAAAGTGGCATTGTGGGTAACGTAGAACATAAATGAAACAGAATGTGATCATTTTCAAAACCTTTTTTAACATGCAGTGAACTCATTTACACAGCGTCACAACTTTTTTGGAATCAGGTTTGTAGATGAATTTTCCAAAAACTATTAGAGGGTTGGATAAAATTAGCTGGACACCAAACCTTTGGTATTGAGATAATTTGACCCTTAACATGCAACGTTTAGAAGTTATCCTCAGTATCACTGACTTGTTTGGACCCATGGATTCCATGGTGCTCCGTAAAGCATCACAGACTACATCCACCTTCTTCTGCCCAGAGACAGGCTGGGCCTCGACCGGGCTGCCTTCAGGACGGGGGTACATGCTGCTGGTCGTATCCTCCTCCCTGGGTACCACAGACAAAACAACTTACAGAATGTACAGATAAAATTTTAAAAAGTTGAGTTGGCTTTCCATAGCTGAGAATGCACTGCAGCAGATCTTCAGAGTCTTACTTGAGCTCAGTGAGGAAGAGGTTGATGTGGTTGATGGAGCTCAGTTGTGTGATGAAGTTCTCTACGTTCTCCAGGAAAACCTGCAGGAAGAGATGGACATTAAAAACAAGACCAGCCAGAAAGAGACAAATTCAGGGCAATAATAAAGATTAAAGCATGAAACCATCACTGTCTTTTCATATTCTACAATAGAAGGCCAAGGACAGAGACAAAAACAGTCTAAATACTGAAACACACTTTACTTTCCAATTTTCTTTCCCGTGACATTTTCATAAACCTGAGAGCAATGTATTCTCTTGTCACTTAAGCACATAAATTACTTGCTTTATTACATTACATTAAAGAATTGCAAATGTATGAAATTCACAATTATCAATTATCCAATATGGACACAGTTAAAAGATGTGATGTCACATAAGAAACAGGTTAAGCCCTGTACGTACCTTTGGGTTGTGGTCGTAAATTAAGTTCATGTTGATCCTCAGCTTCTTCATACACTCAAAGGCCTCTCTGAACCTCAAACTGAAAAGCCAAACACAAAGAAACAGTGCAGTTATAACACTTTTTCTCACTCGTTACATGTATTCGACTTCAACCCTGACAATAACACAATGTCAGAGAGATAACAGATCAGTGTAGATACATGATAGAAGAATATCAAACTCACCTGTCTAACCACCTCCTGAGCTGAGCCAACAGCAGCGCTCGATGATGCACCGTCTCCAGGTTTCCACGAGGCATCTGGAGGAAGAAAACAACAAAACATATCAGATAAACATACCTCCAAATTAATTATATATAATGTTAAGACATTTTTAATTTGCATCTGGAGCTTGGCTTTTGTTAACTGTGTGTGTGTCTGTGTGTGTGTGTGTGTGTGTGTGTGTGTGTGTCACTGACCTGTAGAATCACTCTGGTGTCTTGTGGGACCACAGTGACAATCCTGGATCCTCTCTCCACCCGCCGCAGCGTCTCGTCATTCTGACCTCCATCTGAGGCCAACGCTGCCTGCAGCCCTGTGGGGTCAAAGGTCGTTCAACTCAGCCATGAAATATACCAGTGGTAAAACCAACTTCACTAATCATTTCAGAAGTACAGAAAAACTTTACCTGAAGGAGCAATCAGCCAGAGGCCAGCTAACAATGCAGCTCATGTTAGCATCTGATGTGCTACTTCCAAAAATACTGTACTTCACTGCAAGTTACAACTATATTATTAACAAGGGTGACTAGGTTCTGATTCTGGCCAATCCGAACTCATCACGCTTACTAAATTAAAAATATCCAACTGTCTTCTGTCTGAGTTAACTGAAAACCACTTTGAATCTCACTGTATCAGCTCATCATACATTTAGCATTTTAGTACGTAACACTATGTATTTACAGACCATGTGTGTAATTGTTTTTGGACCTGAACAGATACACACTGCAGATGTTTCTGAGGGTCTCCAACCTACCTTTGATACTGAGCGTGCTCAGCTGGAGGCAGCGACAGGTGTGGGAGTGTGTGGTGATGAGGAGGAAGTCATTGCAAACCACAAAGGAGGAAATATTGGAGGCCAGCTAAGAAAGAAACAGATATAAATGAACCCGGTGAGCTTTGTCTCGTGATGAACATCTTGATAAAGCTGGTACAATAAAGGAGATCATACTTCTGTGTCTCCGGCGTACAGGTGGGATCGGTCTGTGAGGCCCAGCAGACATTCCTGAGGACATGAAGGCAGAGAGAAACATTTAGGCCTGAAGAAACAATCTCACTTGTAGTTTAGTGATGCAATTGTATGAATATGACTGTATTGTTTTTCTACCTCCCCACCGATGCTGCACAGGGCCGTCTGAACGCAGGGGACAGGGAAGTTGATGCTACAGCTGCTGGAGTCTCGCCAATCCTCCACTGACGGCTCAGGACGGTCTACACAGAAATAAAACAAGTGTTATATTTTCCTGCAAACAAAAGCATATTATAGACTTCTATGATGATCTCCTCGGTGTGGAGGTACTGAGGACTGAAATGAGAAAATTATAGTCTGGTCAAAATACTTTGCTCTCCTGTGTTTATAACCCAAGAACTGGTGGGGCAAAAAAGTTTTAACCAGGATAATCTTTTAAAGTTCATTCATTTTTTTGTGAAAGTATGTGAAGTTTTTTTTCCAGGAAAAGTTGTTTTTTTTTCCCCATGTGTGAAACCAAGTGAAAAAAAAAAAACATGTGAAAAAAAACAAGTAAATTGTATCCCCCCAGTGATTTATTTTTTCATGCTTAACAGACCAAGTGAAATAAAAAAAAATAAAACAATTCAAGAGACATTTTTGTCAGATTTTTTATTTCTTTCCTGTGTGAAACTGAGTTTTGGCAGAAGACTTTGTATGGTGTTTTTGTAATACAAATCTTGACCACAAGAGGGTGGAATGCACCACTACCTCATGCTCTAAATAGGACTAACATCGTTCATGTTTTCCTCCAGCTATGTAACGTTACTGTTATGTCTTTCGTTTGGTGAGGAACGTGTTATATTTGGCAGTAATCTGCTGTGCATGTTGGATCAAGCAGCAACACTGAATGTCCTCACTCTGAGCCTCGTCATGTTACATCATAGTTTATAGTTATAATGGTTCCTGTCAGTTGCAGCAGTTAGAGTACAGTAATCTGTGTTTTCTATTGTTTTATGTTTAAGGTGCTGGTATAACATCAGTAGCAGTTACTAAGGGGCTCCAGCAGGGGGCGCATACAGCTGTTGCATGACAGCTGCATTGCAGGACACTTGGCCTCATCCTTTCAGTGATGATACACTTGATCTGAGAAAAGTTTGTGTCTCTGCATCTTTCATTCAATCTTTCCTCTTTTTTCTCGGTTTCACACATGAAAAAGAAAAGAAAAATCTGCTCAAAAATGTTTTTCCTCATGAAAATGTTTTTTCTCCCGAATCTTTTTTTTTTTTTTTAACTTTAAAAAGATTTCCCCTGAAAAAAATCTGTTGTAACACAGTAGATAACATATTTTGGTTGCTCCGGTTGAAACAGGTTTTTACCCACTCTGTTTCATCTCCTGAATTTTTACATGTTTTCACAGATGGAACAAATAATTAAGGAAATTAGAAAGATTGGATAGCAAAACTTTTTTCCCAGCAGTTCTCAAGTCATAAACACATGAAAGAAAACAATTTAGATCAGACTTAGAAAACTCTTCACAATAAATAAAAAATCCTTCCTTGCCCCGCAGGGCTTCCGTACCTCGGTTATGAAAGTAAGCATCAACATTTGTCAGAAAATTTGAACCAAAATAAATTGAAGACATACCTCTGACATTACAAGAAAGCACAAGTAGAGCTTTTTGCCTTTGCTGCTAAAATGAGGGCTTTTTTTAAGACCATTTGAGAGTTCAGTTTATTTAAGTACTCTGAAGCATGATTCTTCCAGGCGTAACATTATCATGCTGTTCAAGGTAATCAGCTGGAAAATGACCTCCTATTTGGGAGGCTGTAAGTTAACAGCCTCTGGACAATCTCCATGCTGTGCAGTGTGCTTTTGAAATCAAATAATGCATCTAGAATTAGTAAATTTCCAAAAAAACATCACTTTTATCACTTAGCAAAACATACAATTCAGTAGCAGAATGCAGAGTGTTTGTGACTGACCCCAGAGCAGCTTCCTGATCTGTCCATCCTCCAGCTGCAGAGCCACAGTGCCAGACTGGAAGCAGTGAACCACACTGACCACGACACCGTCCACTTCAACCTCAGACCTGAAACATGGAAACACTGAGCCTTAAAACATGGCAATTAAATAATTCAATTAAATGGATTCAAAAGCGCTCCTGCTGCTCTGCTGACCTGACAGCGAGCGTGTCTTCAGAGTCTTGGGCAGGGTGGAGCATCAGCAGGGTGGAGGAGGTTGGCAGCAGACCAGAGCTCACACCTACAAACAGCTTCTCCTCCAACCACAGCAGCTGCCTCAGGGCCAGAGGCTGCTCCTGGTCAGCCGTCACTCTGCAGGGAGGAGGCAGGGAAATCAGAGGAAGTGGAGAAACAGATAACTGGGAGAACACTGGAGAAACATGAGGAAACCAGGAAAAAAACAACGAGCATTTATCAGACTGCTAGCATCTTTAGCCTTCAAGCTGGATACCAGCAGCACTACAGGTTGCTGTGTTACCTAAAAGTTTTCTGGAGGACCAGGGGACGAGACACCGTCCGGAATCCATTTTCTGTTCTGTCAGCCTTTTCTCCTGTGTCTGGACAGAGTGGTCGGTGAAGTCAACAGAGCAAATTGATCAGTAAAAAGCTGAATGCGAAAATCAGCCCAGACTTCACATTCATAGATTACTTGTGTATTAAGCTTGTGTATTAAGATTTTGCGCTCATATTCTCAATTCTTAAATTTAGGGCTGTAACTAACGATGATTGTCACTGTCTACTAATCTGTTGATTATTTTCTTAATCATTAGTTTGTTCTTTGATGAATCAAAAGTCGGAAAATGCCCAAGATGCTGTCCTCAAATGTCTTTTTTTTAAATCCACAACCCAAAGATATTCAATTTTCTGGCATTGAGGAAAGAAACGAGAAAATGTTCACATCAAAGAAGCTGGAATCAGATCATTTTGACCTTTTTCTTCTTCAAAAATTTACACAAACTGATCGACTATCACTTCAACTTCAAATGAATCAATTAGTCGTTGCTGCTCTACTCAACTTGTGACATGAGATGAGGGATTCAGCAGACTTCATTTTGCTCAGATTCATTCTGAGGATCTTTATGGAAACAATGTATAACCCACCTTGGCTGTAGACTGAGATCTGTCCATCAGAAGTCAACGCTGCCAGCTGATTGGTCCTCTGAGGTTGGCAGAGGAAGGTCACCTGGTTGACCGGTGATGACAGCTGTAGCTCAAATGCACACATGGGCGGAGGAACCACACACTGCCTGAAGGTTGTCACCAGGATTTTATCTGAGGGGGTTAAAAGGATTATTAACACCTCGTTGGAATCAGCATACAGTTCCACGTCCTCTCGTCCCATCGGCGCTCACCTCCATCAATCACAGCCACGCTGGCGTTGTCGGTGGCGTCCAGCCCGGGGCTCCTCTCAGTCGTCCAGCCCCAGTCGTAGGTGATGCTGGTCCAGCTGCGGGTCACCATGTGGACAGTTAGGGGGCGCTGAGGGTCCCAGTGTACACAGACTGGAGCCTTCTGAGAGTCTCTGCCAAAGTCCAGACTCTGCTTCAGATACCAGTGATAGTTCCCCATCGTCCACAGCTGGACTGGTAGGAACAGGGACAAATGTCAGGCAGATTCATTTATTTAAAAAAAACACACATTTAATTTTCTACCTCCACTCACTTTGTTGGAATAAGGTTTTAAGGCTGAATGCTGTAACATGCAGGGTCCTCTTTAACTATTAGTAAAGCTTCAAACTCCTAAGTCAAATTACTGCATTCATGTAAACAACAGAGGAGAATGAATGAATTGGCACAGATTTATCAAATTCTGTTTGCTGGAAAAATGTAATGTGGCACATTTGCAGCAAGGTAAAGGCTGCAATGTGAAGCACGAAGTTGGGCTTGAAGAGAAGCAGGTCGAATTTGTCTTCAAAATAAGAGCTTTACATTGCACCCCATTGGAGTTTAGAACTAAACTCCGATGGGAGACTGTAAGTAGTTGCCACTACAACAACAAGCGGACAACCAAGACAGCTACAGAGACCGAGGAGACGCTAGCATCTCCCGGATCTCAGCGGCTTTCCAATTGCTCATCTTGACGGTCGCGGATGAAGTGACGGACTGACTGCTGTGATCAGCTGTTTCCTGGTTTTAAAACGCCCCGGCTGTGGGTGCACAGCAGTGCACGTCATCGACACCTCCGCCCATCTCACACATTTGCTGGCACGTTGACGCCTCGGACTTACACAGCAATGACGGTGGAAATAAGTGTACCCTCCGAGGTGCCAAACTGGCGGACCAAAACAGACCACCAATTTACCGCCTTCTGTCTAAATCCTATGCCAAAAGGATGGCGTAATGGTGGCTTACTGCCCAGTATACAAAAACGGCTTGTGACTGGATTAACTTCCTGTTAATAGGCCTGAGAGACGGGTTACAACTTACTGTAGGTGTTGACCTGTTTGTCTTCTCCAGCGGTCATGTCCTCCAACCAAACAGCTAAAACAGTGGAGTCACTGTTCCACAGCAGGTCCTTCACCTGAGACACAGACACATCAATCAAAGTGTCTTTAAAAATAAAAAGCACCAAATGAAATGTATTATTCCATATTTATAAAACGGTACAGGAGTCAGTGTTAGCTGAACATACGGTACCTTGGCCTGATCTTTGCTGAATGGGAGAGTGAAGTCACCGTGCAGTAGTCCGTTCTTCTCCATGAAAACCACACTGTGTTTGTTGGGATGACGCTGAGTGCTCGCTATCAGGCTGCCTGAAGGTCTGAAACACCAGGAGAACATTTAGCAGAAGCTCACAAGTCCAGTATTCTTTGTGTTCATTTGTAAGAAACTCCCTCTGACAGCGCTCTTACTTCCAGCAGAGCGCCTGCTCCAGGCCGTTGATGGTCTCGCTGGTGGCCTGCAGGACACCCTCTCTGTTCCACACTCGGACCTTCCTTGCGCCGGTTTGAGGACAGACGGCACTGACAGCAAACAGCTGACCATCACCTCGCCACGTCACCCGAGGCCTTCGGTCGTCCCAGGCTGCAGCTGACTGCACTTCCTGAGCGTGCATATTTTTCATTAATCTTTAACCATTTCTGATACATTTTCATTTGTTTCCAAGCTCTGATGTTTTCGTAGTCTGAACACTGACCTGGATCCTCCTCTGGGCTGCCTGTTTACCCTCTGAGCCATGGAACTGAGTCTCCTTCTTTCCCCAACCAACCGTGATGAACTTCCCTGCAAAAAAACCCCACAAAAAACATAGTTGATGAAAATGTTTAAATAAACATTATCATCATTCAGCCATACTTAATATATTTCTACATTCCATGAATCATCTCGTGCCACTCTGTGAGTCCTACAGAGGAGCCACCGTACCTTCACCAAAGTCATCCTGGTGGATTCCAACCTCAGTGATCGGCTCAAAGTCTTTGGTCATCATGATGATCGTTTCCTGACCTGTGAGCAAAAATGATTAGAGATTTATTCCTTTGTAACACTGCCTACTGTTTAACTAAGAATAAGCTTACTAAGCAATTATCTGTCATTAAGGTTATACATGTATATCTAGAACAAGCGTGTCTTGAACATACTCATCTTATAAGTAAACAGAAAATCTTGTTCATCTTTAACAATTTATAGACAAAGACATGGTGCACCCTCATTTCTAGAACTCCCTCTAATTAATAACTCCACCTCATATGGTTCATATTTTTGGCGCTTTGTTTTGTCTGCAGGTATGCAGACATAATCTGACAATCCAGCTTAGACACTGAGCTGGGGGTGAGGTTACTTTGTTTTTTTTGTAAATAACATTTTTTGACATTTGTATAACATACTGACCAGTAGTGAGAACAACAAGCTCTTCATCAGGACTCCAGCTCATCGAGGTCAGTCCCCGATCCACACTGCCAACACATTCCAACTGCAGAACATAATGACACAGATTGTGTGAGGACCCTCATTAGCATTGGCCTTAACTAAACACTAACTCTGACTTTTAATGTTTCTGTACTGCGAACCTGGCAGGTGTTGAGGTTGAAGAGGACGACGTCGCCACCCGCTGTGGCCAAACACGCCGACTCCAGTTCCGCCAGGTCCTGCAGTCCAACCACTGTGCCGCTGCCATCCTCTGGGAGGAAACCCTCGGCTGTCAGCGAGGCCTCGTTCACCACCTGCAGGAGAGAATAGAGGAAAGTCGATGATGAGTGAAACAACTATCACTTCCACATGTAGTTTATAATCAAGATTCATAATAGAAAGCAAAGACCTTTCCTTTATTACATGTTTGAAATTCCAATTTGGGCTCTAAATATCTTACTATCCTCAATGTAAAACGAAGACATAACTAGAATACGTCATCAGCAGCGCACCTGTCCAGTTCGTGGGTCGTACTCTGTGATGGAGTACTGGGAAGCGAGCAGCAGTGAGCCGGTGTCGGCCCGCACAGCCAGACACTGAGGCGAGCCTGGACCCTGCAGCTCCGAGCTCCGCAGGCTCTTCAGTAGCTTCAAGTTCCGCATTTTCCCTCAACACCGGCTGAAAACAGGCCGAGCCGAAGTCTGGATGCAAAGGCTGCAAAACACCTGAAACAGCCAAATTAAAAAATGCTCAGTGCTGAAATCTCTGTCATAGATCAGTACAATACTGTGATAAAAACACCAGAAACCTTGTTGGGAATTTAGCTTTGGAATTGTATTCAAATATATTTAATATTGTCTTTAATGGACTTACACTATTGCAGTTGGTTTAAATGTCAATCTGTCTCTCTTCTACACAAATCATCGCCAAAGGGTTGCTTTTAAATTTTCCCTGTGTACCAGTTTTGGAGGATTTGTGGCTGAAAGTTTCGCCTGTATTTGGCTGCAGCTGTCTAAAGAAATCAGATCGCTTCAGTTTCAAGTAAACAGACGTTTGTTGACTTCTTCTGCTCTCGCAAAACACTACACGTTGTCTTTCTTGTCCTACTATCCGACGAAGCCCTGTCGGAATCCTTTCCATTTTAAACCGCAATTTGATGGCAACACTCTTCTCTCTCTTAACATCTTAAAAAACAGGTCCTCTATCGAGTCAACGCAGCATTGTTAATGGAGTATTTTCTGTAAATCTTCTACAGCCATGTCTCCTTGTTTTTTTTTTTGTTTTTTTACAAGGCATTAGTACATCAATCTGGTGAACGTGAGACAGATTATATGAACCAACAATAACGGCGTAGCTTTAAAAGTATTTCTATAGTTTAAATAACTAGCTTGTTAGCAGTTTAAGAGACCAAACTTGCAGCTGTAGAACGAAAAACTAAGTAAGCCTCAGTGTGTCCGAAAATGGAACTGGCTAGCTTACTTTTAAACAAGAACGAGCGACATTCTATTCAGCTGCAGTAATTATATTTACCAAACGGAAAATGTCAGCTTTAAAAGTCAACTAATGTCTCAAGAGAACTGTAAAGCCTACCGAGAAGAAACAGCTTGAAGTAAAGCTTTTAAATGTCCGGCATCAACAACACAACATGATGCATGTGGCGCTGTCAGACTCGTAAACTTTCACCTCTGACGCAGATACGTGACGTGACAGCGGTGTCGCCCTCTGGCGTCTTGGAGTGAATTTACATCTATGGGAGAAATAGATTATTTATAAAAAATATAAATTGAAAAAAAAAAAAAAAGAAAAGTCACCCGATTTCTTTCTCTCTTTTAATTGTTTGTATCGCAAATTGTGGATAAGAAAGGAGTTAGGACCCGAATTCTACTTCGGAATTATAAAATCCTGAAGGAAAATGTCTACTTTTTCACACCTCACTTAAATATGCAAAATGCAAATTCTATTTCTACTCGATGTGAACAGCTGCCTGTACATTGTGTATGTTGTTTGGTTGTATTCCTTGGCACAGTTCTCTTATATTTATATGTATTGTTAGGATTTATTTTTTTTTACCTCTCTGCACCTCATGCACCTCACGCTTTGAAAATAATCTAATTGATTTACACTGTTTGATTTAAGTCTAATACATTAATACACTTGATTCTAATACATTAATACACTTGATTACATTGAAAAATAATTACTCTGATTACCTCTTTTCACTAAAAGAATTCCATGATCAATACTAAATAGTTAGATAATGGGTAATGGGATAATGGAAGCGTTGACCCTTTTTATGAGGGGTCAATACATAGGAGAGAAGAGCCAGGGAACGAAAGATATCCATCTATCCATATCTCTTAGTAAGAACAGGCCACAATCACAAACCAAAAGTGTTTGCATGAATGTGTCCTTGAGGTGTGGAGGAGAATGTCATAGAGGAGAGAGAGGCTAGGATAGATGACAGGAAGGGAGTTTTTTCTTTCAACAGGCCGCTGACCACCTGAAGAGTATCGTGTTGCTAAGGGGCTGGGACCAGCTTGTGCACCAACGAAGGGGGGCTAAGTCTAAACCACAGCACCACCCCACCTGTACAACCAATCAATATTGTTAACCTTATCTGTTCTTAACCAATGAGAAATTCTAAATTTTCTGATACCAAAATTATAAGAAACAATGTAAAGACAGAATCTGCATCTATTTCTGGGCGATTGGTTACAGAGTAACAGCACTCCGCTGACTGTGATTTATCAAACAGAGAAAGTCCTTGATCAAGCCTTTTACTTAATGATACAATTCTAAATAAATGGTAAACAGTCATCCTGGTTCTGTCTTCACTCAAATAAACGAACATGCTCAACAGTATATTCATGTTTATGTTTATGGTTGTTTTAAGTAAAGGTTAAAAAAATCAGTAAGTGTAAGCTGAGTCTGACTAAAGCACTTCATTCTTCAGTATCTCTTTAAAAGTAATCAAGTGGGTGTTATATAAACTTTTGTATCAAATACCAATTGACTATTATTTTTATTAAATTATGTATATATGAACTGTGTACATTTTCATTTAAAAAATACTTGATCAAGAATATAATAAAACTGCACCATTGGTTTTGTACATACATTACATATATGCACAAATAGATCAGGGCAGGCTAATGTTCTCTGCTAGTTCCCTGACATTGATGTATTCATTGTATGTATTTATTTATTTAGGCTATTGAAATCAATATTAATAAATATCTTACCACTCACCTGCATTCGGTTATTATCTTTCTATTCTGTTACTTACTACTTAAAGCTCTCCTTCACGTTTACTCGTATCCTATAAAATTACCACCTCTTTATTTCTTTATTTTCATCAAGTGTTAAATTGATAGGAAACATATTGGTCGCTCATCTTTTATTCTGGAGACAACACGGATGTCGCTGCCATAATAATACTTTTATTTTGTAGAAGGCTGACCGGACGTCGCGTTCGGTGGTTGTAGTTGTCGCGAAGTTGACTGGCTACTGACTTGACAACAGGTGAACGTGAGTTCAACGTCAGAAACACGGCGGACAGGACGTTACACCGGGGGTGAGCATGCGAGGAGAGGACGGTCACAGAGAGGTAAACGTTTTATCACATTTCTTTGTCATTCTCCGTTGTTTTTAACCAAACATGTGGCAGCAGACAGACCGCATTATTCCTCAACATTAAACCAAACGAGGCTTTTTATCTCGCCCTGCGGCAGTTTGCTAACGTGCGTCTGTTCCGCTGGTTTAAAACCCTTCGACATGTCTTCTAAAGTGATGACGTTCCACATGAAAAGTGGAGTGAGGAAAATGCTTGAAAACATTAACATCGATGTGTCGTGTTGAGCGGCCCCCGCCCCCCTCTCCTCTCCTCTCCTCTCCTCTCACTCCTAATGGCATCAGAACAGGCAGGCGGGAGGTTGGTTTGGTGTCAATAATTAACCCATAATATAATTGTTTGCTATCATATTATGTCCAAATCAAAGCGGTCACTATCGTGTCAGACTTGGGTATTCTTTGGTGGACATGTTGAATAAATTGGGAAAGGACAGTTCATCTACAGTAAAGGTTAAAAAATAACATTCCTATATTTCCACCTCCTGCACATGGAGCTAAGACTCTTATGGAGAACATATCTGCTAATACTGTATTTAACATAGACTCCTTCCATATGTGTTGTCTCTGATTTTGCACTTGTCTATTATACGAGAGATATAGTGCTTGATGTCAACCATAAAGATGGTTTTACAGTCTCTAAAACCAGTTTATTGCACAGTATAATCTTCAGTTTCAGTCTGTAAAATATGTGTGTATAATATTTGTCATGTGAAGCTACTAAATCAATCTCCATCCTTCCTTTCTTGTTGGATATAAACCATGCGGGGCAGACATGAAGATCAGCTGTAGATAGCTGGTGGTTATCTGAGCCCAAACACAAACAGAACTGTAATCGTGAAAAATGATGTTTAGTCTGTCTGCATTTGTTTATTCAAGTTGTCTGGTGATAAGGAAGTCGAGGTTGTCGTGATGTTTTCTTCTTCTTCTAGTGCAAGAAGAAGAAGAAAACATCACGACAACCTCGACTTCCTTATCACCGGACAACTTGAATCCCTCAGCGTAGTTCCACTCAGTGCAGCTTTTTTGAGAGGAACTACGCTGAGGGAAGAAACCTCAGGCATAGGTGATACTACGATCTATGGTCAGTTTAACTTTTTTTTTTTTTTACACAATTTTCCCTCTGTGTTTGTGGATAATTTGGAGTTATAAAAACCTTTTATGAATCAGTTATTGTATATTTTGCATAGCTTACTTGCATATATGATGCAGAGTGAGTTGTCAGTGATATGTTTCTTTCTCTTTTTTCCTACTGGAACATGTTTCTTTTGAGATAGAATGCCTTTAAATACTTTAACTTCTTTAAAATAAGGGTATCTGATGTTATTTATCCTCCAGCATTTTCATTCACTGAAATTTCTTCACTCTTCACTGCCAATAATCCTCCCCTGTTTGATGCCAAGATATCAAAACTCCAGTTGATCGAGCAGCTTGTGAGTCCACGGCGTTCTGTACAGTGTGAAAAATAAACGAGCCAAATGACAACAGAAACTGACCCACTGTAGTTCAGAACTACGGAAACAAAGTGCAGGTGTGATTACACCTTTAATCTCACTGTCATCCTGCACTTATTCTTCACTCACTGTGGTTAATGCTGCAGCAGCCTGAGCGTTTGTCAGGAAGGGTGTTTAATGCTGACCAAACAGACAGGATGCAATCATCACGGCTTTTGTTTTCAGCTGTGTCATCTTTCCTCAGCTGTTTGTCACTCAGCCAGCAACAGGAAAGCCTTCTGCATGTGCTGTTAGCAGTCTTGGTGACTTCCAGCTCAGGAAATGACAGTATTGCACTGATGCAGAATCAAAGTGCTCTGGTATCTTGTTACTGGGATAACTTGTCTGATTGATATCAAAAGTTTCCTTTTTTAGCACACAACCAAAGTCAAGTCCTGTGTTTCTGTGAAGACACACATGTACAGAAGCCAGAAACTGGACCAACCCCTCATTTGCCATAAACAAGTTTCTATATTTAGCCTTTTTCCTCACTCCTCACTCCGCCCAGCTCTGAAACTTCTTTCACTTGGCTCTTTATTACTGTCATGACCTCTCCACTCCTATCATGACGTCATGCTCACTCATAAACTTTCCTGAACAGGAAAAGCTTGACACCTCATGTGTTAAGGGAGATTTGTATTAGTGCACTGACTTTTAAATCTTAGCCAGTAATGTGTTCCACCCACAGAAAGTCCTGAATCAAATCTATGAGATCCATGTTTTTCAAACTCACGTTTGCATTCTAAGACGGGACATCCTACAGTTTAGATAAAACTTGAAATGATATCTCCATTGAGGACATAAAGCTTGTGGTCCTGTTTGTCTTTTTCTAGTTTGCAGTACATCTTTTAAACATGCTGACAAACCTAATGAAATTTAGGTGAAAAGTTTCTGTATTTGGGGGTGTTTTTGAAAATTTTAATGTAGGTCAGAATATAAAACATTAACAACAAACTATAATACCAATAATACTATAACATAATATAATATTGTTCTTTTAGAGAATTGTGACCAGATACATACTGAGTGGAACCGTTTACTGTTGAAAACTCAACTTGTCAGTGCTCTCTGCTTGACAAAAAACATAATAGTGGTGTCAGAGAAAATATCGATTCTCCCTGGTCATTCTGTCTCCATACAATAGGAGGTCATACGTGTCTTGTACAGACGTTAAAGTCTGGATCAGGATAGTGACGATTGCTTTACGAGCAATCTCTGCAACCTAGATACTCAAAGCTACTGTAGATATGTCTACAGAACAGATGTCTGACGGACCAAGCCCAGGCGAAGCGAACTGTTTGCGTAAACCTCGTAAGGAGGCCTTCGATCTATGTTAGCAGACTAAGTGTCTCTGACCTGTTTTACCTCTTAGTCCTCTGGCTAGAGGGGAGAGACTCTGCTCACCCCCCTTGCTATGTTGTTAACCAGATAACCATTTACGGAAGCACTGCCTCCTGAAGCTGTAAGATATAATGTGGACACTTGGGAAGACTCGTTAGGATTATCATGGCAACAATCTGTGCAGACAGACGTGACGTTATTTTGCTCCTCCAAGATCTTGTTTTATAAACTATCTCAACGTAAGCCATCGGTGTCTCTGAGTCTTCTTCATCTCCCCTTAATGGTCAAGCGAGCTGGAATTCCACAACAGGTGGCACTGTTTCTGAATGACCTCAAACCTCATTTTCTCAATCACAAAAGTTGTAACGGCCTCAGAAACGTGCAGCCTTGGCAGAGATATGCGGGATTCTTTTTAGGAATCAAGCTTTTTTTTTTTTACCACAAAGGCAGATGTTGGCCTTGATAAAGACATTTCTGCCATGTCATCGAGAGATCCATTTGGAGACATGCCTGAAGTCTGTTGTCACCTCACTGTCACAGAAACGTCATTCCCCTGCAACACACCTTTTAGTTTCAGATCAACATAAGTCAGCTGATAGAAGAATCCAGTCCTGCAGCATTCCAACCCAACATGCTGATCTGATGAGCCAGATTAGCCGGTATGCCTTCATGCCTCCTTCATTCCAGACTCATCGAGTCCGACAGCAATGAATTCCTTCATTGTTTCCGGGTTCATGTTATTCTCATTCTCAGGGCTCATCAGCACAGACTAAGATGGCTCTCTCAGTCTGTGTGTTTCCTTACGTCCAGATGATTCAACAGAGCAATCATTCACCGCTTTAAAAAACGGTGAACGATTGCTCAGTTGAATCATCTGGACGTAAGGAAACCTTTGCATAGGAAAATACTTGTGGTTTTAATCAACAAAGTATTATAAATGCTATGCCCATGAAACGTTCATGTGTTTTCACTGAAAGGTTGTCAAGTCCAGTGTTGTCATCTTCCTCCAAACATCTAATCATCAACATCTGGGTTAAGCAGAGATGACAGAGGTTAGGTTGAAAGAAGACATCACCTGTCTTTAGGAGATGAAACAACAGATGGTCTGTGTCGAAGGATGGTTTGATAGATTGATCTTGTAGTGTGGAACTTTATCATATAAAACCACTGAAGCTGAATGAAGGATTTACTGAGAACCTTATTCATCACAAAATCACAACTGATGTTTGAATGTGTAGCACAAAGACTTTTTTCAAATGTTAAACAGTTACATGTCATGAAAGCGGCATTTTACCAGGCTGCAGGCCACATTTTCACCATTCCTTAATTTTCAGTCTAGCCCCAGCATCAGGTTGGAATTTTGGTTAATGACCAAATACCTGCACAAAAATGACATTCCCATCAATCTCAGTCCTTCTGGTGTTAGAAAGCTGATGTTATCATTTAGCACAAATGGCTGTGGTGTTGACAGCCCTGTGTGTTTGGTTGTAGAAATTAAGGATACTACCCCAACAGGCTTAAGGGGATTTCACTTTCTCGGTTTCTCTTTTCATGCGTGGAATTTCTTGTCCGAAAAGCTAATCAAAGGGATTTCTCTTGCCAACATTCAACATGCTCAGCTGGCCAAAAAGCTGCCCTGGCTGGAGATATACTTGCTGTTGAGCAACACGTTTGCATAGTTGATCACATACTTGCCTGTATATTAGGCATGTTTCTGGATACCACTGGATAGCACGCGTAAGCTTGTTGTCTGGTCATTTCACTTTTGCTGCAGACTCGCTTACTGACTCCTGACCCTGTCATATCCCCATACTGGTGCTACACTACTCCTCCGGTACATATTGTGTCTTGCGTACGCGTTGCCAACCGATGCTCCAAATGGATGCAAGATACGCGAGCCAGCCCTCATGCATACTACAACGTGTCAAAAGAAAGTATATCTTCGGCTGTAGCAGTGTTCAGATGCATTGTTGAATTCTTTTGGCACCATCCTCCTTCACTGTATTTTGAAAGGTGTCTCCATTAAAAACCAGATGAAACTAATTCTATATGCCCGGCTGGACACTTTCAGGTGAAATTTTAGGTGAACACAGTACTCAACTTTTATCTGAATACCATTTTAAGCTAACAGTTAGTTGCTCTATACGTACCCTGTTTGTGTGATTGTTTGAGATAAAGTACAGCACACTTAAATCTATTATTTCCGACTGAAAACACGCAAAGGAGGGAGCTGTAAACCTCTTTTTGTCTGCTTCCACCAGAAAATCAAGACAATCACCCTGCAATTGGAAGAGGATGGGCCGTCCCGCCGTGCTTTTGTTTCCTGTGAGAGGAAAACTTCAATCACTTCAGCAGCCGGTCCTCATTGGTCCGTGTAGTGTTTCATGAAAGCTCTATAGGTGTCGTCTGATTGGTCTTTCATTCCACTGCGAAGACTTTGCAGCCAATTGGTGTCTGCCTGGGTGAGTGCCACTTCCTCTTCCCACCAGCTGCTGCAGTCAATCAGCTTATTCAGCAGCATGAGTGTGTGTGCGCGCGTGTGTGTGTGTGTGTGTGGTCACCCTTTCCTCCCCCTCCCCTCTTTTTCCTCTACAAAACAGCCAGCCCACCTCCTTTCCACTCCCATCCCCCCTTCCCTCACAGACTCATACACTGTGTTTTTCTCGCACACGCACACACTCCTGAATAAACACTCACACACTCCTGCCACATGAGGCCCAGCAGCAGCCTGATGTGTGTGAGTCACTGGAGAAAGTTACATCGGTGTGTGTATGTGTGTGTGCTTTCAATGCAGCAGCGTCTCTGCAGCAGATTTGTGCTTCACTTGGGACAGAGCAGAGCAGGACAGGGAGAGAGGGGAGATCGAGGCTCACCGCAGCTGATCCAGGGATTCTGCACAAGGTAATGACAGTCGATCTCATGCAAAAATGTAGTTTAATGATACTCTGTTACTCTAAACACACTGCTGTCGTCAGGCGGTGAAGTTTGGTGTGGTTTTGGTTCTGCCTGTGGACTGCAGATGTCTCATCCTGATGCTCTGACACACTTGCGGTACACTCTGTTTTGGGATTGTGACTAAAAGTCTCCTGTTGTTTGTGTGTTTGTGAGCCATAATTGTTGTTATGGTTTATAAAGAGCTTATAAAGAGTTGCAGTGTTGTTCCTGAGTTTCAGTACCAGAATGATCTTCTGAATAGAAAACTAAACATGTTTTTCTACATGCTTCTTTTTTCATTTAAAACATTTTCATTTAAAAGTTCTCAAATGTTGAATTTTATCTGACCACAAGCAGCCTGTCAAGAACTCCTCCTGACAAAAAAACTTAACACAGGCAAGATTTTGACTTGAATGGGAACTGATCAGACAGGTACGCAGTGTCAGTTTTTGATTATTGCTGCAAATTGATTCCCTTTAGTACTTTAAAAGTAATGGGTTTGATGCACAGCTCTACTTGTGAATCTCAGTTATCCCCAGCTCTGGGTCACCATATGCTGCTAAACCCCTAAACCTTTTGTCAGAGGGAAAAGATAAGTCCGTGTTCAAGAATTACATCAGAATGACCTATTTCAAAAGTGATCCACAGTGATGGACACCCAACAAATACATTGATGTCCAGTGTAACCATGCAGATGATGATAACCAAAAAAGAGACTGAAGAAAAGATTAAAAACATGTAATGGTTTGGAAAATGTTAGAAACACCTCTCAGTAAAAACCCAATAACATTTAACAAAACCATAAATATCAGCCTTTAAAGCAGTCGAATTACCAGCACTCTAACAAAAACTGAACATTTTGTTTCAACAACACCTCGTAGCTTGATATACAATCACAATATATCAGACCCTCAATTAGAAAACATTCAGCTAAAATCAAGCAGTCTTCAACCCAGCTTGCTAGGGAAAGAAAAAAAAACAGATCAAATACTCTGATAATCTGAATTTCTTTTCACAGATTCAACATTTCACTCAAACCATTCATCTGACATTATCATTTGTAATCTAAAAAAAGAGAATTGCAAGAAAACAAATGCAAAATAGAAGTATTTAGACTAGTGGTTTTGCATAAACAAAATCAAATTGAACAATACAATAAGAATGAAATATGAAAAAGGACACTTTTTACAACATTTTGATTTTTGATAGTGACCAAAATACAGTGTGAAAACCTATAAAGTACCAAAAGTTTCAATTAAATGTCATATTTACATGTTGCAATGGTGCAACATGTTTATAGGTAGTTGCTCAATGTCTCAATGTCTTGTTTTGGTATCAGTCATGAAACTCAAGTATTAAACTGAAGCTAGTACTGAAAAGTCCAGACTACACTCCAGACTGTGATGCATGGAAGAAGGAGCCTTGTTGTCATGAGTAACTCCTCACACAGACATTATAATTCAATCAGCCAAAAATAAAACTGTCACCAGAGTCGGTCCTTTAAAGCCAGAGCCAACTGTTCAGCTGGACCATGTAATATAATGGCTAATTGTCACAGCGGTTGCAGCATTAGCTGGCTCTGTAAGCAGCTTGCCAGTCTCCCGGTGAGCCGACATGTGGTGTCAGCTCAGAGGAGCCGTGGCAGAACATCTCCCCCCCTCTGCATGTTTGTGTCCAGCACACAGTATCAACAACGCCAGCTCATTTGCTGCTGTCTGTTGATTTATAGAGTTATATAGACTATCTTTATATGAGTGCACTTCACTTCTCAGTGATAAACCTTCAATCAAAGCAGGAATGTTTCTTTATCTGCCCTGAAATTGGAATGTTCCCGTGGAGGATACATCTGGCACCAGATGTTTACAAAAACTCTTCTTTAACTCTTTCTTCACTCGTGTTCCGTGAAAAACAGAGGGCAGAACATTTAAATGGTCTTTTTATAAAAATAACTCACTTCACATTACATAGATATTAGCTTAGTCCTCGTAAACCAAAGTTACAAGGGTTCAAAAGGTTCTTTATGTTATACTCAGTTTCTTCAACAGCATGTTTCAAGGTTATTCAATCTTTTTTTTTTTTCACTTTGTCATGTAAATATGCCACTTCTAACATGTCTTTTGCACTGAGACTGAGGTGTTAGGTATGTCTTCAATGTCCAGCAGTTATTTTTACTTTGTGTAAAAAGTGTTTTTTCATGCTGTTAGAGGACAAAGTGGCAGATACAAGCTAATATGTCACCACCATCATTAACTGAGATACCAACTTTCTTATGGTTTGATTGTTAAAGGAACAGCTCACCCAAAAATGGAAATTTAGTCATTATCTCCTCACCCCCATGCTCATGTTGATGGGAAATCGGGTGACATTTTTTAGTCCACAAAACGTTTCTGGAGTTTCACAGCAAAACAGCGTTTTAGCTTTCTCCTAAACAATTGAAGTAGCTGGCTACTTGGGGGCCGGGGAAAAAAATCAGTATGGTGGTAAGGAGATATTGATGGAATTTTCATCTTTTGGTGAACTGTTCCTTTTAAGTCTGAGTGACACTTCTTTGTAATCCAATACTATTGTACATCCAGTGTGGTCCATCTGTATACACAATGACATGAGGACATGTGACCGTGCAGCTGTTGCCCCCGTATCTCAGGCAGCCAATAAGGGCAGAAAACTTTTTAAAAACTATTTAAAGATGGGTAGGCTTTGCAGTGGGTTAGGGTTGCTTTTCATCATATTGGAGAAATGCTTAACATTGACTATGAGGAACATATGATGAGCTGTTACTTATGAGAATACTGTTTAAAACATGACAACACTTTGTCTAAACAGTGTTTGTGTTTGACAGTGGTCTCCAACATGGAGGTGCCCCGGAGGCCTCACCCCACCTCCCTCACACTGGCTCTCCCTAAACCGGCCTCATCCGCTCTGTCACCCCTCGGAGCTGTGGACAAGGTCGCCAAGACAGAGCCACTGAAAGAGAAGAAGGATGGAACCACAGAGGAAGATCCGTTTGAAGAAGAGACATTCCTTACAGAGGAGGAGTCGGTCGTGTCCTCAGAACTTACAGATACAAATACTTCCACTGTGGAAACAAAACTTTGTTCTCAGGACAGTTTCTCAGATGACAGTTCAGTGTCAGAGGAGCGGTGTGCAGAGGAGGCAAAAGAGGCCAAAAGGAAGTCTGAAGAGGAGGAAGCAGCAGCTAAAGAGAGGGCCGCCCAGAGACAGCTGATGGCCATAGAGGAGCTGGTCCAGTCCGAGAGGAATTATCTTCACTTGCTGCAGATGAGCACTGTGACCATCAGGAGCAACCTGCAGAAGCTACAGGTATCACATGCATGTCCTGTATGTCTGCAACCTGCAACATGTTTTCAGTATCACTTCATCTGTGAAATATCAGAAATTAGTGAAAAATGTCCATCAAGTCTTGTGAGCCCAAAGTGAAGGTCTTGTGATGTCAGTCAGTCCAAAATCCCAAACATCTGATTAACTGTACACTGATAAACAAAGAAAGGCTGCGAATTTCAACACATTTGAATCAAACTATTTAATCACATTACAAAGTCTTTCTTCAAGTTATCTGATTTGTTTAGGAAACAATTACTGTACAGTTTATGCACACCAAACAGGTCTCATAAACAGAAACAGATTCAAAAGGATTAAAGGTAAAAGGTGTTCATTTACCACCAAAATCTCATAAATGGAATGAGCAGTGATTGACAGGGTGCCACATGTTTGAAGTCTTTCAGGAAACAAAATATCTTGTTCCGGTTTTTAGACTTTAATTTACTTTACTTACTTCAGTTTGCAGCAAGCATGGCGTGTTGATACTGTACCTGATATTGAATGGTGTACATATGGGCTGTTTCGTAGTAGTGTTTCAATGTAATACATTCCCTACACAAAAATGAATATTTAGTCATTATCTAGTCACCCTCATTAGTCCGCAAAACATTTCTGGAGCTTTGCAGAAAAAGGAGGATGAAAATGTCTGATTATTACTCCATTACTTCCGTTATTTTCCCTGTCAGCTCTCGATAATAAGAACTGAGCGTTCCATGGAGTAATAATCAGACATTTTCATCCTTGAGCTGCAGAAATCTACTGCACTCGGTAATCGACTCGTCAGGGCTTCCCCACACAGGCAGGCTGCTGGAGGAGAGGGTGAGTTGTGCTGTGTTTTTAATACAAATCCAGCAAAGCTAGCAGATGTTTGATGCTTCGTACTGTGTGCTGGGACTGTACATGTACTGTTGCTGAAGTTTGCTGCTGTTCTGACCATTAATTGTGGCTTTTTGATGGTTTCTAACTGGAGGCATAAGCTGCAGTGTATTGTTATCGTGCGGTCTTTTCTGAGGTTGCTAAAACTAGCTAAGCTAGCGGTCAGCTAACTTGACCTCTCGAGGGGGAGTCTTACTCTGTGTCAAGGTGTGTTAGACCATGGATTAAACTTACACCGGAATATCCCTTTAAGATCAGTTTTGTTACCCACACACAAAAAGGATCCTCTCATGTACTGAGTTTCATGTTAAAAATGTAATGTAAACAAATCTTGACCAGCGTCAGGAACACTGGTTTGGTCGTTGTGTAGCTTTCCTCCCTGTAATCATGAAACAAACTCTGTGGTTTGTGCCTTTAAATAAAAAGTAGTCACGACATGCTGAACTGGTGCTGCAGCATCAGTGCAGAGCCGCTGTGATGCGGAGGCTGTTTGGTGGTTTATCACCATTAGCTTTTCATTACATCTGAGTATTGTTATTACTGCCAGATAATCATTTATTATCAGTGCGGTAATGAAATAGGCCTCCATAAAGCACAGTGGTATCAGGCTTTATGGGCTGGAAGGACTGAGTGCTGGATGAGCATGAGAACGATAACACGCTGAGGGAATGGAAGGTGAAGGGAAAGAGAATGAAATGAAATAGAAAGAAGGAATGGAAGAGCTAAATTATGGTCTGATGACCTGTTGAGGGAAAGAGATGAGCTGGTGAATGTGGGAATGGTTGATGAAAGAGACATTAAGAAAGACATTTGTCAGTGTCTCAGGACATTCGTCCAATTTAAAACTGAGAGAGAAAATGCAGATGTGTGGAAATAAAACGAAAGATGGAGGTGAAAGTAGTATTAAAATATGGATGAAGTGACACGATAGATGGAGGAAGGACAGCGAGACAAATATGTGAATGAATGAAGCCATTGTGAGGCAGGAGAGTTGCTGATTTGTTTTCCAGGGCAATGTGCTGATTGTTCTAGCAGGGCCCACCGTCTCTCATTAGAATAGAATGGAGCCTAACAGAATGGTTGTTTATCAGCTGCGCATTACCATTTGTCTTGTAAGGGAGCAGAAACACATGTTGCACGACATAGACATTCAATTTGAATATATAATCTCACTTTTAAACTCTGCAGCTTCTTATGATAATAGTTCAGCCAGAAACCTCAGTTTTGGAAGCACATGATGCTGATGCTAATAATACTGTTGTATAGTGGATATCATTTTTGTAAGCTTTACCAGTTTACATGTATTTATCTTTTTTGTTGTAAGTAGCTAAACAACCCATAACAAATGCCACTTCACAATACCTGCGACCAGGTACAATCTCACAGCACACCCACTGTCAGCCCGGGAGAAAAGAAAGAGATTGTGTAACATAAGCTGCATATTTAAATAGAATCTTCGTCCAGTTTGCAAATCCATACATACAGGAGATTTAATAGTGTATCTTTCTGTAACCGCAGCCGCCTCCAGCCAACCTGGACAGCATGTTTCTCTACATAGAGGACGTGATTGACGTGTCCAGTCGACTCCTCAGCCTCCTGGACCAGAAGCGAGTTCAGCCCGGAGACCCTCACTTCCTGGAGACACTCTGTAAGGGACAGGACTGAGCTTTCAGTTTTTACTTTTAATCAGTATTAGCCCCAAACCTCCTGTTGTGTCACCTGACAACATGAGCGTATCCAGCCTTCGACCACAAGAGTTAATCAAGTTGCTGCTGGTTTTACAGAGGCTTCCTTGCTCTAGATTATTCGCTCTGATCTCACTTGTTGACAGGAAACAAGACAATCTTTACACGTCCTGGTCTCGGGGGTGGGTTTCACATTCATGTGAGAAACAAGTTCACAAGTTCAGACAAACAGATTCACAGTGTCAGCAGGGTCTGTACGGTCGGTAATGGCTGCATCTCCCATTGAATGCACACACGTTAGAGCTGATTGTTTATTGGAAATGTCTGCTAAACATTTTACTGGTGGTGATCTGGAAAGGGGGCAGCGAAAGTGAAGGGTGTTTTTTATTCACGAGTCTAGACGTGTCTCTTCCAATAACAACATTTTATAGTTTGTCAGGATGGAGGCTTTTGATTAAATCTGGCCGTCTGCATGATGTCCATGATGACTTTACACAACAAGAGTGTTGTTTTCTTAACCAGAGTGGTGGGAGCATCACTGAAAGCATGGATTGTGTTTCACATTATTCCAAAATGTATTTTACATGTATGCGTAGTGTACTCAAATAAAATGAAAGGTACAGCTAATTTCATAAAAATGAAATAACAGTTTTATTGAATCATCTGTTAGCATTTTAAAGGTGTAACTTCATGCCTTTTTGGTGTCAGAATTATACTTTACCCCTGTGTTGTGGTGTATGATGTATGTAAATGCATGTTTTGTCTCACTGACAGGTGATTCATTCCTCAGCCTGTCTTCGGACATTGAGGCAGCATATAGGGAATACTTAGCCAACTACAGCAATGTCACAGTGGTGGAGAACAGCTACAAACAGAAGGAGGCACTTTGGAACGACATTGTCAGAGTCATCAAGACCTCAGCGTAGGTTTCTGTCAACACTACTAAATATTACAATGAAAAACAGTCACACCTGGACAACAATACACCAACATGTAACAGTTCTTCATTTCATTCCTGAAGTTATGTTCATTTACGCTGTTCATCTCTGCAGGCCTGAAGTGAATGCCACGTCTCTGAGCTTCTTCCTGGTGATGCCGGTGCAGCGGATCGCCCGCTACCCCCTCCTCCTGCAGACCATCCAGAAACACACGGAGACAACTCACCCAGCATACGCACTTCTGGAGCAGACGGCTCACACCTCCATCGCCCTGAACTGTCGCATCAATGAGTACAAACGCTTCAGAGAAGTTGGTGAGCTGATAACATAGAAAGAGATTTAATTCCTTTTTTACGGCAAAAGTTAGAAGAAGTTTATTAACTGCCCCTCATTCTGCGATTGTAGCTGACAAATACAAGAAGACAGAAACTCTGACCATTAAGGACAAGATCAACCGCCTCAACTCCCACAGCATCGCAAAGAAGACAGCGAGGCTCAGCCAGCACATCAAGCATGAGACTGGAATGGCACCTAAGGTAGGACCGAAGCTCAGTGGCCCTCTCAAACCCCCTTTTCAGACTGGAGAAATAATCCTCCAACATCTGGCTTCTGCCTTCAGTGGGAAAGGGTACAAACAGTATTTATCCCCAGGTCCAAGGAGTCTGCGGTAGTCACAGGTATGTGTTGACTCTGGCTCTGATGGTGTGATGGAAACATGACACCTGGGTGGGCGTGCTAGCTTTCGCCACTTTTATAGCACGATGCTGTGATGTGCGTTGGAGTTCAGGATGTTGGCACATAGAAACTTTTCCATTTGTTTCCGTTCAAGCAGCACTAAACATCATTAATTTGGCGTTACATTTGAAAGAGAGACTGAAGTAAAAG
Source organism: Lagodon rhomboides (assembly GCA_039737535.1). NCBI lineage: Eukaryota > Metazoa > Chordata > Actinopteri > Spariformes > Sparidae > Lagodon > Lagodon rhomboides. Next base: position 29,871,133 of record CM077794.1, on the reverse strand, counting down.
ATTCAAAAAGTAAAGTATCAACTTTAATGTTGTCACTGGGCCCTCATGCTGTATTCTACTGTGTGTGTCGGTGACGATGATGTCACACACCCGAAAAAAACAGAAAGACAAACTCATGTATTGACAGTGGGAAAGGATTCAATCACCCATTTTTTGATTGGTTTACCTGCATTTATGCCTAAAGGTTGGTGTAAAATGGTAAACTGGACCTGACACATCACCTTCCCTTGTTGGAATAAGACATTAGAAAGAAGAACTCACCCAAAACAATTTAAGAGGCAGCATGTTAATTATGTTGAAGGAAGGCTGCTTATATTTCAAGGTAACCTCTCAAGGCAGTAATCTGCCAGTTCACTATCTCTCTCCAGCAGAAATGCATTAGTTAATCATTTCTGAACGAGTAATTAAACAAACCTGATGTGAGCGTTTATTGACGCTGCTGTTTGCTCTGGCCTGCTGCTTTTGCGCCTCGCAGTGGTTACAGTTGTCAGTCCAAATCAGGTTTTTTTAAGGTCTGATCAAAGAGTTCACCTCATCCTCACATGTCTCCTGTTGCTTCATTCCTAGTAGCTGCTGACTGGATACATTTTCCCACGTAGCCTTTTGATCCTTTTACATCTCTTATACAGTATGTAGGTCACAGCTGCAGAGTGTATCGAACATGAAGAAATCAGACTTTGAAGCTTTCACTTATCATTTAAAGCTGTCCACTATAACTTGGTGATTAGAAACAGGTGAAACCCCCTTAGAGGACAGAATGGATTACTAGTACCTTTCCCAAGTGTGTTTACAGAAAATGACTGATTACCGTTGTAGGACAGAAAATAAGAATTTGTTATGCGTCTAGGAATCATGTTGACAAGATGCACTAATGTACTCTTCTTGAATCGCTGCATGTGGAAAACAGTGTTCTGCAGGGATTCTGAGATCTGATGCAAGTAAACTAAAGTGATTATTCAAATTGTAGGATCCTAAACTATGTATAGCATCAGTCCACAGGTGCTGATCCAGCAGCTGAGGAAGGAAGCTGACATACAGAAAATGGTTTCTACGCACATTATTATATTATTATTTATAAAGTATTTTAGGCCTTCAGCTGAAACTTTTTTTAAACGTGTAATGCATCTACGAAATATGCTTCACATTAAACATCACAAGACAGGTCAGAGCCTCGCCGCCCTGAATGTGTTCTAATAAACACAAAACAAATTGTAAATGTGATCTTCTATTTGAAACAGATCAGAGCTCTTTGAATAATGAAGGGTCCATTGTATGACTAAATATATGTCTCCCTGCATGTTATAGCTGGTGGATGAGGAGTTTGACGCCCTGGAAGGTTTCTTCTATGTTCTGGAGCATGGGATCCTGGAGCTCCTAGAGAACGTGGAGATGTACCTGCACCACCTACAGGTATGTTATGCTACATTATGCTAACTGATTGATACTTTTGTAAAGCTCTTTTTTAACACTTTGCTTTTAATATGTAACACCCAGTAACTTTATAGTTTGAATTCTGTTTGAGAATCACATTATGTGGTGGCACCATTGTCAGAAGATGTTTAGAGAATGAAACATTAACATTAAACAAACACAATAAAGTTGTTCTTTGCAGCTTTCACTCAGACTGATGACAGAATATCAGTTGTGTCTTGTTTTCCATGTTGACACATCACTTTACCTCAATTTCTAAACCTTTTGCAGTCAAAACAAAATCTTGCATGTGCTGATATGAGCATCACTTTTCTTCGGATTGAGTCACTGAGCAAAATAGATTAAAAAGTAAAATCAAATGTGCATCAACTTTCAATAAGGGGGAAAATCTTACCTTGGACACTTTGGGGCTCCATGAGAATTCATTTTACACATTTCTTTTTCAGCATTGTATTTATTCGATTACACATATTCACTTTAAGCACACAAGCAACAAGTGGGGGTTTAGTGCCTTGCTTAAGAGCACCTGCTGGTCTCAATTGAAGGACGAAGAGATTGTATATCCCCGTTCAGATTAAGCTAGCCCAGACTTGAAATGGTAACTTCCTGGTCTCTCGTGGAGAAGTGGAACATAACTGGATATTTATTCTTGAAAGCGTTTGAGTCACACTGTGTAAACTGGGAGGCTCCTGGAGTCCCTGAGGTCAAACACATGAGTTTCTGTGTGCTTCCACTCTAAAATTATCATCTGTTGAAGCAGTTTTTCCTCTTTCGTTCAAACCAACCAACCAGGATCAGCACTGCATCCTCCTTTTTTTCATATTTTCCTACTAATACGACTGCACTTTATTTTTACCAGGCAAGAAAAGATCTCCTCTTGCTGGGAAAACCGGCAATTCTTTTTTATATTCACAAAGCAAGGTCTCGTAACAGCCTCAGTCATTCAGTACTGCAGAATCAATCAACAGCGTTTGACAGCTCCTTTTTCTATGTTGGTCTGCAGGACTTCCTGGCCTGCAAAACAGAGGAGTTTGACTTGGATATGGACGGAGAAAAGGCTCCTATTTGCTACAAGGAGATCACTACCGCTCTCAGGCAGTGGATTCTTCCTACGTTTGTGAGTCTACCCAACATGCTCATTCAGATACCAGTAGTATTTCAGCTCTTTACTTCAGTTAAAACAGCAGTACCACAGTTACTGCACCTAAGAAAAGAAGTACTGAAACCAAAGCCTGCAAGAGTATCAAAGCAAACACACTGGTGAAGACTGGACCGTGCCAGAGGTACATGTCTCACAATAAGCATCATCTCTGCTCCCATACAGGAGAAGAGGATGAGGACGTTAATCCACAAACCGCTGTGTGCACTCCGGGACCTCCTGGTGGGCCCGAGGAACCTGATCAGGAAAAGGCTGGACAAGCTGCTCGATTATGAATTGATTAGTGAAAAATCCAGTCTGAGCTATGAGGAGCAGGCTGTGGCCAACACCTACAGGTAGAGCGCGATTACAGTTAATTACAGTTAAAATTACAGTTTAATTACAGTTAAAAGTAATGTCATTATTTAACTGAGTTTTTGCATTGATTGGTTATTGCTGCCTTGTCCTCTCTTCACAGGACGATGAACACGTTGCTCCTCAATGAGCTTCCTCAGTTTAACGGTTTGGCTCTGCAGATGATCTGGAGCATGTTGGGGACATTCAGCTGTCTGCATAAAGACCTCGCCTCAGACATGGAGCAACTTTTCCAGAGCTTTGCACAACAGGTAATCTCATGACGTGTTATCCACTCAGGCCTCTGCACTGATGACAGGATAAAGCAGAAATTGGATAAGCATTTTGGCACCGGGTTGTAGTCAGTAGTTTCTCAAGAAATCTCAGCACCATCTGCTGAGATTTCTTGAGATGGTGAGATTTCTCAGTAGATGGTGCTGAGATTTCTCAAGATAATTTGAATACTGGAATTTCACCAGCAGGGTGTGTAGTCGTGCAGCGAGGGGGACAATGAATAACTAATGTGGTAGATATCATCTAGCACACTGATCAATCAGGACATATAAACAGCTCCGTTTCAAAGGTTTAATTGAATTATTATTTTGTTTCTTTCTCTCTGTGTCTCTATGTTTTGTTCTTCGTCCAGCTCCCTCACAGCTCGCTTGACCCAAGTGCATTCTGGGGATGGGCAGAGTCTACGGTGTTGGAAGGTGCGAGGAGGATAGAAACTTTGTGTCGTAGTGTAGAGGACACGCTTAAAGCTCCGGTCGTCCAGGTTGGTACAAACAGAGCTCAAATAGTTTTGTTGGTATGTGTCTTATACATCATTTATTAAAGTCAAAGATCTATCGGATGTTAACAGACAGGCACGGTGATCAACAGGCTGTAAATTAACAACATCATGAAAACAACACAGTCAACACAACCAGAAGTCACTGGACACCTGACCTCTGTCACACTTTCTTGTTTCACAACAGGTGCACAAGAAATGTGAGCTGCTTAACTGCCGTTGACAGACTCAGTACAAAACATTTACACAACACTACATGTCCTGTTATATAAAGATGTTGTGAAAGGTGCAGGACAGAGAGACACAGGAGACACTAATGACCTTTATCACAGTTACTAAAAATAAAACACTGTTGTGAGAGATGTTTAACCCAGCTAACGTGGTTTTGTGGACCTTTTATTATTCAACAATTTTAACAGCTGCTTACAAACTGTTTGCCGCTGGCTGTGACAACCATCGCCTTAAATAAGTGGCTGTATAATGTATTCAATCATGGGTTCAAATGACCAGAATGTGAATGTAGATGCAGCCGGAATCACTTGCTAACAAACTGTTGTCAGACAACTCGCAGCTGTGTTAACTTCAGACCAACGTAGCGTCCATCATCTCCCCAGTAGAACCAGGTACCACAGGTGGCAGTTTATTGTATTTCATGCAGAGGTTGTTGATGTTCTCTCTTTTGGAAGCTCTTTGTGTTCTGTCACAGTCCATAGTTCTGATTGTGCCTCCCAGTCCAGCCACAGTATTAGCAGTGTACCAGGCATTACATAGCACAAAACAATCTAAAGGTCACTTCTACACTGATCACAAGATATTAGTCTTTTATGGTTACCTGCTGTGTTACCATGTTCATCACTGTTTTACATCAAAACTGCTATTATATTCTTACTTTTCATACATTTCTGCAGAAAGAAAGCTTTCTTAGTCGTTTCAATTAAAATATAAGCACGGAATTCCTTTTAATTCAATACTTTTAATTAAAACTTTCAAAATATATGCTATTTTAATCAAGTGAGGCTCTTTGGTCTAAAATCTCTCAGCAGATATTAGATGGTTTGCCATGAACATTTTGATCCCCTAACGTTTTCATACAGCACCAGCAACAGGTACATTTTAGCGTTTAGCTGTTTTCTGTGGCCTGTACAGTATATCCTGTTCAACCAGCTGTCAGATAACTTGAAGTGAGTCACATTCCTTTACCTGCCAGGAAACCTGCCTTAGTAACCTACTTAAAGAGCAGGTTGGACAGTTTATGACAGGTGATTATTTTGTACTGTGCTCATACTGTTGTCATCACCATATCTTCAGATTTACACCATTCATGTGTAACTACACATCAGTCATACATAAAAACACTCTGCATGTGCTTCATGTTCTGTAACTTCCTGGTTTGTTCACATATTCAGTGACAGGAAATGTAAACTTTTCAGCATAGCTGTCATTCTGAGTAGGACTGTGATTTGGCAGTTCAGGTTGGGAGAGGTTCCACATGATTCATGACTCAGGGTTTTGTTTTCCAGTATTTTAAAGCTCTTTCCTCAAACTAGTGGATTCTTATTGTTCAACAGCAGGATCACTTCTAATTTAAAGGAGATAAATCTGCAGAATTAAGACTTAAAATCTGCAGTTAGAAGCTTAAACTAAAGATTTTCTATTTTCTTCTTCGAAACGTATTTCACCCAGTTTGGGATGTTACAAGAAATTAAGCCCACACCATCATCAGTACAAAATGTATGTTTGTATATCTTCGTAAATATATCTGTGTTTCATTATCAGCTTAATGTAGGTGTTTAAACTGTCCAAGTTCTAATGTCAGTCAGCAACCAAACTGTCCTTTTTCTGTGCCTTGTGTTATTGTTCTGTCAGCCCTTGAGTCCATCCTCTCAGCGCCGCCTGAAGCAGCTAACAGATAAGCACGGTTCTGGAAAGATCTACCAGGTGATGGGGACGGTGGTGGGCAGCCGGGACCTGGACCTGAATCTGGCCAAAGGGGAGCTGGTGGCTGTTATCAGTGAGGCAGACAGCCGGGGAGACAAGCGGAGGTGGCTGGTCGATGCAGGAGGTAGGAACCAATATCCTCCTGCTAAATACTTGGTTAAATGGTTAAATCATCAAGAAGCATTCATAAAAACAAATATATACACACACACATATATATTTTGTCTCAGTCTTTGTTGCTAATTTCACTGAGACCGTTTTGGCTGTACTATAATCTTTTTGTCTTGGGTAAAGTTAATTAACTGGATCTCTTGTCTGTTTATTCATGCTGACTTTTTCTGCCCATGCAAGAATTTAAATTCCTGGAATTTAAATGTAATTGAAATGTAGCTGTTAGTCTTGCTTATGGGAGAATTTCTGTTTAAAATAAAAAGTAAAGTGAACCTGAAACCTGCAGACATATTTATAAGAGCTTCATTTGTGATCGTGGCTGGTGCTGGCATTATTAACAAGTGGAGATTTGAGATATGGATTAAGAAGCACTTACTGTCTATATTAACAGATGTGGAGATGAAAAAACATGAACTAAAGTGAGGTTAAAAGAGAGAGAGAGTATGTAGAAACCCAGGGACGATAAAAGCTTCAGGTACTGCTATAGAATATATTTTGTTGATGAAGGTTCTCAGTCATCCAGGTCATGATAATTCTAAGCAACTGGACTTGTTTCAGTTCCTTGAAGACGTTTCACCTCTCATCCAACAGGCTTCTTCAGTTCTCACTAACTGGAGGGGAGCTGCAGGCTTTTAAACTCTGTATGGGAGTGTCCTTACAGAGTGGTTAAGGACACGTCTGAGCTCTGTGTTTCAGAGTCGTTACGGCCACTTGTGGGTCGTTGACTTAACCGGCCTTCATGCGGGTTGTTAGAGCTGGGTGAGCCCATGAGTGAATGGTTGTCTGGGGAGAGAACTCAGTGCTGCCTTGTAGGTCAGGGATCAGTAGGCAAGAAGCCTCTTAGATGAGAGTAGAAACATCTTCAAGAAACTGAAGTCCAGTTGCCTACAATACAGCACTGAGAGCTATAGAAATGACTTTTATACCAAAGCAGTTTTACTTAAATCCAAGTCTTTGGCGCCATCTTTTGGGTGTTTTTGTTATTGCAACCACCAAAAACTAGTCCAACTCAAAGGAATGAGACTGTGGGTACAAGCCTGCATCAGCCGACTGTTTCAGTTGGAATTCTCCTCCAATCAAATGTCCTCTATGAGAGTAAATGTAATTACTTGTAATTAACGTGATTGTTGGTTGGACAAAACAAGCTCTTTAAATATGTCAGCTTTGGCTCTGGAAAAATGTGACAGCCATTTTGCACTATTTTCTGACCTTCTGTAGTCCCAGCAATACATCCGTTTATTTGGAGCATCTGCAGATTAATCATCAGTGAAAATAAATTCATGTTTCAGCTCTGCTAGATAACGATAGGTAGCTTTTTACAGCTTTTAAATGAACTTTAAAAAAATGACTTTATCTGTGATTGCTGCACGCAGGCAGAAGAGGTTATGTTCCCTCCTCCAAGCTGCTTCGCTACCACCAGCCAACAGAGGACCCGCCCCCTTCGCCACACCTGACCCTGCCTGAGGGCGGGGCAGGAATCAGGAGACACTCCTACACGCCAGAGGGCCGACCGCTGAGCGTCATGAGCCAGCCGTGCTTCCAGGTGATCGATTGACTTTATTTACGTGAAAGAAACTTCTCACTCATTACACAGAATCCCTCTAATGTTTAGAGGATCAGGGCAGAAGCTGGAGCAACTTCCTGCATACATTTGCATATTCAAGAGGTAGAGAGTGATTCTTTTAAAACGATCTTAACCCTTAGCCTCAATGTTTGAGACGCAGAGTTCAGATGATCACACAAATCTCATGTGAAATAAGTTAGTTTAAAAGGGCCTCGCTTGTGTTTGTTAGATTGCAAGTGACATCTCCGCTTGCTGCTCTGAGTTTAAATGATCTAATATCAGACGTGTGTGTGTGTGTGTGCACGCGCACATGCACATTTGTGTGTTAATTTCCCGAATTAAGCGTTACAGACTCGCCGTGTGTCTGAAGCTTTAACTGATCGATGTGACAGCGTTCTGCTCCGGAAGCATCAATCTGTCACAGGTCTGTGTGTGTGTGTGTGTGTGTGTGTGTGTGTGTGTGTGAGCATGAGCATGTATTTATGTGACCGAGAGAGAGAATCCTTACTTATCCAGCCATGTTTAGGTTTAATTATGTGTGTATGCATATCTGTAAAAGGGCATACTGGAGCGTGGGAAAGATAGTGTATGTGTGTGTGTGTGTGTGTGTGTGTGTGTGTGTATTTGCGTGTGCGTGTTATTAATGGAAAGGTCCATAATTAGCTGTTTAACCTTGTAAGTGTGTTACGGTGAGACGGGTGTTAATTTATGCGAGGCAGGACTGCAGGCTGAGATAGAGCGTGTTCCTCTGTGTGTGTGTGTGTGTGTGTGTGTGTGTTGTGAGATTGATTTACATTTGCAACACATGTGAGTGTGAGAGGGGAGTGTCATGGCTTGTAAATTTGCGATGGTTTATGTGAGTGTGTGCATGTGAGAAAGGGAGATTTAGGTGAGTGGATGAGAAAGCAGGATTGCATTAGTTGCCAGGTGTGTGTGTGTGTGTGTGTGTGTGTGTGTGTGTGTGTGTGTGTGTGTGTGTGTGTGTGTGTGTGTGTGTGTGTGTAGTGTGTGTTATGGCTCCTCACTGCCTGTTAAAGTGAGTGATTGCTCCAGTGACCTTACAGAGGCGGGTTTCATGCCCCCTCCTCCCCCGTGACCCTGAGTCTGCTCATATACAGAATCTATCCTCCCTCAGCCTCGTCCTCACTACTGAGGATAAAACACTGAGTGTTCTGTCATCCACACTAAGCTGCTGTTTTCCACTACAGGAAACTTACCTTTTGAAAAACTATACCGTTCTTTTGTCAGTGTCTGAGGAGAATAGGGAGCATGTGTCACTGTCAGCCTATAGAGACATGAAGGTGTAGTGGAATCCATCGATATGGCACATTCATCTTTGCTGTGACTTCCTCTGTGACAGACAGCATTCAAGACAAAGACAAAATGATTTTCTTAGTAGAATATATACAATTTTTGTTTTTAGCTTCTAATTGAATGCAGAGGCTATCAGTCTACAGTTCCATCTCTTTTGATTAGAGAAGACACTGAAGTTGACCAGGTAGAATCCAGAATTCTGAGGACCAGTTCTTCATATTTGTACTTTTTAAATACTGTCATCTCAGCACTGTAGCAGACTGTTGACCTGATTATCTGAGGATGGGTTTCAGCCTGCGTGCAGGTTACTATATTGTTTGTTTAGGCACTGATTGGATCTTATAATCATTTTAAAAACATCACTGTTATAACAGTTATGATAAGAAATATTTTTGTTTTAACAAGATATATTGAATTGTTTTAATAACAGGTTTTATGATATAACAAGATGAAGTGATATGTTATAACAAGGAGGGCCTTTTCTTAAAATGATTGTGTACATACCTAGTATTAAATAAATGAAAATAGTGTCATAATAACATGAAAATATCTTGATGTGAAAAAGGGCACAAAGACAGCAGTTTTTTGTCATGTTGGCTGTAATACACTGCTGTAAGAATGAAATTCTATATATAATGGCTGCACTTGTACTTTGTGTCTACATCAAATAGATCTATCAGTTCATCACATTCATAAACATTAGCTGTCCGTCTTCTGTAGACGTGTCTCTGTGTCTCACATTGTGGCCCCACCATGTTGTCATGACAGTATGCAGACACACAGAGGCGCCGTGTGGCTGCACCACCCTCCTCCTCCTCAGCGCTGTCGTCTCCATCAGTGACCACTGCAGCTTCCATCCTCTCAGCTGCTGCAACATGAATCACTCTGCAGCCCACAGCCATGGTCACTTTACTGTTTTTTCTTTTCCCCTCCATGTCTCTGCCCGGCAAAATGCTAATTAAATGCTAATTGGTGTAGACTGTCAGGGCAGAGCTAATGTCGTAGCTGAGAGGTGAGCCGAGGTGAAGGGTTTGTTAATGACACCGAGCAGCCGGCTAAACTCGGCTATTAGCACTGCTGGGGCACTCTGTCATACCAACACCGGCTCATTAGAAAGCTTTCATTCTGTCTGCGCGTGTGTGTGTGTGTGTGCGTGTGTGTGTGTGGTGATGAGATGGGATTTGTCAAGACATAACTAGTGGGCTTAACCTTTTCAGAGAATATTACAATGATTTGTGGTTGTGTTAGCGTCTGTGTGCCTGTGTGTGTTCACATTTGTACCTATATGCATGCCTTCTGTTAGTTTGCTCTTTTTGAACACTTTTGTGTTGTGATATTCATTATTTAGGGATGTCCTGGTCAAGTTATTTGGTCCCAATCCCAATCAGAGTCCATTAGTACTTGGTATCTGCCATTAACTGTAATAAAACATTGACGCAGTCTTAGTAACATCGCCCACAGGCTTCTGAAGAGCTGTATGTGAAGCTCAGTGTGGCTCCGGCCGTTGCCCACCTAGCCCGAAAATGTTCTAAGAGAAGTGTGGTTAAACACAGGCAGGCTAAAGGAAGCATGGTTGCTAACAGCTAGCTAGACAGCTCAATAGACAGCTAGACAGCTAGCTGTTGCTCAGAGAGGCCACACCCTCAATCATACATAACTTTAAGCCTTAGGAGAATTTAAACAAGTGGGTTAAATAAAGATTCACCCCTGTACAGTTGACATAAAGGGGGAAATGAGCTATAGAGACCAAAACAGTTGCTGTACTAGGGTGGAAACACGTCTTTATTTGCCTTAAAGTAGAACGTTTTAATATGGGGTCTATAGGGATCGACTCGTTTTTGGATTTAGCCTCAAGTGGCCATTCAGTGAACTGCAGTTTTTGCCCTGCTGGCTCTATATGTCAGCCCCGCGGGTCAGCGCTTAGTATCTGAGGAAACCAAGTCCCAAACCATACTCACTTAATTTTCGATTAAATATGTATGGCTTAGACACACTGAAATAACAGCTGTAGGCTACTAAATCTGCCATACCATATTTTCCACTTTTACTTGATCCAAATATTAGAGGTCCTGGCTAAACATAGTTTAAACCTTATCATTTTATATGATAAATGAAAGATTAACTTAAGAATGTGACTGCTGAAACTGACGTAACGCACGCGATCAGCTTGAGGAGTAGTTTTAAATAAAGAAGCACTGAGTCCACTCTGGCTGTGCAGTGGTGTTACAGAGTGGAGGTTCTCCCCTCACAGAGGATCTTTGGCAGCGTACAGGTCCCAGCTGCAGGGAGCAATCTGAGCAGATCACTGACAAATTAAATTTTAAAGTTTTAAATTGAATTTGAAGTTGTCAGGTTACTCAATTAGCTGAACGGAATTAACATTAATTAGAGACAGCTGATGTGACACGCTGCCGGCATCATTTGTCAAATTAAATGGCGAAAGTGGATGAAAATGTTTCGTACCGGCTGAAAATGAGAGGTTTCGCTTTGTACAACCTCTCTGCTGATGATGATTACTGTGATAATCTGTGTTTAACAAAGTTTGTATTTTGCCAACTTCAGTGAGTCACTCACCAAATCATTTCTTCACACACACACACAGTGTAATTGTCACACACACAGGCGGTGAAATGTGCTGCAGCAGGCTGAGGTGGACAAACTACAGTACATTTCAGTAAATGTCAAAAGACAACTTGAGCCTGAGATGTCTTAAAATGTAAAATGGGCACTTTGGAGAGGATAAACCCTGTGGAGTTCTGTAACAACATAACCTTTCCTTTGAAGCCTCCTGCCACATTTTACCTTTTCCTCTCTTTTACTACTACAAAGGATGTTCAGATAGAATTTGTATCTACATTTTCCTCTTATCACATAGTTGTGTTCTCTGCTATGGAATGAGCATTAAAGCTTCGAGGCTACCTTGGCTGACTTCTAGTCTGGTTTTTGACTCAGCGTTCTGTCTTCCAGGTGTTTGCGGCCTATGACTTCACAGCAAGAGGAAACCATGAAGTATCTGTCCGGGCCAGCGAGCCAGTCCGTGTCCTGGAGCCCCACGACAAACGAGGGAATCCTGAATGGAGCCTGGTGGAGGCGAGAGGTGGGCAGAGAGGCTACGTGCCCTCCAACTACCTCGCAATCATGCCTGTTGGGACGGGACCAGCTGGAGCACACCGGCCCTACTGAAGGGAACGACGAGATGAAGGAGAGGAGAAACAGCAGCTTCTACAGCATCAGCATGTACAGTACGACAGGGGTCTGAGGAGGCTTACAGCAGGATTTTTGTAATGGAACGGCGCCTGCTTGTAGCATGTTTTACAAAGGGATTTTGATTTTCAATGTCAAAATCAGTGTTTTTAAACACATAATGAAGATGGTTTGACGGCCACAGTGTGAGCCAAGTTCTACTTCTCTCTACTTCTTCAGTTTGACAGCTTGAAATTTAAAATGCAAACCAGTGCAGTTGCTTGTACAAAACTGTGAGGAAAGAAAAGTCCCAAATCACGCATCAGCATGCAGCGCCCTCTATCCTTAGGCCCTGATTGGATAACGAAAGAAAGAATAGGTCTTCCGATTGTTACTTTTTTTTTTTTTTTGTATATATATATATTTTACTGTGGACCTGGACTAACTGGAGTTAATCTATGTGACACACTGGAAAAAAATAGGTGTGGTGTCTTGCTCAAGAGCACTATGGCAGAGCAGATGCCTACTGAGATGGAAGTTAACTTTGTGTTTATAGGCTGAAGGATAATCTTTTAAGTTGCACATTTTATTGCCATTGCTACAAAGCCCCAGAGATGAAGAACAGTGTTCGAGGTGTGTTGGGTTAATAGACATGAAGAAACAAAAGGACACTTGAACTGAAAACGATTTCCTGTGTGTTCTCATTAAAGTGTCCACGTGTTAGTGAGCCAAACTGCAACACACAGAGAGCACACAGAGAGTGTGTGTGTGTGTGTGTGTGTGTGTGTGTGTGTGTGTGTGTGTGTGTGTGTGTGTGTGTGTGTGTGTGTGTGTGTGTGTGTGTGTGTGTGTGCGTGTGTGCATCTGCTTGATATGAAGTTGAGCTGACAGGTGATGTGTGTGTGTGTGTGTGTGTGTGTGTGCTGAGTCTCCTCCTCCTCACCTGGAGGCAGGAGCAGCACTGTATCGAGACTGACAGGAACACAGCACTCTCATCATCTCAGGCCCCGTAATGTGATGTAAATGTTAAATGTCTCCAGGGCCGAGTAGGAGAGAAACCGAGAGGAGGAAGAAGGAGGAGGAGGAGGAGGAGATGTAAAGACAGAGGAAGGGAACAGGGAGACAAACTGAAAGAGTTGGAGGGGAAATGTGAGGATCAGCAGGCGAGCAGGAGAATCAGCAGTTCTCCTGTTAGGGTGGATGTGTCTGTTCTCTCAGCCTCCTCCCTTCTCCTTCTCTCACCGTAAGCTGATTTGAATTCACTTCTCTCTTCCTGTATGTGCTGTTGTGCTTTCGTTCATTCAGCTCCCATTACAGTGACGACTAAATTGCTCCTTCAGGTTTTGGGCTTGAAAAGGTTTTAATCATAGGTATAAAACATTACAGACGCGACTGAAGCGGCCTACTTCTGTATTCACAGGCACCTGATGATGCTTGTTGCCATGGATACTGTTCAATCAATGCAGGCCGTGTCTTCCTGTGGCAGCTCGTCAAGTCGGCTGGACTGTGACAAAACATTTAGCGACAGCAGAATTTAATTGTTATTGCCAGTTTACCAAAAGTTTGCTACAGGTGTACAGACCTGAACGACAAGAGGAAGCATTCTGCACCATGGTCTCATGACATATAGCGTTTTCTCTACATTGTGCTGCTCTACATTTAGCTTTTAAATTCTCCACCCTTTAAATTTTGTGATTCAGGAAGAAAATCAATTTTTCAACTTGCTGCAACATCCCAAACATCATTCCTATCTCGTTCCTGATTCTGGAGTCAAGTCTTCATCTCTCATCTTTGTCCATTATAAATAATATATCAAATATAATGGGAGGAAAAAAAGATCTAGATGTTGAACAGAACAACAGTGATCAGTTGATGACCTGATATTAAGCTATCTGACAAACTAATAAGCAATAAAACATGCTTCATATCTCAACATGTCAGTGTAAGTCAGAATGTTAATGTGGACAGAAAAAACAACAAAATCTTTTGGAAAGTAAGCCCCACCCCTTACAATCCATACAGTTTCCTTGGAGTAGAACAAGCCCCATTCATGTGTCGACGAGCTAATGTTTAGTAGTAGTTTTTGACTGTTAAAGATCCAGTGTGTGTGATTTCAGGAGATTTCAGAGGCAGAAATGGAACATAATATTTACCAGCCATGACAGCATCTGTGATCACCAGGTGTTTATATGTCTGTCTTACAGCCGTAGCAGCCCAGCAGCAACTCACCCACCAATTCCATGCACTGTAATTCACTCATGTGATGCTACTCAGCCAGTCAGATCTGTCTGTTGAGTTTAGCACCGTGATTTGAGTTGGTAAGACAGACACACAGATGAGAGAACTGGGAGAGACAACAGATGGAGAAGTCGATCAAGATTAGACTTGCATGTTCGTTCTTCTCACGGACTGTTCAAAATTAGTACGACTCATATCTGGATATGTGGCGTGGCAATACGAAGCGCTGCGATGAGACAAAGCACAGAGCATGTTCTAACAAACTTACCCCAGAAATCCAAACTGAGGGCACAGGAGAGAAAGTATTTTATATGGTTGTAATAATGTGTTCTGAGCCTTATGCTGTCTATCTACAGAGGGAGCGGCTCCTCTACAGTCGCCCAGATTGGACAGGCCACTGTTTTTAGCAGCCACCATGGGGGAGGGGGAGATGAGGGGGTTTCATTGGTTGCAGTCTACAATTTCACAGCTAGATGGCACTAAATCCCAAAGATTGGACCTTTTAATTGTTGACTGAAGATTGTCTGTGTAGGTAGACGAGATTGGTACGAAGTAGTAAGTGCTCATCAACAGTCTGTGCATATAGAGTAGACTTTGAATCCTTCACAACAAAGAAAATGTTACTTTTTTGGGAGAGCAGCAACAATTAAATCTTTGAGATAATTCGTCCGGCATGGCGGCGCCTTCTTGACAGCGGTTGCACATGACATTCCTGAAAGTGGACAAGAATGTTTTTGCATAAAACGGAGCATTTTCCCGCTGGTCGGTGCTGTATCAGCTGCTGCATCAGCTGCTGGGGGTGTGAAGCAGAGGCAGGGAGGCCGCTCAGCTGGAGCTTAGCTGTTCCCATCCATCTGAATGTCAGGACGTAGCAGAGCAGCAGGAGGGACAGAGAGGGAGAGTGTGTGTGTGTGTGTTACTAATATACCAAAATACCAGATGTCCTCAAGGTTAGTAAGAAGGAGGAAAATAAGGAAATCCCCCCTACCTGACAACATTTGACTTGCTTTCACCTCTTCATGGGCCAGTTTGAGAGGAACTGGGAACAGTTCAGCCTTTAAATGCTAAAACAGGTAATGCTGTTACATTTTGTATTTTTGGATCCTTTCCGCTGTTCGGTCTTTATTTTAATTAGCATTATTAACAGCTTGAAGCTGCGACTGCTCAACTGTCTCCTTCCAATTTGAATCCACTTTGTTTCTGTAAGTATTTTCCTGTTCCCTGTGAAAACTTGGCCAAATATGTAGCAGTAATATGTAGCAACTTAACAGCATTATTTCACCACACACTATAGGAAAAGATAGAGAACAGTGTGCTGATTATATATGAGCATGTGTGAGTAGTAAAAGGTGGATTTTTCCATCTAAATCAGGACAAAATTTCAGCTCAGTATAGTAGTTAGGACATCAACATTGTCCTTCTAGGTCCATTGATGTCCTTCCAGAAATTGTGTAAGTGTGTGTGTGTGCGTGTGTGTGCGTGTATGCGCGCGTGCTTTTATTACCAAAGAGGGCTGTCATTTTTCAACTCTCCAACACTAGAGGGAGTAGAAGACAGAGGATGGTTGATGAGGGAGCCTGTGTCTCACTGCAACTGGAAAGTGTGTGTGTGTGTGTGTGTGTGTGTGTCTCTACCTGTGTCAGTATTGGTGCTTTCCTGAGAGCAGCAACTGAACCTGTACATTGTGTTCATATTGTTGAGTTTACCTGTCACTAGTTGTGTATTAACCCATGTGACGTGTTGAACCTGCTGATGATCTGGTTCTACACTCTGTACAGCATTTCTGATTATAACTTATTGTTTTGTAACTGTTTCGTGTCACGTCGTTGTTTTTAACTTATTCGATGCCGCGGGGGAATGTGACCTGAGATGAGTCATGAGGTCTTTGAAGTGTTGCCAAAGTTCTGGTGTTGAACTCCCTCTCACACACATGTATTCACACAGCAGATGGGAGTGTGTGCAGCGCAGCAGTGGTACCTGTCAGGGCAGCTGTGAGCTGACTGTGTGGCTTCAATAAAACTAAACACAAAACCTGTTGACTGTCCTTAATTCGCTTTGCACTAAAACTATATCCAAAACACTGATAACACAGCCTGCACCAATGAAAATCACTGTAATCATCTAGAATATGATTGAATAAAACATACTTTAATGATTTGTCTTGTGACGGCTCCAGAAACCCTCAATATATAAGTAAAACATGAAAAATGTAACCTGGGAACCAGATGAATCTGCAAGCTCAGGTTTTATATCCTCTGGCAGATGCTTTTGGTGCTGCTGCTGTTCAGCCAGATTTCCAGCTTACCTGTCTGTGTCGGGCCAGTCACAACCATTTTTTAAATTGCTTGATATGAAACAACCAAGTTGGCTATGAAAGGGAGGTTGGGCGTCAGGGTCAGTGGAGAAAAGGGTTTATTTTGACCAAACCAGAGATGGCGATTGTCAGAACGGGGGAAGGACAAACTGTGGTGGGTGGATGAGACCAACATATCTGCTGACTGAATTGTGACGAAGTTTATCTGAAGCTGATATGATACACTAACAGTTATTCAACTCAAGTAGACATCTAATCTTCCAGAGTTAGTCATTTTAGACTTACTGAGGAGTTCACCTTGCCTGTTGCTAGTTTGCATCCCAGACTAGTTGAGAGAACCTGGACTCTGGAGCCAACGCCAAGAGATCATTTTCTCCCTCACAACTACCACTGTGGCTCTTTAATCAAAGCACAGGAGCCCACAGACGGTGTGTCATCTGAGCGCTTTACTCTCTGCAGAAAGTGGTTCTGTCAGATTCTTACAGCCTGAACATGTTTGCAGAGTAAACAGAGCTGCTCGCAGGTTCTGGGCTCTGCGGTGTGAACAGGCCTGTTGGATGGGCTGGATTCTTTGCACAGCAGCTGTCACTACATCATCTGCAGCTGATCGAAAATATTGTGTTGCCTAGTGTGTTTGCTTTGTTTGCATCCTGTCTTCAACTCTGTTATTGACTAAAAAAAAAAAAACGCCATTTGACTTCGTTCTCACTTTTCACCACAGTGTATAATAAAACAAAACTTAAACTCCCATTTTCTCTGAGTCACTTTGTCTTTTCCCGAGCAGCAGGTGTGAGTTTGAACCGCTCACAGGCACCTCTTTCATCTTCGTACACCTACAGTGCAGCCAAGTGCAAAATAAATGCATAATAGAGCACTGCAGCAACACACACACACACACATTTATATTCTGCGCTGTGTTTAGCTTTGTTTCTTTTTCGGGTGAGTTCAGTGTGGCCTTCATTGAACCGATCACCTGCTGTGTGAATGTAAAGCAGCTCAGCAGCAACAAATGGTTCCCAGAGAAGTAAAAATGGGGAACAAAATGATGTGACAGTGTTTATTAAATTCCAGACATACTATGTATTTTGTCGCGGGCCAAACCGAAACACCTAGTTTGTGTTTTTCTCTGCCTGTTGGATGCTGTTTGGCCTGCTTTTACCTGTTTTGTTCCAGCCACAGGTGCCCTGATGGGTTGTTTGTCTCTTATTAGCATCATTTCTGTTGAATTTAGACGGACTTCATTAGAGTTATTGATGAAGCGAAAAAAATAAAGAAATGCTAAATGGAGGAGGGGGGACAAATAACTCCCAGTATTGATTTGTGCTGAAAGAGACAAAACACAAGATGACGAATATCAATGACATGAAAAGACAAACAGGAGGAGACGAAAACTGATGCAGCAGTTTGTCTCTGAGTGGTTTCAGTGGACTTTTTGGAGACAACATGACTTTCAGGAGTTTAGATAACAGCAGAAAGAGGTTTGGACTGATGAATACACTGACATTTATCTGATATGACTGCACTTTCACCCAGGAGACTGGAGATATATCCTGTTATATGGTGTTGTTTTTGTCTAATGATAATCTTTTAAACTTGGTTGACCTTTTTTCAATCGTCTGTCCTAGTTTGGTTTGATTTAGGCAACAAAACTACTTGGTTGGGTTTTGGAAAGGATCATGGTTGGGTCAAAGTGCTTTCAAAGTGTTAATCATGAGTTAGAAAGGTCAACTTTTTCTATCTGTGCATATTTTTCCAGTCTTTTTTACTCGTTGCCAAGCAATTACATCACAAAAACATGACTGGTCAGGTGGTTGTGATGCAACATTAATTGGGATTAAGGCTAGCTGTTTCCTCTTACCTCCAGTCTTTATGCTACGCTAGGCTTATGGCCTCTGGCTCCATGCTAAACACACAGACATAAGATTGATATCAATCTTCTTATCTTACTGGCAGTGAAGTGACTCAGCACAAAGCTCATTTTGAAATGAAAATTTTTAATAGCAAGGCAATTATTTTTCTTAGAAAGAGCGGCTGACACCCAGACATCAATCAATGAAGCATCTGCTTGGCAAACAAAAGAAAACATCCTGTAACTGTGGCTGTAGCAGACCTCTCATATGCCCATCCAATTGTTTCATATGGATGTTCAGCCTGTCTACTCATAGTCCTCCACAAGGCTAGGTGGATGTATCGCTAAAGCTGATAGCAAGCTAGTCACACAAAAATGGCATCAAAGTGCAGTTGAAATACTCTGAAGCTAACATGCTAGTTTGACAGCGGTGAGGACTAACAGAAGCCATGTTTGTTGTTTATGTTCATTATGATAATGTGTGTGTTTTACATGTGAGTAAGACATGAGGAAGATGGATACAGTTAGCAAGGACAACATTGATTTACACTCACATTAGACAGACACTGAGCTTGTTTTTCAGCAGCTCCGTAAGCCAACTGCACAAAGCACACAGGCCCTGGGCAAAGCTAACTCGAATAGCACAAAGCACTCCAACTCTTACTACAACAGTAAGGGGTAACCTTTTCAGACTGATGGACATTTGTGAGGCTACTTTACCTGTGTTTATATGATTGCTGATTGCTGATTGCTGATTGATTTAACATTGTTGTTAAGGGAGCTAATGGGCTGTAGCTGCTACTAGCTGCTAACGCATGTCTCAACGGGCCAGCGAGAGCTATCTGGGCAGTTTGTATTGTTGTAGGTATAGAAGGAAAGCCTGGAGAGAGAAGGAGGAATTTTTTCAGTTCGACACTTAACTCACAAAACTTAGGTCACGTATGCTGGTTTCTACAATTTTCAAAGCTGCTCTTCTTCGACACTGGAGGTGAACATGTCAGCTGAGTTTTCTCATTTTCAGTCTGGATCAATGTCTTTTTACCACAATGAAATATATCCAGTAACTCAATATCTTACTGCTCATGTTTGAATCTCTCAAATGTATTTGTGGTTTTTATAATAGCTGTAACCTCCTTGCGTGTAGCCTGCTGCATGCTAACCACAGCCATAGCATCATGTCTGCTGAGTGTATTTTGTGTGTTGTGTTTGGGGCTGGAGCTGCCTGTGGAATCTGAGCAGATGAGTAAGTGTGTGTGTGTGTGTGTGTGTGTGTGTGTGTGCTGAGTGTCTCCACAGGGAGCATTAGCCGGCTTCAGCAGGCACTGGAGTGTGAACTGGAGAGCTGGTTTAGGGGCTTTTAGAGTGGCACTTAGTGAACAAACGCTGCCTCTGTATTTCCGTGGAAGCACGTCAAGCCATGCTGCGAGCGTGGATGCTTAGAGGGCTGGTTTAAAATTAGACATACGGACGTATACACGCATGAATATCTTATGATTCAGTATGTATATCTGTGAATTGCAAACATTTCCTGTTTAAATTCCCTGCTAACATCTTCACTCGACATATGTGTCCATTCAAGCACGCGAGTTCAGATTTAACAGCGGTATGTGTGTGTGTGTGTGTGTGTGTGTGTGAGTGTGTGTGTGTAGTCCTCATTAATGCTTACATCAGCTAACATTTTTTTCCTGTTGGCAGCAGATTGATGCAGAACACCTTCAGGCGTCCGCTGCCCTCTGAATGACTGCAGTTGGTCTTGGTGTGTGTAAGAATGTATATTCTTTCCGATGTCTGAGGATGCGCGCGTCTGTGCGTGGATGTTTCTGTGTGTGTGCGTGTTTTTGTGGCTGAGCCTCTGCAGTGTAACAGTGAGCAGATCTGAGGCTATAAATAGCTCGTCTGCTAAGTGAGACTGAGCTAAAAATAGATGTGCAGGTCACACTGCCTCTTAGAGGAGAAGAGAGGAACTGCAGCACATCTGACGTCTAAAGAAACAGTTTGTGTTTCATTTTTTTCTGTTTTCAGTCATAAATTACAGCTTGCAGTGTCTGTTTGTGGGCCCAAGGAAAGACAGTCAAGTAGTATTTATAAAAAAAACGTTTCACTTGAGAGGAAGGATGTGGGTAAAAAAAAATCAGTATGCAAATAACAAATTCTCTCAAAATCAATATGGATGTAAATGCTAAAAAATAAGCAAAAAACTGAGCCAAAATCAGTCATTAGCAGCTCACACTTGTTCCTCAGACACAACAACACAGCACTCTGTTGTCATTCAGCTCGAGCCATTCTGACTCAGCTGGCTCTGTCAGTTTGTCAGTTAAGTAGTCCTCTGGGTTTGTGACAGCTGCGATATTTTGAGGTGATTAAACATAACTATAATATTGAGAAATATGCTTTTGTCTGTTATAAGCTGGTAAATTCCCTTTTTTATTGAATTTCTTGAGCATTTTATAATTCATAATGATATACGACAGCAGTGAGATGACAGGACGTAAGCGTAGAGAGAGATGTGGAGGGATATGCAACACATTTTCCCAGCTGGACATAAATCAGAGACGTTCAGTTAAATAAAATGTCTTAAAGGGAAACTCCACTTTACACATTAAAGTGTGTTTACAGGTCTTGGGGAGTACTACTGCATATGTAAAAGAGTAGTTGAAAGCCTTTTGTGGCTCCAGAGGAAGCTGCATGTAATCTGATAAATTGGCTCCAGTGGGGTTGCATTGTGGGTAATGTAGAACGCGGGAATCATTTCTTTTTTTAAACTGGTTATGATGACTTCTACAGAGTTATAGGATTGCAACGCTTAGACAAGACCTAGTGACTACATTACCCACAATGCAACTTAGCCACTAAGTGACATCACCAGGGGCTGTTGATCAGATTACATGCAGCCTCCTCTGGAGCCACACAAGGCTTTGAGGCCAGTTTATGATCCCTTTACATAGTAAAATAGATGCATCCGTTTCAAACGAACTAACCGCCGCTGCCCACATACTTCCATGAGTCCTTCATGTTGGCATGGATGTTAAGGAATGGAACCCCAGAGGAGAGAATGAAATCTGTCTCCCACGGACCTCCACTTCTCCTTCGCCACTGTCCAACTCACATGTAATTCCCATCTGATCTCCTCCCAGCTGTTCTTCAGTAACTCTTTGTCTCTGTGCCTGGCAAAAAGTAACATCAGACAGATGTTTAAAACTTCTCCCCAACTCGCATAACCTCTCCTTAAAAAGTTCTACGACTTTTAAAACGTCCTCCTCTCGTCCCCTCTCCTAGCAGAGGCACTGCTCCGCTGGTCCGTATCCGTAAGCTTTCAGAAAACATGCAGAGGTGCAGACAAGATGAATGCAGTACAAACAGAAGCTCCGTCAGTATCCAGAATGTGTACGTGTGTCTAATATTCTCTATACTACTTTTTCCACGTATACAGTGGGACCCCCCCAAGACCTGTACACACACTTTAATTTCTAAAATTGTAGATGTTACCCTTCACTGATTGTATTCCTTTTTAGATGGCGAGTAACACTGAAGACAAGATCAAGAGATTTAAATCAAATCAATTCATCAATCATAGTAATCCCACAATGACTAAACTTTTATGTTGCCAGGAGAAACTGTGTGACGCAGTGTGGATCACCCAATAAATCTCCACCTGTACTCAACTCATGTTTGTGTCTCTGTGGTTTCAGTCTGAATGTGGTGTAATTGTGTATGTTTCATTGTGTGCGTCATGTCTGGCAGATATCACGCCAACAACAGCGGCATAAATGTGTTGTCATTGTTTGTGGACAGTTGTTTTCATTCTTCATTCCACCAATGTGTGGAGTCTTCATCCTGATCCAGGAACTGCCTCTGTGTGTGTGTGTGTGTGTGTGTGTGTGTGTGTGTGCGTGTGTGTTCAGAGTTACAACAGTCAACCAAACTGTTCATGTTGCTAATGGCAGCCTCAGGGTGAGAGCAAGCCATCTGCGCCTCTGCATGCAAGGACTGTGTGTGTGTGTGTGTGTGTGTGTGTGTGAGAAAGAGTGTGTGTCACACTGTCGCCTTATTTACCGCTGAACGTCATGGTTTATAGTTAAAGAGGAAAGCAAGAGAGACAGCACGTGCACACACACACACACACACACACACACACACACACTGGACTGGCTGCATCTATGTCACAACATCACAACACACTTGTGAGATCGAGGTGTAAAAATGTGTGTGTGTGTGTGTGTGTGTGTGTGTGTGTGTGTACGAGGTGACAGCTGATGTCTGAAATGCGGAGCAGCCAAAGTCAAACCCCCCGAGGAGGTGGAGAGGTGCTGGGCTGAGCTCACATGACACACACACACACACACACACACACACACAGGCACACATTAATATCCTTTCTCTCCCACATCTGTGTCACCAGGAATCAAAGATGACTCATGACGCGTTTTATCATTAATAAATGAAAGGTTGGTTTGCAGAAGCAGACACCTGTGTGTGTGTGTGTGTGTGTGTGTGTGTGTGTGTGTGCAACCCAGCAAGTATCAATCAAACACCTTATGGATTGTTTTGATAAGATATCTACATTTTTTGTGGTGTTAAAAATCAGGATTTTTTTATTGAGCACTCAAGGAGATGTCAATCAAACTGCTGCTGGTTTATTCATTTTAAAAAATGTGTCTGTTTCTGCGACCATCAGTGTATCGCATCATGTTTTCTTACCTCGTTCCTCATTCCCCGCTGACTTTCAGGCTGAATCCGTCTGGGTGGATGTGTGAATTTATATGACCTCTTAGTGGCTGAGCTCCTTCGAGGTGGGAATGCATCGCAGTGGGATGAAGATGCCCGTCCCATTTTTAAAGAATCCTCCAAACACGCCAAGAAATGTGATTCAGATTTTAGTCAAATGCAGCCCTTTTCTTAAAATAAGACCTGAGATTTTATCGGCACATCCTTCTATTCCAGGACTGTGGCTGTGATGATTGACAGCTCTGTGACTCACCTGTTGGTGTAATTTCCACAGCTCCTGTCTTGAGTCCTCAACTTGTTTTTTATTTCAGCACATCTGCAGACAGTTTAACGTGCCGTGGCAGGGGATGCTCAAGTGGAACTAATATCATTAATGACGGCTCCATTATAACTCTAGTGAGCCAACACCTGACGCCTAAACACACTGAATGCAGCCGTGACATGTAAAAGCTCTTATTTACACTTGTTCTAGACATTATGTAGTGAAGATTTGTTGCAATCAACTGAACAAACTAATACATGAAGAACTATATTCTTCTGACAGCTCATTAGAGAACATTTATCAGCACTTTGGAACGGGCCACGTAACCAACCACGGCGAGGGATTCTGCATCAAATTTTTTAATAAAAGCCAAATAATTCGACAAACTTGTTCACAGACGAGCAGACTATTCTCGTGAGTCCCTGTGAGTTTGATCAGGCTGACAAACACAGCTTTAAATAGGCCGCTGCCAGACTGCAGACACTTCTCATAGCAGGAGAGCTACAGGTGTAAACCAAGACATCCGCTGAGTTTCTCTGAATAAGGAGCGGTTGACTGCTCACTTGTGTCAATGAGGCTGATGATGCCACAGACCTAAACTGTTTGAAACACAGCTTTTATACCAAAATGAGTGTGTACGCAGGTTTTTTAAGAGCTGATACACGTGGTAAAAACAGACGTTTCACTTTTTCGGCTTGCCAGCAGACGAGTTTGCCTGCTCCTTTTTCCTTGTGCGTCATGTGTGTCAGTAGAAATATACCTCATCAGATAACATCCAGAAGACATTAAACTGGTTTTAAGTCTTAGTCAGTTAAATTCTGACTGAGATGTCATTTTTTCTATAGCTGATAAGACACCTGCCTCGTTCTCCTCTCTGTTGAGAGAGTTTACGTGGGATTAAATGCCGACTGTACACATTAACAGTGAAGACAAAGGCCAGGTGTTAGTGGGTGTTAGTGGGTTTGTTTGTCCAGTGTTAAAAAAGAAAAGGTTTAAGGCATAGCATCATTTTATCAGCATCCAGGTTTAGTGATGGGAGTAGCTAATGCCAGTATTTATGGTGGCTTTTCATTTAGGTTTGAACTGGTATTTCATGTGCTGCCTCACTGGTCTTAATGGGACACTTGGCATGGAGTTATCATTCATATTATAAATCACACCTGCACTTTACCAAAATGTCTGCCAAATGATGTTGCCTGCCTGGTGTGGAGATAACACACACATCAGAATCAGCTTATTTGGACACCTTCAAGGACTTTGACTCTGGTTTTACATCGCTCTCAGTGTACTCACACAGAAATAGACATACAGAGAAAACAAGGACAACATGAACTAAACAGGTTAGGTACAGAATGATGTACCAGAAAAGAAAAAAAGACTGCAGCAACGAAAACGAAAGTAACGAAATGAAAGTAAGTGTGTGTGCAGTTTATTAGAGAACTGTATACACACAGTAGAATATCAGTGGACCTCTAACTGTCCATAATGGCCTTTATATTGTCAAGGTATTAGTTAGAGCTCCTCCACACAGCTCTACGTTCATAGCAGCAGGAGTGTGTTTGATTTGCCATTTGTTGTGGTTGGAAGGGGTGGTGTCAGTTCAAAAGTGACATCAACACATTCCCTCTGTTGACGTGAGTGAAATTAGATCAGTGGCTCAAACCCTTTACTCCCGTACCATACATGTATGTGTTCTTGGTGTGTGTGCGTACAGTCAGTCACACACACACACATATGCAGACGACCAAAAACAGAAGGACGTAAACACACTCACACACCTGTATCTATTCCTGAAGCTCAGCTCTGCCGTCTGTCTCCTCTGAGCTAAAAGTGAAGGTCTCTCCACCTTCATCCTCTCCTCTCTCGCCATCTCTGACATGTGGCACCAAGACGCCAACCAATTTTAAACACGGCTGTGTGTGTGTGTGTGTGTGTGTGTGTGTGTTTTCCATATTGCTGCTAATTCCTGATTGGTGCAACACTGGACCAATGACTGTGCGGTGTACATGTCAGTCAGCTGATCTTTGACACCGACTGTGGATTTAATAAATTAGCAGCAGGTGATAGAGTGAGAATGTATTTGCACAACACACAAAGGAAGAAAACTGCAGTGTTTGTATCTATAATCAATCCCTCTCCTTTGAAAAAATCATGCTTCCTCCACCCGACCCAGGTGTCTTCGTATTGATGCTTCTGGTATCGATCTGCCCGTCACTTCCTTGGATCACCTCCAAATATTGGACTCTCTCAGTGAAATCATCAGTAAAACGGGTGTTAGAAAATATCAGTGTTTCTTTAATAACAAATAAAAAGACTGAAGACTGTGTAGTTAAAAATGTACCTCTCTCTGTCTGTCCAACCTGTCCATCTAATTTACTTCACACTTGGTCATTTTGAAGCTGGGCTTACACTACAGAACTTTATAAAATCCAAACCCATTTTGAAATCCGCTTGCGGATGAGGAAAAAACACCACGGATCTTCTTCTCTCTTATTTTAAACATGCACACACTACAACATTTCTAAAAAATGGCACACCGCTGCACGCTACAGATAAAGTTATTGTACCAGAGGGAGCAATGCACAGCGATCGTGATCTCGTGGAGAAGCAGACGTGAATCAAACGGAGATTTGTTGTAGTCACACTTTGCATTGAGAACAGAAACAAAAGCTGAATGTTAAACGAGTCTGGATGAGTGGGGATAGGGTCAACTCAGGTTTTCTTCAGCGAGAACTGAAGGGCGAGATTTTAAGTTTCTGTCAACAGTAGCTTGGTACCGAGTGCAGTAGATTTCCGCAGCTCAAGGATGAAAATGTCTGATTATTACTCCATTACTTCTGTTCTTTTCCCTGTCAGCTCTCGATAATAAGAACTGAGCATTCCATGGAGTAATAATCAGTCATTTTCATCCTACTGCACTCGGTAATCGACTCGTCAGGGCTTCCCCACACAGGCAGGCTGCTGGAGGAGAGGGTGAGTTGAGCTGTGTTTTTAATACAAATCCGGCTAAGCTAGCAGATGTTTGATGCTTCGTACTGTGTGCTGGGACTGTACATGTACTGTTGCTGAAGTTTGGTGCTGTTCTCACCATTAATTGTGGCTTTTTGATGGCGGTTTCTAGTTGACATAAGCTGCAGTGTATTGTTATCGTGCGGTCTTTTCTGAGGTTGCTAAAACTAGCTAAGCTAGCGATCAGCTAACTTGACCTCTCGAGGGGGAGTCTTACTCGGTGTCAAGGTGTGTTAGACCATGGATTAAATTTACACCGGAATATCCCTTTAAGAGCTAGAATATTTTACCTCTGCTCCAGGGTGCCTCTTCCATTGGTTGTTCTGGTCTGGCTTGGAAACTGCTGATGTAATCATGATTAGCGCACAGGTGCAGTTGGACTGGTTACAATAAAACGGCAGCTGTATATGTGCAGTTTTATGAATGCTCGGATTTCAACAAATTCCTTCACAACATTTTAAAGAAGTTTTGTCTTTGTGTGCAAAGAAAAAGTTTTAGATATTTGACTTACACTCAGACAATCAAATTACTGCAGGGACGATGGCCACCTTCAGACCGTCTCCAGAAGATCCATCTTCTTGAAGTTGGCAACAAATCAAAATGATTTGTGTTTGTGACATTTAAAAAAACATTTTCCAAATTGGAGAAAAATACTTCAGAAACCACCAGCTTCATAACTCTACAGTTAGAGCTGAGGCGTATTGGTGAGCTGCCTCAGCACTGAACACCATGCAGGAGGTTGGCGAGGTGTTTGGAGACCACAAAACGTCAAAACTAAAGGGCAGTGTGTGTCGCTTTTTAATGACTGTGTGAATATAAAGTACAGTGCTGCTGCAGACTCCCTGAGGGTAAATAAAGGTTACAAAATAATAACACACACGTTTTCAGGAACTGATCCACAGAGCCTCAGACAGCCACACACACAAACACACACACACACACACTGTAGAAAACATGACCACCAGATGATGCGGTGCAGTTTTATATTTAGCAGAGACCCTCACGCTCTCACACGTATCAGATGGTTGTTGTCACTAAATGTGGAGTGTCCCGTGACACACAAACACACGCAAATATATTTTCCTCTGTCTCTCTGCAAGGCATAAACACACACACACACACACACACACACACACACACACACACACACACACACACACCCTTATCATTCTCATCTTACAGCCCGACCTGTCACTCTTCATTAGACAGACATTAGACACAGACAGCGAGCGCAGCTGATCGGCAGCTCAGTTAAAATCTGGAGGAAACTGAATACGGCGCGAGCTTAATGTTGTTATGTTATTCAATATGACTGAATGAACATCCAAAATAACTGTAGCACAGTTTATTTTTACTTGTTGAAGTGTGAGGTGTCGTTTACTCTGACCTCTGTCTGTTTTGAAACTGACCTAAATTCAATTTCAAAGGTATCTGGTTTCTGAAATTATGATCTTATGTTATGTTATCTAAGATAAAATTATGGCTTGAGAAGTAAAAAAACAAACAAACAAACAAAAAAAAAAACAGACTCATATAAGATGTGAAAGGGGCAATGTGACCAGAAACTCACTTTATCAGAGTGTGAACAAAAAACAGTGTTGATGTCTATTGAAGTTAGCATGCCAACCGGCTGGCCCCAGTTCTTCCTACCCCTTAATACCACTTTGTACCTCAATAGGCGATAATCCTTTAATATTTGCGCCCTTAAGAGCTCTCTTAGCTATTAATGTACTCAATAAACAAAATATACTCACGAAATGTCAGGAAGGGAAATACTTTTTCAACACTTGTTACAACAGGAGACTTTTCATCAAAGTTGAGTTTTTTTGTTTACTTACTAACAGGGGCGTTGAACTGGGGGGAAATGTGGGACTGGTTACCCAGGGCCCCAATGGGGGAGGGGGCCCTCAAAAAGCCTGAACTAAAAATGTTGTTTTTATTTTATTTGTTTATTTCTAATTAATTAGTGTCCTAACTAACTTAAAATTGGCAGAATAAATCGGATGAGAGACTTTACTCCGTATAAAAATAAATACTGGAGGCTGTCTGAGGCCCCTCTCACCCCTCACAATACATAATGGTTCAGTCCACCCCTGCAGCTGCAGGTGCGCGAACTTAGATGCGTCTCCAAACAGCTTAACGAGCGAAGTGGCTGCTGTTTATCAAGACATGTCTTTCCCCAAGAAAGCAAAATGAGGGAGCCTTAAACGAAAGGAAAAGGCAAAAGGGAAAGAAAGCAAGGAGAGGGAAGACAACTCCTCACAAATTTCTTTCAAAAGAAAGGTGAGCACAGTTCGCAGCTAACACAGTTTGAGAACAGCTAAAGCTAATGTCTGCAGTTGTAAAGACTGAAGGCAGTCAGACAGCATGAAGCTAGCTCAGTTTCAGCAGCAGCAGGTTCCTCGTCCTCGTCTCATCCCTCATTAAGTGCTGACTGAAAGTTATTATTACAAGTAATCATTTCACATTGAGGTCGTGGACCTGGCGGTAAAAATAGTTCAAATTTGGAGCGATATTTAGCTCCTTTCCCAGTAAGCTAGCATGACGTGTTTGGTATCAGCGGATTCATTTCAACTTCAAGATTTCTGTGATGCTTATGGCTTAAAAAAATCTAAAAAACTGAGCCTGTGACGACCTTAAATTAGATAAATTAGACCTGCATGCAGGACTACAAGGGAGACAGTGAGAAGTAACCAAGTAACTGTCATGTTGTTCTTTTCTCAAATATGGGAATGATAGTCAAAAATATCATTAAAATACATAGTTTTATATAAAACAGCATCACATTTTTTCACCGGCCTATACAAGGGCCCAATTAGATTTCTTTTCATGGGGCCCAGAATCCCTGGCGGCCCCTGCTTACTAATGTGGTGAAATTACGTCGTGAACATAACAAAGCTCATAACTGAAGTCATATAAGTAACATACATATTTTAGCCAAAACCACAATGTTTTTCTGCACCTAACATAAGAGTGTCTTGCCTGAAGTGCGACCGTATGATAAAGGTCCCACACACACCTGTAACTGGTGTGCTGCAATGGTCATGTTGTGTTTGGGAGTCTCTGGATATGGATCCATTCAGTAGTTTAGGTATGAGGATGTGCTGATTTTGGCTCGGTGATATTAAGCAGCTGCTTGCGATCCTGTCATGGTCCTGTCATTTAAGTTTCATTGTATTTGTGTTTTATGTTTTTTCTGGGCCGTTGTGGTGTCTTTTGCTCTGTTTCCCTCCTGTGTTCTTGTGCACCTCACCGACCTGCCTTTACCTCCACATCTGTCTCACATCTGTCTCATTAGCCCTGTTCTGTTCCTAGTGTTTTTACACTCATTACCCTCACCTGTGTTTCTCCATCTCTCTCCACCAGCACCTCCCCCTTTGTATTTACGTCCAGTCTTTAGTTCAGTCTTTGTTGAGTCAGCTGTTGTGTTTTACCGTTCCTGATGTTCCGTTGCATTTGCCTCTTCCTGTGATTCATTGTGAATAAAACTTCTTCCATTGATCTACCTGCCTGTTGTCTCTCGCATTTCGGTCCACCTTCTCTGCTTATGAAAGGCAAACCTTTAGAGCACAATTGAGGAACTCGAAGGAGATCTAAGGAACTCCCCAAAACCACCTCACACACCAACCATCCACCTGTTCCTCCTTTATAGTATGTCTCACTGCAATATATCATCATGAACTTCAGCCTTTGCTAGTGAGAGAGGACAGTCAATATTTGCCCAACCAACATTCTTTGGATTTCAGGAAAATTAATTTGAACAAACGATCAATGCTTTAGTGTCTGGTGAGGACAGTCTCACATGATTTGCTACCTGGAATCTGAGACACGTGAGGCTGCAAATGGACAGCGAGGCAATAACCAGAGGTTGAGACCTCCCTTTCTCTTTTCCTTCGTCTTTCCCCCCTTATTTCATAGAAATGGATAAAGACCGCTGTGACCTTGCTCTGGTCGTTTAACCTTCCAGCTTCACCTCGCTGAGCTGTAAAAAAACTGAAATAAAAAAGGACAAGTGGCTATCTGTCTTAGAGGCAGAAAATGAGGATGGGAAGATATACCAAAGGGGGTTGGAGGTGGAGCAGAGGGAAGAATTTGTCAGAGAGGAAAAAAGATGGTTTGGAGGTGTGGGGAGGAGAAGGGGCAAGAGGAAGAAAGGGAAATGAATACTAGAAGGGGGATGGATGGAATGAAGGCAAAACAAGAAGAATCTGGAGGAAGAATAGGAATAAAGGGATGAGTAGAAGAAAAATGAATAGGTGAGACAAAGGAGTGGGGTAAGGACAGCTGAAGGACTCTGTGGTCAAAAGAGGGAAAAAGAGTAAAATGAGGCAGAAAGAGGAGAAAATGACAGAATAACATAAGATAAAGGGAAGAGAAGGGGAGAGAGAGGAGGTCATGTTCATCACTGAACCCATAAAGACCCTGTGGATGTGAAGACGGGGGCAGAAGGAGGGCGACGGAGGAGGAGAAAAAAAGGAGCTCAGTAAAGGATTCCACTATATCAATATGAAAGAGAGGGAGGGGGAGGCAGCTTAAGTGATACTGTCAATAAGATGTTCTCCTGCTGGCCTTGACTCACGGCTGCCTTTCCAACGCCTTCACAGATCGTTTTTTATCCCTCAACCAGCAGCAGATAAATGACAGGTTTCTCTAGTGAAAGGGAGGAGGTCAAACCATTTTACTGCATATAACACACGGATAAAACCAGTGACCACCACTCCACCTTTATACCCACATCTCTGCAGGGGACACATGTTAGGGTCTATTCTTCAATGCGCTCAAAATCAGCTGCTTTCAATCTTAAAGGAGCAGTTCTTCATCAAACGAAATGACACTGGGCTCTTGGTGCTCAAAGTGATAAAAAACCTACATTTAAAAACTCAACAGCAACGTCTCTTTCCAGGAATCATGACCTGGTTAGCCAAGATAATTCACACACCTTGCTGTGCGAATAGTGCACACATAAGGATGAATGTGCAGTACCAAAGCAGGGAGTGGTTAGTGGTGAGAGTAAAGGACAGTAAAATTAAAAGAAACAGGAGGAGGTCAGAGTTGGTTGGGTGATGCATTCATAAAACTTTCACCCATATAACCAGGGTTTGAGTCCTGTGTAATTTCAAGCAAAATTATAACCTTTTCCTAAATGTAACTAAGTAGTTTTGTTGCCACACCTAACCTATCACAGAAAGAACCATGCATCTACTATCTATCTAGGACAAGAGGCTAGCTAATTAAGCTATCTAATGCTACAACTTAGCCAAGGAGGACACTATTAATGTGGGTGTAGCTCGGTAGAAAAAAGTTCTTAAATGCCCACAACAGGTTCTGTAGATTATTTTGAGTAGCTGTGAAACTGCTGTTGACTTTTTCATAAGTTTTCCTTTCTTTTCTTTTTTTTTTTTTGGCACTTTGAGTACCACAAGCCAAGTTCAGTTATATTCAGAAAAACGTGAAAACAGCTTGTTATGACCCATGTGTTTGTCAGGCAGTGACCTCCAGAGGCTGTAGTTATTATTGCAGCAGCTAAGGAGGAAGTCAGTCGAAGTAGTATAAAGAGCGACACAGTCCACATTTGTAGGAGGTCGGGGACGGATGGTTGGGTCAAACAAGAACAGGACTGCTACCCAGTAAACTGCTTCTTTTCCAGCATGAAAGCAAAAGTCAGTTATTTTAAGGCAAACTAGGATGTTTTCCTAAACCTTACCAAGTAGTTTTAGTGCCTAAACCGAACCAAACTGCGATCCTATAATGTCCTGTTACGCTTGTCGCTGTTACGCTGCACAAGTTATGTTGTTCTTATCACAGTGGCATATGTTGTTTTGGGAGTGACTAGCAATCTTCTATTCAGTAGTATTGCTGGCCTAGTGTTTTGTTGTTGTTGAATTAGAGAGAAGGCAGACATCTTTACAGCCCACATCTCTAAAACTCAACAACTCACACCAAAACTATCTAGATGGAATATCAGCACAGCAGGTGAACTGTCTCTTTAAGGGATCGTTCCAATGTATTTTTATTGTTGTATAGATATTTTGTCAATGCGTACATCACTTGTGAGAAGACTGTAAAATGAAGCTGCCATATGTAGTCAAATCTCTTTGCATCAGGGAAGATTTAGACATTCTGGTATTTATTTAAATCCCCGATTAAAGAACAGGGCACAGCACCGCTCAGAATTCAGAAATGGAACAACAAGATCCTCCATGTATATGACTCATGCAATGCATGCATTGACACAGATACGGATAGTGACAATAAACTGCACACAGTTTGTATCTGTGTGTGTGTGTGTGTGTGTGTGTGTGTTTGACAGAGTGAGAAAGAGAGTGTGTGAGTCTTATATTTGAGGATGCACAGGGTACGTGGTGTTCAGTACACACTCATGAGCTGTTGTGGAACTGATTTAGAATACATTCACACACACACACACACACACACACGCATGTATAAATGTACGCCTTTTTGGTGCGGACACCCACACAGACAAACACAAAGCTTCACACACTACAAAAGCACTTTTAACTCATGCACTCTCACACACACACACACACACACACACACACACACACACACACACACACACACACACACACACACACACACACAGCCGGTGTCAGCAGGGTAGACAGATGCATGGTGACAGGGCTGCAGTGCACTGGATTAATACATGTAGTGTTCCACATGTCAAACTGCATCACTGCAATCATGAACATTTCAGGCATCCCTCCCTCTCTCTCTCTCTCTCTCTCTCTCTCTCTCTCTCTCTCTCTCTCTCTCTCCTCTCTCTCTCTCTCTCTCTCTCTCTCTCTCTCTCTCTCTCTCTCTCTCTCTCTCTCTCTCTCTCTCTCTCTCTCTCTCTCTCTCTCTCTCTCTCTCTCCCTCTCTCTCTCTCTCTCTCTCTCCCTCTCTCTCTCCCTCTCTCTCCCTCTCTCTCTCTCTCTCTCCCTCTCTCTCTCTCTCTCTCTCTCTCTCTCTCTCTCTCTCTCTCTCTCTCTCTCTGATTACTTCGAACACCACAGCCAGCTGTCGAATCATCCAGTCAACCAGTTGGTCACCCAGCAAACCGGCAAACATCAAGCTGACAGCCCAGCACCCACCCACCCGCATGCTAACGCAGGATACCAACCAACCTGCCAGCCACCCACAGAAACACCCGACAAGCCAGGCCGACCAGTCAGCAAGCAGCTTCATTTCCAATTAGATTATTTAATACAGAGTTAACGAGACAAACTGCAGTAAAATGAGTCAGTCAGTAAAATTAGTTCCCGGTATCACACTAAATTAACGCTAAATTACCAGACATCCAACCACCCATATCTTTAACCAACTACTCAGGGTAGCCATGGTAACAGATGTTCTCCAAAATGGACACAGCCAGCAGTGCATACAAAGAACAGTCTGTAAATAAAACATTCAGTGTGTGCAGGCGGTGCACTTGAAGATGTAAAGTCTGTGTAGTCAAATCTGGATGGGAGGAAGTCGTCTGCACAGGATGTGGATAATGGCCTTTGAAGAGAATTAGTTGTTTTCTAATTTTTGCAGTAGCTAGCTGTACGGACTAAGAGTTGTGTGCACTTTTGGAAGGTTGGCTTTAGTGCCATGAGTTTAAAACAAAAAGTTCCACAATGCCACATCCTTGTGGCTGTTAATCAAAAGCACGCAGGGATGTTCTCACTAAAGGATTAACAACCACAATGGAGAAAGAGCTAGAGTCCCTGTGTCTGGTCTTTTTTTTTTTTTTGGTTGTCATAAAAAATGTAAGAGGTAATGGCAAAGATCCCAAGATTCTCACCCACAGAAATACTGTAGCT
Organism: Lagodon rhomboides; assembly: GCA_039737535.1. Classification (NCBI taxonomy): domain Eukaryota; kingdom Metazoa; phylum Chordata; class Actinopteri; order Spariformes; family Sparidae; genus Lagodon; species Lagodon rhomboides. The sequence continues at coordinate 29,837,045 of CM077794.1, read as the reverse complement.
GGGCCCCTGAGAAGGTCCACTGAATGTGTTAGCTACCTAGTAACATCACCTGTAATGTTAGCCTCCTGGCTACGGCTTGCCTCTTCAGCCTGGCAGTGAGCAGCTTTCTGAGCAGACAGAAAAAAGTTAGTTATTTGAATCTGAAGTCCTTGCAGGCTTCCTCTTTTGCTTCTCCTGGCATCCTGGTTTTCTGTGCAGGTGACACAGCAACAAATAAGGCAATGGACTCAAAAGCTATCAGCATTTGCTATCAGTTAGTGTAGATCCGTAATTTCCAGGTCATGTTATTCGTTTCAGACATTTCTCAAGCAGAAATGTCAAACATTTGCTGGGGATTTGCTGCTTTTCTAAATGAAGAGTTTCTGGGTTTTAAATTGTTGGTTGGACAAAATAAGTTAGATGTTACTTTGGGCTCTGGGAAATTTTTCACAATGTTTTTTGACATTTTCTTGAGTAAATCGTGAAAATAACTGCCAGATTAAGGAATAATGAAAATAATCATTACTAAATAAAATGTTTATTTTGTTTTTCTGATAAGTAATGGTAAGTATTTCATAAAAAATAAATAAATAAATAAATAAAATGGGCCTCCATGGGCCCCCACAAAGGCCCTTTGGGTCCAGTTGGGCTGGGTTGAGGTTGCAGACCCTATAACCAACGTCCTGCCAACCACATGCCTACCCTCTAATTACCAGCAAATCAGTCAGTCACATAAAGTTAGGAATCATCCAGCTCACTGCCAAGCATTCAGGGATGCACTGCTTTACCAACCAGTCAGGTGTGTCTATAAGTCAGGCAGTCAGACGGCTAATTGAGGTTCCAGACAGCTGCTTGTCAGACAACCAGGCAAAGAGCCAACTTGTCACCTGCACATGCCTTTCCACAATGGGGACTTAACATTTAACCTGAAAGCTCCAGGTTGGGATATATGACACTGAAAAGGTGACACTGCTTCAGATATATGTTCATCATCATTTGCATGCTGTCATGCTAATAATTATTCTTAAAGATCATTATTAGACCTTAAACAATCTAAAATGTGCCTCCAAAGTGGGAAGAGAACAATGAACAAATGCAGAGCCTGTGACAATGGTGACGGTTTAATGAAAAAGGCCACATTGTACTGTCCCAGTCAACCAGTTTACCTGCAAGAATACCAACTGGCTAAAGCACAACTTGAATAACACCCACCCAGTCTGACAGACAACACGCCAACACACAAGTTAGAGAGCCAACTGGTGATTCAAGGTCGATAAACAGCTGAAGGTCGAGTCCATAAGAGGCCTGACACATGGAGAATGCTGTTGCCATGAAAAAGATGTCATGTGTAAAGATCACAGGGGATCACAAAGCACTTTGTGTGCATGTGTGTCCGTGCATTTATCTCTCAGCTGGTATGGGCACAGGCATGCTGCTGTGTGCATGTAGAGGTGCAGATAGGAGGTGTTGAGGAAGCCGGTGGTCAAGAGCGGCGCACACAGTCACAATTGCTGCATTCAGGCCATTTTAGGAACCCCCTGCTGCTGTTCACGGCCACCTCCTACCTGAGGTGCTGTTTATGCTGGCTCCCTGCCCGAGAGGGCCACAAAAGCTCTGATAATACACTCACATATTAGAGCTCCAGTGATGGCTCGTGATTGCTAAGACAGCTTGTTGCTGCTGGCTCAAACTGCTGCGTACACATCATAGAAAATCTGTGTTTTATCAGTAAACAACAGCAGGCTCGCGTTTGGGGAAATAGTTTTACGACGGTAAGACGGCTGGGTTTCAATAACAATGTCAGTATGGAGTAACACTTCCGTCCTCCCGCAGCATTATTGTTCAGTTGCCCTTGAACAGGAATCCCAGACTGTCTCAGCATAGCTGTTAAGTGCCCAGTGTACTGTCCTAGTGCACTGGGTTGTAATAAAACTATATTTTTATCGCATATTTCACACCCAGAAAGCAGCTGAAGGTTCTTTACAAGCAGCATAACTTCTATGGGGCATGTAAGGATATGGATGTGGCAGAGAACACAGCCACAAAAAGACCACATTAAGACCAATGATTGTCAGAAGAAACAAAACAAGTCAAGAGAAACCGCTGTATTTATTCGATACACCCTCGGAGGAATGTCCGTCCTCATAAAGCTCCCCAAATAGATCATGATGTGACCCAGACTATAGAAACTGAACCAACAGGAAAAGATCTAGTTCTCACTGAGCAATGCTCTGGATGGGGTCTTTGTCCTGGTGTTGTTGGGTCATGGTCCACCATGGTCTCTGCAGCCTGAGGATTTACAGTCCAGGTCTCATTATTAAATTACATAAGAGCCTTTCTTTGTTACCTTGTGGATGTATCTTAAGATTCCACATGTATATTAAAAGTGCATTTTGATATATTTCTAAATCACACTCTGTGAAGTGAAAATGTGTTTCCAGAAAAGTATGTTTACTGTATATCTGTGGTGACATGCGTACACATCGCTGTGAGGTCATTTGGAGGGCTGAAAGGGAACAAGTGTGAAAACACCCCAACCCTGGTGACTGACGGGAAGTCTGACGCCTCACGCCACGGATGAACTGCGCCAGAGTTCACATGGAAGTGTGTCGAGTTTGATTGACAGACTTCACAGGAGTCTTAACAAAGCACACTGAGACCCAGTCCCAGTACACGCCTTGCCCCAGACCCCTCTGATTTGCATGTTCACGTCTAGGGATAGGGTGTCACGATTCTTGTTGGGATGGAGGTGTGGGGTGAAGAGTTGGGGCTACATGGCCCTACATGAGTAGATTATTCAGAGGCATTATTCAAACTGAGAGTCATGAGAACTCTCTGTCTTAATGTGTATTGGTCCTTTGGTCCAAGCATAAAACAATCGCTGCTAGTTTGCTGATGTCTCAGTAGCTAACTGCGTATCTAGCAAATGGTATGTCGTTATTGCTGATTTCTGCATGACAGTCCCACATTTTGATGGATTTTAATGTTGCATTGCCCCTTTTAAAGGCATATGATGCCTGAAATTTCCAAGTCCAAAGTCCAAGTGTCCAACAGCAAAGTTGTTGCACTTGGTACCTCTCTGAGCTTCTACACCCTTATATACCCGCCGGCTCTCTCCGGTCAGACGATCAGCTGCTCCTGAGTGTGCCTAAAACTCAGCAGAAGCTCAGAGGGGACCGGGCCTTTGCTGTGTCGGCTCCTAAATTATGGAATGATCTGCCTCTGCACGTTGAACAGGCCTCTTCTCTGTCTGTTTTTAAATCCCTTCTTAGAACCCATCTCTTCTCCGTGGCCTTAGACACCTACTAAGATGTCGACTTTATTTACTTGATTTCATTTCTTATTTTGAATGCCTTTTATTGTGTGGCTATTTTTTTACTCATGTTTTATGTCTTTTAATTTATTGTTGTTTTTTTATATGCAATTTTGCGCCTATGTGAGCTGTTATGTATTATATTTATGATGTCTTATTTATTTTTCTGTACAGCACTTTGGTCAACTTTGGTTGTTTTAAAGTGCTTAACAAATAAAGTTGGATTGGATTGGTAGCGCTCCTCTTATTTCAGTGCAGACTGGCAGTGTAGGAGCACGGGTTGCTAATGTTAGCCTGTAAAGCGAGGCCTATAACGACCCATGTGCGTATCATAAAGTACAGTTTTCTTTAACTGATTGTATTTCAAACTGTATTAATGTATATATGACAGACAGAACAGGATGAGACATCAAATATTTTACAGGAAGACAAGATGTACAAACACTCTTTTTCTGACACATCTATGACTGACACCAGAGGAAATGGGTATAAAATCAATGTTTTCTTGTCACTCAGAAAAGGCATCACAGTTTCAGTACGGGCATATCATTTGAATTGTTTAAATGTTTTTTCTTGTCGAGTCAGCGGATTTTCAGCGCCACCTGGACCTTTAACCAAACTCTTTAGACTCATTGCACCCTTCTAAAGAATGTTATCAGATTGACGCCGGTGAGCACAGACAGTGAGTCAGCATATTCTGTCTGCCTCCACCTGGATTCAGCAGCATGCACTCACACTTTCCCAGACAAAGTGCGACTCAGCAAAACAACACCAGCTGAAAATATTGTTGTTTGCTTCCTTTCTTTACTCGAAGAGAAAAGAGTAGCTTACATTTTAGCTCATGGCAGTTACAAACAAATCATTTCTATCCTCCCAGTGAGGAGTCAGTCACCCTGCTCTGGCTCTGAAGCGTCTTAGTTTCCAGTGCTGGATTTGTTTACCGGCTGCGATGGCGATGAGGCTGTAAACTCCTGTTGGACCATGACTGTAATCCCTGAGATGGATCTCAAAGTGTTTAAAGCTAAGCCTGTTCCTTACGGTGGGCTTTTTGGAACGAGCCTGCGCCACATGCTTCCTGTTGGCTGCCGGCCAGACTGGACACACACACACACACACACACACACACACACACACATCAATAGATGGAGGTATGTGACCCCATGCAGAGGGAAATAGATATACTGTAATCACCTGAGCTCACACACAGTTTTATAAACATAAACACACACTCGTTCCTTTCAGAGCGTTTCAGTGCTCCCGCCGGAATGAAAAACGCTCACCTCTGTCCCCAAATTATTTTACAGAGCTATTAAACAGAGTTCATTTTATACACAACGATGATTCAAAATGCTTTACAGGCTGTATTAAATAAAGGACATTGGAAAAAAACTTACAGCCCCTCAAAACTTTTAATCTTAAAGCGGTTATAATTGTTATTTCTGTAAAATAACTAGTGCAGTGCCTGTTGGCCTGGAAGAAGGAGGTAGGTTGCTTGGAAGATCTGATGTGCAATCACCAAAATATAAACCAGCCAACAACTGACTCTGGTTCAAATGTTGCTGAATGCTGATGGATGCCAGCAAGTACAGTACATGACACCTTTTTCTAATTCGCCCACCTAAAACCAGTGAGAGTAGAGAGACAGATCGTGCACAAGAATGTCCCCACATGTTCTGATGAAAACAAAGTACGCGTTCCAACATGTTTAAGTACCTGTCGATGGGTAGGTGTACATACGTGGCAGCCGTTCCAGAGTCGGTTATAATAAGGCTTACATGTCAACAACCGTGCAGACTAACTCTCTGTCACTAAACAACAAACCTGTTTATAGTGTAAGCAGCCAACATAAAGGATTTCAACCAAAGCCCAAACAGTGCTGAGCCTGATAGGGGCGGTGATCTAATCAGAGTCCATGGGAAGCAGCAGTGTAATATTGACTCAACAATTTACTCAGTTAAATCCATGGCAAAACAAGGAAATAGCACTTATCAGCACCTGCTACTGTGGGGCTGTGCTTTAAATAAAAAAAGGCTTTCTATTTATTTCATTACTTTTAAGAATATTTGGCCCCTCCATTGCTCAGCTACTACTTTCCCCCCGACTGCTCACTGTAGAGAAACTGGAATTTGTTTTACAGTCTGCCAAGGTGCTGCAACCTCAGACCCGGAGGATGAACTACACCATTGATTTCCCATCTAGCTTATAAAACTGATTTTACAGTTGCACTCACTGTAAGTCGCCATGTATATCAGTGTCAGCAGAACCATGGAAATGTAAACATGATCCCTGGAAACTAGCCATGACTGAGCATCGCCAAACTCGCCTGAAATTATGACACTGACACATGCCTCCACTGTCTGGATAGCGCAAAGATTATTTTGTATAAAATATTTTAAAACATTCTGTTTGACTGTAAATGAATGGCACTGACAGTTGAGAGAGAATATGTGTTATGTTAGGTCAGGCTTTAGTCTGCAGCGCTGATGAAATGTCGGTGCTGGGTCCTCGTTCTGCAGCATACCTGCTCGTCTCACCACACCTCAAGCTGCTTGTTTCAATTCTTTTATGGGTCCTCCACTTGCTAATTATGTGTCTCGCAAACAGCACAAACAGGCTGGAACGGAGCGGGCTGATGGGAACACGCCACGTTTAGCTGCTGTTGTAATGGTCGTGTTGTGGATGGTATTTGCGGGATAAAGCTTTTGCATGTTGTGTAAGTATGACATGAACTTTGATCGCCTGTGTGTGAGACTGTGGAAAGTTACTGGGATGCTGACTCATCAGCACTTAATTAAAGTTTTGTGTCATGACATGTGCACAGAAAACAACTTATATTAAGACCCTTTTCATCACCTACTTATAACGTAAAGTATTATGTAAGATTTTATGTTATTATAATGTAGCAGTTTTTAAAGTGTGAGTGCTGTGTTGAATGTGGTTGGAACAATATGATACACTGTATAACATGTTTTCTTGTGATAGATGCCCTTACTCTGGCATACGAGATGACCTAAATCAAAGTAATTGTGTTTTTTGGCCGAGCAAGCGTATTTATCTTTAAGCATGCAAAACAATCATCTAGCTAACAACAGACAGGTCACCAGAATAAAATGATGGCAGTTTATGTTTGTGCAAACAAGTTTGTATGTGTCACACATGTCACAACGTGTTCACATTATATCTATATGAGCTAACTTTCACGGTGGGAGGTGGAGAGGGTGAGGGTGGCGTTGTGGCTAAAAAAGAAAGCTGCCAAGCTAGTGACTGCTGCTCAAGACTGTGTTTTCACATTTGCAAGCGTGAAACCACTGGATATTTCTGTCATGGGCATGTTGTGACATTTCCAGCCGTGCTTGAGGCCACAAAACCGGATACTTTTGAGATGTTTTGGAACATTTCCAACCATGTTTGTGGTGACAAAAGGTATCTTAAGCAAAAACATGATCCTTTCCTAAACCTAACCAAGTGTGTTTTTGTTTTTTTTTCCCTAACCTAACCGGACTATAAGCACAGCATTGTCACAACATAACATTGAAGATTAATCCCAGAAAAGGTAAAGTTGCAACATAAAATGTTTTAAAGTTTAACATATCTGTGGTTTGCAGAAACGTACATTGCCAGCACTTATTATTTCAAATGGGTTGCTAACAAAGTAAGCTAACTTATTAGCTTATGGTAGCTAATTACCTAGACCTTCAAGTGTTTTCAGTGGAAGCTATTTTAACAAAAGATCCGCGCTAGTAACATGCAGAACATGTTGGCTAACATGTTAGCTAATACAGGTGGAGAAAAGTTGTTAGCCAGCCAGTATAGCCAGGCTCTGTTTATTAGCTTGTGTCTGCTAATACTTCATGATATCTGATAATTAACATGTTTAATGTATTTCTTCTATGATAAGCAAAGATATCACGAGAGGCCAGCCTGAATCTGGATACATTGTGACCAGACTACATGATGTCATGACACACATAACCCCAATTTTCTAAACATCTTTCCCGAACTTCTGTGGTACAGCCATAAGTTGGCATTATGTCTGATGATGTGTCAAACAGTTTTGTTTCTTATTGCTGTATAACAACTTTTAGATATGGCGGAGGGCCTTTGGCAGCCCAAGAATGAGTGCACTGCATTAAAGGTTTTGTTCGAAGTAAATATAAAGGATCATAAATGTGACAACGACACTGAATGAACCTGGCACATAATGTTATGAGTGAACTGTGTGAAATGTGTCCTGTGTTTATTTTTTTCCCTTGGGAACCCTGAAGTCTTCACACATACACAGGATTTATTTATGCAAAGGGAATGTCACCATCTAATGTGTAGTTCTGTTATCCAGCAGGGAAACAGTTGCTGTGGAAACATCATGCCGGGAATATTTTGGATCCTGTGCTTCCAATCCCGTGTTTTTCCACATAATATCAGCAGATACCAGACTAGACAAACATTTCCTTGCTTGGTAGGCCTTCGACTCAGGCAGACGACTCTGGAGTTTGCTCCCCTGGTCTCTGTCTGTGAGAGTAAGCATGTGTGTGTGTTTACAGTGGCTCGACACTGACAGACGAGCGTCTTCAGGAGCAGAACAACTTGGACAGTTGGTAAAAAGAAATAGTCTGACATGCTATCTATCCATCTGTCTGTCTATCTATTTATCTCTCTGTTTTTCCTCGTGTCAGTGTCACTGTCTCCCCTCTGGCTACTCTCCTGTCCACTTGCTGTGACTATCTTTCACCACTAGGGGGCTGTGGGGAGTTGTAAACTCTTGTTCTAAATAGATGGACAGATGTCAGGAAAAAAAATGTTTTTGTATTCTTGTCTTTCCCTAACATGAACATAAAGGCATCATATAATGTTCCAATCTTCTACACAGGCCTCCATTGAAATCCTGTGATGGGGTCTTAGACTGCACACACACACACACACACACACACACACACACACACACACACACACACACACACACACACACACTCACTATGTGTAGCTAGAAAATAAGGATGCTGTGGCAGTAAGGTGGAGTGAAGGTGGAAAATCCTGTTTGAACACATTATGTTTTGGGAAATACGCTTATTCACTGTCTGGCTGAAAGTTAGACGAGGAGATTGATACCACTTTAGGCTTCAGTCTGAAGCCTGTTAGCGTTGCTTAGCACACATTTATTCTACATTAAAGATATGTGCAATCAATCAAACTCCATCTAGACCAAATCCTCCTCTCTCTCTCTCTCTCTCTCTCTCTCTCTCTCTCTCTCTCTCTCTCTCTCTTTGCAACTGTGAGTGCTGGAAGGTTAAAACGGAGTCACAAGAGGCTGTAACTGTTTTTGTCCCTCAAGGACATTTGTCCAGATTACTTTCTCAAGCGCTGAGGGCTTTGGCAGAGATGGGTACAGAGAGTCTATAAGATAAACCTTTCATTAAGAAGCTCAGTCCTGATTGGATGACGTCACGTCTGGACTGGTCTGGACTGGATACACTGGTCTCCTGCCTGTCTTCACTCTCTGTATGTATTTCTATTGATTTCCCTTACTTCTTGTCTCCTCACTCCTTGACATGTTTCTGAACTCATATTTTTTTTTGCAGTGTCCACACACACACGCACACACACACACACACAGCACACACACCTATTCCTGCTGTTTGGTGTGTATTTCTTCAGCACCTGGGAAGTTCACCATAATAAACACAATGCATCCCATCTGTTATATGTCATTTATGACTCTGTGTGTGTGTGTGTGTGTACATCAAGGCTGCATGGGTGGACACCCTGCGATATGACAAGATTTATATCGAAGTCACTCCAATCCCAGAACACATTTCTCTCTCTCTCTCTCTCTCTCTCTCTCTCTCTCTCTCTCTCTCTCTCGTGTGTGTGTGTGTGTGTGTGTGTGTGTGTGTGTGCGTGCGGTCCACGGCTCTCTCATCTCGTCTCAGCCTGAATTCATGCTGCTCCTATCTGGTCGTCTATTAAACATGAGCGGCAGTATCTGGCCGGCGAGCTGCTGCCAGCTGCAGCCACGCTGTGTTTGGTGATGAGGTGATTCGGATGATTTTTTGGCAGCGAGAACAAAAAACAGGAACAGATTTTACTTTTATCTTCTCAAAAAGACAAAAGAGGCTTTGCTCCTGGTGGGTTCTGTTTTCTGTTTGCAACCCAATCAAATCACCTCTTTGCCTAATGTGGCCATAATGAGGTATTCAGCTGAGACAGGCTTTATTCACACGTGTAGGGGACTATTTTGCGATGTACCAGGATACTAATAACGGATTGTTACTGACATTTCAGTGGGACTGAACCCCCTAAATAATGTGCTTAAAATAATCTGGATGAAGTGATGGCTAGTTGACAACGCGTCTGACTGCTCTTGTTTCTCGACTAATCGGACTTTGTTGTATAGCGATGTTGCCGTGTTCCAAGAACTTATCATATCATATCATAACTAAGAGAAACGAGGCCAAAATGAGTGTCAAGTCGTAATAAATCAAAAAAGTCTTCAAAACAACAAATGCAGCTGTTGTTTGGGCTACTGATTTTAATGAAAACCAAATGCTTCATTTTGTTGGACCATTTTGATGTTCAGTAAAGCAACGATGTAAAAATACTTCATCACAAGTAAGTCCTTGAAAAATGCACCTTGAGTTAAAGTACAGAAGCATTATCAACAAAACCCTCTTAAGGTATCAAAATTAAAAGAACTTGTACCACAAAAAATGTCCCCTATTACTGATATAATATTCTAATAACATTTAAAACATACCAGAAGTCTGATAAGTAAGGGATAATGCCCGACGAGGTGTCCATCCGCTGCGCGTCGGACAGTTCTAAGGCCTCCGTGTCGTCCATTAATTCCTGATTACGGACACCTAGAAGGGCATTATCCCACTTATACCATGGTCACTTGCCAAAGAAAATAAATTAAGACCATTAATTTATATTTTCATGCGTTTTACAATCAAAAAATAAAGTTTTTCACAGGCAATAACTTAGTTTCCCTGGTAACGCCTGAGGGTTTGACTAATACCTGGAACAACCATTACCCTCCTGTAAGGTTCTTATGCAATGGAAACATTGTTCACTCCTCCAGTAAATAGGACGGACCTTAGATACGACTTGGCAACGGGAGATATTCTAGTCCACTCAGCGATGAGCCAGAAAGCTAACGCTATGCTAGCAAGATTCAAAGTCAATAACATTGCGTACGGTTGACGAACAGTAAATATAATTTGACAGTATGTTTAACAACAAGACTAGCTAGCTTACCAGTCATGTCATTGTCCCCAAATCAATATCAAGGTTTTCACGAACAAATGATCGGCCGTGTGTAACGTTACTGTGGCCGCAGCCTGAAGCAGAGAGCTGAACAGCCAACGGGATGTGAGATTATTCGCTTTTGTGATACAAAGTATCAGTAAATCTAGAGGGGAGTCAGTAAGGGCCCTGCGATGAGCTGGCGACACATCCACAGCTGGGATTGGCTCCAGTAAACTCCCCGCGACCCCTTGAAAAAAGGGATAAAGCGGCTACTGCGACCCGACTCCGGATAAGCGGTTGACAATGAATGAATGAATGAATGAATGGTCTCCACCAATCGTCTTCCTGTCTCTCATCGTGGTCTGTTTGACCCAAGTTTGGCTGAACAGGCTGATCGTGACTTGATGTACAGAGAGCGAGGGGGTGTGGCTTCTATACTACATGTACTATGAAACACAAAAACACACACAGACCATAAACATGAATGTTTTCCAGTGACATCACACAAGTTGGTGTGTAAAAGAACAGACAGGCGTATGTGTGTGTGTGTGTGTGTGTTGCCCTACTTACAAAAAGATCAATATTGTTATAAATTTGACTCGAGGGCTGAAACGAGATGGTGACCCCTGGTTCAATATACATCCATCTACATTCATGCTATAATATGTGTCATTGTTTGTGTGTGTTGGGTGTGTGTTTTTTGCAAGTTTGCATCTTTATGTACATTTTAATAAATGTCTGTGTCTGTATTCTGCTGTTGGTATGTTTGTGTGTGTGTGCTGTTCAAGTGTGAATGCATGTTATGCATGTGTGATTGGTACTGGCCTATTAGTGGGTTCACGTGAGTGTGTGTGTGTGTGTTTGTTTGTTGTATTGTATGTTGAATATGTGAACTGGATTTACTTTGTGGTGCCTTATCAGGTTAAACTGTAAGCAGACACACTCACAGAGTGTATCAGTGCTGCAAGTTGGAAATTAACTCAAGAACTGGATCAAACTATAATTCAATTAGAGTTGTTGTGTAAGAAGTCTTTACATAATATTTGATCAATTTAGCTGATAATCTCTCCTTTCTGTATGATCTTTTGAAGTTATAATCCTTACATTTTCAGTCCTGGTTACTTTTGGTGACAGAAAATGTGGTTTAATGCTTCAGCAAACACTCTGACAGCAGCTACTCTTGTTATCAGTTTACAGTCAGTCGAGCAAACTCTTGTTGTTTTAATTAAGAAGTCAGTCAATAATAATTGTACCCGGGATGTGATTTCATGCTGCACATGGCACAAGTAGCTTTTTCACACGCAGCAGGACGCAGTAATAGGTGTTTGTTACCTTGCTGGGGAGTTGGACGTGTGCAGCCTGCCTCCTGACAGCTCACTGTGGAGGATCCTTCTTGTTCTATCACTCCCTGCAGAACTTCACTGATTCACTGTCGAAATATCCTGAAAGTTACTGTTGTCTTTTTGTTGTCTTGTGACACATTTTTGAAGAACAGTCATAGTCAGCAGTGACAAATACGTTCTGGTTCTTGTGACCGCTTCACAGCTGAAACCGATCCTGTGTTTGGCCAGTTGAATGTGAACATGTAGGAGTAAGAAGTGTTGTGGTCACAATAGCAGCGACAACACTCTAATGGCCAAGACGGCCCTTTGGACCGTTTTCAAATTTATATGTCCAATAACTTTGTTATATTGAAAAAATGGAATACTGTTGTTTCCTGACTTTTCCTAAAAGTGTCTGTATTTTAATTTGAAATAGTTTTTATATAAATTACACAACAGACAAAGAAAATATGATATGTTTTACCTATTTCGGCCATAAGCGGTCATATTGACCGCACATCATCTCGCGGGGTTTCATTGTTACATACAACACAACTGTGTTAGGGTCTCCAGCTGTGCTTCTTTGCGAATTTACTTGTAAGTTAATTATTATATAGATGTACTCATTATTATTGATTAGTTGTTATTGATATGTCTGCGATGGAGTCGAGCCTTCACAGCATGTCCAAAAAGGAAAGGATGAAGAGGAATTTGAATACTGCCGAAGCAGTGGTGATTCTGATGGAGGGGATCCATCAGAGCTCGGAAATGAAAGCGATCTTTCCTGGGTACACGAGAACACCTCCATTCACAGCCATTCCTGGGGAAGGGAAGAAACATCACCACAGACAATTTCTTCACGTCCCTAAAACTGGCCACCGCCTCACAGGCGGAGAAGACCAGCCTGGTTGGCACCATGGGCAAACAAAAATGGGAGTTGCCGCCCTCCGTGAAACAGCAAGCGGAGCTGTTCGACACGAAGGTGCTGCAGTGTGGTGATGCGACTCTGACTGTGTACCAGGGAAAGCCCAGGGAGAGTGTCTGCATCCTGAACACCGTGCACACAGGTGTGGGCACCTTTAGTGGGGCGAAGGCAAAGCCAGAGTCTGTTATGTAGCCTACTACAACAACACCAGGTAGGCTACTGTGTGGACGTCCTGACCAGATGGCGAGGGCGTACTCCGTCAAAGGCGGTACGCGAAGATGGCCAGTGGCGGTCTTCTATAACATCCTCGACCTGGCTGGGTTCAATGCCCGCATCTTGTTCAAGGAGTGCACCAGCAGCAGGACAGCCCGGAGGAAAGTCCTGCAGCAACCGGCAGAGGAGCTGAGGGCAGAACACATGGAGGGGAGAGGGGCAGCGCGGCAGTCGGCACACGGTGGGCAGCAGCGGAGGCAACCACTGCAGCAGCAGCAGACACGGACACGGAGGCAGTGCCGGTCCGAAAGAGCAGCTAACTGAACAAAACATCCGACACCTGCAGCAAATACCACAAGCCCGTGTGTGGCAATTGTGCGAGGAGAGAGGAGGTCATCTGCGTAGACTGTGACCATTGATCGCAACGGTATTGTCCCTAAAAGTACCAATCAGTAATTAGTTTATAAAATGTATATTATATAATTGTTTGTTCGATTGCCTAAACTTCTTTCTTGGCTCTTTTTTTGTTTTTGCTTTAAATCAGTTCGTTTCCGGCTTTTTCGATTATTATTATTTTTTTTAGCCTATAATATATTATTAAGTGTTAAAATAAAATGTTTCATAATCAAATAAGATACTTTCAATTGTTAATTTTCTTGTTCTGAGTTTTCTCTATCAAAATCTTGTGTAAATATATGCAATAATTACAGTTGTGCGATGATATGAATATTGATAAATGTATTATTAAACTTGTTAAAATGTACATTTTGGTGTTATTTCTTTTCTTCTTCTTTTTAAAAATATCATGACACAATGACTGCATTAATCATTCAATTGGGAATTTATATGAGCGATTATAGAGTTTAAAATCTGGTGGTCAAAATGACTGCTTACGGCCGTTCTAGTTTGGAATTCCGGCCCTTCTAGTGTTTTAATGCATATGTGAGCTGTAGGAGAGTGAAGACTGAACAGTTAGGATGATATCCATGAGACAAAATGTAAATTATGCTGAATTTAGTGCATGCATATATTACTTGTGAATGCCTTGTGTGTCGATAGGTGGCACCATGGAGATGATGAGATGAGATGATGGCTTTCTGTAGCCCCTCACAAAGTCAACAGTAGAGACAGTTGTGACAAGGACTACAGTGCATAGTGTATACACAATCCAAAATGGGAAATATATGCAAGAATAATCATAACTGGATGATTGTGATTGATTACAGACTATGAAACATAAATACGAAAGAGAGAATTAAGATGTAAATACATATGTGAACAGAAACCCAACAGTGAGAAAGTAAATACCCTGGGTGTGACAGCGTGCCCTGAGGGTTCAGCACCCGGATGACAGAAAAGAGAAAAATGTTCATGTAATGCTGAAAAAGTCACTGAATGACAGAAGAGAGAGGAAATCAAAGCAGGGGGAGAAGGTGCGAAAGCTCGTGTCTTGTTGTGTTTCTTGTTGACAAGAGGACTGCAGTGCTGATGATGGCTGACACATTCAGGGTCGGAGGTTACAGTGACTGACAGCTCAGGCCGGGTATGAGCACAGCCTCTGGCCTGACAGCATGACAGACAGGCGGAGAGACGACCGGTGGTTGGATGTCACGACCAAAGAGGGAAAGTGGGAGGTGTTGGTCTGCAGTGTGGGCCAGTCAGCTGGGCTGAGGATGAAGATGATGATGACAGGTGAGGTTTCTTTTTATTACTTTTTATTTATTTAATTTACACCCAATTTGACCAATTAGTATTTTGAAGCAGTAACATCAGATTGAATATTTACAGGAACAGTGCCTGCAGTAGTGGAAGAAGTGACAGCAGTTAGCGAAGGTGTCAAGGAGCAGTTGTATTACAGTCATAGCAGTCAAATGATGGAATGCAAAGGAATTAGCAGCTCCAGTATCAATAAGTGTGGAGGTCACCTGTGAGCCATTATCGCTGACACCTACAATGCTCAGTGGAATTAGCGTAAGTAACCAAGAATCATAATATCTAAAGCACTGGCAGCACTTTTAATCTTTAGAGTTAGTTAAGGGGTTTAACTGACAGTAATAGTGTTTAATAGTACTTATTGAATAAAGTTACTAGATCTTCATGAATAAACGCCATACCAATCACTCTTAAGAATGTGGATTAGCATCCTTTTACCATCGAAAGCGCTGATTTCGGTTGAATGACTGGCCTAAAAATCCTGTCCATAATTCCTGCAAGGTAGCACGTGGGCTAGGAATAAGGTGGATAGCATTAGCATTAGAAAAGACAGTTACAGTAGTAGAACTATTAGCAACATTAGCATTAAGTGATAGTAGTAGTCTCTGTAAGCCTAGCAGCAGCAGTAGTCAAAAGGTTGATGGCGTAGTTGTACTAGAAGTATAATTACAAGCAGTAGTAGTAATGGTTGTAGCAGTATCTGAGTTGTTCCTGTCGTAGTTCATGTACAGGAGGTAGGTGCAGAAGAAGTCAGTACTTTGCTCTTGCAGCTGTAGTACTTAAAGCTTTAATAACAAAAGCTACAGCAGCAGAATTGGCAGCAGCGCTTATGAAAGTAGTAGTAGTAGTATAAGTCTCAGTGACAGCAGCAGTGGCAGTTGTGACAGAAGCACTAATAGTAACAGTAGTAATAGTAAAGGTAGTTGAAGTAATAATGGTAATCAGTGCAGTATAATATCTGTAATTGCAAAAACACTTGTAGAAGTAATATAGTACTACAAAGTAGTAGTGGTTTCTGTGGTGGTAGGGGTAGTGGTGGCTAATAATCCAACAGTAGTGGCCACATTAGTAGTTGTAGTAGTGGTACAGTACCAGTACTAGAGGTAGTACAATAGTAGTAGCTGTAGTAGCGGTGGTGGTTGTAGTAGTGATAGTAGTGGTGGACATAGGAGTGTTAGCGTGCTGACTTGTTTGTGTCTGTGTACAACTACTTCACGTGCCTTCAATTGCCTCCTGGGAGTTCAGTAGTAGAACTAGTTGAAATACTAGTAGCTGAAATAACATGGGTAGAAACAGCAGTAGTATTGGTAGTAGCAGTATCAGTAGTAGTAGGACTAGTTATAGTAGTTGTAGTAGTAGGCATAGAAGTAATGGTTGTAGTAGTAGCAGTACTTGAATTAGTACTAGTATTTATAGTGGTGGTGGTGGTTTTACTAGGAATAGTAGTAGTGCAAGTAGGAGTACAGTAGTCGTACTAGTAGTAAAAGTACAGTACCTGTAGTAATAGTAGTAGTAATAACAACAGTAGAAGTTAGGGGTGGAACGGTTCATCCAAAAAATCCGTCCCGTTCGGTACGCATGTCACGGTTCGGGGCGCGTGTGTACTGTTCGGTTTGTGACGCGCAACGTGCGTGATTTCCACCGGGGACGTAATGGCCACCCCAGAGCTGATCGCTGCCACTCTAATCAATGAGACCATCCCCACCGGGCGCCGCGTGACGTCCCAGCAGCGTCCCAGCAGCGGCTCTCCGCTCTGCAGCGCTGTCAGTCTGTAGCAATTTTTTTGTCGGAGCCGTTGCCAAACCGCGTGAAGCTCAACAGAGCAGATTGCACCAGACAGGAAATCTGACACAGAATCAACATAATACACTTCCGCCCCTTTCAAAATAAAACACAATACACAGTTCATGTAGCCTATCACAACTTCACATCAACATTACGTCATGAGGTACGTGTTGATGCCCTTTGCTTGTAATGTGACCATAAAAATAGGAAAATTATTTTGTTTGCACTAATTCAAGAATCAGAGCTTTAAGAGTCATTTTCCTCTTTTTACTTTATAGGATACAATGTTTGTCAGAGATAAATGGATCCTATTTCAGTCAGTTCAGTGATTGCTGTTGTATTTTTGTGATTTAGTGTATTTTCATAAATACCTATCATCACTTCTCACTCATAGGAGTGATGATATTACTGCACCGACGTCGAAGTGCTCCCAGGTGTTATTCCGCCATACAATATAGTTATCCTTTTTATCCGCTTAGAAAATTGGCATGTTTCATTTGGTGTAACCATACGTTGGGTCGTGTAACTACTCACGTAACCGTACTTAAATAGGGAAAACGTGGAAGTGCTTGGTCGCTTCTAACTTCACCCCTGTTTGGAACTGAAGGAATGTACTGGGCCAAGCTACATGCTAGCACAGTAGCGCTGCGCGCCGGAGCGATTGAGTGCACGCACGAAGGCTAGAGAGGTATGTGTCAGCTCGTCTAACATCAGGGAAGAACATAGTTCAGTGTGGAAAAACGGTGGCCTTTTTTTTACACTCTAAAAAAAACAACCGAACCGCAGATTTTGTGAACCGCTCCACCCCTAGAAGAAGAAGTAGCACTATCAGTAGTTGACGATTGCAGTGATGTTGTAGTAGTGGTGGTACAGTACTTGTAGTAGTACAGTGGTAGAACTACTACTAGTAGTGGTGGTGTGGTAGTACAATAGTAGTAGTGGAAGTATGAGGACAGTAGAAGTATTAAATATTGTAGTAGCTGTAATAACACCAGTAGTAACAGTAGTGGTAGTAGCTCTACAGTATCAGTACTAGGAGTTGTAAAAGTAGTAGTGGTAGTGGTACAGTACAAGTGCTAGTAGCAGTAGTAGTGGAAGTGGTAGTAGTTGTAGTAACAGTGGTGGTAACAGTAGACAAGCATTGGCAGTAGCAGTATCAGAAGTATGAGTAGTAGCAGCAATAGTAATTGTAGTAGTAGTGGTGGTATAGTGGTGGTGGAATTGGAAGTACAGACATAGTAGTCATACATGTAGTAGCTGTAGTAACAGTAGCAGTAACAGTACTGTGGTGGTAGAAGCAGTATTAGTTGTAGTAGTAGTAGTAGTTGTAGTAGTGTTTGTAGCAGAACTGGTTTTAAATGGAAGTATAGTGGACATGTCAGTCTGTCAGTCTGTTAATCTGCAGACTTCCTGCAGTGGTCAGACGTTTCACCTTCTGTCCATTTGGACCAGATGATGATGCTGTAATCCCACATCTGAAATCTGACACACACACACACGCACACACGCACACACATGCACACACACACACACACACACGCACGCACGCACACACACACACACACACACACACACGCACACACACAGTAGCCATAACTCATTGCATGAATCCAGATAGCCTTTGACATGTAATCATTGTATTCAGTTTTACATGCACATGCTGTCCCCCTGTCTTTATCTGCCTCACTTTAATAACCACACTGTAGAAGAATTATAGTCACACAAACTCTTACTTTGCAAAACCAGCACATAAACATCAGTCCAGCTGTGTTGAGATGATAAATGAAGTCTATTATATACACAGTAGAAACATACAACAAAACATAATGAAGAAAAGGACAAAGAAACTTACTGTTATCTGAAAACAAGCACAACAAACACAGTAACGAAGCACATCATTGATATTTGTGCACGTCTTCTGCAATAATACTTATTCCTCAGCATTTATAATATGTACTGATCATTTGCTTTAAAAGCATGAACTACTCAATTTTGAAAACGTAGGCAAATAAGCACAAATCAGACATTAATAGCTCTTGTACAGTGTGTGTGTGTGTCTGCATTACATTGAGCACATTTAATGAGTAAACCACTTCCTTCTCTCTTTCTCTCACACACACACACACACACACGCACACACCATGACCTCTGTGACTCCCGCTCTCCGGCTCGCCCTTCATGCCTCTGCTGCGGTGTGTCGTTCACTCATCGTGCCACTGATATGCTTACTACAGCACTCCGTTTCCTCAAAGGCAAACCATTAGCAGTAACACAGCATCATGACACGGTGTTTGCCTGATAACCGAGCTACACCTCGTTAAAACACCAACACACACACACACACACACTCAGGCATGAATGACTTTGCCAAAGGATCAAGTGTGGTCTTGATAAGACGCTGCGATCAACCTGAACCGCCTTTAAACAAGGATCAAAGTCACCTGTAAAAAGGCCAAACGAGGCTCCATTTCTCGCTACAAGATTGCGCTCAGTCATTTTTCATTCATTCATTTTATTCACATCTTGGATTTATTATGCAGAGGTGATAATATTCTGTCAACTGTGAGGCAAATGGAAGATGGTGGAGAATACAGTCTCAACCATCTGCAGTGCGTCATAGAATGATGTTGATCATGTTTCAAACGCTAATTTCATTTAAATTGACCTTTAATTTTTTACTGCTAACTACTCCAAACTTCTGGTTTCAGGCTTTCCACCAGATGTTAGAACCTGTCTGGCTTCCAGTTCATCCAAAAGGTGTTGGATGTGGTGTAGGTCAGGTCTTTGCACAGGTTGGTCAAGTTCTTCCACACCAAACAAGACTAGACAAGACATTTCCCCATGGATCTGGCTGTATGAACGGGGTGTTGTCATGTTGAAACAAGGAAAGGGCCTTCCCCAAACTGTTGTGTTAAGATTTATTTTGGTCCAAAATAAAAATATCCACATATTTGAATCTGCACACCATCTTTAGTCCAAATTAAAATCAATGCACCATTTGTCATTTTTGCCATTAAATGTCTCTCAATTAAAACAAAACAACAGACGTTTGGTGAGCAAAGCGACCACTGCTCAGCTGCTCCGAGCCAGCAGGCTCTGGAGGAGAGAGTCCGGTGCAGAGCCGGACCTTCTGGAGAAATAAACACCAGGAGTCACATCAGATTCTCCTACTGACGGGAGGAGAGCTCAGAGATGACTTTTAAACTGTTGGGATTCAACTGTGGATTCACTCTTGTTTATCAACCTGACTGCAGCAGTGAACCACAGAGGTGACCTCCAGCTGTCCGGTGTGATGTTGACTGCTGACTGGAGCTGGAGGGGAAATGGACTTTACTTCATGAACGCAACGTTACAGAGAGGAGAGGGGGAAAAGGAAGAGAGAGAACTAAAGTCTCTGGTGAGTGCTGAGATCGGTGATAGTTGACCTGGATTCCTAACACACAGACTAATGGCAAATGTACAGTGAGGAAATGTGGCTGTTTTGAGCGAATAATCCCCTGTGTGAGTGGCAAGAATTAAAACTAATCATCCAATAGTCACACTCGCTCTGCTGGTGGTGAACTTATCATTTAAAAACACCATCGCTAGTCAAAATCTAACGTGATTCAGCAACAAATGTTTACAGACGAGGTAATGTTTTAAGGTTTTAGTCACATTTATTAACTTCCTTCCTCGCTCTCTGACTCCAAAGACATAGTGACAGGCAACCAAATGAAAAGTTACCCTGTTACCTTGGGTGAACATGTGGATTTCTCTGGGTTTGAAACATTCAGGATAATATAAGCACACAACTCAACAAAAGAAATAACAAAAGACTCATCGTTTTTGGACTTTTGAATGCAGAATATTTGATATTATATCTCTAAATTAGGTTTTAGGAAGGGCTGCATTTATTGAAGCCTCTACTCCAGCTGTGACAGTGGGTTTCTGTTATGTCAGTATTAACTGCCACAGAGAGTTTCCGTCGTGTGACCAGCTGTGTGTTTGTGTGTGTGTGGATAGTGGGGTCGTCTAGTGGCTACCAGCAGGGTTATTGATGCCAGTGACCTTCAGGCCCTGAAATGACGGCGTTCCTCTCAATAATAGATTGGACTGCTCTTACAGGGAAAACTGTCTGTGTGTGTCTGTGTGTGCGTGTGTGTGTCTGTGTGTGCGTGAGAGAGAGACAGAGAGAGAGAGAGAGAGAGAGAGAGAGAGAGAGAAAATGACAGATATACAGCTCTTTATAAGCACATTTGTGAGTGTGTGTGATTTGTGAAAATGACTTTGAATCTGTGTGTGTGCGCGTCCACCTGTGTGTTATTATTATATTTTGCATCATCTGCAGGGGAGTTCACAGCTTCAGTACACATGCTGCATATTTTTCTCTCCGCAGGAGGTGGTGGAGAAACTGAGGAGGCAGGGAGACGCATGGGGAGGCGAGGGAGATGAGAGAAGGTGAACGCGGAAGAGATGAAGAGGAGCTGAGGTGAGGATGATGGTTTAAGAAGACGAGGAAAAGGAGGAGGAGGGTGATCATGAGAATCAGAGGAAGTGGGCAAGAGGTACATTACGCTGTTTTCTCATCAAAGGGCAGCAAAGATGATGGTTTAATCGGTTTACTCGTTGAAAGAAATTGGATGTGCTTCAGGATTTGGGTGTAACAAACTCAACTCAATAAATAATATCCATGAGTGGTCTTAATTTGCTGGATATGTGTATGTTGATACATGTATATGGAAAAATAAAGTTGAAAATAAATCACTGTACTGACTCCTTATTGTTAAGCCTGATCCAAAGGAGGTGACCACAACCAGCAGTGGTGTCGGTCCGCTGCAGTGTTTGAATAACACGAGGGCTTTCCTTGTGGGGGTGGCTGCTCGTGAAATTAGCTTATTAGCTGTCAACATCCAATAGCATGTTGCTGTGAAAACGTAAGTGCAGGTCCCATCCCTACAGGGACCAGTACCAGTTAATAACTCATCTATCAGACATCAAATCCACACATAACAATACCACACAAAAACAGCCAACAGTCACATTGAAAACACACAAAACAGAGTCATACACATACAGTGGAGAGCCACACACATTTAAAACTATTATAACTAAACCATTAGAGCATTAGAATAGCTTTAAGACAATGCCTGAGAATTTCTCAGTTCATCAAAATCCCCCCAAAGCTCGAACTTTTGTTGTTTTCTGGAGAGCTCCGGTCTACAGCTGAGCCTCACTTCTGACTCATAATGCAAACACTGGCCAACTATTACATGAAGATATAACTGCAAAGAGGGATTCCATGTTTTCACTCATGTAGAGCAACTAGCTCCATCTTATTTAATCCCGTAGTTGCAGTTGATGAAAACTGCATTTTGTAACTTGTCATTTTATACTTGCAATTCAGAAATTTACAGGCACAATCCATCTTCTGTTGTTCGCTACGACTTTTATAGCATACCCACAGCTAAACCGAGAGTGATCCACGGTCTTACACACACACACACACACACACACACACACAAAAATGGTTTTGTACAGATCCAGTCTCAAACCAAAACCCAAACCATGATCTTTTCCTAAACCTAACCAAGTAGTACCTTTATTTTGAAAGTATAATGTTGCATATTTGGTTTTGCTAATTCGATCTCAGAACGAAAACCTGTTGGTTTCATGGGTGGACAAGGCCAAACAGGTCTGTTATGTGGATTGGTGTGATACCAGGGTTAGCATATCTAGCTAGCTTGGTTAGCCTACAAGGTGCCCTGGAAAGAGATCCTTATCTAATAGTTAGCTATACTAGCGAATCCGTGGGGTTAATGTCTGCGTTTACTTTTGTTTCCACTTGGAGAGAATGTACTGTGTGAAAGGTTGAATGTAAAATATTGCATTTGCATAATCTCTACAGCAGATGTGATGAGTTAAAATGGAGTATGGCCAAAAGTCAGGAAGGAGGCGATTATGAAACTACAACCAAGGCTGAAGAATTACATGTACAAATAAAATTTCCCAGCGGTTGAAATGATGATTTGACTGGGAAACAACAGCTTCTCTCTGGTCTCAGCTCTGGGTTCAGGTGAGGAGCTTAAACATCCACAGGGAGCTCTGACTGGAATCACAGCCCCCTCACGATGAAAGGAGCCAGTGGAGGTGGTTTGGACATCTGACTCGGATGTCTCCTCTCTGTGGAGGTACTTGTCAAACTGAGAGGAGACCCTGAGGCAGGCCCACAGTTGCTTGAGGGGTAATATGGTATATCCAAGCTGGCAAGGGAACCCATTTGTATTCCCCAGGAGGAGGTGGAGGAGGTAGCGAGGGAAATGGGTGATAAACAGCAGAAAATGGAGTGTGGAATGTGTGATCGGAAAGGGCCATTTTTGATTTTCATGCCAAGATATTTTCTAACAGTCAGTGCCGTTATATCTTGCAGGTAATGATGGGATATGTGCTGGATGTCATTATTGGAGGAAAAGCTTTCTCGGAGCTTCTGAACACAGGAAAGGAGCTGAATTCCGTGCCGCTGTTCATCTCCTTTTGTCGCTGTCAGTCTGAATCGGGCGTGGGAGGAGCAGGAGGGTAAAAGCAGGTGACGGGGAGCTGAGGTGAAGAATAAAGAAAAGGAGGGGTTGAAGAGGAAAAGAAGGGCCTCTCTGTGTGCGTTAGTCAGCCGAGATTTGAAGAGAAGTTCTGCTTTATTGTGTGAGTCACTGTTCCACTGGAGAGGAGATACGGAGGGATAGGTGAGCACTACCCGGATCGAAATGGTGTTGAGAGTCCCTGCAGCTGAAACTCCAGCGTAAGTGAGAGACAGAGGAAGAGACGGATGAAATATTTAGTGTAATAAAGTTTAGCTGTAATGGAAAGGAGCTCACAGAGAGGACGATAAAGCAACACAAAGAGACAGACTCCACAGGAAAGGAGGAAGCGCTGGATAGCCTTAATGCACACACAGCCACATAGGACCCATCACTGGGTCCATCGCAAGACATCTGTGTGTGAAGAAGAATTCAAACCCAAAGAAATCTATTTCACAATAGATTTCCAAAAATGTTTCAAAAAATATTTCTGGTAAAATGAAGCACAAGGCTAACCTGACACTCGCCAGATGAATTTCGTTCCGCCTCGCTCCACTCATCCATCTGGGATCGCTCCATTGGAGATGTGTTTCAGAAGGCTGGGCCTTATCAAAAATCCTTGCATATGATTGGATAAACCACTTGTCTGTCATCTTTATTGACGTGCTACTTCAACCACTCACAGCAGAGCCATTTGGTAGATCAAGCTCTTGCCAAATCTCTGTTCTCTGATGTTCTTTTAACGAAAAAATATTGGGTAGATTGGACAACACGGAAGAAATAGCAGCATCAATGTTGACGCTTTCTTCCACGATGCGAGCCGCCATTGTTGTCTGAATCAAAACAGTCACTTCTCCGCTACGTCACATCTATGAAACTGCCAAGATCCGGCGGTCTCTGATTGGCTCGATCCCAGATAAATCTGGTGCCGAAATCCCTCCCAATGGGCGAAATGCATCTGGCGAGAGTCAGGTTAGCACAAGACCTCTTGAAAGGGTGAACTGAGGCATCTACTCAACCTCATGCTGGAAAATTTGTTTCATAGTTCAGATAACATTTCTGGAGCTTCACAATAAATCAGTGATGCAGCATTCTCCTAAACGACTGTAGCATCTGTTTGCTGTAGCAGCAGAGAGTGACAATGTGAGGGAGAGAGTTCAAATAACAGGAAGGTAAGCTTCGTCAATAGGAGGATGGAGACAGGAGGTGTGTGCCTGTGTGTGTTCTTCACTGTTCAGACTGCTCAGCTCAGACGTCTTTCATGCCTTTCATTCCTGAAACATGAACTCACTCTGTCTTGAAGCAACAGCGTGAGAGGACACAGAGCAGCACTGTGCATCTGTCAGTGTGTGCTACTACTGCAGCCAACTCTGGAGAGTAATACTGTAACAAACCTCCACGCTCTCTCATTAGGAATGCAGAATTTTCATCCACACACATACACACATTTTATTTTGGGCTCTGAATTCCAACATCATCATGAAATATGAAACGGTTTATTTTTGCAGTAGCTCAAAGGAATGATGATACCGAGGTAACCTCAAAGAGTACTTTTTGTGATACTTTCAAGTTTTTCATTTCATCTCAAAGTTGAAACAGAATTCAGTGATTTCCTTTTTTTTTTCAAATTTGACTTTTCACTTGTTAATATTTGTACTGTAAACTTAAAAAGCATTAAATAAAGCAGGTAAGAAAATAAATTATGAAGATACAAAAGTGAAAAACAAATCTCACATGCACTGTAATTAGATTGTGGTACACAGACCAGGATGCATGGCTCATTCTGATTGGCTGATGCTTTTGCCCAGGAACCAAACAAGAAGTTGACCCTCCTTAGATTGACAGGTGTGTTTCGCAGCAGCGAATCAGAGCCAAGGTCAGATGGTCAGATGGAAAGTGATATGTGGTCAGCAGGATTTGAAGTTTACTAGGGGACGTGTGTGTGTGTGTGCGTGTGTGTGTGTGCGTGTGTTTGTGTATGTGTGTGTGTATGTGTGTGCACGCGTGTGTGTGTGTGTATGTGTGTGCACGTGTGTGTGTGTGCACGCGTGTGTGTGTATGTGTGTGTGTATGTGTGTGACGAGGTGCTGAAGTGCTGTCACAACCATCAAAGCACGCTATGTGTTTCAGTTTCATTTTAAGATCACTGGAGTGTCCGACCTCTCACAGTAATCCACCTGCCAGTACACACACACGCACACACACACACACACGTGACGCGCGCGCACACACACACACACACACACACGCACAGACAGATAGTACTTCGAAGCAAATGTTAGCACATTGAGATTCAGAAGAGGCTGAGAGAAGTTATCTCTGGTTTCTCTGGTCAGCAGACCTCAGAGTGTGAACAGGAACGTCTGGAAAGAAGGTCAGCAGAGTCAGAAGAGGCCAAGTCAGCTTGTGCCCTAAAACCAAGCAGTCAACTTTTACAACTAGGTCAAGTGACCCACTTTTAGGAAGAGCACCGTGAATCCAGCCATGTTTGGCTTCCCATAAAGCCAATATGCACGGAAATAATTACTTGAATGGGCTGTGTGAGACAAGGGTTGTGTTTATGATCCAAAAGTCAATATACATCATTACCCTCTATTATAAAGTCAAGTTATGAGTCAATAAGCAGCCTACCAAACAATGTCAATATCACAAACAGGAAAATATGCCTTAAAAAACTAATGTGTTTTTTAGAAAGCAGTCACAGACTGGGCAGCCTGATAGGTTACTATATCACTGAGCACACAAACGCTGACTTGGTCTGGGATGTGCATGTATCAGGAGCCATCACACTCGCATTTATAACAGGAAACTTCTTTTTAATTATTGTTCAACGAATCACAATGATCACTTGATTAAAAATGTCCATGATGGACCAAATGTAAACCGTCCTGACAGCGCTGAGCATTAACGGAACAAAGAGAACTGGAACTTGAAAAACCTCAAATCTTATTAGCTGTGTGGAACAATAAAATCCTAATTAACGCTACTCTGCTATGATTTGCAGTCAGTCATGTGCGAGGAGTGGATGGTACGGACTTAATTGAACACCACCACTCACTGGGCAGATGAGTTTCACTGGGCTTCTTTGAGGTGTGACTGAACCAGTTTTCTGACACCCATATTTGCAGGCCAGCGTCTTGGGTCTCTCCTTCCAAAACTACAAATTATTATTGACAAATGAATCAATTTTCCATTCATACCATTGATCATTTTCCACACATTCTGGTTAAGGTTTGGCGAGACTGCGTCACAAAAACAACTTGGTGAGGGTTACAGGAAGATTGTGGTTTTTGATATCAATACTAGAATGGCACTCACTAGAGACCCCTTTTAGATACCAGACCCTGAATACACTTTTCCATCAACAGCCATGCATTATTCCCTGAGAAATTAATAAAAATGTCGATATCTTCGTTTTGTTGAAGTGTCATTCACAAAAACTCATTGTTTCTTTCTAAGTCTAACACACTAACTGAATGGTATCTTTTACATTCAATGCATTTCCTTCTGCATGAAACCTTTGCAAAGCTGTTTTTAAGTATTCTTAAGTAATCAGCATTACCACCTCCTGTACCATCAGAGGAACAGTGTGAAACCATCAGTGCGACTGTGTTTCATGTCACCCACATGCTTACACGTGCACAAGACGAACAGAATGTGGACCCACCGTCGCAAAATGTGGTTCAAATGCTGAAAAAACCTTTAGGTTGCCATACAAAATACAAACTACAAAACTGCACCTGAGAACATTTAATCGGATGAATAGAGTGTTTAAATGTAAAAAAAAGATATCGATCGGTTATACAACAGAGTGCTTGATCATCCCCCTTTATCACATTCAACACAGTTTCACAACATATTTACTGGCGTGACTGTAAAAGATATCATTCAGTTATTTTTATTATCACTCTGGTGACATTCTGTCCCCCGGATTTTATCTCTTTTTGTGGACTTCTCTCACCACATAACACTCACACTTGTGCTGTCATGTCTCACAGGACAACCACACACACACACACACGCACACACACACACACACACGCACGCAAACACATTTCTCACAATCCTTGCTGTCCAGGCTCACAGTGAAATACAGCCAAAGCTCTTAAAACCACCACCCCCATTAACACTCAGGACAGGAGATACACTTCTAAAAAAAGACCTGTTAGTTTCAGTTAATGTGCTTGTGTTACTATCCAAACTTAATCCTTACACAGAAACAGCACAGTCCACTTTTCCAGTTAGATCTTTAGCATTTTTTCCAGCCACAGTCGAATGAATAAACATTAACTGGAGTCATCCTGACAAGAACATGATAAAAAAAACCTCTGGTAATCCCTCAATTTTTGATATGTTCCGTTACCAAGCTAAAATTATTATAATACTTTGACTTCTGACCAACATGCCTGAAACAGTATTGACAATCTCACAAGACTCGGCTGTAGTCATAATTAGTCCTACAGAGAAAATGTTAGCATGCTTACATTTCAAGGGAGATCGCGACCTGCCAAACATTGGCATTTTAGCATTTTCATTACGAGCATACCGTTAGCATTAGCTCATAGCACCTCTGTGCCTTATAGCATGGCTGTAGAATCGTGTTTAATGTTTAATCAGTATCTCTGTCCTTATCTAAATGCTTTGATTTGCCTAAGCATGGCCATAAAGACATAAACCACGCTTCACTTGCCATGAGTAGATATTGTTGTGGATGTCGCCAGTGAACAGTTTGGAGTTAAAATGTTGCAACTTTGCAGATATGTTTATAAAAAAGTTGCCTGAATATGTTGATAAAAAGAATTAACAACGGATTACATTTCACATTTCATATTTTTATCACCACGTTCTATGCCAGAAATCAAGTGGCGGCTTGTGGCCAGTATTGTGTTAGGCTGAAGTCCAACGGTGTAAAACTTTTACATTTTACAATTTGACATTTCTGTAAATGGTTGACGCTGTCTGTCATGTTACTATATCTTGTCAGGACAAAACAAATGACACATGAAAATAATAATCTTGAAGATAAGACATGATGACTGAAGAAAGTCCTTTCATTTGCTGTAATACCAAAGATGTACACTGGGTGTTGACGGCAACTTTCCTGGAAAATATCACAAGTGGTGACGCGTTCACCCCGCAGTGGACGGTGGGCCAGAGAGAGCAGGACGTTCACATAGGACATAACGGTTTTGTTTGTCCTGGTCTCTGCTAGCGTTGGGAGTAAACAGCTAACGTTACTGTTAATGGTCATGGCTGAAGAAACAAAGAAAAGACCGGTAACAGGTGACGATGAAAAAAATGAATAATTGCAAATTGCTGTCATGTGGTGTTGTTATGGAGGCGAGGCAGAGCTGCCAACTGACTGAGGACTGACGTCACACAGGCGACACTGGATCTCTGGGCAATTTACAATTACAATTGCTGTTTCTGGAAATCTTCAAGATTGCCACTTTAAATCTATGTGTAGTCCATATCCTAAACCACATTTTTTAAAGGTTGGTTTAAAGGTTTTTTTTTGTTCTGGGTTAACTGGTGACTTCTGACATGTCAAAATCTGATTACCACTGAGGTTTGGCGGTCTTTGTATAAAGGTGTTAATGTAAAACTGGTTATTAATGAGGTTCTTATTTAATTAGTTCATAAACATGCTCAGTGTTCCATGTTGCTACAGAAAAGGTCAAATGTCGGTTAACAGTTGGTTTCAGGTGCTGGCCGCAGGCTTGTTATCTGTTCTGGCCAGAGATAGCTGTTAGCGTTAGCATGGCTCATCAGTGTGTCAGGGAATAGATCTGATCTAGGTTTCCACATTGTTCCTGTGTTCACTTTCTTTTTCATTCATTCTCTTTCTTCAAACTCCTCTCTTTTTCCTCTGTTTGTTATTTTATTCCTTCACTTTATTGTCCACCACCAGTATCATCACTCGCTAGTCTCCTCCCTTCGTCTGGTAGTTGCATTATCATTCTCAGCCAGGGAATATCTCACTGTGTGTGTTTCCGTGTGTATGTGTGTGTGTTTCCGTGTGATGTGTGTGTGTGTGTGTGTGTGTGTGTGTGTGTGTGTGCGTGTGTGTGTGTTGTATTTCTATCATACCACAGGGAGCAGCCACCGGTGTCTGCTCTCTTTTGTGGCACGCTGCTATTTGCAGAGTGTATCACATGAGCACAATGAGACACACACACACACACACACACACACACACACACACACACACACACACACTACACACTATACACAGACTTATCACACACACATGGTGACCTTCACACACATGCATGCACATAGATTTCTCATTTGGTAACACACACACACACACACACACACACACACACACGCAGACACTGATACTGAAATTTGCTCACACTTAAGCTGCACACACACACACACGCACACACACACACACACACACGCACACACACACACACACACGCACACACACACGCACACGCACACACACAGGCTGCTGTTTAAACCATAAACAAATGCCACCAGCATGCAAAGCGGCCTCTCGTCCTGTGGGACTCATTCCTTCCTTCCTTCCTTTCTATTACATTGTATTTGACTGTTTTCTCTGCTGCTGAGGTACATTTTCACAAAACTATTTTTCAAACAGATAGTGCTAAATAACTTTCTGGTAATGTGTTGAGGTCTATACATGAAAGTTATGTGTAAACTGATAACTGCTAACAAGGATTACAAGATGGATACTAGCGAAAAACTGAAAGTTTTTGTGTTTCCTTTAGACAACCAAGATGGTTTTAGTAAGATGCATTTGTCATGGTTAAAAGGTCTTATCTGAAAAAAAAGATTTCTAGAACCTACCGTGTTTAGAAATGGTAAATCTCTTTAACATCGAACTATTTCTTCTTTTCCTTTGTCTCTCCTCGACTTCAAGACGCTTTCTCTAAGAATTTTAGTTGTAAAATATTCAAGAATGAAGAAAAAGGAGAATGTGAAGATGTAACAGTTTTGACATTTGTACGTATCGTGTTGCAGAAAAATCTACTGAAGCTAGCGTGCTAGCCAGCTCGCCCGGCCCATTCTGTCTTGTAATAACACTTTTTACCTCAAGAAACGTTAGGATGACAGAGTAGTGCTGGCCCAGGGTCATATGACGTCACCCTCTGGTGTGTGGACTGACACTTTGAACCCTCCAGTTTGGCATTATGGCTGTCAGCATCTTTGAGGGGTTTTTTTTAGCAAGAAGTGACCATATTTGGATGAGAGGACGGAGCTGGGGAGGATATCCTGATTGGATCTAAATGAGAACTTGGATCTGGAAACTGTTTACTGAGGTATTAAATCAAATGAAAACAGGGCCATTTTCTCATAGGCTTACATACAATCAAATTAAGAGACTACATTTTTGCAACCAGTGGAGTTGCCCATTAGAAAACGCAAGTTTTTGACAGTTCAGCGTTGGTTTAACTTCTCAGACACTGAAGTTCTGTCCATATTTGATACAGTCAGTGATTCTGACCACCTGCTCTCCACAAGAAACCACATTTACTGGAAAAGAAGTGATTGTAATAGAAGCAAAACAAGCTCATTCATGTTTGGGGCAGTTCATGTCAAGTAAAGGAATCAAGTTCGATGCTGAACTCAGAATGTGTGCATATTGGCTGATATATTGATATCAGAATGTTTTACTCCCTTATATCAGGGTGGAACCCAAAAATCAAATACTGGCCAGGCTCTTATGATCAACTCTCTGATGACATGCTGCCCCCAGTTTCTTTGGATTATAAATTCAACAGGTGACAATTCTGATACAGCACCTTCAGTCCCATCAGGTAACATTCCTGTCAATACTTTACCACACAAACAATCATTGTTAAACTTTTAGTTAAACAGTCAGGTAAGCATTAACAGTGCTACATAAACACTCTGTACACACGAGTGTGTGAGAGTGTGAGGGAGGTGCATGTGCTCACACATGTGATACAGCATGATGATGTGCACATTTGTTGGCACGTAATACAGTATCTGTGCATTGTAGTACACAGCACCCCTGCATGTTGAAGTGCTCACACACCCATGAACAGGTCTCCAGGCTCCATGATGTCTGTGTCTATGTGTGTGTCTGTGTTTATGTGTGTGTGTGTGTGTGTGTGTGAGTGTGTGGTGGCACCTGGGAGCTGGCTTCAGGCTGTCCTCTGAAGCGACTCGAGCTATCTCAACACATGCTGTTAGAGACAGAAACAAAGAGAGAAGGTGAGGACAAGAAAAAAATGATGAACTCATTACACAAGGGAACAGAATATGGACTGAAAGAAAAAGAGATAGAGCCGGTATAAAGACAGAAGATGGACCTATGGAACTATTTTCTGTCTATGAAAGAAAAATGGAAAGATTACTCAGATATGTGGATTATGTGAGGCAATTTTGATAGAATGTTTTAATGCTTTAAGCACCACAAATTCCCTTCACTTCTATTGTAAATTCTAAAATGTGTTTTTTTGTAAGTATTTCAGAGTGGACTGACCCTTTAACTTTCAAGCCCTCAACTTTCCCCCCTCCCCTCTTACAGTCTGCCCCTTCGCCTGAGGGCTGGAGCCTCATGTGCAGCCTATCGGCCCCTACATCCATACATCCACCCCTCCCCTACACCTGCCAGGGGTTAAAGGAAGCGTTAGGACTTTTTGTTTTTCTCCACTTCAGCGGCGGTGTGTGTGTGCGAGTGTGTGTGTGCACGTTAAACAAGCATAGCCAGACTTAACCTTTACACCACGTTATGAAAACACAAGAGGTGGGGGCTGCAGCGTGTGTGTGTGTGTGTGCGTTTCAATTATTTTGCACGTCTGTGTGACCATCACATGCGTGTCAGAGCGTCTGTGCAGGTCTGACTGTGTGCTGTGGAGATGGCCTATGGGGAAGACTGGAGGCGTCCTTGTTTGGAATTCCTCTAAGCCAGCTGTCATAATAGAGTTGTATGGGAGCGATACGCTGAGTGTGAGCGGGGAGGAGGAGGAGGAGAGGAAAACTACCGGGCTGACATGACAACTTCCTCATGTCAGTGGATTTGGAAATGATTTATGTTCATGCTGACACGCAGCGTCTCCGCCGCAAATCGTATCAGCAGAATATCAGCTGCAACATTTATGAAACACAGATCGATTTTCGAGCTCTCACACACATTCTGAATGACTGACAAACAAAACAATTATCCCAAGTGGAGATAGTTTTACAATAGATACAATAGAGATTAAAATAATTACATTTAAAAAGCACAAAAGCCTTTCCCCATTACTAAGGATAATCTTAAGCGCACAGTGCTCTCTCAGGGGATTTACCTTAGCAGACAGTGTTTCCAATAAAAACTGTTACCAGTGAGACTGCTTGGATTGCCATTACATTTCAACCAGACATTTATGATCCCCGGAAGATGAATTCTGCTGACTTGGTTGATCCCCTGACTTTCCCTCCAGCACCAACAGCAACTTGACATTTTTAATTTTCGGTGAAATATTTTGACGGGTGTTGGAGGGATGATGATGATGGACGGGTTCATTTTTGAAATCCACATGTGATGTGTCACAAAGACTTTGTTGATCCACTGGCTTTTAGCTAGTAACACCAGCCAAGATTTTCAGTTATCCAGCGGAATCTCTTTACACACATCTACCTGGGGGTTCTGCACAGCATTGTGTACATACACACACGTTCCCAGAGGATGAATACTGATGGTTGTGTTTGCCCCATGACTTTCACTGGAAGGCCACCATGAGGTTGACATTTTGGGTGGATTAATGTTTCTCGAGGAGGAGAAAAGCACTGGCAGTGCTCTTGGGAGTGCTGACTTGAGGTACTTTCGAGATGTGAGAAAAAATACACTGTACACTGTTTTTTATTGACATGTGCTAATAACAGAGTGTTCACTACACAGCTAACAAAGAGCTTACAATGAGAAAGGTGATAAAAGTACAAGACTCACGGCCGATGTGCTCCCACAAATGGGCTTCTCTGTTTAGATAGACAGACATGACCAAAACAAGCT
This sequence comes from Lagodon rhomboides, assembly GCA_039737535.1. NCBI lineage: Eukaryota > Metazoa > Chordata > Actinopteri > Spariformes > Sparidae > Lagodon > Lagodon rhomboides. Next base: position 29,804,005 of record CM077794.1, on the reverse strand, counting down.
TCTCCTCCACTTTCTTGGTTACCTGGTCGATGGGTGACAAGTCCCATCCCATCTAATACGTGATTGGTTATCTGAAAAAAGAGCAATAGTGACGTCACCACCAGTGCCTTTCTGAAAAGTTCAGAGGTTTTCAACCAGAAGCACTCTGAAAAAGGACACTGGGCACATCACTTTTTTTGCAGGCAGCCGCATGCTGCAGCGAACAACTGTGTGAAATGTGAAAACATGTGCAATCAAATAAAAGCTGGTATGTTTACAGGGGGGCTTTGTGTTGCAGCTATAGGCACAAAAAATGGAATTCCATTCTGCTCCATTGTATTGACGTGGAGAGAGTTATCAAACCAAATGAAACCAGAAATATCTCTGCATTGCTAGACACCGCTAGCGGTTAGAAGACTGACTGCTGTCAGCCTTTCACTTCCACATTAAATTGGAGAACTTAGAGGAGAATAAGTTTCATTTTGATGAATGGAACAATCGTTAATCTGTGGCTCTACCTGCTCTGATCTCACACAGAATGAACTACATTATGAATCCTTACGAACCTCAAAATTTGTTTCCATACCCTTTTCTCTCCTGATAAAAACGAGATCTATTCCATGATTAGTGGTCATCTTCACGCTCTTTAGAGTCACCTCTCTGGAAATAGGAGAAATGTAGCAGAAATTAACAGAAGCGGGGTGGGGAATGGGACCCGTTCTCCACATCCTGCCCTCCAAAATTACACGTGGAATATTCCCATCATTATTTTCCCCATCAGTAAAGCCCCTCCTGGCTGTGGGTGGGTGGGTGTGAATATGAACTCATCGGGCTTGGAGGGCAGCGGCAGCCTCCAACTGACCCTCGTTAGGCACGATGTGGTGAAAACAAGAACCCTTGCATCAGTTCTCATGAAATTACATGTGATGCGTCTGCACTGCGAGCAGCGAAAGGTCAACGAGGAGTAAACAGAGGTGTTTCTGCTGTGTGGAGGGAGGTCAGTGGTGGTTTCATGAGTCAGGCCATGATGTCGGAGGGCTCACACCATAAGGACAGTTTGCGTAACACGATGCTTAATCACCGTGAAAATTACAGCTGAGTTAGAATCAGAGTCATTTGTATTCATTAGACATTATGGCTGCGCAAAGATAACGACTTCTGATTTTTATCTTACAAGGCATCTGCACCAAGAGGGCTTCATACAACCAACAGACTAGAAATGATCAACTGAACTAATCTAAGGTTAGAATAAGGTCAGAACTGATAGCCTGCCAGCAGCCCCTGACGGCCTCCTTGCACTCAACTAGAATAAATCAAACTGAAAGATTGACTAAATAGACTAAACTAGAAAGCAATCAGAGGCCACTAAGACACAATCCTCTGAGTTTGGTCACTGCAAAAAGTTCTGTGCCTGCCAGGATTTTAAATGCTTTCACTTTGCTGTTTTGTCTTAACCTGACTCTCGCCAGATGCATTTCGTTCCGCCTAGCTCCACTCACATCCATCTGGGATCGCTCCCGTTGGGAGGGATTTCGGCACCAGATTTTATGGTAGAGCCAATCAGGACCGCCGGGCGGGAGTTTCATAGATGTGACGTAGCGGAGAAGCGACTGTTTTGATTCAGACAACAATGGCGGCTAGCATCGAGGAAGCAAGCGTCAACATTGATGCTGCTATTTCATCCGTGTTGTCCAATCTACCCAATATTTTTTCGTTAAAAGAACATCAGAGAACAGTTGTGAAGGCTTTTGTTGGTGGAAACAATGTTTTTGCTCTTCTCCCGACCGGATTTGGCAAGAGCTTGATCTACCAAATGGCTCCGACAGACAATGGTTTATCCAATCACATGCAAGGATTTTTGATAAGGCCCAGCCTTCTGAAACACATCTCCAATGGAGCGATCCCAGATGGATGAGTGGAGCTAGGCGGAACGAAATTCATCTGGCGAGAGTCAGGTTAGTTTTGTCTGCCACTGGGCACGAAATCTCCCGTGAAAATGAATCTGACTGTTGATGCAGTCAGGCTGGCAGCCTGGCATCACTTCTATCTGCTTTCAGGTATCCATTTTTGACTAAATTAATGAATGAACTCAACGTATGTTCAGTGTTGTTCATAGTTGCAAGGATTTCGAAACAATGATTCCACTTGGAACATTAGGGGTTGGGAAAGTCATAGTAATCTTTCACTTCTGCAAAAACAAAAATGAATTGGAAAAAAAAGAATCAGAAATGATTTGCTTACATCAGTCTATTTCATTCATTCCTGTGCTGTAGCAAGTCTGATGTCAAGTAACTTGATCTAAAAAACAGCATCTTCCACTTATGTCAAACCTTCAAACTCTTAGCAGTTCAACTGTCTCACTGCATGGACAGTTTATTTCACCAGTGCTGAGGTATTTTCCTCTCAGATTAGATGGTTATTTACTGTATCGTAGCATTGTAACCCAGCATTTCACTTGTATAACACTGTTGGAATCATTATGGACAGTTTAAAAACAAATGATCAGAATCAATACAGCAGATCCAGAGATATCACCTTTTCACAACCTGGTGCCTACGTTACCCACAGTGCAACTGAGCCACAGGGTGACATCACTGGAGGCTGTTGATCAGATTACATGCAGGAGCAAAAAAAGGGGCTATTCCATCCATTAGCTGAAACCGCTCATCCTTTTCAGGGTCACGGGGGGCTGGAGCCGATTATGACATGACATTGGGCGGCGGCGGGGTACGCCCAAAGTCAGTAACAACCATTCACGTTCACAATCACACCGGACAATTTAGAGTAACCTATTAACTAAATCATTTCATGTCTTTGGATTGTGGGAAGAAGCCGGAATACCCAGAGAGAACCCCACCGCCGTGCTGCCCTCCCCGAGACATGTATGTGTGAAATTGGTGGAATTACCCTTTAACATTAACATCGAGTTAGCTTAACAGCCAGTCATGTTTCATATCAGAGTGCAGTAAATCCTTCCTGTATTGGTGCAGCAGGGTGCAGGGAAATGCAGCCTACGAAGCTAAATGTAATTTGGATCGTGTCAAGGTCCTTTCACTGTTCCACCTCACTGCTCTGTTTGTTCACAACCCAAAGGCCCATTTTCTTTATTCATGGCTTTCTAGACCTTTCTTCCACAAATATAATAGCATTCCGGGGTTTTCCTTTAGGTAAAACATCAGTGAGCTACATTAAGGAAAGCTGAGCTCAGCTGAGCTCTCCTCTGACTGTGACCACAGCTCCTCCTCTGCTCTGCTCTGTGTGAGAGCATCGATCCAGAAGAAAACACTCAGAGGAAGGTGATGTGGCCTTGAGATGGCCTTGGAACCAGCAGAATTAGATGGAGGCTTATTATCATCACCTTTCACACACACACGACACACACACGCATGCACACACACACACACACACACACACACACACACACACACACACACGCACGCACACACACACACACACACACACACAACCTTCATCCTACATGCATACCAATGGACAATGAAACCTGAGCATGCCCTCAATCAGCTACATCTACACACACGCTACGTACTAACGCTCACTGTCAGGTACACACACACACATACACACGCACACACACACACACACATTCACGTGTAATACCAACCACTAATCAATAGCGGCGCTAATGGGAACTTGCGACAACCCACAGGGTCCAAGCCAACACGCACACACACACACTTTTGCAATGCTACTCATGCACATAGGTATATATGTACACACACACACACACACACACACACACACACACACACACACACACACACACACTGTCAGTTGTACTGTAACCAAAGAGAGAGAGGGAGGGAGATCCCTTCAAAGTCACAGTCGTGATCCTGCTGTGTTTGAATGCTAATGTTGCCTAGAGGTCAACCAACCCTGACACACACATACACACACACACACACACACACACGCACACACACACACACACACACACACACACACATAGCTGAGTGTGACACCACTGGAATGCCGGCCACTCATGTGGAACCAGCTGACCTTCGGCCACTGATACTTGTCCTTGAGTCACATGAGAGAGGGGACACACTGCAGTGCGTGTGTGTGTGTGTGTGAGAGAGAGTGGGGAGAGAGAGAGAGGGGCAGAGAGAGAGAGAGAGAGAGAGAGAGAGAGAGAGAGAGAGAGAGAGAGAGAGAGAGAGAGAGAGAGCTTGTGTAAATGCTTAACTGCATTTATACATTGTGTGTGTGGATCTACAGAAACAGCCATACACTGGATGGACACTGGAGAACAGCAGATGTTATTAATGTAGTCAACTTTCTTTAGTTTTAAGTGACAGCCACAAAAATAAGGAACTAAGGAATTAAAGGAGCATACTCACCAGCTCTTTTCTCAGAACCACCATCATTTTTAAATCCAGGTTTCATTTTCGCATTCACAAATAGAATATTGTGAGTCTTCCCTGAAGGACACACAATACTTCAGTGGGAGAATGGAAAAGATTTTTTTTTCTTTTAAGGAAAATAATGATGAAACATTTATAAGATGTTGCAAAATTGTGTTTTTTTTCTGTATATCCTTAAAAAAGCAACTTATCAACTGTTTTAATATTAAAGAATAAGTTCATCCAAAAGTAAACATTCTGAACAACTGAAGTAGCTGTGAAGTTGTTTCAAAGTGTAAAAGAAAAACTGAAAAGAAAGAAAGAAAATGGTTTCAGAGAGCTGGTCCAAAGTAATCCAAGTCTCCAGAAGCCCTGAGATCCAAACGTGATTTGAAAAGGCCTTGTTTACACCCTATATAAAGCGGAGATCTTCACTGTAGCTGCTAAGTCGAACAGCGTTAGCATGCAACCATCTGAAGTTCGTGCTACGGGCTACTTGCTAACGTTTGGATTAGGGTGGATTCAGCCGGGTTAGGGTGAGAGTTAGATGAGTTGTATGGAAGTATTGTTTTGTTTTTTGTCCAAGTTTAAAAACATTCACCGGCTTTTCCAGTTGTGTAGGAGGATGCTGCAAGTTATTTGTTGCAATTTTTTGGGTGAAATCTTCTTCCAGTACCTTTTTACAACACAGACTTTCTTGAAGAGTCCCTGTGTTTCCTTGGCAGTTGTAACAGTACAACAGTGTGTGTGCATGTGGGTGGGGATCCATAAAAGCATGGATGGATATACCTGGCTGACTGGGAGTGTTCACTGTACATCCATATGTGTGTGATGTGTGTGTGTGTGTGTGTGCTGACAGATCCTTTTCCCACCGTTCACTAAGAGTCCTCTGATTGACCTCTGATCCTCACAACCCAGAGAGAGATTACAGCCTTACAGTACGAGAGAGAGAGAGAGAGAGAGAGAGAGAGAGAGAGAGAGAGAGAGAGAGAGAGAGAGAGAGAGAGAGAGCTCCCTCTTTCTCCCCCATCGACATCACCTCCAACTCGTCCTTCCTCCACCGCTGTTTATCTCCATTTTACCTCCCTTCACCCAGTCTTTACCCCTTTTCCTTGAACATCCCTTTGTTCATCCGCCTCTCCTCTCCAACCCCCCACTCCTCCTCCGTCTTCTTCATCCCCTTCGCCTTCCTTTCTAGCCTCCTCCCAGTTTTCCCCTCTCTCCTCCTCCTCCTTCCTCCCCTGCATCTTCATCCTCTGGACCTCTTTCTTCCCCTCCTTATTCCTGACCTCTGATCCTTCTTTTTATTGACTGGATTCACCTTCCTTGTCTTATCCTCTGTTCTTGAATGAATTAGACACAGTGTGTGTGTGTGTGTGTGTGTGTGTGTGTGTGTGTTGTATCATGTTGGTTTAGGGGTTTCAAACCTTATGTACTTTCAGTTTTGGTTCGAGTGGTTTTATAGACCTTGATGAGGTTCATGTAAATTCACCAGAGGTTCACAAATCAATAAATCACATGACTCTCTCTCCTCTAGCTGTGTGTTATCTGTTATGATTTCCTTTGGGCAGCTGAAGGACCTTTGGTTTGAAGCTGTCAAATGATAATATCCATAAATGAATAAGTGCTTGAAATGTTTTATGGCTTTACATGCTCTATTAAAGACATAATATGTAACATTTCTGCATCAAAAAGTCCCAAGATGCCTAGACCTTGGTTATGTATTTGGCTCATTTGTGCACTTCCATTATCCTAATGTTTTCAACTTCCATTATCCTAATGTTTTCAACAATGTTCAAGGTAACACAGCATTTCATGTGGAAGTCTGTCACTATAACTTTGGGGGGAACACCAGATGATAGGGCAGAGAGTTGGGAAGGAAGTCGGCAAACATAGCCAAACGTGACGTGAATAAAACATTAAACAACACATCCTCGTACCCAAACGACTGAATTCTTGCTGAGAGGGAGAAGAAATGTTGCAAAAGAGTCATTTCGGTGAAATAGTAGATGTAAAAATGCAGTGAACCCACTGTAAGCTCTGCAGAGAGAGATGGAGGAGAACAGCGTTTTAACTTTGTGAAAGTTGCGTCTCTGCACTAAAAGGTTAATTATAAATTAACACACTGTCACTCAGGGCACACCACATCATTTTCCACTTGCTTGTGGTTCATGGTCATGTTTAAAAAACGATTATTATTATGTTCCCACTTGGCAGTTCTGTCCAGCAAAATCCAGTAAGACTTCTAATTCAAATCATCTTAATTCTGGTGACTTCTAGCAGCTGGACCAGAAGGCAAACAACTTATCACTTAACAGCATAAATGTGAGGGTTTTATCTCCTGTTAACAGCAACAGGCCCAGACGGGAACAGGCTACATGATCCGATTATTTGTGATGCCTAAATTCAAATTCACTCAAATAGTGGTGTTTGTATCCGGCTCTTTAGTTCAGCTCAAGATCTTGATAACAAAATGTTAAGTGTAAGAAAGTATTAGCTCAGCACAGATTTGTTGACTCTTTCGCTATCATAATAAATATGCCTACTAAATATGTATCCTCAGCCAATGGGAGATGTCAGCTTCACTAGGACTTGTTATGTTGAATGCCTTGCTCAAGAGCCTTTCTTAAGCTTGTTGTAAATCACCTTTCAGTAAGAGGAGAGGTCGATATCTTATCAGAGGCCAAGGTTTCGGCTGAAGGCGCTCTCAGACTTCTGATAGTGTAATCAGGGGATGTGATGACAAAAAATAACTTTGCTTAACATTTCTGAGGTGACAGTGTGGCCTTTTCAAGGGCTGAGCAGCACACAGGCCTAAATGTCATTACCAGCATGCCATGTGATTAGGAGGCTGATTGGGCAGAGTAACTGTGTTGCCGTCAGATTTTGACGAGAAAAACAGGGTAGCTTTACCGTTGAGGTTGAGGTTCAGACTTAAATATGCCCCGTTGCACAAACTCACCATCTGTATTGTGAGCTGGGTTACAGGTCAGAGTCTTTTAAAGTCGGGTCAACCTAATTTTTGAAGCTTTCTCACAATAACCGTCTCAGATGGTTTCACATCACATATTAGGGCGCATTGATGAGAAGATTTCAGTTTGAAGGGTTATCAGACGCTACACAAGGGACTGCCCATAGCTCCAACGGCCCATTGTTCTGAAAGCACTGGACCAAAAGCCCATTTGTCCGACAGCCAGTTATCACTAATACACACTCCCAATGCTCTGAAAATACACATTCTCCCTCAAGTTGTTAGAACAGTGACTGCAGGGCTGGTTCTTTCTGGTGTTCCACCAAATGAGGTTTCAAGCAACTTTAGTATGACTAGAGATTTACCTCCGTCAGGCCTTGTCACCTGAGTAGTTGGATGTAGCGTAGTTTCGGCAGAAGTTGGTGGTATAGACTATCGTACACATGGCTGTATATAACAGAGAAGTATAAAAAAACAGTTGTTTGTTACCTGCCAATAAACCAATCGCCTTGGCCATTTACGAGGTAACAAATGGGAATACTACGTCAGCACTTTTTGTGCATTCCTTTTGCAAAGCAATACTACACAATGTACATAAAAATGTGTTGATAGAAACGCAATTGTCAGGAGGAGTAGGTGACGTGGCAGAAGGACCAAGATGCATGGACGACGAATATTTAATTAATCAAGTACATGAAAAAAACCTAATCAACAAGAACGAGGCGTGGCAAGGAAAGGCAATACATACAAACAATGAACCGACAAGGACTGAACAAAAAAACAGGACTTTAATGTCAAGACACAAACAAGGGAACAAGACACAGGTGAGACACAAGAGGACAGGTGCAGGCAATCAAACAAGGGGGGAACAGAACAGTGACAGGAAGTGGACAAGACATGGCACACAAGGACTACAAAATAAAACAGGAAGTGACCTAACAAAACCAAAACATGAAACAGAAACGTGACAGCAATTAATGTCATAATCGGTAAGTGTGGCAAAAACGTAAAATAAAAAAACCGTGAGATAAAACTCAGATTGCGTAGATCTTATGGAACAGCTAACAGGCTCCTGGAGAGGCACATGCATCAAATGGATGCTTCTGACAAGTGATAGCGCTCACACACTTCCCAGTAAAAGTTTGGAGTCGGCAGTTCGGTTCCACAGCTTGTGCTGTTCCTGGAAACACCTGCTTATCAGCAAGTTAGTGATTATTTCATCAGCTGCTTTCACTTCTGGATTCTAAAAATCAGTTTCTGTCTCTTTTGGGAGAAAAAATCTCCATAGAATTTCTATAAATTGAAGTTAGAACACCTCCTCTGTCTTATAATAAATGTCAAAGCAGTTTTATCATTCAGGGAGGAAGAAGGGGTGATATATTGGCCTCATTACACCTTTTCCTTTTGCTAGACCCTTGAAAAATATCACTTCATTATTTTTATCAATATCAGTCCATTCTAGGCCTATTGACGTGACACTTTCTTGTGTCAAGGCTGATAAAACAAATAGATTTCTTGATAAACCATTACAAATGAATGTTTGCTGCTGATATGACAGACTTTTCTCTCTGATCTCTGAGCTTACCAGAGAAATGACTCTGGTGTGGGAAGATTGAACTCCACAGCTTCAGGGGAGCCACTCTGTAAAACCTGTGATGAAACCTGGCTCGCCCTGCTGCAAGGAGCCGCCAACCACCCAAAATGATTTCATCATATTGGCTTTCAGGGAAGAGTTGTACTGAGGAAGACTAAACGCTGCATCACAGGCTTTCCCATCCTGATGAGCAGACAACGCTGACAGAACATCTCTGTAGTCGTGCATGTTTTATTGTGTCAAAGAAGTGACAGTGAACACCAGGTGAGGATTTGTTGTTGTCCCAGTGACACCGTCTGAATCTGCTCCAGTTGTGAGGGGACGACTGACTTTTTATTGCTGAACAGCAGCGGGCACAGTTCAGCATGTCTGTATGTTTTTTTGCATTCTTATCTTGCTGCTTTTCATAAATACACTTTACATTCCTCTCTCGCCTGTGTACTCACTGACCCTTGTTTTCACACTCCCTCTGGTACAAAGGGACACAGGAGCTAATGAACGAGGCCACACAAGAACAACAAGAGGTCAAGTTGAAATCCATCAACTATATTGCACTTTTACTGGACTTAATGTTTTTTTTTTTAAATTACAGTCTAAGCTGATGCTGCTAATTGATGTGCAATGAGTGCAACTGATCCAGAATCTAGAATGTACAACCACAAACCACCTTTATTAATGTAAAACTTCAGGGCCACGGGGAATTCACACATTCCATCTCCCTTCACATGTCTTTGTCATGGTGCTTTTGGTTTGCTGTGCCTCTGACACTTGACCTCTTAACTCTTAGCTGCTTGTGATGGTGTTGATCTAGCACAGTGTTCATGAACTGTTTGCTGTAAACATCCTACACTTTGAACACTTGTTGCATTCATCAGCTCATCCTCATACCTTACCATGTTTTCCTATTCATGGGATTATCAAAGGTTTACACCACCGCTCTTGATGTAATTGAAAATTAATCCAGATTGAACCGGATGTAATCAGTGTCTTCAGATTGAAGTGGAAAGTGAAGATTGGGCAATTATTCTGATTATTAGTGGAATTTTAGGGTCCACGTAAATGCAGCTATTGAGATTGGTGGTGTAAACGTTTGATAATCTATTCAATATTAAAGCCTAACAACGATGGAAATTGTTGATCTGTTTGTTTTTCTCTGGTCTCAATATTATATATATTTTTGTACATTATGTGCGCCTCACGTGGGGTAGCATTTGTTGATGTCAGTCATGGGAGGGAGATAACCGTGGTGGTAGCAATACAAAACTGGTCTGTGGCTAATATAAAGTTTTTCTTGGAGATTTTAAAAGATTTATAGATTTAAAGACGAGGTGGAGGGGATGGTGTTGGCGTCATAACAAGCCAATAAGACTGCCAAACAGCCATCTGCGGTTCGAGTCACACCAGTGGACATTTTTAAGGACACCTGGGCACATTTCAAGCCATTTTTGGGGAGACCAAAACCAGCCCAATTTTTTACAGCAAGTTTGACCCTGCTTCATGATCCTGGAAAATTTTTGGTATAAAAAGATGAATGGACCTGAAATCCACCAAACTAGAAACATAAGAATTCTCATGACATGATGTGGGTGAATGAATGAGTGATAAATTAATTACATTTTCTTTATAAAGTTTAAAAAAAAACAACAACACACAACTTATTTGATCACTTTATTCAGCATCCATGTAAACAGTTAAGTTGGAACCTGTAATCAGAATGATAACAGTCAGAAGATATCTGGACCATGTAACCACAGCTATTGTCCTGGAGATAGCAGATGTCTGCCAAACTATCCCCCACCATCCGTCTCTAAGTGGGCCAGAAGTTGTTTCAGGGTCAGACTCCGAAGCTTCACAACAAAATTAGTGATTTAGATAACTGGGTTAAATTGGTTGAAGAGCTTATCTGAAAGTTATACAGCCAATAAAATGTTATCATAAACAAGGATGGTTGCCAATACTACAGCAATAAAAACAGTCTTGTAAATTATTTTATTTCTCAATTATATCATGACACTAATACACATATATAACCAGTATGTGGTAAAGTTGAACTTGCATGAGTGTTTTCTTTCAGTTTACTGCCTTTCTGAACCCACACTGGTACTTTTTGTTCGAGCACACTGCAGATAAAAGTATTTATGCCAAACATGAAGACATGACTGAGTTCTGAGCAAATATCTTCTAGTAATCACACCTTCAAAGTAAATCTTCAGCTCCGTCGATACAAAGTCTAATCATTTACAACTTCCTGCTCTGATAGCTAAATACCAGTAGTACCAGCTCAGCAATTTGCTTGATAAGACCATGATGCGTTCCAGATAACCTACAAACTAAAGCAGATGTAATCATTGAAGCAATAAACTACAAATAGAACCATCATCGAAGTATCTGTAAGCCAAGGTTTAAAGAGTAATGATTATCTTTAGGAATTTAGGAATAATCAATGACTCTTCTCTGCACACTATAATTGCCTTGAGGAATTTCCATGCATCCGTTTAGTAGTGCACGCCGACAGGAGTGTGGTTAAACCATTTGTAATGTAAGATGTGACATCAGCACTGTTGTGTTCGTCCATTGTCCTCAGAGTGCATTATGACATTTGTACCAAACAGCGTTGCAGTTAGTTTATAGACAGTTTAATCCATTTCAACCACTTACTGTATAAAATATGGATGGAGGTTCCTGGTCTGAAAAGTTTAAGTTCCAATATAATGGCTATTATCTTCAGCATAGTTACGTGTTTCCTATAAGACCAGGCAACCAGGGAGTGACTTGTCCCAGATGTCAATTTTCCTTTTACAGTAGCCAAAAGTGCTAAATGTGCATTACGCCCCTGCCAGGGAGCTAGCAGTCCATCGACTCCGCCCGGACAGGCAGCTCTCAGAGAACACGGCAGGATTCAACAACACAACTACATTGATCAACAGTTAGCATCACATTAGCAACAAAGCTAATGGTGTAAGTCCATCAGGAAACTACATAAATCACGTTGGTACTGTATTTGGCCTCCACTGTTCTTGGCCGTGGTTCAGAGGTGTAGGTCTACATATGGAGGCTGAGTTAGCAGCAGTGAGCAGTTACTTCAGCAACAAATAAAGGTGTTTGTCTAGAGTCGTTGCAGAGCAGCTGGAGGACATCAGAAAATACTTTTTCCATAAAATTTGATCCAGTTTTACCCAAATAAGTGAATAAATATGTTAAGTTTTTGTACAGTAATCCCAGTCCCCAGAAACACTCTGCTCTGCTGCCATCCTTCTTCGTATTTATTTATTCATTTAGTTTAGTTTATTTTTGGTCATTTTCCAACTTTTATAACTCAAATACACTGCTAGATGGACAATAAATAAAACATTACTTAATGCTTTTTGAGCTTCAGAAAACAAATCAAACAAACAAACAAATAAAAACTAAAACAAATAAACAAAAACAGGACTGAAAAGGTATCTTATTACACCTGCCCTTTAACATTAATTACATTTTGTCAGCTGCCTTTAAATTATAGAGAGCAATAAAAGAAAGTAACTAAAGCAAGCAACTAAATATATGTATACCAAACTCCCAAACTCATTTTATGATCACTCTGGTGTTCATACATCTGTTTTATATTTTCATCTCGTGTTTAATTAATGGCAATGTCAACACAAAATGAATATACAAAATACAGTGAAAGAGTGAGTCACTGACATGTTTGATTGTCTTCCAGGAGGTAACAAACTCTGAAATACCATTTAAAATAAAGAGAATATAAGATAAAGACAGAAAGAGAAGTCAACTTGATACTCAGCAAAGATTGTGTAAAGCATCACAGACGGTTTGTGCTCCTCTCGTCCAAAGTGCCTTTTAGCACTGTCGGCCCCAGTGGGAATCAAACTCACACCGCTGACACTGTAAGTGCCTTGCTTTTCACAGACTGTGAATATGGCAGCATGGAGCAGCTCACAAGTATTATCAATATACATAATGAATCTTCATGTCTTCATCATATATTCATATTTTCAGTAATAACATAAGTTTGGAAAAAAGACAATTATTATATTTTAAAATGAGAATTTTTTAATTTAAGTTTACACACTTACAACTTTCTGTTGTGTGTGTATAAAAGAAACTGTCTTGGCTCGTAGGGTCACACACACACACACACACACACACACACACGCGCACACATTTGTCACAGTGTGTGGACCGTTTAATCTTTCCAGATCTGCATGGGAGGAAAAAACCTTCGTCTTCTCAATTTCCTTTTTTGTCGTGTGCCTGTCAGCTCTCTCTCTCTCTCTCTTTTTTTTATTCTATTTAATGTGAACGTGCTCTCTCTCTCTCTCTCTCTCTCTCTCTCTCTCTCTCTCTCTCTCTCTTTCTCTCTCTAACCCAGTTTCATGTTTTTTTTTCCCTCTCAGCATCTTCTGGTCGTTCCCACGTGTGTGATGTGGTGTGTGTGTGTGTGTGTGTGTGCACGTGTGTATTTGTTTGTTTGAGCGAGTGCCTGAGCTGTCAGCTTGCAGCATTTTGGATGGATTTACTGAGGTTATTTGAGGATTTCCCCTTTCTCTCTCCTGCTGTGTGTTTGTGTGTGTGTGTACATATCTGTGCATGCGAGTGTGTGAGTGTGCGTGTGGTCTTGTGGGCTCAGAGGTAATTATGGGAGATTTCTCCCTCACTGGAGCGAGCGGGGGGCAGGTGCCTTAGGAATAGTCTCTTCTTGCCCTCTCCCTCTTTTTCTCTCCCTTTTCCTTTCATTCTGTCTCCCCCCTCTCCCCTCTCCCCTCTCCTCCCTCCTGGAGCCTCTGTCCCCTCTCTCTGTCTGTTTCCCTCCCCTCATTATGGCGTGTGTGTTCGGGTCATTAGATCATGTCATTTCATCTGCGTTGCCTGCAAATGCCAACCTAGACATACTCTCTCTCTCTCTTCTCTCTCTCTCTCTCTCTCACACACACACACACACACACACACACACACACACACACACACACATTTGTGCACAAATGCATATAATATAGTATAAATGCATAAATGCTATTAAATCGTAACTTATCTACTTATCTCAGGGTTTGAACACAGTCACTTTACTAAAGATAGCCAGTTGATTCTGGTCATGGTGGTGTTCCGGTCGCAGATACTTCTGCATCTTGTCCCGGGTGGCAGCAGGGTGATCAGACAGAAGCTGGGTGGCTCTGCGCAGACATTGCCCTTCACCGATATCACTGATGCTCTGTAGATGATGTTGTGGGCGGTTTTAATCCCCCGCTGCAGAGCCTTCCTGTCCTGGGCCGTGCACGTTTCCAGTCAGGACGCTTCCTATCGCTCCTCTGCAAGCCAATAAAAACAGCTATCTTAAAACTGAAGCGTGTCTGGTCTGTCCATCAAGGCTGGGACATGCTTCTCCAGACTGCTCGTCAGTGAACATTCAAAGACCTGTGTGCTCAGCCCCTCCTGTTCACACTGTTCACCCAAGACTGCACTCCCAAATATCAAGACAACTCCACAGTGAAGCATGCGGACGACACCGCCATCATCAGCTGCTTCACAAACAACAATAAGAGTTGATGCGAAGAAGTCTACTATCTTGCAGACTGGTGCCCAGAGAACAATCTACTTCTCAATGTCAGGAAAACCAAGGAGCTGATTGTCGATTTTAGAAAAAAAGGCCCCTGTCTACATCAGTGGAGCTGAGGTGGAGTAAGTGAACAGTCTGTTCACAGACACAAATCACAGAGAACCTATTTTGGTCATCACACATCAACACGCTGGTGAATAAAAAGCACAGAAAAGGCTCTACTTCCTAAGAAAACGACCCCTAACTGGCATGGTTCTTGCACGACCGAGGACAGGAAGGCTCGACAGCAGGTTTCCTTAAAAACTACCCGGAACATCACTGGTACCTTCTACAGAGCATGGGTGGCATCCGTGAAGTGAGATGTCTGCAAAGAGGATACTAAAAGACAGCAGCCACCTCAGCCACTGTCTGTTCACCCAGAAGTTAATACTGCTAAATAGTATGATTTATAAGTATAAATACATACAGAAGTATCCACTGCCATACCACCAGGCTACAGAGTAGCTTCTTTCCTGGCCGTGAGACCCTTCAGTTCATCCTCCGCACAAAAGATTTTGTTTTATTTTTTCCTCTATGTAGCAGAAAGGTAACCTGACTCTCACCAGATGAATTTCGTTCCGCCTCGCTCCACTCATCCATCTGGGATCGCTCCATTGGAGATGTGTTTCAGAAGGCTGGGCCTTATCAAAAATCCTTGCATATGATTGGATAAACCACTTGTCTGTCATCTTTATTGACGTGCTACTTCAACCACTCACATCGAAACCAACCTGTGACGTTGATGGGAGTGATGTTCTTTTAAAGAAAAAATATTGGGTAGATTGGACAACACGGATGAAATAGCAGCATCAATGTTGACGCTTGCTTCCTCGATGCGAGCCGCCATTGTTGTCTGAATCAAAACAGTCGCTTCTCCGCTACGTCACATCTATGAAACTCCCGCCCGGCGTTCCTGATTGGTTCTACCATAAAATCTGGTGCCTAAATCCCTCCCAATGGGAGCGATCCCAGATGGATGTGAGTGGAGCTAGGCGGAACGAAATGTATCTGGCGAGAGTCAGGTTAGGAGAAAGGGACTTAAACTCAAATGTCACCCTACATCCCAGTGTTGTAAAAATACTTATAAATGAAGATTTAAACCTTTTAAGTTAAACCTTTGAAAGGTGTCGTTTGATCATGTTTTTAAGTGGCTAACTCCATTATTGTGTATCTGCACAGGAGACGATTATGTCAACTGTACATCTGACTCATCTCTGACTGAACAGACCTGCTCCTGTTTTAATCAGTCCAGCTGTCAGCACAGGCTGTATGGATTCATACACTACAATTCTACCTTTCTTTGATGCGTTTTGAGCTCTGAACATTTCCAAAATGCGTGTGACCTACACTCAGGACTGTGCCTAAATGCATCCTGTGAGGACACAGATGGAGCGCCGCTCTGCCAACGTGCTGCTCAAGCTACACCTCCTGTGTAGACAAGGTGCTGCCGCTTTCCCAATGTGACTTTGTGTATCTCTTGTATCTCTGGCGCTTTGTACTCGCTTACCAACAGAAGGTCAGACAAACAGAGCGTACAGGCGTGAGTGTCAGCCCATCTTTATATACATAAAACAAGACATGTGTGTGTGTCTTTGTGTTACTGTAATTTTAGTGATGCATGACTGCAGTGAGGTGGAGGAGGGAGTCATGAGTCTTCATGCATTATTTGAATATGTAAAAGGAGGGTTTTCAAGATGAAATAAAGAGGAAGACTCTTTGTCCAGACTCTTTCTTATCACTCATTCCTCCCTTAAACATAAGTCATTCCTCCTTCTCGTTCCCATCACTCCCACTCTTCCACCCCTCTGTTTTCATCTTCTCTCTTTCTCCCTCCTTCATAAAGATTCTCTGCTCCTCTCTCTGTCTCATCTTTCCTTTCCCCCTCTTTCAGATTAATCTGATGTTCTGGTGACTGTCCAACAACAGCTGTTTCTATTGGCTGGCAGAGGTTTGGTGTGTCTGTGTGAGTGTGTGTGTGTGTGTGAGTGTGTTCATTTACCCTCCAACTCTCTCTCACTCGCCGTCTCACTTGTTCAGCAGCTCTCTCGCCCTCTCGCTCCACTTCAAATGGGCTTCAGTGGCATTATTTCTTCATAACCGCTGCAAAAAGACACACACACACTATCTTCTGTTCTTACTTGGCACTCGCCCGTGTGTGTGTGTGTGTGTGTGTGTGTGTGTGTGTGTGTGTGTGTGTGTGCGCGCGTGCCTCATGAATCCAGCAATACATTTCAGAAATACTCTCTCTCTCTCCACGTGACTCGGGGATTATCTCTCAACCAAAATAAAGCTGAGAGAGAGAGAGAGAGAGAGAGAGAGAGAGAGAGAGAGAGAGAGAGAGAGAGAGAGAGAGAGAGAGAGAGCAGCAGAAAGAGAGGGAGGGAAGGAAATGGGAGGGAGAAGGCGAGAGAGGCAGAAAAACTGTGAAGAGGAGAGGGGGGGAGAAAGGGAAACCTCAGGGAGAGAGGCAGATGGAGAGAGGGGGAGAAAGGTAGGGATAGAATTAGAGAGAGAGAGAGTAAGAAGATTTCAAGAAACATAAAAATAAAGCAGGAATCAGAATATGTTGCATTTTTAAATCTTCAAATCTTAAGTAATGTGAATCCTTCAGTTATTTGCTAAACTATCAAATAAAGCAGCAGCATCACCACATGCAACATCATGCTGCACGCCAGATCCCTGCAGTCACCCTGCATTCGATACACACACACACACACACACACACACACACACACACTGATGACGAGGAGCGTCTGTGTGTATGATTGTATATTTATGTTTTTCTCTAGGTGAACACTGTATGTGTGTGTGCTGCACAGATGTTTTATTTGCAGTATACATACGTGTGTATGTGTGTATATGCAGTATGTTGAATGCTATGAGCCTTGTGTGTGTGTGTGTGTGTGTGAGTCTCATGAGTCATGTTCTATTCTTGTATCTCATGGCAGTGTGTGCTGGTGTTTTGTTGTTGCCCAGACTTTCATGTTGAGAGAACACACTGCACAACCAGCTGCTCCAGCGAGCCACTCTGATTGGTCTGAAACATCCTCCAGCGCTGCCAACAAGGAAATAAATTCCCTCTAAATGAATATTGCAGTGCTGGGTGTTTCCTGTGCTGAGAGTGTTGGGGTGTGTTACACTTAAACCTGATGTCAGTGACATCTGAGATACGATGACATGACTTTTGATCTATCACAGACGTCAGCAACATCAGATTTCAGTTGAATACTGAATAACATGGACTTAAAGAGAGATTCATATAAAGTGTGCCTGAGCCTCACACGTCTAGGAATGCTAACCATGTAGCAACATAGTCACCCCAACCTACACAACAGGAACAAGCTCGGCTCAAAGCTTGTCAAAACATTTTTACGTAAATGAAACACATTTCCAACGTCAAGCAGTGTTGAGACAAAAGTCATACTGTAGTAAAAGTAAAGATATCAAGTTAAAATATTACTTTGGTAAAAGTTATGGTGTCCAGTACATATAGTGCTTGAGTAAGTCTTAAAGTAATCAGAATAAGTGGGTTATTTTTTTTTTTATCCAGCTGCCATTCATTCATTCATTCATTGTCAACCGCTGATGGTCACGGTAGCCGCTTTATCCCTTTTTTCGAGGGGTCACGGGGAGGTTTCTGGAGCCAATCCCAGGTATCTAAGGGCGAAGGCAGGGTACACCCCAGACGAGTCGCCAGCTCATCGCAGGGCCCTTTACTGATGGCAGAGGCCGCCTCGTAAGGTGCCAAGTGCACATCAGGAGCAATTTTGGGGTTCAGTATCTTGCTCACGGATCAACCAGCGACCTCCCGAACACTGGTCGAACTGCTCTACCCGCTGAGCTACAGCTGCCATTCAAATAATTCAAATATGTGTTACTGAAGCAGCATGTAATCTGCAAAGTCACTTGTAACTCAGTAAATGTAGTGGAGTGGAAGTTTAAAGTAGCAGAAAATGTAACATGTTACATCCATTTAGTATTCCTTTTTCCTCTCCAGGATGTCATTCATTCATGCATTAAGCAACCAGATTAATAAGCGAATAATTATTTCCTTCATTTATTATCTTCAGTCAATAATCACAATCCATAGAATTGCCCCACAGAGCTCTCTGTTTGTTACCTCCACCCTTTCCCTAACACCTGAATCTTGCTCTTTCTTAATTTTCCCGCTGTATGTTTATTTGTCTTCCACTATGATTTATGTTTTCAGCTTTTCTGTCTCGGCTCTCTCCAGGTGTGCCGAGGGCGAGGCGCAGCTCGGCTATTGTGTTCTTCCAGGCAGGTAGTTTTAGGTGTGACTCCAAATCTGCCTGGATCACCTCCAAGGAAATGCCAAGGAGTTAAAATGAGGACGCTAGTATAAGCTCAGGTAATGATTTACAGGTTCTGAGATTACAGTTTCTTCTTTGGAAGCCAATCTGCACTGCTTGTTGGAAAAGTACCATCATGTTAAGTGAATATTACTGTTCCTCCACAGTGTAATGAACAGGTCTGCTGCAGCAGAGTCCGGCTGAGGCTGAGCAGAAATATCCTCCAACACAGGCAGGATACCGCCGTGCACATTCTGTAAGACTTTTAGTGCAGATGCATGATAACTTTTTTCTACAGTCCAAAATAAAAATAATAAAATACATTTTAAATAACAGATAATGTTCATTCAATCCATTGCTTATTTGACAGTTGACTCGAGACTCGTAGACGTCTTAAAAAGCCCTAAAGTTTTATCTCCAATCGTAAAATCTCAACAAAAACATTATCACAACACTGTCATTCTTATGGTCAGAAGTACAGTTGGGTGAGTTTTATAATATGCTGATAAATGGCGGCTCCTCCCATATTTACAGTAATATAAAGTCTATATTGTGTGTTGAAAGAGTCTCAGGAGTGTCCGTCTGTTGACCCTGCGGTAAAAGCTGAGACATTTCCTTGATTTTGAGCTGAAGTGTCCCAAAGTTTAAGAAGGGCGTTACAGTCTGATAAGCAATTCTTGCAATTTTGAGGGTTTTTTTAAGGAACTGTTACTACAACTCCCAGCTGACTAGACACCAAGGAAGATTATAGATCATGAAATGTCACATTTTTGCATTTAAAATGTTGTTCAGTTTTCATAAGCTCAATTGATTTTCTGCCACAACAGTGTCAATCACGGGTCTAGCTGGTTAACACTTTATTTGATTGAAGAGTTGACCGCGTCCGTCTTCACCATGCAGGTTACTGAGCAGAAGAAACACATGCAGTGATTGAGACGTGCAGCTGACAGCCAGCCGGCTCTGCCAGGGTGAAGCAGGCCGTTGGGTGGAGGTGTGAAGTAACAGCAACTGAGATGAAAAGACTTCAGCTGGAATGCTAATACCTCCAGACATCTCCAGGATCTAAAGCACTGTGATTCCACTCTGGATTATTGTACCTGTTATTTCAAGTTACTTAGATATTTCCTTAAAGCATGCACTGAAGCTGAGCTCCTCAAAACCAAACACTGAGCTTCAGCACATGTCCTCAATGAATGTTTCAAATATCCAGCTTAAATTAAGACTCATCATAACAACAAACTAACTCATTTTATCACCAGGACTCACACTCATTCGTGTGTGTGTGTGTGTGTGTGTGTGTGTGTGCATGTGTGTGCGCGCATGCGGGTCCTCTTCAGAGGCTGAAGAGCAGAAGTTGCCTTGAACAGACACTGGCCCATTGAAACATCAATGACAAGAATGCGACACATCCAACGCAGAGTACACACACGCTGCTTTGAGTCAGCCTCACACACTCACAGACGACTGGACACACACACACACACACACACACACACACAGACACACACACACAAGGAATTCAGATGAGTCAATGTTTGCACATCCTCTCCCTCTCATACTCTCAAAGACATGAAACCTCGAAACAATGACAACAATTTACTTTCTTAATGCACCTCACACACACACACACACACACACACACACACACACGGCTCTTGTACTGTATTCACACAGTTAATTTGCAAGAGCTCACACACTCTTAGCTAACACAGTAACGCCCTCCTCCTCCCACACACACACACACACACACACAAACTCAGCCTGCTGTCCACACACTCCCACATCAGAGGTAAGAGGTCAAACCGAATACCAAACTGAATAATTTGGCTAAGTTATAGTAAAAACTATAATGATGTTTGCAGAAATTTTATTTAGCTAATAATTTAGGTCATTTCAGAGTCTCAAAGTGATGAATCTGAAAACTGGATCAAAGCCACAAGTCTCCAGTAAAGAATCAGAGCCAGACTTCATAACATCACTGTGAGTCACACAGAATCAGATGAACTTCGGGGCTCTGTTACATTCTTCGTGGGTGGAACTGATTTGAATTCTGAGTCATAATTTTTGGAAAGTTCCCCAAAAGTCGAAAATGTGTTTTTCTTCTTATTCCCACAGCCGAATGTCTGCAGCACCATCTCAGCCCCGACTCGTCAAACACAGCAGCTTGGTTTGTCTTGAACTTCAGACTATGATGCTCTGCGAACCCTTCTAGTGTCCGCTTGGTATGTGATGGGTCTGAGGTCAACTTAGCAATGATACAACATCTGGTGAGACTTTCAGAATAAAGCTTGCTGACAAACACTTCACATATTGCACTACTTTGGCCTATAATTAAAGCAGTTTGGTTAAGTTTAGGAAGAGATCATACTTTAGGTTAAAATAACTACTTCCTGGTGAGTGATGTAACTGTGTCACGTAACACATGTGATTTAAGTACGTCACTCACGTATGTACTATTGTAAGTCATGTAACTTACGAGCGTTTAATTATTTAGTACGAGACATCTTTTCTGCGGCAGTGAAACTTTGGAAATGAAACATTTTTGCAGACTTTATATATTCTGTATTTTTTAATGAGGGAGAAAGATTATGTCCCTTTTAAAGAATTTTTTATGTGACAATTACACTGTCAGACACACATTAGGGAATTTGCATGCCTCAAAGACATAAAAAGTAACACATCTAAAAACCATCAGACCTTTCTTATGTATTTTGCTCAGTTGTGTACTTACATTATCCTGAATGTTTCCAAATGTGCAAACCAAGAGAAATCCCACCCAACAGTGTTGTGAGCCGAGAGAAGGAGCTACTCTCATCACAGATCAGTCGTATGAGGTAAACTGAGGGAAGGTGGATTCACAGAAAAAGTCGACTGCAACAGGATTTTGGCTGCTTGCTCATAACAGCTGGTCAGATATAATTACATCAGAGGTTTTTAAGCTTAATGTTGAATTGAATCTCGAGTTCTGCGGATGTTCATGCCTCGCTCGCAGAGCCTGATAGAATCACTGGGCCACCTAACCACAGCAGAGCTATAATGGAAGTAATAAGAGTAATAAGATGTTTTAATGAGGCTGCTTTAATGAGCGTAGACCTAGTTTAAGTTCTCAGGGCGGCAATAGATTTACTCAAAATTGGGTCCTGGATTTAAAAAGCTTGGTAACAGCTAATGAGAGTTGGTTTAAAGAGGCAACTTTTTACAAGAGGACTCCACTTTGGACCATCCAGAACCCCGGATAAGTAATGGAGGTAAGTCATTTAAAAAGAAATCAGCCAAAGTCCCCTTGAGAACTTCAAGGTTAGAAACATGTCCATCTAAGAAACAAGTCCAACTTTTTAAACTGGATTTGCAGACTCTGAAGCAATAATGCGCTTTTTAGCAACCACAAATATTGTTTTTCTGTGTCTGCGTCCTCTCTGGATTCCTGCGTATTAAAGTCCATTCAATAAAGGGCTGGTGATGAGTGCAGAATGCATGATTTCGTGGCTTTTAGAGCTGCTGGTAATCAGGGGATGTGAGTGAGTCAATAAGGTGAAATGCATTTGGATTCTCCGTGAGCTCATCTTTCTATAAAGGATTTACTGTTTAAATGTTTTTGAGCTGAGAAGAATTGAACACCAACTTCTCCCACAAGCCCCTGCAGCCTCTCTGTCCATCTATTACCTCTAAACCTGTCCACACTTTTCACTCCTTCTCCAGCTTTTTTGTGCCTGTTTTATATGTCTATGCATGTGTGTGTGTGTGTGTGTGTGTGTGTGTGTGTGCATTGGGGGCATGCATGTGTTTACACTCCGATCAATATTCCTTGTAGGCTCTGGACGAGCGGCCCGATTCGGCTCACGTCCCTCCCCCCTGACAGCCGTGACAAAGCAAACAGCAGAATATGGATCAGTACCGCTGCTGTCCACCTGCCGCAGGGCGTGTTGTGTTGACTGAAGAGCTAATATCTCAGAGGATGTTCTTTACTCTTAGTTTGTCTGTGACGGAGTGCGTCTCTGTCCTACACACACCAGCATCAAAGGCCGAATAATTCATGCAGAGTACGCCCTCAGTGGTGTCGTGGATTGATTTGAGCGGAGGTGTGGGCCGTCTTAGAGGTTTTCCTCATGCATAAACACAAAACCAACCTCGCTGCCCCCTTATATATTTATTCTGCACGACAACTATTAATCCTGTGATTTTCAGCTTTTTTTTTTATTTTGTGACCCTGAAAATTAAGCTTGTGAGTTGTGATCCTTTGTGGCCGTCATAAACCCCTTGACAAGTTTTTTCCTTTTGATTAAAGATCATAGGAGGATTTTCATAGGAGTAGAAAATAAAATCCATCATCTCAGTTAGAAAACACGTCATCGCAAGGTCTATCCACTTAATGAAGAATCTGTTTTTTTAGCACAGCCCAGTCCCCAGAGAAATATGATGCAGTTCTATGTTTCTGCAAAATGCAAATACGTTAAAAATGTGTGTGTGTCATATGTATCATATGCACATTTCTACAAAACATCTTACCACATTTCACATTACATGTGTATGAGCAGATCCTCAGCCCTGCTACAGAGTTAGATCAGGACGAGACTGACAAACAATACAACTCGAAGTGGTCCGGTTGGAGAGAATTTCCTGAAGCAGGCATCCAGAACATTTTAATTTCTAATTTCTAACCTAATATGTTATTTCCTGTGCCCTCACTTTGGATAAGAGTGGGTATGGATGGCCCAATCTCAATGGCAATCCTTACAGACAGACAGACTTTGAGGCTTCTTCACCTTAGTGTGGTCCGGGTCTGACACTGGACCTGGACAGTGGTCCACCTATTCTTGAGCATTTTACTGACACGAGGAAAGGCATCCCCCCTCGTCCCTCCTCAAATCACCTGCTGGTTATTGTATACAACCACTGTGATTGATTAGTCATCGTCCCACCACCAACGAGCAATGAGCCACAACTGCTGAGCAGGAGAACGATCTATGAGCGAGGGAGAAGTCCTGCACCATCTTTGTTGCTACATGGTTTGTATCCACTTTATTATAAGACATCTGTTTATACGGAAATAAATACAACTAAATAAATAAATAAATCTTTTTCAGTCCCAGGTCACAGCCTGTAAACATATTATCATACCCTTCCTCACAGAGAAGGATGTCTGAGAGTTTTTCAGTCCACGCTGCACCTCTCTGTCCCTGCTGGAGGTTCCATCCAATTTCTGCCTTCCTGACTGTTTGGTTTTGGCTCATTTGCTCCAAAACTCTCTTCCTCTCTGTCTCCTTCATCACACATGTCCCTCCTTTTCCCCTCCTCAACCTTCGGCATCATCATGTGGCCATCTTGTTTTTTTCAGGAGGTTAAGAATGATCCCTGACTGGGACATTAGGTCACTGTGCTGCACTGAGGTTGGACATTTGGTCGTCCTTTAAATAGAGCCCATGCCTTGACCCTGCCCCGCTGCTTACCTTATATAGAATCACATGCAGAGACACGTAAAGCAGCTCATTCAGCCTCCCCTTCTCTGGAGTTTCAATCGGACTTGAATGTACAATTCTCCGCTCGGTTTATGTCTCCACCAACGCTCAGCGTCAGTGTGTGACAATCATTGTGCAGAGAAAATTGGGATAATTGATGGTTAATTAGTGTGTAATTACTATGTTTTTTGACCTTGGAGGACTGGATTTGCATCAGAACCAACTCATTAAGTCAGTAATACAACTTTTCTTTTCAGGATTCTTTTTTCTTGGTCCGTCTCATCTCACGAGGATGAGTGTGCCCACAATGACAAGACTTCCCTGTGTGGTTTAGAAATTTAAAGGCAGCTTTAGAAATGTTTATTTTTTATCTTGAGCCAGAAAATGATTTGTGTATCTGGACAGAAATCCCCAACTAACATCTGGCTTTTGTCTGTGATGGGAATGGGAACAATCGGCATTTATTCCCCACCTTGAATTTCTCTGCAGTAGTTACTGTATGGTTGTTTGTCGGCTTCAGCTCCATGGCTGTAATGGGAACATGACAACTGAGTGGACAGTCAGGACACTAGACACTGGCGTTAAATACTTTCCCATCTTTCTCGGTTCAGGCAGCTGTTAAACATCGTTCAGTCCCCGGTGAGTTTGACAGAGAGACTGAAGTGGTAGATCCATGCCACCTGCCTGGTCAGCACTGTGCATGTGCCACTCTCAACAGAGATGTTCTCTCTTTTCTGGAGCTTTTGTGACGTTGATCACGACACACCACACGGAAGGAAATGGGAGAGGAGTAAAACGCCTATTTTTAGCAGGTGTACCCAGATGTACGCACTAAATTTGGTGTAAAATGGTAATAGTGACGGCCTCTGGCACCCTCCCCTCTTCCTGTCTTCACAGTATGCTGTGTGTGTATGTGTGCCTGTCTGCCTGTACACACTAAATGTGTGGTTATGTCTGGCAGCGAGGAGCGCTTGGTTCGTCTGCAGGGCCACAGTGGAGAGGCTCAACAAGCTGAGCTGCCAACCAGATTGAAGGGCTGAACCTGGATGAGTGACACTGAGAGCGCAGGAGAGGGAGGGAGGAACAGAGAGAGAGATGAACAGGAGAAGAGAAGGGGAACAAGAGAGGAAGTGAGGGGTGGAAAAACTGATAAAAATGAAGGGCAAAGATAGTTTTTGTAAACTTTGTGTGATGTTGATTAAGCAAAATTTTGATTTGAAATTTGCATTAAGGAAAGAGAGATTCGGAGATTCAAGGTTCCATTTGCTGCAAGACAAAGCCTGCTTTCTCATCAAAGTATTTGATTTACATTTGTTGTTTTATTTGTTAGTGCTCTGAAGAATGCTAATGAAGTCCATCAAATTAAAACAGGCCATTAAAAACACAGAAAGAAAGAGAGTGAAGAGAGAGAAAGAGAAGACACTTGAGAAAAGAGGACAGAAAAAACAACGAGGGAGGGATTCATAGCCGTGGGGAGAAAGAGGCTGAGGAGCTAAAGACGAAGAGGAAAAGAAAGATGAAGAGGAGAGAGAGGTACGGATGAATGGGAGGAGAGTGATAGAGAGCGGTCACAGAAAGACAAAATGAGAAAGAGAGAAAGAGCAAAGAAGGATAGCAGAGCAGAGATTAAAAGAAAGAGACAGAGCACGAGAAAGACCAGAGCATCAGCAGAGCGAGCGAGCGAGCATGGAAACAAACAGAGAGAGAGAGAGAGAGAGAGAGAGAGTCATGTGACAGAGCAGCACGTGTTGGCTGGCAGTGTCAACTCTCCCTCTCTCTCTTTCTCCTTCGCTCTAGCTCCTTCCACTCAGATACAAGAGGTCCTCTCAGCCAATCAGGACTCAGCGCCTCTGTATCACACTGCTTATCTGTCTCTACCTCTCTCTCTCTCTCTCCCTCTCTCTCTCGCTCTCATCCATCTTTATCTGGATGAATGTCAGAATCAGAATCAACTTTATTGGCCACGTCTGTTTAACCCCTCAGCATCCAGAAACGATCCTCCTCGGTGGTTTTGAGCGCGTGTTGGCAGTGCAGGGGGAATCTGTAATGATTTTCCTGTGTGCTACATAATGGGATTTAAAAGGGTCAAAGGCCCAGGAAACGAGAGCTGAAACGAAAATTAATCCAAATTCAATCCAATCAATTTCCTGATTATCTTAATCTTTGTCTAGACCAACAAACCAAATATTTTTGGACTCCCAACTTCGACTATCTTACGCTATTTATGACATTTTGTAGACAAAGCTTCTAATCACATTAGTTTAGAAAATTAATCATTACTTGTAGCTTCAAACACGCAGAAGTGTTGTTTTTTTTCAGTTACTTTTGCTAATCGGGCAAACATGGGCAAAGCTATGCTGAGTGTTACATGACGTCACCAGACTCATGTCAGAATGATAACAGGTGCAACATAGCAAAGAGCAGAGTCAGAAAGACGACAATCAGGCAGTTTGTACAGTCCCACGCCGCGCTGCACACAAGTCTTAGTCAGTTACAGTAACTGTGGTCATGTACGAGGGTTTGCCATGAGTGTGCTGGAGCTGTGGACATACAGTGAGCTTAAAGTAACAGTTAACGTTTCCGTCGCTATCTCCTCACCTCCATGCTGATGGAAAGTCAGGTGAAGTTTAGTCAGCAAAACATTTGTGGAACATCGCAGCAAAACACTGAGGGATTTAATCCTGAAGTAGCTGGGGATCAAAAAAACCTACAGCGGCTACACTGAAGATTTCAGCTTATAAAATGACGTAAATAACATCTTTCAAATTCAGTTTGGCCGTCCTGCTACTATATAGGGCCATTCTATGTTTTTCCCCAGTTGTTTTTTGTGTTTTAAAACACAATCACAGCTACTCAGGTTTTGTTGGAGAATGCTACAGCGCTGTTTTGTTGTTGAGCTCCAGAAATGTTTTGTTGACTATGAAACTTACCCTGACTTTCTGTTGGTATGAGGGTGAGTCAATAAAGACTGAACATTAACTGTTTCTATGAGTTCCTTGTGTGTTTAAAGCTCCCACACACTTCCTCAACAATCGCTCACCCCACCTTTAAGAGCGCAAACGGCCACAGTTTGGTTCAGGTTTGGTTAAATTCAGACTCCAAAAATGACTTGGTTTGGAAATGATCACGGTTTTGGTTAGAATAAGTACATTAATACTATAATTAGATATAATTAGTTAAGTTACATACATAAGTATGTAGGTACCAGGAAACAAAGAACAAGGATTGAGGGTACAATAGACAGCTGGGTGACTCCCAGAAGCTTCACATGGGAGCTGAACCCTGATTTCTTTCTCTTTTCATCATTCTTTAATTTCCTATGATTGTCTGAGGAAAAGTTTGAACAAAGCTACCGTGTGTTGAACCAATCACATGGGATCTTCTGCGTAATGATGAAGCCGAGTCTGCAAGACAGCCACAATCAAAGCTCAGCGTGCCTCACTAGTTTTCTCCATTTCACATTGGGGAACATAACATTAGTCAAAATTACTGAGGCCAACATGGAGTACATCTGTAATAAGATACAAAGCACGGCCTGTTGGATTGATATTATGTACATGCTGTTGCAAAACACATAAAAAGGGTCTAGGATTGTCTGCTCAATCATGTTATTTAAAGGGACATGAGGCAGGATCAAGAAATAAGACTCAATAGTGACACGACGGCCGTTAGGGTAACTGCAGCCATCAGCCAAGCCGGCGCAGGAGCGAGCATGAACTCTTCACAGCAGAGCAGCTGATGCTGTGACACCGTTATTTCTTTACTCGCTGTTCACCTGACTGTTTACTGCAAGACCTCCGCGCATGCCTCCGCGGAATGACGTTGGTAGCCTACAGCTGCGAACTGTGCTGTGTGTAAGCGATAGCCTTATCCCCTACACACATGAAGCAGCCGGGAAGCCGGCTCGCTGTGTGTAGCGACACACAAGCGGCGAGTCTGAAAGACACAGGCGAAAGCAAAGACGACATATTGGGGGACAAAAACATCGTCTCTGATACGGGACTGCTGTGTGTTAGCAGCTAATGTTACTACACAGACACAAACAAACCGTTAGCCTGTGGCTACAGCCAGCTGCTAACGTCACCTCCCGGATAACAGGTTGGGCTTTCGGTCCCATATATAAAGGGACATATTTCTAACTATCCGGTTTCAGACTAAAGGACCGTGGAAAATGCGCAGTCTGTAACTATTCAGTGTTACACAGTGGTGGACTAAGCTACATGTTAGCAGCTAACGCTACTTTGCACGTTAGGTCACTCCGAGTCCTCGGTGATCTCATATGATTTCAAATCAAGCTCTAAACATGACCTGTAATGTTTTCTTACCTGGTCACTAGGAAATGAGCCATGTCAGCATCTGTTTTCAGTCCCAGTTCAAGTTGAAGCTGCCTCCATGAGCCAAACGCGTATCCGATGTTTATTCAGGTGCCGGTCCAGCTTTGGTTGTAATTTCGCTTCGACTCAGACTTGCCGCTGATAAAACCTTTGTTTTCTTCTTAGTATGACTTTTTAGTGGACTTTGTGTGGTGGTGGGTCGTTTTCTGGCCGTAGCAGAATCCATTACTACCCAAACACTAGTTTGGGTCCACCGCGCTCGTCTTCTTCCTGTATCCAAGCCGTCGAGGACGCGCATTCAGCGTCATCTGACTGGAAATTCGGACCACGAATTGCAGTCCATTATGCAGCACACAGCCTGTTCAAGGCAACGGAGAGATGCGTGGGTGGGCTCAATCTTTTTGGTTTTGAACGCTTCATCACCCATTAACATTTAAAAACTTCACAAATCCTGCCTCAAGTCTCTTTAAATGACAGGAATAACTGCTGATGAGTGTGATGTAATGAATGTAAACATGTTTTCTTTAATCACTCTCTTCCTGACATATAGTCTGTCTCTCTCTATTCTCATTATTCCTTTAAATCTGGATAAATATTTCCATCTCTCAGTTTCCATCTGTCTCTCGTCCTGCCGCGTGTTTAGTCATGGATGAAAAGCTCACACACACCCGTACACACTAGGATGACTAGGTTAAACACAATGCGTGCTAAGCCTCAGTGTCAGTGTGTGGCAGATGGAGGCAGAGAGAGAGAGAGAGAGAGAGAGCGAGAGAGAGAGAGACATAGGCAGACAAATGCAGGTATTTTTCACGGATGATCTGAGGAGCCTTAGCTGTGTCTGTGCACGCAAAGGAGAGTGTGTGTCTGTGAATGGACGGATGCATTTGTGTCCATGTTTACATCTGTGTCGTTTAGTGTTTGTTCACGTGAGCATGTGTGTGTGTGTGTTTTTCATTCATAATGCATCTGTGTATGGATGAGTACATATTTCTACACATACTGTGTGTGCATGCGTGCACACTTGCTATATGGTGAGGACATAAACAACTTCAGAGGGCTGTTTGAAGGTTAAGACAAAGGTTTTAAGGGTTAGGCATTTAGCTGTCATTATGATGATAGAAGTAAAAGTGTGTGTGTGTGTGTGTGTGTGTGTGTGTGTGTGTGTGTGTGTGTGTTTACATTCACACTGTTTGGACATGTCTGACCAATCTGGGTTGATCAATACACACACGTACGATTGATTTACTACATGATGTTTATGTGTTATGTGAGTGGACGTGACGTAACAAGTGGATGGAGTGGTAGTATATGTGTGTGTGTGTGGGGGGGGGGGGTTGACAGATGTGTCTGTTAAGTCTGATAATGATGTTGAATGTAAACATTCCTCTGAGGGAAACACCATAAGCCTCAGCACAGATGATGAGTGCTGCAGAGTTAAGATGGTTTACTTTTCCTTTTTTTCTTTTATTCCATGGCTCACATACCAAAGGTTTTAAAGGCAATGAAGAATCCCCATTAATTAATGTAGTATTAAGAAATTATTATTTTTACAGTTTTTATTTTATATTTAACAAGGGAGTCTCTTGAAATACAAAATATCTTTGTCACAACAGATGTAGATGAAACAGCAGCATCAAAAACAGTTCATTACACAATTTTCTAACGTGTTTTGCAATTGCTGGAAAAAGGAAAGTGTTAAAGGGATATTCCGGTGTAAGTTTAATCCATGGTCTAACACACCTTGACACCGAGTAAGACTCCCCCCCGAGAGGTCAAGTTAGCTGACCGCTAGCTTAGCTAGTTTTAGCAACCTCAGAAAAGACCGCACGATAACAACACACTGCAGCTTATGTCTCCAACTAGAAACCGCCATCAAAAAGCCACAATTAATGGTGAGAACAGCACCAAACTTCAGCAACAGTACATGTACAGTCCCAGCACACAGTACGAAGCATCAAACTGGAGTAATAATCATACATGTTCATCCTTGAGCTGCGGAAATCTACTGCACTCGGTAATCGACTCGTCGGGGCTTCAAGACACAGGCAGGCTGCTGGAGGAGAGGGTGAGTTGTGCTGTGGTTTTAATACAAATCCGGCTAAGCTAGCAGATGTTTGAGGCTTCGTACTGTGTGCTGGGACTGTACATGTACTGTTGCTGGTGCTGTTCTGACCATTAACTGTGGCTTTTTGATGCCTTGTCAAAAATATCCGGTTTTGTCGTCACTAACACAGCTGGGAATGTCCTGACATCTCATCAAAAATATCTGGTCTTGTTGCCATAAACAGGGCTTGTTAAAAATATCCAGTACTCTCACCCTTACAAATGTTTTCTCGCCCACGTGTCATGCCACCACCATACCCTCCAGATGTAGAAGAATGAGGCTGCATTTATTGACTAAGAGACCTTATTAAAGGAAAATCACCCATCAGACTGGACTCATTATTGCCTCTAAGAAATAAAAACTGCTAGAGGGTCTTAGATGTGACTCAGTGGGCAGTGAAGATGCCCTGTTGACATCAGCGTAGACAGCCTTGATTTACAGCAGCGGGCTCAGTGTTAATCCATTTGCATAAAACAGAGCTTCTGGTCTCTGAGTCGAGCCATGGGTTAGAATCTCACCACTGACACATTCAATTCATTTACGCGTCCATAATTCACTGCCATAAATCTGATGTGTTTCTACTGAAGTGAACCGATATTAATTTATATCGAGAGCAAAGATACAGGGGAACATATGGACATGTTGCAGAATGATCAATAATTCTTCCTGGAGGTGAAACTCCCATCATAGCCTTCTTGTAAATAAGCCAAAGTACACCAAGGTCACAGTATATAAGGAGTCCTTGCCCGCCCATAGACTGCTGTGTCTAAGACTAGCTTGGAGTTGCCAACAGTTTGAGTAGCTAAGTGTTAAAGGACAATATACAGTACACAGTGGCTTGGGCCTATAATTAAATAAAGGAGTGCATGTGCGTTTGTGGACCGTTCGTGGAGCTGATGTGCAGTAGAATATTTTTTTACTAGCTTCACCTGCAGCACATGTACATGGAGTTGTGTGAGTCACACACCAAACAATATGGTGACCTTTTGTTTTTGGGACTGTTGTTTCAGTTTTTGGAGCTAGCACTGAGTTTGTGTAATGCGGGTAAATTAACACCTAGAGACCACAGTTAGCAACCACCAGCTGCTAATTAAACGCCAACAAGTGATCATGATCCCAAAGTGGAAGCCAGCTAGAGTCATTTCCTGTATACGGTACTTTAATTTAACAAAATATTGACACTGTAAGACTGCATAAAAGGTAATGTGCACACCTCGTGTAAAAAAGGTGAGCCCATCTTTAACTACTGTGGAATCTGATCTCTTAGGAGGCATGAGTATAAATCACAACAGCTGCTTCTCTAGATCCAGTAACAAAGACATAAACACTTTTGTGACTGGTTTGGTTTTGCTTTTAATGACTTAGGAGTCCTTCAGATTAGCTTTGAGAAGCTATACTCATCTCTGAGCTAATCTGGGATCTTGGGAACTAGATTTAGGATGTGCTGTAAATTTAGGAGACAATTAAACCCTCACATTACATGAGTATTGCTTTGGTTTTGACACTTAAAGCAATGATAGTCACAACATGTTCAAACATTCACTGCCCCAATTTAAAAGATCAAATACACTTTTGTAATTTGTGCATGGATCCTAAAAGCTCTACAGGCTTGCACATCTGTTATTTCTGTATCATATAGGGTTTCTTAACCTAGATGCACCTTGCACATCTGTGACTCTGACAATGGCTGCTGAATCTGTCAGTGGTTACACTTGAATGGCTCTTTGTGTCTGAGGATGTTTGTGATGGGTTAGGCTTCCAGCTAATGCTAAGCTACCAAAGACTGTTGTTTCTAAGTGTTGTGTGTGCTCATAGCTGTTCTCCAGCTCTTACTTCAGAGTGATCCTTGAATCTCTGTGAGGGGCCGGATGTGATTAGCTTGCGAGGAATCCATAAGACAGACAAATGGCTGATGTTGTAGATGAGCAAATGCAAAGTCTAAGCTAGCAAGAGACGCTACAGAAGCTGGCTGACAGCTGATCCAGCCGTACCATCGTCAAGAGAAACATAAAAGCTTCAGGTGATGGGGGAAAAAAACTCTCTCATTCCTCTAACAATTCCTCTCCCCTTGCAAAAAAAGGTTGTGTATCACAATCAATGATCAATAGATGATGCAAAGTCTTTAAAGTGGAGCAGAAGTGGCTAACTTTGGCAAAACAGGCTGTGATGTGTTTGAAGCATACTGAGGCTTATCCACAGCAATCATAGTGCTGCAAAATCTCCTGAATGAAATCCTCCAAATAAACACAGTCTTAATTTTTGCATGCATATGTATTATTACTGCATAACATCTACAGTGTAGCTGTTAGCATGCAGGCTGATGCGCCAACTCTCTCTCACTCCTGTTTAGATTTGGAAGAGGAGGAGTGCACTCCTGTGTCCTAGTTTTCACGGCAAACACTTTTGGTTCCTCTCAATGGAAATCAAGCAGCAAGGCTACGGGAATCGTAATTTTGTAGGATGGTTTTTACCAGAAGAGCTGTTCTGCAGTCAGCTTTTATCTCCCAGGTCGCTTAAAATGAGACAGTCAGGGAAGCAAGCCGGGTGATCCAAGATCTGCCATTCTGCTCAGGGAGGCTTGAAAAATGCTGGCCTAAAGATAGAGCGTATGAGAGTAAATATAGAGACAGTGGGATGTTTCATCGCTGCTGGTGCATGACAACTGAACTCCCAGATCTGGTCATTTTGAATGTTTTTGAACTCGAATTGAAGGATAGTCAAGTGAGTAACATTTACAACATCAGTACACTCACAGCCAGCTGTAGCAGCTCCAAACTGGTTGCAGGGCATTTTTCTTCATTGACTGACGTTTAGAATGTTTCATAGGTCACTAGTTATGTGCTGGACTAAATATAGTCCAGAAAAAACACAGCCTCGTGAGACAGAGCATTTTGCTTCAGTGCAGATATAAGAAAAATGACTTTGAATTCATGGGTCCAGATACTGTCCATCAGGGGCGTCGCTACCAGTGCAAAACATCCGGGACTTTAGCCCCGCAGATAGAGTCTTTTTTTAACGGGGGACCGGGGATTTCACGAGTTTACCCATGGTTCATAGCGGTAGTCGGTTATGCTCTTCCGGTTGAAGTGGTTGAACTCTGTGTTTATGCTAGCATAGCTATCATGCTCACTCTAAAAAACGGCTTTTAACACAAAGAAAGCGACAAAATGGACAAAAATCGTAGGGTGGATACACAGTAGCCTACAGATGTTTTAAAAAGTCGTGAGGGCAGTTCTGTGCCCCTTGTATAAATGGTTATTCAATTTGAGACATGTATTGATTATTAGACTACCTACATTTTTTATGTTTTTTTATTTTAGTCTCAAAGCTGCGAGCCACGCTAGTCTCCGTCAGTCCTTCCTCGGCATGGCGTGCAGGGCGTACGGTGCAGGGCACGGACATGTTTGTCGAAGTAGTTGATGTTCTACACAAGAAGTTTCTGAAAAAACCTTCAATTTTCTTGAATTGTTGTGGCAACCAACAACGGCACATGTTGTACCTGAGCAATGTTGCATTTGTGGCTGCTGGCCGTTCGATATGCAACCACATAAAAACCTCTGGGGGTATTTTCATCATTAGGGAATTATATTTGAATTTTTATTTATTTATTTATTTATTTATTTTAAGGCACACAGATCCGGGGCTATTCCCAAAACATCCGGGGCTATAGCCTTGAATGCCCTGGTCTAACGACACGCCTGCTGTCCATGGAAGCAAACTCTATTAGAAAAAAGTATTAGAGTCATTTTTGGCCATGATTTAACATAAACACAACCCAATCACCAGAATGTTGGCAATGTACCTTTCTGCAAACCATGGGTACTTTCGGAAATTTTACATTTGGTACATCCTGTTGATCCGATTTTCTGTCAAAAATATCCAGTTTTGTTGCCACAGACATGGCAGGAAAATGCCCCTAGATTAAAAATATCCAGTGATTTCACACTTACATATGTCGAATCGCAGTTTGTATCCAGTTTTGTTGCCACAAATGTGGCTGAAAAATGTACCGATGTCTGTTTAAAAATATTCAGCGATTTCACGCTTACAAATGTTGAAACACCATCTTGAAACGTGGTCTCATAAAAGCTACCCAGTGGTTTTTAGGGTTACATGATGTCTCAAACAGCAGTCTATCATTAACAGTATCCACTGGTTTCATTATTTTGCCATCATTTGATCATTTCAAACCTGTATTTGGTTTTAGGTCTTGAGTGCAGTGACTTCTAACTTTTGGAAAGAAGTTTTCCCTCTTAAGCTCTTGCCCCCGAGCTGTATCACTGGTAATAGTGAGTGTCAGACGACTAGAGTACAAAAGGTGATTAGAAAGAGGAGTCTGCAGTGGAAGTTGTTGAATTTGCAGATACCGTGAAGGAACTCTCTTTATCAGGAATTACAACGTCCTCAGTGAAACAGCATATAAATGAGGACACTTTAAAGCGCTGCACGTTTGCGGTTCAGGTGTGTGGTGTGTGTGTGTGTGTGTGTGTGTGTGTGTGTGTGTGTTGGTGTGTGTGAGAGTGATAT
Source organism: Lagodon rhomboides (assembly GCA_039737535.1). Taxonomy (NCBI): domain Eukaryota; kingdom Metazoa; phylum Chordata; class Actinopteri; order Spariformes; family Sparidae; genus Lagodon; species Lagodon rhomboides. Next base: position 29,768,776 of record CM077794.1, on the reverse strand, counting down.
AATAAAGAAAATGAGGATGGTGGTCATGATGATGATCGGGGCAAGGAAGGTTGGAGAGGGGTGGAGTAAGAGAGACGAATATTGAAGGAAGAAGAATGATGAGGGGAACATGTGGCAAGAGAAAGAAAAGAGGAAAAGGAGGTTCTGATGGAAGGCTGTAGGAGGGTGAGGTAAGGATAAGAGAGGGGGTGAAGGATAGACTATAGTAAATGATAATACAAAGGAGGAGAGGAAAAAGCTGAAGAGGAAAATAGAAAAAAAGACGAAAGGAACTGAGGCAGAGGTGAAAGTGTTAGAGAGGGGAGGAGTGGAGGAGGGAGGGCAGAAAAGGTGTCTGAAGATGAGATTTTAATGAAGAAGGTGTAAAGGAGGAAGAGAAGAGAGGAGGAGGTCTGAAGTGAAGAGGAGGAGCAGAGGGTAGTGGAGGAGAAGTAAAGGATGATGATAAGGAAGGAGGAAGTGTGGAAGACAATGATAGTTTCTTGTGGTTTGTTGTGTCGGGCTGTGTTGGGGGAATCACCTGGTCTGCAGTCGGGCGGGGTGAGTCTAGTTTGTACAAACGCCTGGGATTGGGATTGTAACGTCTCTGGATGAGAGGCAGGCTAGAACCCAAAAGCACAATACAGAAGCAGACAATGACAAGACAAAGCTGGCACGTTCAGTTTACTGAGAGCAGCCAGGCAGAGGTCAGGAGTGAGAAACTAATCTGAGGTGGGGCAGGCAGGGAAACAGGAAGTTCAGGAATCAAGCAAATGGGGTAAAACAGGTTGCAGGTGAAGACATGAGTGGGGAAACACAGGTGAGGTGAACGTCTACAGGTATATGAATATTATGCAAAACAAACATTTTATCTGTGTTTTGGCCTTCTGTTCACACACAAGGTGACTCTAACTGAGATTTCTGAAATCTTATTACAAGTTTACAACTTTAATCGGCAGGTTTTACCTCTGCCGAGGAGGAGGATGTTTTCACCTGTGTCCATTAGTTGGTTGGTTTGTCAGCAGGATTACACAAAAACTACTGAACAGATTTCCACAAACCTTGGATGGAGGATGGAGCCCAGCCCCGAGTAAACCCAGAATGAGACTTTTAGTGCTGAGCTGGATGGACCAGGGACGGATCCAGGAATCATTTTCTTTAACAGTGAGAGACTTTTTCAACATTGTTCATTCATTTCTCAGGGATTAATGCATGGGTCTTCATGAAATTAATCAAGTGTGTTTAGGTGGCTGGTATCAATGGTTGAGTACAAGTTGATGCTGATCCTAGATCTAGTGAGTGTAGAAGTGAAGAAGAGACGTGAGGAAAGACGAGTCGAAGAAACAGACATCTAACAGCCTGCAGCCTCGTTTTAAAGCGACATTAACATGATGTGTGGCTCAGCTGCATCACCTGTCCATTGTTTTGTCACGCTGTATGTCATGATCTCTGTTAGATAAACATTACGTGTTCATGACAGCTGATATATTTACTTTTAATTCAGCTCTCAACGTGGCACAATGTGACTTGAATCATAACAAGGGGAAATCATCCGATCATCTGAAATACCAAATACAACTTATGAATACAGACGGAGCATTTGTGGAGTCCTGCTCCTGCCACGGTTCGTATATTCCAGCTGTGTTACACTCCTCTTTTATGTCCCGAGGGCAGAAAAGACTTTAAAGGATACACCTGTGCATCTTAACTCTTACTGTAGTTACTCCTCTCTCCTCCAGATGCATTCTGGGATTTGAGACATCCTTCGAGAGGGAGTACTGGGATCTTTTGAGGATGGAGGAGAGAGGAGACGAGGAGGCACAAAGTAGAGAAGTTAGGATAGCTCTTTATGCGTACCTCAGGCCCAGTGCTCTTGTTTGAGCATTTGGGATTTCAGAATTCCTTAAAATAAGATATGCTAAGAAAAACATCCATATGTATGTGCAGACAGTACCTCGGTGACATGGTATGAAAAGAGAACAGATAAAAAAAGGGACTAAAAATAGAGAAGTAAACTCGTCAGTCGTTGTGAAAGGGAGAACACAACAGGACGTTACAGATTTTCTGATATAAAAACCCTTTCACACCACTAACAGAGAAAATCAATTCATTTCAGCTCATCGAGGCGAGGCGAATGTACGAGGAGCTTTCATGTAGACTTCTGATGAACTTTGACTCACAAATTAGCACTCGGAGCTCGGAAACATAAACATTTCAAACAGCGACGGTTGTAACGAAGCTCAGCTCGCCTCGGCCGCCACAGAACAGCGTGTCTATTGACCGCCCGCTTTGACAAAGCCGGCGCTGGATGTGCTCCCTCCCTCCCTGCTGATCAATGAACACATGACCCGTCTATGAAATAGGTCACGCCACTGATTGATAACTACAAACAAGACATGGCCTCCTATAACGTACATCAATAGGGGCTGTTGTCTGTCTGTGCCGCTGCGTGCCGCGCCGGGTAATGTCTCCTGACAGCTTTATGAGATGTTAATATACAAGGATGATATTAGCTGTTTATTAAAGCTTGACTGATGGCATTTTTATTGTTCAATCGATCAGTAAGATTCTGGTTGTGATGAAGGTGATGCTGATGCAACGCAGGATTTAACATGAAGAAGACCATTTATTCTGCAGGGTTTTGATGATAGTTTTAGTGTCCCATGATGGTCTGAGTGCTGTCTCTGTCAGCTGGGTCTTTGTCTCTGATCTTTTAAAACACAGATATGAGATGAAGCTCAAGACTCTCATTAGTATCCTCATGGATGCAAACAGCAGAGAGAGCGCCTCCTCCGTCCTGTAGGTATTAACGGATCGCTGCAGTTACACACTGTAATGGGAATATGATGTTGTTTCGGTGTAAATTCAACGGCATCATTATCGCTGCTGTTTAGTGTGAGGGAACAACATCCAATGGGACGGGAGACGGGCATGTGGGAAGAGAGAGAGGATGGAAACATGAATGAAACATTTAATGAGACGAGGTAGAAGATTGTGTTAGCAGAGAGAGACAGAGGGAGAGAGGGGAATATTAACCTCTGTTTGAGCTGAGGTGTCACAAGCACAGGAATTCTCTGTAGTTTAGTAGTGCACAGACTTTAGGTGAATTCATTCTTTTCTTTGAAAATAAAATGGGAAGTATTTCTTATTTCCATCATAACTAACTATAATCACATTTGTGTGTATGGATCTGGATTTATCATGCCATCGCTCACACTGAAGCTACTGAAGTTACAATAAGAACATTTACAGCAACCAGCAGCTCTTTTAATGCACACATGGGCGTGACAGTGTTGTACTGTATGACATAGGCTTCAAGAATTTCAAACCTGTTTTTAATGTAAGCCAGCCCGACACTGTACAGATAATTACTCAGACACTGGGATGTGTAGGTGGTGTCATGCATGTCTATGTGTTCTTTCTGGTGTGCTCGTGGGCCTTGTTACTAGAACCATCTACCTGATGAGTACATGGGAAAAACACCGTTTCTCTCTTACAACCCTTCTCCTGATTATCCATTGGTGTTTGCCTATTTAAGTCTCTGGTCTATGTACAGTAAGTTGGACTGACATATCCTGGGAACCGGACAAATCTGCCAAGCTAAAGTTTTATTTGCTCTGTCAGATCCGTCTGTCCCTCCCCTGTTCAGACATATTTTCACCTGACCCGGCTTGTTTTGGGCCATTTACGGCTGTTTATCTAATATGGGGTGGGTTCTTATATGGTCGCCAAAAGGGGGCCGCCACCAGTCAAGACATGAAAAGGCACGGCCACGTCAAATTTGTTTTTATTGGTTGTAGGTCTATCCAGTAGCATGCAGGCTCCTTAAACTCTGATCAAACTGTTAAACTAGACAGTGCTAGTCAAATATGAATCGAGGGCATTTCAGATCTTTAAACATGCTCAAAATGTCCACCCAAATATATTGATAAAAAATATACATTTAAAAAAACCCTGCTATGCCACAACAGGGAACCACACACCCATTCCCCCTGTTGTTGACTCAATGGCTACAGCCACGTGAGAAAATGTGACCCGGCCACTATTTGAAAATGGATTAAGAACCAATGCCTCAACTTGCACATGTCACTCAGCCATACGTCACACATGTTGTTGCTCTGATTGGATGTCGCTCTTTCAAATTGGGTCGAGAGGTATTTTGAGCTGAGCTTGTTGATAACACCGAGTGGAAATTGAAATGAATTGGGACTATGTCAGGTTAAAGACATGGTCAGACAATATCGAAACTAACAGTGACAAATATTTGCATCCTGTTCACTTCTGTTTTGTGTAAGCAAAAGGGGGCGGGGGAAACATTTGAATCTGGCGGCGAAGCTAATTCGCAGCTTGGCTTTGTCTAGAGTTCACAGCTACAACCAGTAGCAAATACTTGTGTGTGGTTGAACCCCTCAAACAGACACAAACGAGCACACTGAGTTATGTGTGCCTCACATCCTGCACTGGCCACATTCAGCACTGGCAGGCGATGTCATTCGCCTTCATTTGTTTCTCTGAAAAGGGACGTCGTGTTTCTGCAGCAAAATTATGTGAAAATATAAAAGGTCATCGTATGGTAACTACAGACTGACTCATAGATGATGAAAGACCACAGTCAGGAGTCTGTTTTGCAATGCGATCTTGACTTCACTAAACCCCTTCATAGATACATTATAAGACTAGAGCCTCGCATCAGTGATTGGTTGATTTATCTTTTTGTGATGTGAGGTAAGCCCAAGCTCTTCCTCTCCCCTTCAGCTAATGTGTTGGCACAACATACAGCCTCCACTGTGTGTCATACTGTATGTTCTTCTTCATGTGTCTTACCCTTGAAGAAGGAGCAGCCACAGTGCTGGCTGACTGGATGTATGTTTACTGTCAAGTCAGCACATGAGGGTTCCACCCCGGGCTTTGTGAGCACGTGTGGGTGTATTTATCCTCCATACATACAGTATATTATTCTGCATGTATGAATGTGAATGGAGCCCTGGGCAAAGTGAACTCATTCTTGCCCTGAGATTTACCCCTTATTGGCCAATCAGAGGAGAGAACACAAGCAGCAGAGAGCAGCTTCTCCAGATAGGATATCTGTCTATTTTTGTTTCGGTCGTGATGGTTTCTAGCAGCATGCTTTATTGATGACGCGCAGATGAAAAGAGGGTTTATGAGAGAGAAACGACATGTGTGAACAGCTCAGTCTGCAGCTGAAGCGAGTGAATGATGGACTGCAGGGATGTAAACAGAGAGAGGGGAGTGGCCAAAGTCAGACCAGTGTTTCTTGTTTTAATGCTGCCTCCAGGCGCTGCATAAAGCTGCTGCATTTTAGCTTCTTTAGTTGAAAATATGATTTGTTGTATATTCTAAAAAGTAAATCCGATTTGATTATTTTTAAGTCTAATTATGAACCTCTGCAGCCCGTCATGTACCTCAGTGCCTGAACTCGACCGAACCTAGATACCTTTAAATGTACAATGAGCGTTTCTGCTGCTGTGGGGCCTCTCAGCAGCCGGCTGGAGCTGCTCGGAGTCGGCCAGCTCTTGAGGAGAGAGCGCTGGGTGCAGAGCCAGACCTTCTGAAGGAATAAACAACAGTTCTTCTCTGATCTGAAGCTGTTTACAGACGTGGGGAAAGCTCTGAGACGGATGTTTTTCTGAGAGTAAAAAGTGGTTTTGTCTTCACTCTGTTTGTCAACCTGGCTGTAGCATTGATGCACAGAGGGGACAGAGGTGCAGTGTTGACTGTCCTCTGGAAATGTCCTTTACTCTGCTAAATAAAGCATTGTTAGTCATTACTGACCTGTAAACTGTTATAGCACACATACATCTAATATTGCTCAAAAGAATAAAAAATATTACTCAAATAAATAAAAAACACACAATGCAACAACAAAATAATATATCATATATTTGTTAAAATATTAATGATACAGACTCTTACTGTCAAGGAGTCAATTTATATATTTAGCTATCATATTTTTTTCATAGACATTTTCAAAGACCAATGGCATTTCATTTGTTCTGAGCGGTCCAGTAGCTGCAGAGCTGAGCCGGCTCAGAGCGACTTGCCGGAGCAGCAGTATGAATATAAGGAAATGCACATCAGTGATGTAATTGAAGCTATAATTGATTCATTCCCCACTGCTTCCTCTACGTATGACCGCCATCTTAACATGCCATGTTATCATGTTCTACATCCGCTCAGCACCACGTCACGGCAATTCAATTACCAGTGAAAATGTCCATTTCCCTGGTCGTATGTTTCACTCTGCAGTGCTGCAGTTGTCCACCGCGTGTGCGTACAGCAGCAGGTGAAGGCAGCACGACAATCACGTGCTGCAAATATTTACAAAAAAACTTATGTCTGTCACAAAACTTGATGTCTTTCAAAAGAGGTTGTAGGTTTTTAACTTAACCGTGTTTCCTCAGCCTCGAATTAGATGACGTATGACAGAGAATTGTGCAGTCGATTCAATTTTTAGAAACGATGTTTGGTTAATGGACCCAAATTACATTTTTGTCAGCTGTCACCACACACACACACACACACACACACACACACACACAGAAAACAATTATTCGAATGTGCTCTCTCATCAAATCAAAGTGCTGTGTAAGATCAGAGGCCGGAAATAATTTAATTAGATCTGGGACACAAACTGTTGAATCAAGGTGAGGGCTCCATTTCAACCTTCTGATTTCCTAATTGTGACCTTGGACCAAAAAACACATTCATTATCAAAGCAATGAGATGTGTTTAGCCTTATTTTTTTTAAAAAACTACAACCCAGAAAGTCCTGGTTTTGGACTTAAAGGATGTTCACAGTAGACGGCAGGAAAAAAAAGGATGCAGGAGAACGAAGGGTTAAAAAGTACACTACAATCAAGTCCTGAAAACATGTGTTGATTTCCACACAACTAGGCTTCTTTTTATTTGATTTGACTAACTGTTAGTTAGTTAGTTATTTAAATAAAAACATGGTAGTGATCCATGGACTCTAATGACAGAGTACATGCCGGCTCAATAGGTGCTGCTTCACATTTTGTTTTTGGTTTATTTTTACACCAGGTGTCTCTGTACGATGCCTCGTCCATCCATCTGCAGCAGCATCCACATCTTCACCATTTAAATCAATTCAACTGCAAGGAGTGTGGACACAGACAGACATGCTGATATAAATGCCAACGATCACACAGCGAGTTATTAATAAGGCAACGGTCTTTGATAGGTCCCTGTGTGAGGACATACCCGATACAAACTATTTACAGTTCATGTCCAGATCGTAAGCCTCTCAGGTTGTGGTGTAACTTGGAAGAGAGGACCTGGCTTCCACTCCAGATCATCTCGTAAATTATATCACGGATATACACATGAGAAGCCTGCAGGCAGCTGCCTACAGGCAGTGAAACACGAAGCGTCTTCATACACCATGGAGCTTTGGAGAAAACATCCGTATCAACAAGCAAATGTTAAGGAGATACCTCATTGACTCTCCAGCGGTTAGAGTAAGTAAGTAGTCTCCTTTTTTGAAGTGTGAAGGGCCGCAGAGGCAGAGTGCATGTCAAGTGGCACCCACATGAATGAAGGACCCGAGGTTATAATTCTGTTTACTCGCTCTGTGATTGTGTCCGTTGTTTGTGTTATCACATTTTTGCACCGATTCTGTTTTTTTTTTATTTGTGCTTTTGACATCATTGAAAATGAGGGCTTGCCCTCAATGATTTTTCGAGATTTAAATAAAGATTGAATGAGAAAGCTTCTCAGTAGAGCACTGCATTGTAATTAAATCATGTTATTCACCTGTCAGTGGTCGTGATTGGTGTACTAAGTATCTAAGTAAAGCGTGGTCCATACATACGCACCATAGCTTCAATTCAGTGGATGCACGAATATGAGTGGACAGAAACACATGACACGCTGCGCTAAGTAGTGCAAAGGTCAAGGTCAGCCAGCTGGTGGAGAGACTGCCTGAGCGTAACCAGCAAGCCAAAGAATGATTGAGTGACCAAGCATCTGTGAGTAAGGAAATGGCTGAACAAGCGCAAGGACAAGCGTAACACACCACACGGCATGAATTAATACCTGTATCAATCAGATTCACTCTGCACAGAATTGTTCCTGCAGCCTTTCACCAGATTGGCCAACCAAGTAATGGAATTCCCCAGTTACATGTCAATGATCCCCACTGCCTTGAATTAAACACTACCATAAATCACAGCGCTGTTGATTCAGTAACGTCGTCCGAAAGATGCTTTTAAGGATGAGAAACGTAAAGTTATTCATTTTTAGGACCCCATCGCTGAATATAACACAGGGAGAGGCAGTCTGCCAGCTAATGTTTGCATCAATACTGTTTAAAATGGAAGTCATCAGCACATAATCATGAGAGGAAACTGCCCTTTGCTTTATACTCTTCTTCTGATTGAAATATCTGCCCAAAACTTCTCACATAATTTCCATATCTGGACTCTGTTTGCATTTCTGACATTCTCCCTCAGAGGTGTCATTCACATCAGTTCACCTTCTAATAATCAAAGCTCGATTACAGTGCCACAAATGTCTGTGACTGTAGAGTCATTAGTACTGTTTACTGTGATTTATTAGGTCTTAATGGAAATATTTAATACTGTAAGTGTTACACTGGTGCACACATCACATATTTTATTAGCCTATTTCACAGTAAAATGTGTTTCATTGGCTCCGCTCTGAAGCTGCTTTGCTGGCTCAGTGGTAGCATGGCTGACTGTCGTTAGTGTGGCTGGCTGGCTGACTGTTCTGGCTTTGTGACAGACTGCCTGTCTGTCCTTTTCAAGCTTTCGAAACCTACCTACCTGAATTCTTGATTTACTGTGAGTAATGACATATTTGCAATAAGACAATGGAGGAAGAATTTCCCTGCATCTAAAATTTTACTATTAAAGACACAAAACAACAAACAAAAACAACAAACAACAAAAAACAGTCAAATGTACTCAATAGTGAAAGTCAAATTCATCCTTCCTGTGAAGCGTCTGCTTACCATTTGACAAGTTATTCAGATTTTTTATGTTGCTTGTAGTTCATGAATTTGGTCCAGTTACAAAGAATAGCATCATATTTCACAAGCTTAACAGATGTCTAAATCGATAGTAACTACCAGAATGGGGGACTCAAGTCACATGACAAGACTCGCGTGTCAAATTGAAGGACTGGAGACTTACCTGACTGACACGGATAAAAGCCTCGACTTGATTTTAACTCAGTCATAACCTGAGACTTGAAACAGTTGACTTGAAAGGATTTGACTTTTAGATATTGAGAAGTTATGCTTGGCTTTTGAAAAAAGGAATGGGTGACTTCTCCTTCAGTAGGCACAAACCTGGCAACCTGCCTGTACCAGCAGACCAGCAGAGGCCAAGACACAGGGGGTAGTCCAAAAATAAAAATAAAAATGGCCTCAAGGATTATGTTGTCAATGATAGTAATAGAAAAAGAGCAGGGGTATACAAGTTCTGCAGCTCAACCAGTGACCCGACCACCACTTTATCCATCACTCCAAAACCCACAAAGAAAGGTATGTGCCTTTTTAGCTAACCTATTGGCAAATGTTAGCAAGATAGCAAGAGGCTCTGTTTGTTTGCCACAAAATGTCAAATAACAGGAAGATTTATAAAGTGTAAGCAGGCTGCAACAGTTTCAGTTAATGTGAAGGTAAAATGTAACACCACAGCAGCTCTGCCTCCAGGTTGTTGAGGTTCATTTTTAGTTTTGCAAGTTATTTTCTGCTGTGTCACAGCTCGCCACTCCTTTTCCCTCTCATTCAAGACAGCTTTTTTTTAATTATTGGAAGCAGCACAATCCTTCCAGATGGTTTCCAGTAATATTTTATTGTATTGTATTGATCTGTTGTAACAATAAGGTTGGGGCCATTTTCAACCTGTCCATCTTGAACAAAATACAAAAGTTCAAATGCAGTTTTCAACCAAAAGGTGTACTGTGAGTGGGAACTCGGCCATAGTGCCATGGCATTTACATGACATTACTTTCGTGCTCTTTACAAGGTGAACTCCCTCTTATTTTGACATTCAGTGAGCTTCCCCAGTGACCCACTGTGGAAAACTCTACTACTAAAGATACAGTATCTCATAATAATATGTAGACTTGCTAGTACTGGCTGAGCTCATCCATGATTCGAAGGGGACAAACTCTTTGTAATCGTAGGAATGATGAATGAATTTGACCTGCTGCATCTCTTTAAAAAATACATTGATCAGTCATGCAGCAGAATAAAACAAGACAAACATTTCTACAATACTTGCATGTATATGACCTGGTTTACATGGCAGGAGGTGGAGGGGAGGATTATTTGTGGCCACACCGTTGCATTTAAAAATTAGCCAAAAGAAATGTTGCAACATAAAGATTCAAAATATATGGAATTTGTAGAAAAGTATCTTGCTAACACTGCAAGTAATAAAATAATTTAATTGCAAAAAAATACACAATAAGATGAAACTATTCTTTTTGTTAAATCAACATAAGTGTGAAGCTGCGAACACTGGAACGTCCAATTATTCCTGAAGTAATCTGAGGTCATCCCGACTGCAAAGTTCAGAGGCTCACTGCTCACAGCAGAGTTATTTGTTGATGAGCACCAATGAAAGCGGTGGGGTAAGCTGAGGACGTAACCTGGAACATGAGTGGAATGTCTACTTCGATGATATACTGTACTTGTCTCTAAGACCACCTGACACGTACCAGCCTCGCTTAGCAGCGGTCTGACCTCAGATCCCCGCCTTGTGTGTGGATGGGTTGACCGTGCCCAGAGGATTAAACAATATTGAAATGTCAACCTGGATGGTGTGGATGTTTCTGAGACACACATCATCTCAGCTTACAGTTTAGAGACGTGGATTGTTTTTTAGTGTTAGTGTTGGTCTGCTGCAGCTCAGGGTGATATACTTAGCCACTAACGCTGCCCCCCCTCCCTGCAGCTTATAGCCTGTTTGTCATCTTGACTGGACTTTTCCTGAGATATTTGTTTTGTAAGCCACCCGCGGCGTTTTCCCCGTCTCTGCAGCACATTTTGTGTTGCTTCTCTTTCTTCTTTTAGTTTTTATTGTTTTTACACAGAGATAACTAAATATAAAAAGAGCACAGAGTTGTTTGTGGTCGGGAGATGTTTCCCAAAGGAGGTAGTATTTTTAAAGGACAACTTAGTTCAGAATGTATATTATAAAACCTAACTCCTCTTCTTGTTCTGTTAGGTTAGGTCTTTATTCATCAATGCACTCCCTTTCCCCTCTGACCTTTAGTATCCTATGACACCGACCATTACGAAGGTTGCTCCGCTGCTGACCTTGCTGGCAGTCCTTCTGGACCAAAGGGCAGGCTGAAGGCCTAAAATGTAAATATAAAATGAAGTAACATAAGAAGAGGCATCACTGGAACCCAACTCGGAACAGTTTGTTGGCATTCCAGTAATGTTGGCTGCTTCTTCTGAGTCTACCACCGACCAAACAGCATGCAAACAGAGAAGGGTGGTGAATTATGGTGACGCTGCTGTTTATGACTCGTACAACATGAAACTATTTCAGTTCCAGACATCATTTACATCATTGTATGTTTTTTTTCTGTTTCATGTTGCATACCTTATGCTCTGTTTAATCCTATGGTTGCTTGATTTAGCTTATTTTCGTGGATTACTTGACTCGTGTGTATGGGGGAAAATTTCTTCTATGTGTTAAGTACATAAATGAACAGATAACAGTTATCACTTACATGACAAACATTCAGTTCAGTCATATCAAGGTGCTTTTAGGTTACTTAGTGAAAATATAGTGAAAAATAAAAACAATAGTGTAACAATAAGTTATGCATGATAATATTTGATAAATGATGGACTGACTGTCTGTCTTGGGGCTACATACTGTGTTTAGTGCTGGGATTTGTTGTTTATGTGTGAGTCAAATGCAACACAGAGGCTATCTGTTACTTTCCAGGTGGGAAACATTCATGTGGGACATGACAGGATAAAACAAACTCAGCATGCCTCTCGAGTGCAGATCAGGCTCAGTTACTACTCTGTCAGACTTGATCAAGTTGAAGCATTCTAGTATTGAATATAAAATACAATTAATGTATCAAAACTTGTTATAGTTGTATGTTTCAAAAAACAAATTTTCTGGCAATAAATGAAATGACTCAAGTCAAAACTAAATCATATGTTGTCATAGTTGGGTTTTTTTTTTTTATCTGAATCAGTGTATATTCTTCAATGGCTGATAAAATAAATCCAACAGTGCAAATAACTAGTAACTGAAGTTACAAATAAAGTGGAGTAAAAAGTACAAAATTTGCCTCTAAAATGTAATGGAGTACAAGTTTAAAGTAACAGAAAGTGGAAACACTGAAGTACAAGAACCTCAAAATTGCCCTTAAGTGCAGTACTTGACTAATGTATTTAGTTACAACTTACTGTACATGTACATCGCTAAACAGATTAAAAAGACGTGGTTGGATGGGCTCTGTGGTTTTTAGCAGATACTTATCCAATACACCATGTAGAGTCCTCCATGTACACTGATTGCTATTTAAAGGGGTCCTTTCGTAATTCTCGTTGCACTTCCATCAAGTTGGTGAACTTGTGAGAAATGAAGCAAAAAATAATTGTCACAAAATCTTGTCATATGTTCAAGCAACAGAGACCTTAACTCACTGAGTGCCAATATCATGCTGAATCCTTGTTTCTGTTGGCACAAAAGTATTATGAAGGTATAAGACAAAAGTAATATGACATGTTGTGTATTGTGTAATGATTGAGAAATAACTGACAATAGAGGTTGGATTTACAGTATTTGGTGGGTTGCACAACAGCCACCAGATGACATTCACTCAAAACAAAATCTGCCGTGAAACTGCATTGCATTCCGATCTGTTTCCTGCTGCTGCATGTTGTAGGATTTGAGTACTATGTTTCATCTACAAGTGACTTCTCTCTGTGGGATCGTTAAATATTGGTGAGAGATGGCAAATAAGTGATCTTTGATTCTGAGGGAATGATCCAAAGATCAGCTGTTTACTCTTGATAACATCTTGTGCGGTCAAACTTCAGTTTAACTTTTGGAAAAAATCTGGACATTGAATAACATTTGAGTCCTAAATTCTTCATGCAATGACAACGAACACCAGACAACTAAACCAAGCCAGGAATACTGAGAAATCCATATCCAATAGTTATTTCAGCAACGTTTAAGAGTCTAAGGGACGGACTATTTACTAGGCGATTTAGGTGTGGTTTCAGATACTTTATGATCAGGCTTGACTCTACATGTGGCTTAATGAGCAGTTCTTTTATGTTCCTTTTGATTGCAACAGTGTGACAGTAATAAACAAGAAGAGATCCACAGTGATGCTTTTAAATTAGAGCTGCTGATACCTGAAAATGTAAATCTTTAATGACTGCAGTCATCAAGAGGAAGGGGAAGATGAGGTCTCCATTATCAAATGACACAGACACACAGACAGTTTAAATATATGCACCGACATTTCCCCTTTTCTTCTCTCTTGGTTTCTCATAAACACTTCCTCTCTTTGAACAGAAATATGCAAAAACATACTTACATGAGGACATTCATCAACAAAAATGTATGCCTTAGTGCCTAATCCGAAGCTTAACCATTAAAGTTATATTCCTAACCCTACCCAGTACCTCATTATTTAGGAGTAATTAGTGGGATTTTTTTTTCATTTACATCAAGTTTTGACCCTGCTTTCTCTTGATTTTGAAGCGTAAATTACGTCTGACAGTGCAAGAAACATAAGTGGTTGCAAACAAATCCAAACTTTCGCCAAAAATACTTACATTTATGTAGATATTTAGATCTGTTTGGAGGTAAAACTGAGCTTGAGTGCACCTAAAATTTCAATAACAATCTTTGAACACCACCCAAGTTAGCAGAATAGAATGACAGTTAATGTTTCTGCAAACCACGGAAAGGTTCACAGTCGAACGTGTCAGACGCTATGTAACATATTGATATTTTTACGATACATGTTGATTACCTGACTTTCAGATCTGGAGGCATTGGGGATGTTGGTTGAATCACAGGCAAGATTTTTCAATTGTTTGTGGTGACAAAAATGAGTAATTTAAGCGAAAACACAATGTTTTCCTGACCCTAACCAAGTGGTTTTTGTGCCTAAACCTAACCAGAGCACTAGAACAGTGTGTTGTCACAAGATTAAATTGGAAATAGATCTTAAAGAAACAGGAATTTGCTACACGAAGAAATGTACAGTTACAGCATAACTGTAGAAAGGTTCATTACTAACGTTAATTCTGCAATAGGGTTGTTTATTACACAGGAACAGCAAGTAGTATCAGAGGTATTGTTTTGGTCAATTTAAACTGCATGTTGGTCTGTAGACTTTTTGGGTTGTGTTTTCAACAAACAGTTTGGGAAATGACTTTACATTACTTTACATCGTAATGTTGTTGTGTTTACAGAGAAGACTGATGATTGAAATTCCAAAAATTAGAAATTGAATTAAGAAAGGAAGAAAATGTTCCAAAAACTGTCCTCTCAAGTTTTACAACGCATTGGTCCTGACAAAGACAGAAGTACAAGGACACACACACACACACACACACACACGCTCTCTGTATTAAGGTCAGCGTTGTCAGGCAGCCTTCTGAAGGCATTGCAGAGCTGTTATGACCACCACCTGCCTCAGACAGTTAACCTTTTCCTGGCTAACACACATACAGGCAGAGAACCTCTGTGCTGCAATGCAGTGATAACTTTGCAATCATCAGTTCCTGTTAGTGGGTTTGTCCTAATGCTTGACTTTCCTTTTGGTTTATATCAGCTGCCTGTGGGAATAGCTGCAATTGCGGAAACTCATAATGCAATGTAACAGCACAGAGTGCAATTAAGTTGTCATAAAATCTTACATTAAGTTGAAAGTCTAGATTGCATCATGGAATAATCTGTGTGTGTGTGTGATGTAATATTGCGATATTCTGGGATTCATTTTTAAGAATATTTTAATAGTGCCACATAAAGAAAATACCCAGCTGTATGGCCACATTCAGATATAACATATTTTCAAGTATGTCATCCTGATCTATACGTGATACAACCAACTGTCTGCTCACTCACTCTTTCTCTCAAATGCAGCAGTTTTCTTGCAAACAGCATGACTCACTGACATGGAACTGATCAGACAAAGTTATTGTTACAGTCTAAATGTTTCCGTGTAAATCAAATGTTTTATTTAAACCAGACAGGCAGCAATAAAATAAAACAAAATAATAAATAATAAAAATGTTGCAGCTGCTGCAGCTACTGGCACATGTGTTCATCTGCTTTCAGCTTTTATGACAACTATAGAAGCACCGCGAGCAGCCAGTAGTGAATAAATTGTTCACTGTAAATCACAGCACCATTTTCTCAGGCCTTCATTTCCAAAATATAAAACTGTAAAAGTTTTACAGTAGTGGCTGTGACTGTGGGCCTGCGTCTCCAACAGGAACCCAATACAATACAATTAAGAAAATAACATCAGTGTTGTGACTGAAACAAAGGTGAGATTTATCTTTTTTTTTTAATGGCAGTACCTAATGGCATCAACTTTGCTGGCTAAATGATTGACAGAAGTTGGATTTGCAGTTGCCCGGCAACAGCTAACACTCATGTCTGAGCTGACTCCTCAAAACAAAGGCAGAGAGGCTCAACAGAAATGTTCAAGCATATAAAGTGAGTCCTGACTATGTGATAATTACTGAAGTAGCTCTGGATAAAAGCAGCTTCCAACGAGAGAACAAAGTTTTATTACCATTAAATCTACAGATGTAGAGCGAGGACTATACGCCTGTGAGCAGTGCTCGTAATGGGCCAGTGCTCACCGACACGTTGTACTGGCACTGACACATTTTACAGCTTACTCTGATTTTTTCTCAAATGTCTCACAAGAAGTTAATATCAGGTTTCCTCGATTCATAATAACCAGGAGGCAATACGTGACACTTACGTTTTCACGCTCGCTTACCTGCTTTTCTCTCCATCGGTGCTCGAGGTGCTTTGTTTGTGTGACACACTGAAAGCAGAGGTAGTTTCCAACGCACACACACACGCCAATTTAGGATTCCCCTGCAGCTCCTGATGGCCTGTCCGATTGTCCCAATGGCGGCTCTGTGGGCCACTGTCAAGGACGTTTCATTAAATCATCAACCAGATTCTTTAAAATCTGGACAAAGTGTTGGAGACGGAGCCTCGTTCATTCCCATGAAAGCTGCTCTGAGGTGTTTGAAGCCAAAAAAGCTCCACTTGCCAGGTTTGAAAATAGAGACTAGAGACTTCTGCTGACTAAGCCGGCTAACTTCCGGTTTTAGCACCCAGCTAACTTGAATGGGGGTAAGATGATTTAACCGTGTGGCTGTTCCAGACTTTACAAATGGAACTGGACCACATGGATCAAATTCTGACAGTAAAACAAGTCAGTTTGTGAGGATTTTGTGACACTCAAAAAAATAGATCCACTGTTTTACAGACGCTTCTCACGCTGTAATTACATTTGGCCGCTATGAAAACTGTCCTCAGAGCCTGCCGCTCCTCCGGGGGGCTCGACCACTGTGAGCAAATAAGGGGAGTACCGAGATTTATTGTTTTCCACTTCAAGCGCTGCCTATGAATTCAGTCATGTGAGCTTCGGATGATACTCAGTGGGGAGACGCGCTGCATTGCTGTTTTGCCGAAAAGGATCCGACGGTGCTAACATGGATGTACACAACACAGAGGCTACAAAACATGAGCCATATTCTCTCAGAGTTTTCATGACAGATGGAGACGTCATGGACACCACAACAACAAAAAATGAAATAGATGCAAAATCTTGATTCAAGGGGAGACAGGACAGGTGAAAACACAGTTTGTTCATCTACTGTTGCGCTGAGTTTCAAGATTTGGGGGCTGTTTTGCCTCCATAGCATGTCTTCTTTCAGATAAGGGGAAATCAAATGTCCAAGGTGTTTAAATCTCTTAAATATCTTGTAAATGTCCCTTTAATATCTATCTATCTATCTATCTATCTATCTATCTATCTATCTATCTATCTATCTATCGTCCAGTGGCAGTAATGTTCTTTTAATCCAATCCCTATGAAATTTAATTAATCCTCATGTTCTCAGGAGACCCCCGGGAGTCTCTGTATTGACCCCTGGAGGTCCCCAGACCCCACTTTGGAGAACCGCGTGTCTTTTTATGTCCCGGTTTGTTTCTGTGTGTAAACAGATGCGCCCCCTGCAGGCTGCGTCCCCCACTGCTCCTCCTCCTCCTCCTATACTCCGCTCTCTGACTCCACGGCTCCTCATTCACTAGAAGATGGCGGACTGCGCTCCACTATTAGATGAGGAACTCTCGTCCTTTGTCTTCAGTTACCTGACAGAAAACTCCGGCAGCCAGGTAAGACCCCGGCCTCTTTGGATACACGGAACCTTGGGCTATCCACCCCGGGGGGCGTCTGAGCGCGTCGCCGGCCGTGGCGCACGCAGTGCCCGGTTGATGCGAGGCTCTCGCCCGGCTTGTCAGCAGCATCTCCACGGCTCAGCGCGACCCGGTGTCTCGGTCTGCGTGCGTGTGTATGTGTGAATGTCTACTATGTCTTGACGTCTGGCTTTCACGTGTTTTTTTGGAGGAAATGTCATCGGCCACGGGCAGTGAGGGAATCTGACGGATTAAAACCAATATATTTCTGAGTGTGGGTGCTGGAAGCGGAGCGCAGCCGGCGTGTTGCTGCTCCGGGAGGATTATTTGGTATGCAGAGGGGCGCTTTGGAAACTTTTGACGCAATCTTGAGGGAAGTTTTAATGTCAGTGCTGGTGACTTGGACACGTGGTGCGCCTTTGAACGCGTGGACTTGAGGACTATTATGATATTGTGGCATTATGATAGTAACCCATCGGCTTCAGGACTGCGAGGTTTTACAAGCTGTGCAGAGAAAAGACACACTTGTATGCCTTTTTGTTGATACATTACTCGGCCGGTTAGGTGTGATTGTTTTTTTTAATTTTATTTCTCTCGCAGAATCGAAGCGGATGTTTAATAAAGAGTCTGTTTGCGGAAGCTCTGCAGTACATCAGTGCTGTGTAATGTTATTTATCCACTCCATTATAAGCTGCTTGCCACAGCACGGTAAGCTTAACCGGGGATCTCTGTGCTGGATATCTGCAGGCTGGAGCTCGGTGCGCTTCAAAGTTGAGCAACTCCCACCGACGATTCCTGTAACATCATGTTAATTGCTCAATTTATCAGACGATAATCCGTAAAGGCAAATGATTGGAAAAAGAGACGGCGCGTTTCTGTCAGCTGAGAGAGTTGGTGCAGTTTTGCGTTTTCATAATCGTTTGCGTAATCGTTGGGCAGCGGTTACAAAACGTGTGTCTGGTTCACACGGTTGTTTGATTTGGCAAATGGAAAACATCGCATCCTTGGCCTGAATTCACGATAGGATGATGGTCTGTTAACCCTCGGTGTTGCTGTGGGGTGGCAAGGGATTTTTGCACTGAATTTCAAAAAGCGCCAAGACGCCAAACTGCATTAGGGAATCTCTGCAATTCAAGGATTCCTTGCTCATGAGCATTCATGCATCACCTAAAACCTGAATTATATCTTTTCAATGAATGGATAGGATCTTTAATTGAATTCGGCTCACACCCAACAAACTAAGCAGCACTTATTAAAACAATATGGGAACTTTTAGAACTGGCTCTCCAGTTAATCCTAGATTAATCTCCTACCAAAGTACCCCGCGGAGGGCGGTAGAGAGTGGTGTTTACCAATTATAGAAATTAAGATTTCATCGACATGGTGTGATGCTTTGCACGTAAAATGCATGCCGAACTGTCCAGGAGAACTTATTTATCAGAAATAGCTTCTACATTCTATGGTTTGATAAGCATTTTCTTGCGTACATCGGAAAAAACAGGAAATTGCAGATCTCCAAACGGGATTTGGTGAAAAAATTCAAATTCTAATCCCCGTCTCCCTCTTGGCTGCAGACTGCGCTTCCGAAACACGCACGGTAATCATTACCGTGCACGTAAAACCATCACACTGTACGTCATCGCAGTACAGGACCCCGGTCTTACTGCATCACAGTGTGACGTAGGATTGCATCGTGGTGATTTTGTTACGGCTCCGGTTGCGCGGTCATCGGAGGGTGCGTGTGCGCGTGCGTGTCTGGAGGGGGGCATCTGTCACAGCTGATTGACAGCTTAAGCAGGTTAATTCAGTGTGTGGTGGGACCCGGAGAGACTGTGGGCTATTTATATCGTGCAGCCGTGACATGTGCTTCCACGTCTCACACACACACGCACACGCACTCACGCACGCAGGAAGTAAATGCACCAAATGCTCCAAAAACATTCGTTAATAAACGAGCTCACACCATGACAACACATTCTGGTTATACCACAGTGTGATATATGAAGGCAGTGGCCTTCATGTTGACCGTGTCATTCAGCTGTAACATACCACTGATAAACAGAAAGGACCTTATTGTATACCCATTTATTATACCTTGTGGTATTAGTATGTCTCATGTTGTCGCCAAAAAATTCCTCGTGGTAATATTCCCATCATAACCTCCCATAAAATCCCATCATGTGTCTGTTGTCAGGCTGATTTCTGAGGAAGTCTGATGTTAAAGTCAGGGACAGGATGCTTATTGGCTTGCTAATTATTGAGGCCGATACTCATACTCACATTTTTTTGTGTGTGTGTGTGATTGTAGATATCAGTATCTGCTTTTCTCCGTGTCCAATATGAATAAAATCCATTTTGAAAATGAACTACTTTGGCTGTGATGTGGCATCCTCTCTCAGTCCATAGTCGGCACTCTATTCACTCCTCGCTGCCCCCCTCCCCCCATACAACACCATCTGATTGGTCATAAGTCACAAGTAATAGCCAATCAACACGGCACAGGGGGCAGTGGTTGCCCAAAGGATAGAGAGGGAAGGGGTCACCAGTTCAACACCCTGAACCTGGGTGCCCCACACTCTCTGCCACCACTGAGGGGCCCTTGAGCAGGGCCCTTAACCCCTGACCGCTCCAGTGCTCAGTGGCCAACAAATCAGACTGTGGTTGTACAGAGCAGCTTCCAGGCGTGAATGTGACCAGAAGAAAGCATCTCAGCACACCCCCCATGATAAATAAAGGTAAAAGAATAATAATAATAATAATCTGAATCTGCAACATAACTAGTAGCTAAAGTTAGTAAATGAATGTAGCCTAGAGGAGTGGAAGTTTAAGGTCGCAGCAATACTCAAGTAAACTGTACTTGAATAAAGTTAGTTAAATTCCATCACAGTTTATATCCGACATTTTGACACCAAGATTACCACAAATGTGTATCTGTCTCAAATACCAGTTATTGTCTCCTTGATGGTATCGGCCCTGAAAAAAAAAACACAATCCCTAGTGAAAGTGAAATAACGCGGACGTTTCTTTTTTGATGGAATGATGCAGCCATAAAAATCTGTGTTTCGGCTGTTGTTCTGAGCGTAAAAGTCACACAGCTTGCGACAAGCTCACATAGAATATAAATGACACTGTCGGACAGTGTGCAGCAAGATGAGTTAAACAAGCTCACATCCACCTGAAGGTAAACGACAGGAGACGTATGGATTCATTCCCAGAGTAACATGCATGCTGTTCTGTTTCCTTGTAATGCTCGATTGCTGCAAAGTCCTTGAGTGGCACAGAGGGAGAAAGATAGATCACAACTTGGGTGTATGAGGAACAGGGGGGGAAAAACACTGTACATTTTATCACTGCTTAAGTTCTTTCTTCATGTGTAGCCTGATAAGGTTATCTCTCCTACAAAGGCAGCATTAGCATGTTAATATTTACTCAGGGTTATTAGGGCTGGCTGCTGGCTTTCTCTCTCTCCCTCTCTCTCCTCTCTCCCTTTCAGTGTGTCTCTATGCCGCTCGCCCCTGCCGGCTGGTTATTGTAAAACTACTCTATCCTCGTGACTGGAGTTACAGAACAGGGCTGCTGCAGTCATGTGAGTCGTAGTGGAGGGAGGGAGGGAGGGAGGGAGGGAGGCGTTACAGTGACGTAGACGAGTGACAGCAGTTCCTCCCCCCTCTTCCTCCTCCTCCTCCTCCAAACATGTGACTGCCCCCCCTCCCCCCGTCATACAGCCCCTACCGCTCACTCTTACACATACTGTACACATGGTTGCTCTAATTTCTGCCTTTCGTGTCTTTTTCTCATTCGAACTTGATCCTTCCCGTTTCTATCTTCCTGTGTTTTAGAGGCAGCTTATGTGACATTCAACCCTCAGTGACTTTGAGTTGTGACTTTCCTCTATTTATATTGGTTTTTTTTTTCATGCTATTCAAGCAGTCAGCATCGAGTGCCATACATCATTTGATTCGGGAGAACCTCGAGTTTAAAGTACCGTTTCGCATTTGCTTTGTATGAGAATGGATGAATTTACCAGAATATTTTGAAAGACGCCAGTCAGAATGTGTTTTCTGTACAGTGAACTTGGACAGAACCATAAGAAGTTTAGAAAAAAAGGATGCACTTTGACGTTTGAGACTTCCATATGAATTTTTGTCGACATCTGACCTTTTCTAAGCAGGTTACAGCCATGTATTAAAATATTTACCTCTGCATTTTTCAGTTAAAAACAGGTGTAATATGTATATAATATGTGCAATATATCTCATTTCTGATTGTATAGATGTGTTCAAAAGAGTTCAGAGATAATAGAAAGGTTATAAAATCATAACAGGATACTGAAGGAATAGTGATTTTTTTCAGAAAAATATATTAACCGTCGGACATGAATAACAAAAGACACTATGTGGGTTTCCCTGATGGCGTAGTCATGTTCACTGTGGAGCCCCTGGATGGCCAAACAGGACACACGATACTACTCAAAAGCCAAGAAACTCTGCTTTACCTCTTTTTACCTCTTATGGATAGGATTAGCAGTTCAAGAGTTATTAAACATTTCATAACAACAGCTATTTTTATTGACAAGCTGCTGTTTATGTCTTAAATTGATTTATTGCACATGGAATCAATACATTTTTTTATACCTGTTGCAGACAAGTTTTGAAAACTGGAATGGTCCTGATTTCCAAAAATGTCAATACATAAGTTAAAAATGACAAAATGCTGCAGTGTAATTGATTACGTTTCGTGTTTTCTCAGTACCAAAAGCACTTTTAAAATCTTTTCTTGGCATACTAAAAGTACAGCAGTAACGCAGCCTTTGTTCCGTCTATTGACACAATGCCTTGACCCCCTGACCTTTGACCTGTAGGCTGCAGTGTTGGTGATCTGTTGCAGTCTCCCTGTGATTCCCTCAACAGAACAGCATCAGATACAGCCCTGAAATATTAATGCTGTTATCATCTGAACATGTAACTGCAGAGCGAGCTTTAATGTGTGTGTTTTAGCACATTTTTATAGTGATGCTCATGAGCTGCAGTCTGTGTGTCCAGTGACAGAAGGGACAGGTGAGTCACTGCGAGGCTGCACGCTGAACACATTGCACTGCAGTGCTGCACATCACGACTCAGAGAGACAGGGAAGGAAGAGCGAGGAAGATAATGACACAGGGATGGGGATAAAATGAGGAATGACTGATAAAAAAGCTAAAAGAAGATGGAGGGGTTTATAACAAAAAGCTCAAATCAGTGGACGGAGAAGGACAGAGATAAAATATATCGACGAGAGCCTGTCTTTCCGTCTGTCCCTGGCACGGTCCAAATCCCAGTCCCTGCCAATAACACCTGTATCCATCACTCTCAGGTGGAACTTCAAAGTCTTGTTATTTATACACCTGTCTGTCTGCCAAGCTGTCTACCTGGCTGTCTGGATCCTTCACTTGTCTCTGTCAGTGTCCAATTTAAATCGGATTTATTGGTCTATATCAAGAAAGTGACGCGCCGCTCTGCTCGAGGACCAAATATAGAAGGGAGGTTTATATACCATGTACAGCTATCAAACCAAGTGCAGTCTGTAGGGGACTGTGCGACTTCCGATCCGAAATTGGAGAGCATCATGTGATAGCCGCCGCCGAGGGCTGAGGGCCTGTTGTGTGGGAGGGCGAGCACACACATAGAGGCGTCGCGGTTATAGGATAAAGTGCTGACTGACAGTATGAGGCTCTATAGGGCTACCCAGCAGCACACTAATGGCTTTAAGCTTTATTAGGTTTTCCATTTGGTACGTTAGAGGCATCGTTTCAGCGATGCAATTAACATTTTAAACACTTAAGAGATGTGTTTTATCTTGATTAGTCTACTTGATATAGCAACATGCATCCTGGGGCACCAGAGGAGACAGACATGGAAGCAGAGCGTCATTTGTTGATGCCTTGGAACAATGTGTTCTTGAAAAGTATTCCCAAAGTTTTTCAATTACCAATCTATTTCAACCTCCAACTCACATCTTATTACTCTCTGAGGCTGGTACTGTTTTCTCTTCTTGGTGTTTTTCTTTATCACAGCCCTCCAGTTAAGTGTTAATTTAATGGCTGTGCAGAGCTGCGGTTGAAAGTCTGGATTAATTTTGAATAGAAAGCAATTGATGCAGTGGCTTTACATCCCGGAATCCATCAACCATTTGGACTTCTTAGATGTTGACAACAGTTTTCGCAGTAGAATAGTGGAGCGGGATAACTTGGATGCACATAAAAACTTTTACGGTCCCTGTAAGGAAACTGCTGCAACTAGGACTTGACCTCCAGACCTGAAAAGAACTTCTAATTTGAAAAAAAATTCTACTCATATGAATATGCTTGTTGTATTGTATTCTCGTCTTAGAGTTAAATATGTCCTTGTGTGCTTGAATTTGCACGTGACTTTCCCTTGAAGAGCAAAGTTGCTTAACTGGCACACCGAGGGGCAGAGCAGGAAAACTGACGAGCTAATATTTTACTAGCATATGCCCTGTGGCTGGTTGTGTCCTGTTACAGCAGGATGTGGCGACTGACGTTAAGTCGGCCTGATCTTCCCAGAGTCAATCCCCTGGATGGACCCAGACCGGCAGTAAACACCCGGTCAATGATTAGCATTGAAATAGACCAACTGCACTGTACAACAACCTTTCAATAAATCCAGTCATACAGCTGGAGACAGTAGCTTCTTTGTTGGTTTTATAAACAAAATATGAGCTTTATGTATTCTGTAACACGCCTATTTTAGGTTTATTGCTCTGAGTACAGTTTACTGCAACAATCAGACTTGACAGTCTCAAATCAGTAGCCATCACAGTGTTCCCTTCTTTGCTGTTTTTGAAAAATTGGTGATTTGTTTCATCAACAAAACTTCCAATCGAATTTGTTTAGAGCATGAGCTGGTGAGCTTTCTACCCATAATGCATTTGGTCAGCTTTTGGAGTGAGTAGCTTGTTAGTAGACTGGCGTCAGGGTCACATCTACATCAAATGTCATCGCACAGTGAGGCTGCTGGCTAGGTAGCTAGCTAACAGTTGTTCAGACACCATTGCCACCACTTGCCCCAGTCACTCAGCCCTTCCCCTCCATTTGGCATCTTCAAGTAAAGTGGTAGGGGGTCCCGATTCTTGTCGGGATAGAGGAGCAGGGCGACGTTTTCAGGCTGCGTGGCCTCCAAATGGAGGTTTTTTAACGCTCTAGCTAGTTGACGCTACATTGTTATTGCTGATTTGTGCATGACAGTCATACACTTTGACACATTTCAGTGTTGCTTCATGCCCCTTTTGGTGCCCAAAATGTAACTTAAGTTGAGCAGAGAAGTTGCACTTCGCGCTGTTCCTCTAATATCAGTGCAGACAGGCAGAGTATTAGCATGGGTTGCAAAAGTTAGCCCATAAAGCGCTGCTGGTAGCCAGGTGATGAAACAGCGTTCCTTTTTCACGTGAAGTTGTGAAAGAATTGCGAGCATCCGTGCTTTTCTATCTCCATCAGATAAATAACGGTAGCTGCAGTGCGAACTAAAAGTAAAAAGAAAAAATATTCAATTTGGAACAAAACAAAAGTGTTCTCCTCTCCATAATCTGAAAGCCTGAGGAGGTTTTTTTTTATGATACGGTCAGATGCACGGTTGTCTGTCTGCATCCGCTGGATTTACAGCACACATGTTGTGTCATTGCATGTCCTCTGTTTTTAAGAATCGTAGTGGTAAATCAATGAAAGAGCGAAAGCTTGGCTCTGCGGTTGCCAATAAAATTGGCTCTGGTCTGAGCAATGTTTCCAAAGCCGGCGCTGTGGGAGCCGGGATGATCACTGGTGGTTACTGTGGTGCTGCACCAAGGTGTGTTTGTGTAAGTGTAGTTATCTCTGTTTATGTGTGGTTGATCATTGTGTGCGTGTGTGTGTGTGCGAGTGTGTGCGTCATAGCGGGCGGTGGGAATATGGCTGCTTCCTCCCAAATCCCTCTGAGGTTCATCAGGCATCCGGCTTAGATGCTGACCCCCCCACAGGGTTTGCGTGAGTGTTTGTGTGTGCCTGTGAGCGCAAATGATAAACTGCATGTGTGTCACATGTTGGAGTGTGCTGCTGGCTGGCTAACATGCTAGCAGAGGCAGGTGAGGGGTCCCTCAATAATTAATTGCGTGGTGATTCATCAGCTGCTCACTCGGGCCTGCTTGGCATTACAGGCCGCAGTTACACACAGTCTGACTCAAATTAGGGCCGCATGACTCTGGATTAAATAAGAACGGTTTGCTCTCTCAGGCTCGAGATTGCAGTCATCTCTCACAGTAGAGGAAAACCAGTTTTCATGAAAAAATAGTGCTTCTGTAATCTGATCTTTTCTGCTGTGCTCATGTAATGCGTGAGGCTCTCGTTATTAAACTTAGTGCAGTTGGCTGAAAACTGTTCCATGGTTTATAGTTTCATAGCCTTGTTAGCTTCATCATCCCCAGAAATATCAGGCCATGCAGCAACTTTACGGCATAGCGCCGCTCACAAATGATGTTCCTCTGATTGTCATACATATCTTGCTTTATAAAGAGCTCTGAACAAAAAGAGAAACATATCTTTGCTCCAAACCAGAGTCTACTTGTCTTTTCATTTTGTTGATTTAACTCAGGAGTAATTAAACGCTCTTGATTTCATGCATCAGATACCCTCGCTAATGCGAATATGGCGGAATCCATTTCACCGAGATTGCATATGAGACGGAGATATGAATCCAAATTGAAATTTTTAATATGATTAATTGTGGAGCTCACATATAGGATGGAGAGCAAGTAAAGATACGATCCAGATTGATTAAGTTGCTGCTACAGATTGTGGGACATTATCTTCTCTGCGATCCATACATTGATTTCCATCGTGATAATTTGTCGTTTGCATCTTCTCTTTTAATCAGCTTTGTATTCAGTCTCCCCCACAGAGCGCAGAAATGCTCCGGCAGCACTTAACCTTTAGCGTGGTTCCAAGCACAGGGCTGAACAAGGCTAGTAGGAGCTTACTGACCAGCGTGGTTTAGTGCCAGACACAACTGCACAACGCTTCTTCATCAGACTGGTTTCCTGTTTGCAAGAGGCTCCACCTGAGCCTTGTTTCTGCTTCTCTTTCACCTAATTTAGACCTACAGAGATCTCACAGTCTTGTTTTGTGGCCTGATTCCCCTCATAGAATTACGAGTGATTTTGAATCCGAAATGAAAAAAGCTAGTTACTTCTCAGCATTTAATGCAAGATTTTACTGACCGATCCGACTCCCAACTCTCCAGAGTGAATTTGCGCCCACGGCACAAGGGAACAGGAGGAGTCAGAGGTCACAGTGTCAGCGGGAGAGAGCGCTCTCAGATCAGGACGGGGACAGGACAGCTCTTTATAGACTGGGAACCGCAGCAGAATCCCTAAATCCAGTTCGCATCCTATCTCGCATGCACGCAGCAGGGTCTTCCAAACAGTTCGTCTTCCCCCGAGGTGGAGCAGCGCTCAGCCGTGCAAAGTGTCCAACATGCACAATGGCTTCGTTGCGTGTCTTACACAAAGAGGCAGAGAGAACAGATAAGATGGGGAGAAATTTCAGCAGCAGAAGAGAGAGCATTGAGCGAGAGTCCCATTAGGTATTCATCATCTGACTTTCGCCGCCTTAATTTATATGAAAATCAATTCGGTTGGTCGCCTTGTTCCAGGTTGTTGCCATTTCTCTGTGACTCAAACCAGAGTGGGATGTGAGGATGTAAATTTCTCCTCCATCTCATTCCCCTCTCTCCCTCTCTCCCTCTCTCTCTCTCTCCCTCTCTCCCTCTCTCCCTCTCTCTCTCTCTCTCTCTCTCTCTCTCTCTCTCTCTCTCTCTCTCTCTCTCTCTCTCTCTCTCTCTCCCTCTCTCTTTCTCTCCCTCTCTCTTTCTCTCTAGGCTATAGATTTAGAACAGATTATATACTTTACAGTCGGAGCTGTGATTCACTGTTATCACCTCTCATCATAGCTTCTTCTTTCTCCTCTTTTTATGGCTCTTATCTTTATGCCACAGTCAGACACTCAGCCGACCACACGGAAGTTACCGTTTTGGTTATTTACTGTTAAATCATCATTTACATACAGTTTAACCTTTGCGACTCTCTGGCGGCGAGCAGGTTCAGCGTCTGGCCCCCGTCGTTTGGATAAATGATTGCACTCGCTACTGTTGTGTTTAAACCGAGAATTTTTTTATTGCTTTTGGAAATGGCTAGAAAATAATCATTACCTGCTAGCCTTGTTGGATTTTGTAGATTTGTTAAAGGGTTTGCATTGAGGGGAATATAAAATAAGGTTGTCCTGTATTACTGTCTGTTTCTGAGGCTCTTTCCTCTGTCAGAATCCAGTTTTACACCTTCATTGTGTTATTGCTTGCAGGGAACATATCCCATTTAAAGGTTGTTTCATCAAATGACCACAAACTAACTGATAACACAGACAAAGCGGATATTATCCCACCATATATGAGTTGTACTGGTTTCTGTCAGTGTTGGGATGTAACTAAGTACATTTTACTCAAGTACAATGTTAAAGTGCTTAGTCTGGGCCAACAATTGTCTTTATTGTGTCCTGATGATCTCCAAACCCCCCCAGCAGTTTATTTTAAGGGTTGCTTGTACTTAAGTTGAGTATTTCCATTTTTAACTACCATATACATCCACTCAACTACATTCTGGATTAAAATATCGTACTTACTTAAATACTAAATTTCTGTGATTACTTTATTTACTAGTTACTTTGCAGATTGCATGCTGTATTATTCGATGTCCCGCAAGGGGTTTGAATATGTTTTTCATTTGGACGTCTCATGGTGTCCACCGGACCCATTTCCACACTTCATTCTCTGAGTAAACGGCCATGCAATGCATTCTGGTAGTGTTGGATTTTGAGAGACTGCCGCTCCTCATTTGCATAGAAACTATAAAAACTCACCATTGTGGAGTTAAAATGCAGAAATATGAGAGAAAGTTTTCCAAATTAGTCGTCATCTTGGAGCAGCAAAATTTTCGATTGATTTATTTAATCGCAATCAGATAAAAAACAGTCATTCAGCCAAGTGGATAATCTCAAGAAAGCTCTGCAGCCCTCTAACATGATGATCTGGCCATGTTTTCTTGTCTTTTCTTTAACCTCAACATGCTGTTTGTCTTCTAATCAGCACATCTTTATGTGTATAAATATTACCATTCAGGTTGTCTTTACCTCAAAAATCAACAGTGAATGTATGTATTGTCTTAAGGTTTTGCTATAGCGGATTAATAAACTGGCCTTGTGTTAACATTATCCATTATGTTATGCATGTATGATGGCATGCAGAGGTGCAGGATGATGTGCGTATATATTCCATGTGTTCCCCACAGGGGTTTGGTTCATACATCCCTCTTCCGAGTTGGCCCTCACGCCGCGGCCTTCTTCCTTTTCTACCCGAGCACGCGTGTTGACACTCGTGTCCGTGTGCAGATGTGTGTGTTCATGTATCCATCTGTCCTTAGCTAACCTTTGCTTGCAATTTGTATTCATCACAGGGACCCTGCTGCTATATTGATAGTGTCAACATGAGCGTGGGGCTGTTTGTCATTCTCTGCACATGCACACACGCACGCACGCACACACACACACACACACACACACACACACACCATAGCTTGGTACACCACCTGAGGGAGATAGGACTGGGTTGAAGGAGAGGGAATCCAATCTCACCCAGCAGCTCAGGGCTTTGTAGGGAGGCATGTGGAGGCCCAGCGGTCGGCGAGCTCGCTGGCTGCCCTATTTCTCTAAAGCTCTCCTCCTCAGTTACCTGATTTATCACGGGGGCAGCCACCAGGGAAATGTCTTATTTTAAGGCAGGAAGAGTGCATCGAGGGCCGCGTCTCTCTCTAAAATCTGACGAGATGAGAGGCAGATGAGATGAGAGGGATGCTGATACCACAGCGACATGTCGGCGTCGCGCAGAGCCTGATGTTATCCATCGCACCACATCTGTACACCGAGTGGCATTTGAGGCATTTAAGAGATAAACGAAGTGGGTGGGACTGGATGTTCAAAATCTTGGGATTGCACAGTGTATGACAGCAGTGATGCTTGACTTATATAAGGGAATTATATAACTCAACAACAACTATAATGCTATTAAAATAACTCAGATTAATGGTAGTTGTGATGCCTTTTGAACACTTTTCAAACTGTGTATTTAGGGATGAATTTATGAAGGCAGAAATGTTTAAATTATTTTCAAACAAGGTTTATTTTAAAGCTTTAACAACAAAGATTTAATGTCATCCAAAACTGTTAAAAGTATGGTTTGTTCATTGTCCACAACCGTTAAAAAAAAATTGGACTTTGACACTTCCTGCTGTTGTTAAAATTGAGACTTTGCCGCTGTGCCACGCTGTAATAAAACACGGAGGAGATGAATGAGAGTTGTGAGAGCGATGGAGGTTTAAACGCTGCTCCGATATTGGTTTGGGCTCCGTCACAGCCCACAGCCCTCTCTCTCCTTGACGTTCAGCCAGTGTTTTGGCGGGGGCTCGTCCCGACTTAGTCGCCAGACAGATCGAGTTGTAAAGATGTCTGGACTGTGGATTGGCAACCGCCCAGCTGCACAAACACATCATCACTCCTCCGACACCAACACTATAGCCTGCTGGACCGGAGAGCTGACACACATCGATGCGCACGCACATACTGTGTGTCTGCCAAACAAAAATGTATATACCGGCACGTCTTTTCCCTCCCAGTAATCCACTGGTCCAGCAGGATGATTGAATGCGATTACGACTCATGCCGCACAAGGTTAGGGATTACACGGTGCGTTCGTGGGCAGTGCAGAGTTTCTAAACCGTTCCTCTGCTGGGCTTGAAGAAATACTGCAGCAGACTTTACTCTGCTTGCTGTAGTATGACTCCTATACATGTATTCATTGTGCTAGTAGAAACATCAGCAGTAATGGTTGCAAAGATGAGACCAGTAAGAGTTATTGCAGTAGCATTGGTGCTGTTGTAGTCGTATCAATGCTAGAGATTCAGTGATGGCACCTATTCCCTCCTTACATCTGCTATCTAAGCCCCGTCATTACACCAAACAACAACTACCCAAAAGCTAGCAACTGCAAGTTAACAATAACCTAGTGTGTGACTAGTAGTTTTAGTGGAGGGGTTTCACTACAACGACCACGACTGCCTCAAAAACGGCTGTACCACTATCTGTAGCAGGCTGCAGCAGCTGCAGTGGCAGTGTAACAGTTCTAGTTGCAGTAGTGTGAGGGTTAGGATTAGGGATCTGAGAAGAAAAAAGCAGCAGTGGTAGTCGCAGGGTCTGTTTCACCAGAAGCAGTGAGAGTTTTACTGATTGTACCAGTCGAGATCAGAATTGATACAATTTTATTGAAACCTGTGCCATTATTCTGCCCATCGGCCCGATTATTTATCGATTCTCTCGTTGATTCCTAGCAACAGTCTGTCTGTCATCATCGAAAAAGGATGAAATGACGTTTGTACAGCAACCGTTTTCCTTTGGTTTTCTTTGTCTCCGGCATGACTCCTTCAGCAGACATGAGTGTGACGCCATTGTTATGTGATACCAACTGTCCGCTCATCAACGTTGGCATCGATTAAAGGAACTAATAAGCTTGGAGGCAAACGATTCTGATTGATTGGGCAATTTGGATTTGCTTCTCAACTCCCATCCGTATGTGTTGGTGGTGGTATCAAAGCTAGAGATAATGATTACTAATGGAAGCAGGGCAGTGATGGTTGCTGTAGTAGAAGTAGCGGCAGTTTCAAGCTGGTAATGTGCCATCAGCAGCAGCAGCAGCAGTGATAGTTCTGTACCACACAGTCATAGTCGTAGTTGTACTAGTCATCATGAGAGTGAGTTGGAAACCAACTGTTTGTAGTTTCAACAAAACGACGGTTGGTTTTTATCTCCACTGTAGACTACACTACTGAACCCTCCCCTGTGTGTGTGTGTGTACGCACATGTGTGTGTGATTTCAAGGACACTAGTGTAAATGAGAGAAAAGGTTAAAGGAAATTTCCACGGTATGAGGTTAGGGAATATGAGGACAAGAGGGCGCGCACACACACATACACACACGCGCACACACACGCGCGCACACACACACAGATGCCAGCATGGCATATAGCCGTGGCAACCAGGTGCCAGGGGAAGGCAAGCACAGACCGGTGTGAACTTGCACTTTTACACACAAACACAAACACGCACTCAGGCGTCATTGCAGTTATCAAGAAACACAGCCTATCACATTCTGTACAACGTTATTTGATACGGTTCAATGCAGCAGCACACACACTCGTACACACACCCACACACTAGCCATCTCTCCTCGTCCATTACTCCGCTTTAAAAGCCATTTGTTGTTATTTTTAGATGCTGTTGCTTCCTCGGATGAAAGGTGCATTAATGTGTGTGTGTGTGCTCATTCATTTGTGTGTGTGCTCCGGCGGGGAGTGTGTGTTATTAATAGGTCTCTTGGCACAGATGTGCTCCGTCACATCGCCACATTACGACCTGTGCGTGACCTCTGGTTCAATCATAATTACTGTAAGACCTCCGTGTGGCTTTAGATCGCGCTCCATCACAGCTGGAGCCGCCGACGCCGATCCTATCTCCATCCTGCTAAATAAAAGAGCTTATGAATTACAAGCAGTAACTTAGTAACTGCCGACTAATGTAATAACTCATCAGAACTTAATAAATTGCCTTTCTGTGGGAGTCCAAAATGTAATAACCTCGATATTGTGATGTAGCCTCCTGATAACGCGATGTAATTTCACTGATAATTCATAATGATAAACACATTAGGGTGGAGTTGGCTCGCAGTGATGGGCTCAGGCGGCTCTGCAGGGCTTAGTGATGGAAAGTTTAGAGGTGTGTGTGTGTGTGTGTCTTTGAGTGTGTGAGTCACGCATGTGGGTTGAAAGCAAGCAGCAGGCTTCTACCTGCATGTAGCAGTAAGAGTGAGAGAGGTGGGTGAGGCCACCGACGTCCTCTGGGACGCATGTACAAACACACTGGCACACACATGTTCGCTGCACACACACACACACACACACACACACACACACACACACACACACACACACACACACACACACACACACACACACGCACACACACATTAGCATCCATTCCATATATGGTGTGTGTGTGTGTATGTTCCCAGTAAAGACACATCCTTGTCTCTATTTGGTAACTTTCCACTGTTACTTAACCCCACTTTTTCTTCCTTTCTTCTTCTCCCACTTTATATCCCATCATGATTTTCTCTCCCTCTCCTCTCTCTCATTCACCAGTCTCTCTCTCTCTCTCTCCCTCTCTCTCACTCTCACTCTCTCGCTCATTGACCTACTTCCCAAGGCTTGCGTGACCACAGCACGCGGTGCTACGGTGATATGGCGTTACACACACACGTGAATAATGCTTGCACATACATATTCACAGCGGCGCACACGTTTGCCTTCACATCATCCATGAAGAGTGGAGACCTGCTAACCTGGGCGCTCTGTAATCCACCAGAGGCTCAGTGACAACAGTAACACGCTTTTCTCTGATAATAACAGTTTGGGCTGGTCGGTGTAGTCCTGTAATATTGATATATGTCACACAACATCACATAAAAATGACCGTTAAACCTGATTTAAACGCGAGGTCCATATGACATTTTGTTTGAATCACAACTTCCTTGGACTGAAATAACAAAAGATGATCACATCACATCACTGAAAGTCATTAAACAGTTAATTAATAAACTGCCACTTAGCCCTGAGAAGTTTACTGTGATAATAAGGGACGTGTACTGGACTTAGTACTTTTAAGGATGCTGACTGATTTATGTCGATACTGTAAGGTAACAATTTTTGTTAAGTCGGTGCCAAGGTTTGGTAATAAAGAGCACAACGAGAGAGAAACGTCACATCTGCAAGATCACAGCGAGTCGGGGCAATGCCAATGCTCATGTACTGTTTGACTGTGTAAAATATATCTGAACCCAAAGAGTCTACTGGATTTGATAGCGTGGAAGCCAGGTCCCCTGCAGCAGCCCGAGCTAACGTTAGCGCGCCCGCAGGCAGCGCTGCACTCGTTCACAGAGAGCTGAACCGTCCTGCATCAACGGTGCAGCGTCACCAGCGTGCCTTTGCATTATCAACACATTCGTTTTCTCAGCTCGAGTCGTTTCCTCTGGCAGTTACTGCGATCAGAAATGCTTGATTTCAGCAGTCTTCACGTATTTATCACCTTGCTAGTTCATATTGGCTGTTTCTGCGTAATGTTCAGGAGCATGACGATAACATTTCACGTGCGAATGTGTCACAGTCGTCACAGCTCCCCTGCGCTCCGTCGATCTGAAGCTGATCTGTCGGGTGATACAACAACTTGCATTAATTGCCGTAATCACTAAATTGCGGCCTGCCCGCGGGGAGCATCGGGTTCAGGTTATTGAGGAAATGATTTCACATCACTCCGACTTACTGCAATTGTTTGTACACGCTGTTTCACACCCTGAGTCTGTCTGTCTGTAGGCAGTGGATATCCTGCTCACACCAACGGATCTCAAACGAGTGGTGTCTTGTTGACTGTACGACGTAAAAATATTGACACACCCATGCTGTGGTGTGTTCCTCCTTCTCTACCTCTTCATTGTTTCCCCCTCACACACACCAAGGCAGGCGTGTTGTTGACCGGAGGAATGTCTACTACTATGATGCAATATGGGTAATAAGCCAGATTCTTTCATGGTGAGTGTGTTTGTGTGAGTATGTGTCTGAACAAGTGTGCATCCATAGGCCTCTTTCAAAGGCTGTGTGTGAGCGAGGTGTTTGTTTTGTGTTTTAAGCCTGGTTATGAGTGTGTTTACATGGGTAAATGTTTGGGTGTGTGTGTGTGAGTGAGTGTTAACGTGTGTGTCTCCTCCTCCTGCTGGTCACTGAGTGTTCCTGACAGCTGAACACTCGTCGCAGGCCGGATCGTCTTGTCCCGGTTTTTTCCTCGTCGCCTCGCTGCAGGAACTCTTCTTCATGTGGCTTCGCTGCATTAATAACCAGGATTCTTCGTGAGTTTACAGAAACGGGCGTGTGTGTGGCGTCTGCCGGAGCAGATTTGTGCTGATGCATAAAGATGAACTGTGTCATCGCAATGCATCAAATAAACATTAGCACAGATTTTCTCCTCCGTTTTTTCATTCTTGCCTGGGTGGAAAAAGCCTCTGAAATAGCATTAAGACAGTCAGGAGGGCTCGCCGCCCAGGTCTGGGTAATGTTAGAAGATATTGATACCCTGCTCTGAGTAATACACACAGCAAGTATATGATTTGAATCAGAGCAATCCTGATTAAAGAAGAATGACAAGAGACTAAGAATCTGACAGCATTCAGTGCTAGCTGTCTGATGCTACGGACACATTTGAGTTGGTAATAAAGTGCTGATGTTTGACACAACTACTATATACTAATAGTACAACAAGCCTAATTTTACTACTTC
This sequence comes from Lagodon rhomboides, assembly GCA_039737535.1. Taxonomy (NCBI): domain Eukaryota; kingdom Metazoa; phylum Chordata; class Actinopteri; order Spariformes; family Sparidae; genus Lagodon; species Lagodon rhomboides. The sequence goes on along the minus strand of CM077794.1, from coordinate 29,733,833 downwards.
TGCTAATAGAGCAATATTACCAAAGAATGTGAGCTCTACAGTCACGTCAGTAGACTCTTACGTAATTTAGTAGTTGAGCGATTCAGTAAGCGCGCCAACCTTCAGGAACAACTTAGTAACAGAGATGATTTGTGGGCCCTGTTGAGCCAGCCAGCCGACTTAAGCTAGCTAATGCTTTTTCAGAGGTCGTGGGATCCCGAACACAATAAATACCACACATATAAACACCCAACCGCCTTGCGAGCTCATTTTTGTTGAAACTAATATGTCAACTGAAAAAAATAAAAGATAATAAACCATGAACAGATCACAGATTCACATGGAAATGGTGAAGTAATATCTGTAGTGATAAGCTTTGTGTGCTGGTGTCATCACCTAAATGTCTCATTGACCAATCGGATTGCTTGATTGGAACTACTTGTTGCATAGCTATGATGAGACACACGTTTAGCATGGTGGTGAAAAGGTTAGCACTGTCTTCAGCACAAAAAAACACAGGTTAGGTTGTTTGGAGACTCAAAATTTCACTTTTGTAGCTGATCTTGTCATCGTGAGTGTGATAGCTAAAATAAATGCACCTGCTTGGCTGAAACACTCTGAGCTGGATGATCACTGTTGGTGGTTATTACTTTGTAATTCCTTCATTTGTCAGTCGCTCAGTTGCTGATTGGCAGTGGTGGAGGATCAGATATTCAAGTACTGTACTGAAGTACATCTTGAGGTATTTATAGGCTACTTTACTTGAGTATTTCCATTTTCTGTTACTTTACACTTCTCCTCCACTGAAATTCAGCGGCAAATACTCCACTACATTTATCTGATCAGATTTAGTTTAATATTATTGAATATAATCAACAAATACATAAAAATGTAATATTATAAAGATAAAACATGATCAGTAACGTATAATGAGCACTTTTACTTGTTACTTTAAACATAATTTGATACGAATGTCTTTGTACTTTTTAGTCTTGTAGAAATTGTAATGCATGATATTTCATTTGTAACAGAGTATCTACATTGTTGTATCACTACTTTTACTTAAGTTTCTGATCCGAGCTCTTCTTCCACCTCTGCTGGTTAGTTGTTGGTGTTAGTTGATAGTAGCATCAGTGCTTTTTCCTCCACAACACAAAAACACCACCACATTCAGAAACCCAGCTGCCAATCACTGCAGCACTGTGTGTGTGTGTGTGTGTGTGTGTGTGTGTGTGTGTGTGTGTGTGTGTGTGTGTGTGTGTGTGTGTGTGTGTGTGTGTGTGTGTGTGTACGTGTTGTGTGCAGCGTGTTGAAGCCCCTAGCCTTTCTCTGTCTGTCTCGCCCGACACACCTCTCTTTCCTGTCACTGCACACCTTTCAGTGTCTTTCGCTGCACACACACACACACACACACACACACACACACATACACACACACCTCTTCTGTGTGTCTCTCTCATGCTTCATGCTTTTCCCTCAGCTCTGCTCGTCTTTGTGCTTTTCTCAGCAGCGCCTGCCCTCGTTTCAACTCTCTCTCTCTCTCTCTCTTTATTTTGCTCACTCTTTTCACTTTTCATTTGCTCTCTCTCCCATTTTGCTCCCTGGCAAAGTCTCTCTTTGCCCCGCTTTTCTCTCTTCCTCTCCATTTACTGTATTCATCCCTTTCACTCCTTTCTCTCTCTCTCTCTCTCTCTGTCTCTCTGTCACAGATTCATTTTCTTTCTCTTTGATGTCAACATTTGTCCCTCTCTCTCTCTCTCTCTCTCTCTCTCTCTCTCTCTCTCTCTCTCTCTCTCTCTCTCTCTCTCTCTGTCTCTCTCTCTGTCTCTCTCTCTCTCCCTCTCTCTCGCTGCATTTCACTTGAATATCGTTCTACCAATAGTTCAGCGCTGTCTGGTTTGAGATAGCAGCTCACCGGGGCAACACACACTCCCACAAACACACACACACAGTGACAAGCACAAGCGACCATAAGTGAGTGATTGATGTTTTGTCAATCACATCTGGGATTCAGTTTGACGGCACACACACGCACACACACACACTCACACTCACACACACACACACACACACACACACACACACACACACACACACACTGACAGGATGAGAAGCACAAACACTGTCAGAGGCAGGCTGATAGCCAATTGACACAGCATGAAATACAGAGAGAGAGAGAGAGAGGGAGTCTGGGAGTTTTCATGGTCTGATAGCTTATCGATTCCTCTGCAGGTGATTTCAGGAGGAAGACGATTGAGGGAGGAAGAGAGAAAGTAGACAAAAGAGACAGACAGGTGAGGAGAGTGGGTGAATGAGATAGTGAGGTAAGAAAGAGTCCCATTATTTGGAGAGAGGAAAGCAGATGCAGTTATCTGAAAAATAGAAAGGGAACGACCTCTGACCTTTGGTATCAGCTGCATGTATTTTCGCCTTTCTAGGAACTGAAGCAGGAATGTAAAATATTGAGTGTCACAAGCATAATCAAGTTAACTTTGCACCACCTTCTCAAGTGAAAATGAAGGTTTTCATCACACAGTGAAAAAACAATGTTCTATTTCTAAGGACTGAAAGGAAACTAAGGGTTGAATAACTCTGGTTAGCCCACGAGTGGAAACCGATCAGTAAGCCTTAGAAAAGCAACTTTTCACCCTGTAGTGGATGTCCAGGCTGAAAAGTAGCCATTTATGGCCTTTGTTTGCCCTGCGATTTAAGCTAGGCTAATCGGTGAGTCTTGAAGGCCTGTTTTGGCCATTTTAGTGCTTAACAGAGTGAAGAACAGCTCTGCAAAGCCTTGTCTTCCCCTGAAGAGCAAAGCAGGTCAGTGAACATGTGTTGACAAGCACTTTATAGCCATGAAGTTGATATTCATGCTAATGAGTAAGCATCGGGTAGCTCCATTTAATCAGGAGACATGAAGGCCACTTAATGGCTTTCCCTTGCCCCGTATGGCCTTGGATGTTTCAGTATTGCCAGCCAGACTTGATTAGCCAGAGTGTTCTTTAAGTAAATTAAATAAGGTGGCCTGACCAACCCTGGTTAGCCTGGTTAATAACACAGACTGTGTACATCATGGTTAGTTGCTTGGCTCTTTAGAGGAAATCACTCTAAAGAGAAGACTTATAATAGTCCAGGTTGCTGATCCATCTAAATGTAGTTAAATGAGTGAGTTTTAGGCAGGATCCCATGTCGGATCACGTCTGTTGACGTAAACACCATTGACATCAACTGATGTATGACACTCTTGAAGGGTTGTCCCACTTTATAGGGGGGGATTTCAACCATGATCCCTTGTTACTCTGTTCTGAGTTGCAAGGGGGCCACTCGAAGGAGGGGCAGGGGTACAGATTGGAAGTAGGATTGAGCCTTGGTCGGCCCCCATTGGCCCTGAAGTAGAAATCATGCGAGTTGGAATTACCCGTTTGGCCCTGTGTCAGAACACTGGGTAATGCTATTTGATACTCAGGTCAGAGTCAGGCCCACTTTCTCTCTTTTGTGGCTTTTATGTGTGTTTGGGTGGTGTTACTGCCATATTGTCTGGTAATGTAGTGGACCGCCTACTAGGCAGACTGAATGATCACCCTGTGTGTGTAGCGCGTTGGTGTGTGTGTGTGCATGTCAGGGTCCCAATAGAATAGCAGCCTTGGTCCGGTTCATTAGCCCTGTTGCCAGCAGCTGAATGAGGCGCTGAACACCTCGGAAACCAGCGGAGAAAAGCCTTCTAGAGCTTTCTGTGCTTCCTAACACTCTGGTTGTGTTCTTGTGTGGTGGCCACCAGCGCAACAGGAAGACACATTGCCAATACAGATTTTCAGATGTCCTGGCACACCAACAATATATGGTGTGCAGAGATGTGCTGACGCCGCCCCACAGCTTTACATCAGGAACTGTTTAAAAGCCCAATCCTGTTTTTAGTGTTGCTGTCGCCTGGATGTTTTAGCATGCGGAGGTGTACAACAGAGGGGCCGAGAGCTCTTAAGTGATGTAATGCCCCTCCTGGCAGCCATTTTGGAGGTCCATTGCTCTTAAATAGTGGCCATAAAGTGCTGATTGTGTCTGACTCGACTTAAGCAGCGCTGAGTGGTAAATTTGTGAGTTTCTGGGTGGGAAAGATCCGAAGATTCAATTAAAACAATAATGTCATCCAAAGGGGACGTCTGACAGAAAAGAAGGCAAATGATACTTCTGCAATACAAATCCAGCAAATGCATCCACCAAAATTGGTTCCAGATCGACTCAGTCAGCATGAATATGAGGCAGATGGCCATATGATGACATTGTGACTGCCAGGAAATACTGATCATGTTATAGCTTTCAAGAAAAGCAAATGCATATGTTTGTTTTGATACATTTGACTGACTTACTATTTATATGGTTCTTATCGTACACTTAATATACAAAGACGATGGCCAGCTTGAAAAAATCTTTATGTAATTTATGGCCACAAGTCTTAATCCAAGCTGAGAAGTCTGTGTTCAGATGGGGTATAAAGCCTGACTACAGTCTTGGTGGCTGAGTGGGTTCAGCATATTGCTATCACACAGGATGCCAGGGTTTGATCCCTATTGATTCTTTATTTTCAACGTAGTTGAGTTATTATTTACAGTTTTTAGTATGTATATAACTGCTGAATGCACTGTGTACATACACTTTAGCAGAGTAGCTGATTAAGCCCTTCTATGGTAGGTTATAGTTTGTCTTTGTTAGGACATCCAGGAAGCTGATGGCCAGGTTGCGTCTGGACCTTGGCACAACCTCCATTTTGGAACATTTTTGAACCATAAAGAGACTTCTTAATTGGGCATTCAAGCATTCATCGTCTAGTTTTACCACAAACAGTTGAGACAATCTCAGGAAGGAAAAGTACGTGACTTTACACATGAAGTTATGGAGGCAGGATGAGATGGACATTGCTGTTTTGAAAGCATCACAAATCAAAACGATCTAAACTGTGTTATTAGGACAGTACTTCAAAGCAACCAATTCTTCCCTGAATCTGGCGGTAAAGTCAGTTATGGCTGCTCAAAGATTAGCGACAGAAGCCTCTGTAGGTTGCCGGAAGTAACTAGGCTTGAGCTGCCATCAGTAACATGAGTCTGTACCCCAAATCTTAAGTCCTGCAGTTCATAACAAAATACAGCAGTGTCACTCAGGGCTACTGCAGTAATACTTCACTACTGTATGTGGCTGTGTGGTAATCCTGCTCGGTCGGTGATTGACTGGAAGCAAATCTGCCTGTTTCCTCTCATATGGAAAGAAATGTCAAGACTGGTGAGATGACTAACGCTTGCATAAGAACATCCTACACACAACACAAGCACACAGACACTCGCACACACACACACAAACACACACACACACACGCACACACTTACACACACACACACACTTTACAGCTCGTCAAACACCCACAAATTTGCAAATTCCCAGAGTGACAGCGTGTGTGTGTCTGAACAGTTGCCACCATTTCCCTTTGAACCTGAGCCGTTGCTGCTGGCACGCACTCTTTAAGGGTATGACACGAATAAAACTCACACACATCCCAACAGTGCATTTGGTTATGTGTGTGTGTGTAAAAGAAGTGGGATCGAAGGAAGTGTAGTAATAGAACGAGGTGGTGGCGTGAAGGTCGTTCTGCCTCTATAAACATGGTCACACACACACTAACACACAAGGTCTCACATCAGCTGTCTGTCCCACCCTGTGTGTTATTTACTGCGACATTTTCCGAGCTAACCGGCTACCTGAGCTTTGTCCGGCGCGCGCGTGTGAATGTGTGTGTGTGTGCGCGTGTGAAGGCCGGTTCCAGCCTGCCAGGTGAAAGATTTGCTGCAGACATGGTGACAGCGAGGGACATTTACAAAAGCAGCTGCTACTTGAGAGAGAGAAGAAAAACATCTTCTCTTTTTCAAGCTCTTTGAACATGTTTCTCTGAACGAATATAACTGAAAACTGAGTATTATATGTATATATTTTATTATATCAATGCTGAAATAGTACAATGACAATCAGTTAGTTACTTTATTAAGCAAAAATGACATTTTCTTTTATATAAAGATTATACTTTATACCATTGTACTCTGAACATCTTTGGGATTTGGGATCTTTTGTGAGCTGTAGTTCCTCCAGTAAACACACCGACCTAATCGGCTGTTTCACAGCCTCCTGACCAGTCGGCTGTTGCTCTTCTTCTGGAGCTTTTCAATGCTGCAGTGTCTCTGGTTCAGAGATATCGCTGAAGGGCGGGATGCCAAGACCTGCGTCCAAGCTCGGTGTGTATCGGGGGGGGGCAGCCCTCTGTACGACGCCGGCCTGTCCACTCTGCCTCGGCCACAGACACAGCCGCCAGCCGAAGAGGTCTGTGTGTTTACTGGGGCTGCCACTGTATCACCGCCGCCAGCAATGCCGACACGCCAGCCCACATGTATAAATGCTCGCCTGCGTAGGTGACGACGTACCATACAGCCGTACATCGGCCTTAAGTCTATGAAATTTCCCCAAAAGCACTCCGATCACTACACTATGTTTGTGTGTGTTTGCGGTTTGTTGTGTGTGGACAAACTGAGCCATAATGGCAAAATAAAAGAGGACATTGTGTTTGTGTGTGTGGGTGGGTGTGTGTCCTTGTGTGGTGCTCCTGTGCTGTTTGTGTACACACAGCATTTAGCATGTTCTGTCTTATCGTGTGTGTGTGTGTGTGTTTCGGTGTGTTTTTGTGGGCCAGCCTGAACATAATGGCAAAATAAAAGCGCATGTGTTGTGTGTGTGTGTGTGTGTGTGTGAGAGAGAGGGAGTGTGATGTAGAGAGGAAGCAGATCTTTTGATGGGACAGCTGGGAAGTTCAAAGCCCGCGCGGCTTCACATCTGATGAGGAACACACACTTCCAAACACACGCACACATATTCTGGTTTTTGTAGTTGCCACAGCTGCGGCGACACACACACACACACGCGCAAACTCCCACGCAAAAAACACGCACACACACACGCTTCAGAAGCAGGTTCACTTTCTGCGGAGCTGTATTTAGAGATAAACTGGGAGGTCAGAGGTCGGAGTACAAAGTCTGTGTCTTTGTTTCTCTCGCTTTCTTTTCTACCTAATATGGCTCTGCTGCTACATGAGTCTCTCCGTCACGTGCGTTGCAGTCCAACAGGGAGGCCACACACACACACACACACACACACACACACACACACACACACACACACACACACACACACTCACACACACAGAGTTCACTGTCAGAAGTCCCAAACGCTGTGATTCTTGTTACTCCAGGGGTTGACGACTGTTAATAGTGTTTGTTTGGTTGAGTGTCCATATTTCCTCCTCTTGTTTCATCTCCTCTGTGTGTCTCCACCTGTCCTCCTCTCCTCCATCCTTTTACCTCTCTCCTCCTAACTCTGTTCTTCCCTCTGTCTTTCAGTAATATCTCCTTTTTTTCTTGCATCTCCTCCTCTCCTCTCCTCTCCTCTCCTCTCCTCTCCTCTCCTCTCCTCTCCTCTCCTCTCCTCTCCTCTCCTCCTCCTCCTCTCTCTCCTCCTCTCCTCTCCTCTCCTCTCCTCTCTCTTTAAGCTTTCTTTTTTTAGTGTGCTGTTTTTGTGTATGAATGCGATTGTGTGTGTTCAGCAGACTTTTGATGTGTTTTGGATCAAATCTCGTACATTTAACCATCTGTGAGATTAGAGAAATGTGTCTTTTCTTAAATAATGTAAATGTATGTGTTTGCTGTTCATACACAGTGTGTTGGTCAGGAACTTCCAACAGTGCGACTGGTTGTACTGGACTAATTCTGTGTGCGTTAAGCCACTAAGCCCTGGTTATCGCCTCACATTTGACTAAGCAGCCTAGTCTGCTAATGTCTTGACTGCTGCAGGTATCATGCAGTGGACAGTCTGTGTCCAGTGGGAGTCACACTGCTATAAAAGAGGAAAAGAGTCAGCAAACCATGAGAGTAAAGAAGGAGAAAAGTTCGATAGTTTGAAAGGGCAGAGAGAGGAGAGAGGCAGAGGGAGGATCAAGTGAGATGATGAAGCGTCTCTTGAGTTTAATTGAAAACTGTGAGGGTGGAAATGATGAAGATACAGAAAAAGAAGGAAATTGAGAGAGAGAAGGGGAAAAGGTTACAGAAGGGGGGGTTCAGCTGTATTCCTTATCACTGTAAGGAAACAACCTCAAATGTCACAGAGTCGGAGGAGAATATTAAGACGACACACATGCAGAACATAGAAATGTGTCCGTGTTCAACATAATGTTCCAGCTTTTCTAATTAGCTGTACGTGTGTGTGTGTGTGTGTGTGTGTGTGTGTGTGTGTAGTGTATAGTGGATTTATCGCTCTGTCTGTGGTGCATGTCGTGTGTGTGTTTGTGTGTGTGTGTTCGAGCTGCCTCTGCGGTGATGTGGCACCCCGGCATCCCTCACTCCGCTCAAGGACAGACTCCCTGATTGCACCGGCCACCCTCCACTGCCTCCCCGCGCGTGTGTGTGTGTGTGTGAGTGAGTGATTGTGCGACAAGGCATCTGTGCGAGCGCATGTTTAAGCGATTGTGTGTCTGTGCATGGCGATGCGTGCGCGTTGGCTGGTGTCCTTGTATATTTATGTGTGTGTGTGTGTGTGTGTGTGTGAGGCGGTGACAGGTTGCAGGTGGCGAGGGGTGGCTATGTGGGGGGCGGCGGGGCGGCGAGGGGAGGGGCGGCGTCCGCTGATACACGAGCAGATCCCTCACTTGAGGCAGGTTTGTGTGAGCGTTTGCTTGTTAGTGTGTGTGTGTGTGTGTGTGTGTTGAAGACACACACCTCTCATCACAGAAGATGCAGGAGGTCTGAGACTTGATCATGGCGGCACCTGATACTGCCAGCATGTATGGCTCTCTGTGTATGTTGCCACGTGCATGTGTGTGTGTGTGTGTGTGTGTGTCTGTAAGCTAACATGCTAATCACAGAGCTGCTTACAGCTCAGTCCAACATTAGCCTTCGTCATGTAACTCTGACTGCACAGCTGTGACCTCCATCCACCCATACTTCCCTACATAACCACCACATCAGAGCACCTGTAGGTGCTCCGTGAACAGCTGGTTGTTGTAATTGATCAGACGTAGTTATTTCTAATCAGTGATAGCTGGTTTGTTAGCTAGCTGAGCACCCTGTCAGCTCTACACTGCCATGCTTTGTACCAGGATTATTTTTGTAACTAGAGGTGTCGCGATTTTGTCTCTAAATTGCAAATTGATTGCACTTCAGTTTCAGTATCAAAATCAAAAGCAGGAACGGGAATTATCCCACCGACCAAGAAGGTTGTAACAACACCAGAGATACCCAGTACACCCAACATTTCACATGAAAAGACGCTCGCTATCTGTAGAGCGCTGTGATGATTTACTGCTAATGCAAACCAAACAGTTCCCACTGCCGCAGTTTGACATTAAAAGCATTTAACTGAAAAAACTGAGTTGACTCAGCAGTGCTAAATTCCCTCGCAGTCATTGATCCAAAAAGCATCTACAGAGCAAAACAAAAGTCAAGCAGCTGCACTTCTAGACACTTTGTCAGTTGTGTGGATGAAGAGGTTCCACTGACTCAGACAGCATGGAGATGTTGGGTTTCTTTTCCTGTTCAGAGATCCTTTATTGATCTGTTTGGGAAGAGGGTTTGCTCAGTACAGATTTGAGGAATGGAACTTTGGAACTGAGTTTCTATGTTTTGCTGGTCATGGTTGAATCCCTGGATGCTGGTAGTTTTTGTTGATCGCTGGACTTTTGGTTAGTATGATTTGGACTTGGCTAACCCTAACCTGCTGAAAGCCACCAGGATAAAGATAAGCTTTGTAGCATGTAGCTTGTTACAGAACGTGTCATGGAAATGTCTGCTTTCCCTATGGACTCAAATACAAGTTCATGTGATGAAGCTAAGTGGGGCCAAAACTAAAATAAGTTTCCTCTTGACTGAGTTCCATGTTTAAGTGGATTCATTTCAAGGTTTTTACTGCGATTTCTTCTGTTTTTACATTCATGTTTGAGTAGGTTATTTCTTTTTTATATTGTGTTATTTTCTTTGATTTTGTTTTTTGCCTGCATTATTTTCCTTTGGAAAAATGTCGTTCTGGATCCCAGTGGGGGGGGGTAACCCTTTTCACAGTATAGTTAGCCAAGAACACACAGTAGTTTTGCCCTGGCAAAAATCTTTAGCCAGAGCTGCCAGTGTTCTTCTAAAATTACCAGTGGACCTCCCGCAGTCATCCCAATCGTCTACATCTGAGTAGACAAAGTGCGTTAGAAGTCATATGTCATCAGGGCTGACTGATGTGCCCTTTAGCAAGGTGCTTGCTTACCAACTGCTTCATACCTGCGGCAGTACACGATGGTCCAGTGAGGTTTTACGAGTGGGCGTAGAGTAGGTCATCTTGTCCTGCAGCCATAAATATCGGCGTTTTAGTCCCCATGCCTGTTTCTAAGAAGGGTTAAAGGAGGTCAAAGGTCAAGGCTTTTTACAGTCTGTATGGTGTGGTCACGCATGCCTTCGTCGCTTCCGCGCTATTTGACCTCAGTGTGTGTCGCATACAGCTGGCTCAGCAGTCAGAGCCTCTGTAAGTAGATGTGTTACAGCTTAATCATGCTTTTATTTTTCCCCTTTCCTTGCGGTTCTGTGCGCATGTGACGACTCGTGTAGGCTCTCCTGGGTATATGTATGTGTCTCTGTGTGTGTGTGTGTGTGTGTGTGTGTGTGTGTCCACCTGGCTCTCCTGACAGTGACGGATAGGACAGGCTGCACAGCAAGGGCTGCATCTGCTATCACCTCTCTGCACACACACACACACACACACACACACACACACACACACACACACACACACACACACACACACACACGCTCACAGACACACTTGCAGACGAACATAAAAGCAGACACGCAGAACATGTTTATATCTGTGTGTGTGTGTGTGTTTAAGTGTGCATACGACGGAAATAACCTGTTCTATTTTGGCGTGGGAGCACTTGATGCGTTAGAGAACGTGCCTAAAAAGCTTCTGTCATTTGCATGCCTGTGAGGTCACGTCTGATTATGTGTGTGTGTGTGTGTGTGTGTGTGTGTGAGGCCTGTGCCAGAGGGCAAAGTGCTCTTGTGATGAAACTGGATTAAAGGTTCTTAAAGAAAAGTGAAAGCGCTCAAACTCTTGCGTTATTTTCCTCCGGCTCAAAGTTGTTCAGTCATTTGTGTTTTACTTGACTCCCACTCGACCTCTGCGGCACCCGTCACCTTTCGACTCGAAAGTCCACATTGAGCAACCTGATGGTGTGTGTTGTCGCTGCAGCAGAGGCCAGTGTCTCTGATTGGCCACGTCAGGACACCCTATCTGCTACTCGCGGTCTTTTCACGCTGAGTCTGTTCGCCGAGTCAGAGGTTGTTTTTCAGGCTGTAGGAAATCGCGAGAGAAGCTGTCAGGATGCTTTCAACCTCACGAGTCTTAGTGTTGTTGTTGATCTCAGAAACTCGAGCTCATTCTGTCGCTGCATTCTGCATAAGAGCGGCAGCTAAGCGTCTGATTAAAATGGGCTCGGCTGAAATTGAATCTTATTGCTGTCATTTAGAGTTACGGTCCATTTAATGCTCTCTACATCTAGTTTACATTTTGTCCAGTCATTACGCAGCGCATTTCTTATGTAATTGGATTTGTTTCTTTTTACCTTCAGGTGATGTTGAGCTGAAACAACTGCCATTCATCACTCTCAGAGACAACCTTTTTTTTTTGCATGAAAATCACACCAGTTGGATTGTTGTCTTCAGAGTTTTTGAACATTTTAGTGGCAATCTGTTTCTCTTAATATTCATTAGACAGTACATATTTGTTTTGTCATATATAAAAGCAAAGTTTCACAGTACAAACCACTTGAAACAAGTATTTTTCTGTAAAGAAGACGCCCTCAATATAGACTTTTATTGTCAGATCATTTGGTGCACTTGACAGTGAGGGTTTTTATTGTCAGTCTATATTACTGGTATCACAGCACCCCACTGGGCTGTTACTGTAGGTTAGCCTTGTGTCTATCTGGGCCAGGAACAGTGTTCTGAGCCCTGGGGAAGAGAAACACATTCTCAGCCATCAGACACAGACCTCGGTAAAAAAAAAAAAAAACAGAGCCTCAGTGAAAATGGTTTCAGATAAAGCACATGATGTGCATTTGGTTGAAATAACCACATGCTTGGAAACTGCCTCACTCAACTGAAAACATCGAGCATCTTCTACAAGTTGAGCTAAATCAGGTTGCTTAAAACACAGCAGTGGGACAGTGAGCTATTCTTTTGAAAAGACAAGCAAGTGAATGTATTCTGACAGATGTTTTCACGCTAACAAATGTATACCATGAAATATCTGAAACAACCCAATCGGCAAAATAAATGCTTGCAGTTGAGATGTCACGTTTCTTCAGGTTTGGATTGCAATTTTATGTTGTGACAACACTGTGCTTATGTAATGTTAAGCTCAGCAACAAAAAAACACTTGGTTAGGATCTGGAAAATATGTCTGTCTCTCTGTCTGCCTGGTTTTGGCTTAAAACACATGGTTCTGTCACCAAAAACAAGGCTGGAGATTTCCCTACATCTCGTCAAATATATCCGTTTTTCGTCGCCACAAAAATGTCTGCAAATTGTCCCAATGTCTTCATAAAAAACTATTTGTGGTGTCATGGTGTCATATAAATGTTGAAACACAGTCTTGGTCTCTGGCTCGGCAGCCTTCTCGCCTCTATGAGCCAGTTTCCTCTCCTTAAAGGTGAAACTGCTCTTCATCCTCTGAGACCACAAGACGGCCTTCGTTTGACAGGGTTTGCTGATTGGACTCTTTTCTGACTCTCAGACAACTAAGTGGTCACTTTGGGTCTGCCTGGTTGTGCTTTGGATACAAGTGATCCAGTCTCTGCAAATCAACTTTTGAGAAGAGCCATGGTTTAACGCAGAGAAATGTCAATATGGTACATATGATACGTACGAATTTCAGCATAGCCTTGGTTTGCAGAAATGTTAACTGCCATCATTTTTATTCTGGCGACTGGTCGGGAAATAAATCCAACTTAAGCAATAAAATATCCCCCAGACAACACACAGCACAGCAGCTGTTCAAACTGCAGTAATTGTGCAAGTAATCCTTATTTTAGATCTATCTCGAACAGAAATCCACAAATAGCTCCATTGAACTGAGGAAACACTGATGATGAAAATAAACGAAAAAGCACGGTGTTCCAAGAAAGCAAGGCAAACTTAACAGAGAGTTTTTATCCATTTTTTATACTTTATATTTTATATTGATTTGTCAAACAAAGAGCTGCTATCTGTGTTTTTGAAACAATGACAATAAAGATCTATTCTATCTATTCTATAGGTTTGCAAGTTTTCCGGCCGATCATGTTAAATATTGAGCAACATAACTCATAGAATTGTATGTATATTAAATGTAATGGCTAATGAGAGTCTGAAGGTGGTTCAGAAGTGTCTCACAAAAGTCACAAAAGAAAAAAAAGAAAAGAAAAAATCTGGGAAAACCACTGAACACTTAGTGGTCACATTTGGAGCTAAACTAATCAACTTCACACATTAGTGACTCCGAATTGTGTTAACAGGGAAACGCTTGAGTGATTTTAGCCTCGACTAGCAGAAGTCCCATTAGATCACGTGGGCGAGTGGTGTGTAACATGCCCACTCTAACCAATTTGACTGCTTTGTGTCGGCTTTTACTAAAAACACAAGTGATAAATGATCTGTCCGGCCTTCACAAAGCACTCAGTGGCAACAAATGAAAATATATTTTAGACTTCCCAAATGCTAATTGATGGGCTCCTGTGGGCAGCAGGATGACCGTACCTGACACCGAATTTAATTTCGACAAATTTCATTTATCTTCTCGTTGATCTGTTGCCTGATATGAACCAGCCCTCTCTGCTACATCGCGAGATAGAAAAACACTCCATGTGCTGCTCGACAAGTGTTCAACATTACTGGGGAAAAAATCTATACTGCTCTGTGCAGCTTTAATGTTGGTTTCAAGGTTGGCCTTCAGAAGCCACACAGGTGTGGATAACTAGCTGCTTCTCTACTCAGTCGTTATAAATAAAAGAGACAGAGAGAGGAGAGGCTGCTCAGCCTTAAGCTGGATCCAATAACTCTCTGACATGTCTTATGTAGTTCTGTTTCTTCAGTCTGGTACTTTTACACTTCCAGGTACTGCAGGCAGCGCTGCTGAGCGCAGAGGGAGCCGGCTGCATGCTGTATTTATAGCTGCACTGTTTCCATGCTACATTCTCACATGTTGTACTGCATAGCAGCATATGCTGCATCCAACACCAGCGCGTCCTTCAGGCGAGCAGCCGGGTGACCTTCATGACTGCTGCATATCAGCAGATATGGACAGAGAGGGAGGGAGAAGGAGGAGATGGGGTGACTCAAGGAAGGGGGTGTGGAAATGGGAGCAAAGGGGAGAGGTCAGGGAAGGAGGTGAGAGGAGAGGAAAGCGAGAGCGACATCATTTAGAAATGTGGACGATGGTGTGCGTTTACAGGCAGTCTCTCCTTGAAGACATTCATAGTGTTGTACTCAGCTGCTCCCATGAAAAGGGGACAGAAATAGTCGTGTTAAGAAGAAAGAAAGAGAGAGAGAAGTTCAAACCCTGGCTTCTTCCTCACCTCCGCACAGCTGACCCAGAAGGTGAATGTTGGAAAGCTACAGAAACGGTCTGAAAGAGAGGTGAGAGAGGTGTGGAGGGAGGTTTCAGGAGCTATTCAGCCATCCAACAAACACTTCTGATGGAGTATATTGACCACTTATGAAGGGGGCAAAGTAAGGGAAGGAAAAACTAAGGGGTTAAACCGAACCTAAGAGGGAGAGAAGAACAAAGTAAAACAGCTCATTCTCCAGGATGAAATGTTGGCACTCAATGTTCCTGCCAACAGCTGATTTGTTCAGCATTTATAAACAGGACACCACATTTGAAGCGACAGTTAACAGATATCGACAGGAAGTTGGGGCCCCTCCAACCATATTTGTGTCAAACAGGACAGGTATTTCAAGCCAAAAAAAGATCTTTTTCCTAAACCCAATCAAGTGGTGTTTGTGCCGGAACTAGATCAGAAGCACAGCGGTATAACACGATGACATTTCAAATGGAACCTAAAGAAACCTGAAGTTGCAGAAAGGCTAGTTGCCAGGATTTATTCTGCCGACTGGACGGCGTGAAAAGATTGAAGGAAAGACAAAAGGTAAAGATGACAGGAAGTGAAAGAGGAGTGGAGGAGAAGAATGGGGGGAGATAGTGAAGGTTTTAGGGGAGGGAGAAAGGAGGACAAGAAAAAAAAGATATGAGATAAAGAGGAGGAAGCGATAGTTGAGGAAAAAGAATAGTAAGAGGAGAAAGGATGAGAGGAAAGAGGGGGAATGGGTGGAAGTGGACACACAATGCCTCGCTTGGTGCATTTACTTCTTCAGAGAGAGCAGTGGTTGTGAAAGTCTGCCTCAGTGCGTTTGAATGTTAACCGAGTTCGCTTTGCTTTTTGTCGACCAGTTGGCTTCTCTGCCTCTCTTTCTGCCTCTCTTTCTGCCTCTCTTTCTGCCTCTCTTTCACGTGTCCCCATGTGGGTGCCCGAGGTGTGATCATGTGTGTGTATGTTCATGCATGGGTGTGCGCCTCAGTGTGTGTCGCGGGTCGTCTGAGGACGATGCAGCCTGCCAATGTCTTCCTCTTCTCCTTTTCCTTTTTCGCCACTTTGGCTGCTGAAATAGAGACGATTCACAGATTTGAATGAGAGGAGAGATAATTAATAGAGTTTATGTGAGTGTGAGTGAGTGTGAGTGTGTGTGTCTGTTCCTGTGTTTGTGTGTGTGTGTGTGTGTGTGTGTGGGCCAATCCTGCAATGCCGACCGTCTCCAAGGAGATGCAGGAGGCTAGGGAAGCAGCCAGCATGGTGTAGTAAACCCAAGAAATGTCACTGTGTGTTTCACAATGAAAGTGTGTGTGTGTGTGTGTGTTGGCAGGGGCGTTAAAACAACCCTTTACCTGCTTGTTTGTTGCCTAGCAACTCTGCGTATGTGTCCTTCAACAAGGCTGGAGAGACGCTTGATCACATGTAACCCAGGTGTGTTTGGGCAAGTGAGGTTTAGGAACATGCCAAAGTGTGTGAGCGAGAGATCATGTTGCAGCAGTGAGATTAATTGTCAGGTTCTCTCCTTACTTTGCTTTAATAATTACTTCATCCATCCATCCTTCACTTTTTGCTTCCTTTCCTCACCTTTATCCTTTCTTCTCGACCATCTTCCCTTTTCTTTTCCTATCCTCCCTTTGTTTTCTAAATTCACATCCTGTTACCTTTATTTCCCCTCACCAGCGCAGGGAGTCAGGTCAGTTTTACATCCCTGCCTGGCGAGTGTCTCTCACATATTAGCTTCGTCTCCACAACCAAAACCTTACTTATCTGTGTTCAGCCTCAGAATCTTGAAACAAAGTTAGCCAGCTTGCTATAGTCAGGAAGCTATAAGGTAAGAAAAAATAACAATGGCACAATTGAAAAAAAAAAATTGAAGTGTCCCGCAGAAATGCAACACTGCTGTCACCAGTGTGAAC
Organism: Lagodon rhomboides; assembly: GCA_039737535.1. NCBI lineage: Eukaryota > Metazoa > Chordata > Actinopteri > Spariformes > Sparidae > Lagodon > Lagodon rhomboides. The sequence continues at coordinate 29,717,252 of CM077794.1, read as the reverse complement.
GAGTGTCACGAGTAATTAAGACGTAACGTTAGTGCACTGAGCAGCAACAAACTTCTGATCATCTTCTCTCATCTTCAGCTCTGAGGGGACACACTACTTCTTTTGTGCTCTCTTGTCGGGCGCCTTTTAAATCACAGATGGTACAGGGCTCTGAAGTCGATGACTGTCAGCCATGCTGAAGAACCAAGCTTAACTCCATTAGCTTTACCCATTCATTCATTCTCTCTAGTGCCCATCACTATGGATGTAATATTTTTGGCCACAGGTGGGATATTGGTGGCATCGTTTCCCCCTTAAAACGATAAAAGTAAGGTGATCCTGCTTTCATGTTTGATTGGCAGACGAGATGATTGACTTTTCAAACATAAGTCGGGCTAATTTTTTCAAGCAGTAAATGAACTCTTTCAGTTCTATATGAGCTGCTTTCTGTAACACTTGATTTATGTTGTTTCGCAGATTTTAAGTTGGTTTGAAGGATGGAAGTTGTATGTGATACGTTTTGAGTTAGACTGAACTTTTAAATGCAGTCTTTTGACGATAACCTGATACTACACATACACACACACACACAGACATCATAGGTGCACTCATGGAAACCAAATGGGAAGGGGGCATCTGCAGACACACATTTCATACATGAACATAACAGAATCCATAGACACACACATTAACACACAGAGACATTTACACGCACACAGAAATGGCAAGAGAAGTGTGTGTATTACTAACGTTGTGGGGACCCGCATTCCTTACTGGGACAAAATGTACCCATAAAGTGAAGTCACACACACAGATCTGATGTAGTGGCAGTTGAAATGATGCTTCTCCTGTTACTTCAGTGTGTTTGTAAGCTTTCTCCTGAGATGTTAATTTGTTCTTACCTCAGCATTGTGCGATGTGATAATGCTGCTGGGACCGTCTCAAGTAGCTTCCTAAGGTACAAAACTGAGTCACAGCCAACAGTCCAGCAGGGACACGGTGAAGTTTCCATGGTAACGCCGGTCCTGCTCAGGTTAATGAAATGTTGATTGCAATCCAAACTCTTATTGTTGTTGCTGCTTGTACAGACAGACGTGTTATTAAAATGTTTGATAAATAAATTAGAACATTGTGGCCAGACAGAACAGAGGAGGAGGAAGCCCGGCTTTTAGATGAATATGGCAAAATGAAACATCCAAGAAAATGACTGCAGTCCTCATAGAATCTTTATGAAATTCTTCAATACCTCTTAACGGGTCATTTTTCATACTTGGTTAATTTTTTTGCTTGAAAAAACATTCAGACTTTCCCTGCTGCTTACAGTTTATCTGGTTGTTTTGTATCCTGAAAATGGAGCCAAATTAGTAATCAGACAATAGACATTTCCGCTTTAGCTGTCTGAAATACCATAATTAAACAGTCTGTGTGTGTGTGTGTGTGTGTGTGTGTGAGTGTGGCGGTCTGTGAGTGTGTGTGGATGGAGAGAGGCAAAGGTTTGTGTTGGCTTCCGGCCAGCAGTGGGAATTACAGGTTATTTGTCAGAATAATGCTGTTAGTTGACTGGAGGAGTGTGTGAAGCGGCAGAGCTGGATGGCTTTGAGTTGTATTTTTGGAGCTTTGTTAATTATGTGTGTGTGTGTATGCATGCCAGAAAAAATATTACACATTGTACCTTTTTGTCACTGTGGATCTCTTTCCATTAGACAGAAAATCTGTTTCTGACACCTCTAATGATGGACACATCCAGATCTAAAGAAACTGTCCATAGCCTCTTTACACAGTCTGTTCAAGGTTGTGGCTCCCGCAAGATGGGACAGGGGTGTAACGTGGTGATAAAGTTTTGTGCATTGCCTTGCAGCCTTGTTGTGAGATCTGTGTGTATATCAGGACAGTTACCAAAGCAGCACCTCCTCTCATGAGATTAAGGTTCAAATAGGCGTCTTGCGGGTAGAATCGTTATTTGATAGCAGTTGTGCGCCAATCATGTAAAAATGTCCTTTTGTTAACAGACTACACTTCAGAAAGATCCGCTACTGAATGATGTCTTGCGTCCCTAGAATATGAACTTTTCTCCACAAAGCATTTGTAGTTAAAAGGTTTCATAAGTCTGTGCTGTCCCTCAGCTGTAGTTACAAAATCCAGTTCAACAGACTCATATGGTCTTTAGCGCTAATTCACCCGCTCACCCACGATGACCTCGGCGTGCCAGTTTGAGCAGTCTTGGATTTCCAACAGTATTTTACGATTCCAGCGTGCACCCCTCAACCCCCCCTTAGAGACACACTCCTACAACCCTAATGCCCTTTTCACCCCTTTTTTTGCTGCATCTTTAAGCTGCAAATCTCCCACCTCACCCAGACATGCTCTAATCCCTCCGTATTGACTGGCAGATGCATTCTGGGATATCATGGGGGCACAGTGCACTGCACTGCCAATAATTAGAACAGATGTAGTTTTCTCGTTATCAGTAATGAGGTTTATCTTCTTTTGCGGTTTGCCAACTCAGATTTGTGTTGACGATCATTTCGCTTAGAGGATGTTGGGCAGCACAGTTTGAGTTCTCTTTCTCTAGTTATGTCATAACGATAGCTGCAATTGAAATCCTCAGAAAATACAGCCGCTGTTGGGCCCTCTTTACCAGCTGTGTGGTGTTGAGTGACCAAGTGAGGTCCTCACTGATGTGGATGCCCAGGTATTTAAAGCTGCTCACCCTCTCTACCTCAAGCTCCCGGATGTACAGTGACCGATGAGGTCTCCTCTTCTTCCTCATGTCCACTATCATCTCCTTTGTCTTGTCTGTGTTGAGTGTGAGGTTGTTGCCCTCACACCGTGACACCAGACTGGCCACCTCGCTCCTGTAGGCCGCTTCGTCCCCGCCACTCTAGCTTGTGGCCTTTTGAGTGTGTGTTTGACCCTGTCGTCTAAAACCAGGAAGCTTTTTCCAGCACTTATTAGCCTTGTAGTAGCAACCAGACGTACGTTAAGCTCCATATAGCCCTATAAGGCTGTACATCTAACCTTTGCGTAGCCTTTAGAAGCCCTGTGGTCAAAACCAGGCTAAAGATTAGCCCTGTTTAGCCTGAGTAGTTGCCTTTAGCTGGAACCAGGCTAGTAAGTAAGCCTTATTTAGCCATGTAGACACAACCGGGCTGAAGATCATCCCGACATAGCTACAGGCTGAAGGGTATTATGTCTGTTCACAAAAAAAAAAACAGAACAAAATGTACCATATCAGTGCGTTTCCTCATTCTGTTCAATCTGAACTTCTGTCAGCCAATCACGCTGCTCGCTGAGAGCAATGTTGCCGGGGGGACGTTGCTTGAAAAAAGTTGCTGGTGTGCGGTTGCCTTGTGAGCAGATGGCCCAGCCGTCTGTCTCCACATTAGCAAGATACTGATGAGATGAGTCAGTTAACACACACACGCACGCATGCACACACACACACACACACACACACACACACACACACACACACTTTTAGGGACATTACATAGACCTACCATAACCACTACTTGCTTAACCCCCACCCTTAACCTAACCGTAACCTAAATTTAAATTCTTCACCCTAAAATGTATTTATTCACTTTATGGGTACATTTTGTCCCAGTAAGGAATGCGGGTCCCCACAACGTTAGTAATACACACACTTCCCTTGCCATTTCTGTGTGCGTGTAAATGTCTCTGTGTGTTAATGTGTGTGTGTCTATAGATTCTGTTATGTTCATGTATGAAATGTGTGTCTGCAGATGCCCCCTTCCCATTTGGTTTCCATGAGTGTGCCTATGATGTCTGTGTGTGTGTGTGTGTGTGTGTAGTATCTCCTCTGTTCTGCTTCCTCTGAGACAGCAGGGAACATCGCTGACTCACACTATCAACCACACACACATGCACACACACAATGACAGTAATAAAACCGGCTGAAACACAAAAGCTGCCGGCGAATGCAATTGCTTTTTCTGATAGAAAATCAAAGTGTTTCTGATTGAAAACTATGTTTTTTGAACGCTGCATCAAAAACAATCAAACTCTGGAGGGAAAAATATCAATGCGTGTGTGTGTGTGTATTGTGAGGGGTCCGGCCATGGAAACACACACAAACTTAATGGCAAGATGGGTATTCAAACTCCACCGCCTGAGTGCGTCTGATAAACAATCCGCTGTTGATGATGCGTTTAGAAGATGTGGCAACGATAAAAAGGAAAGCCGTGATGGATGAAAAAGTTGAACTCTGAGAAAAAGGAGTGGATCTAAAATTCAACACACACAGTCTGAGGAGAGATGGGCGTCTGATTCCGACTCTGGGGTGCATTGATTGAGCACACTGTGTGGAGCACTGTGGGCTTTGTGGATCAGACTTGAGTTATTCTCAAATACTTTGGTTTGTTTGCCATCGGTCATTTTATATTTGCCAGTGTTTGCCTCTATTACATCAAAAGACACTAAGCTGACACTGTTATCCCATAAGCAGCCAGTGTTTGAGCCTCTACCTGGACACTTGAACACTTAAGAATGATGTCTTTTGTTTAAGGGGAATGAGACTTCTGTTGAGACGTCGTCTCGTCCTGTTTTCCCTAAAAAAGCTTCATGTTGGAAGGTTTGTGCATAAGCTGAAGGTCTTTGTGTACTGGAAGTAATGTTTTTTTTAATCCATCAATTTTTCATCGCTTTCAACCAAACTCTGAAAGCACTGGCCCTTTTTGTGCTGTAAGAGGAGTTTTGAGTAGATTTTCTTTGCTAATGTGACCATTAGATTACAACTTAAAAAAAACAAGAATGTGACAGAGACCGTTTTGTTCACTATGCTGATGATTTTTTAAGGAATAGTTCATGTCTTGGGGAGTGTGTTTATTCAGTTTTTTTTGGCGGGGAGCAGACACTTGGTAATGACTCCAGGACTCTAGTCTTTATGATGTCAGCTTTTTCATGGAGACATGAAAGCAGATAGAAATGGTGCCAGGCTGCCAGCCTGACTTGATCTCTAGTCAGCCTTCATTTTCGTCTCCAGTGGGCAGAATTGCAGAGTGAAAGCATTTTATATGGAACAAATCTGGAACACCAGTGTGGTCGTTATTCTATAGTCAAATATCATCATCAACCCTTGTTGAGAAAACAAGTAAGTGGGTTTCCCTGCATGTTGCACTATATCATTAACTTGTACATTATCTTTCCTTTTATTGTCTCTGATGGATAGTGTTACAGTTAAGGTGCTGTATGCGTACATAGATAAAGTTGCTATGCTATAAAGTAGGGCTGTGCAATTAATCAAATTAGTTACGGACTTCTGTTTCTGGCGGATCGGAGCCACGACGTAGCAATAAGCCAAATTTAGCACCTACCAGACAGGAAGTCATGCACCAAAACAACAGCATAACATCCGGTCACTTTTCAAAATAAAACACAAACAAAATGTTTTTTTTGGAGAGAAATGCTAATAATTGCATCATGTCTCCAAACTCAAAAATAATCGTTTAAATATCGTGATTTCAACCAATATTGACCAAAATAATTGTGATTATGATTTTTGCCATAATCGAGCAGCCCTACTATAAAGTTTATCCTCCTAAATAATGCCGTGGAAAAATACTGTATAGTTTTCTAGCTGTTGGACGCATGCATGCAGTTTTCTTTCTTAAAACAAACACAGAGGATTAATAGATGTTTCTGAAGGCGTCCTCCCCTAAGTGACCCTCAGTCTGACAGTACGGAGAGTTCCTCTGCTTAGCTACCTCCCCTGGAAGATAAATCTGAAAGATTGCAAGTGTAAGAGAGTCAGAGGTGGGGTGTGTAGTTGCTGCTGACTGCCTGTAATGTTTTATAGTGCTGTCGCTTGTGTTAGACTCTGCTCACTGAGTCCCATTAAAAAACTATTGCTGTTCCTTCTACTGCTGTGTATTTACTGCAAAACTGATTACAGCACTCTGTGCCGCCGCGGCTGCTGCTGCTGGGAATTTCAAAGAAGGGTTATTGTGTCTGTGTGTGTAGGTTTATGAGAGGAATACGCTGTCAAAATGAACAGGACAACTTTTTAAGGCTTGGCCATTACCATCAGATGAAATAACAGATCTAAGCAGAGAGCCTGCACACTGTGTTAGGAGCTGACGCTGGCTCAGAGCTGGCTCACTGCAGTTAGAAACGTAAGGCACTGGGACTTATAAGCCTTTTATTGCCTATTTATTAGAAGTGAATACAGTACCAGGGAGACACTGGGCAGAGATACAAAGATAGAAGGATGATGGTAATGGATGATGCCTACAAGCAACTCAGAGGACAAATATACTTTATTGCATTTGTTAAAATGGCTGATGAAGAACTCTTGTGTCTTTTCCAATTATAAATGTGCAACTTAACCTCATTATCAGCCGGTAGCTCCCTGGGCCGGGAAACAGTCCAATTTGTAGACATTTAATTAAAAATACCAACAGCCTTAATGGTTTTCAATATTGCAGTTTGCAAATCAAAAGGAAATGCTGCTGGGATCAACGAGTGGAGGCAGAAACTCACGGCTATCTTTACTCTGACATGTGAAGGGAAGGCCCGCACTAGAGGAGGCCTTTTTTATGTTCTATTTTCCCATTTCCACCTTTTGGGATGCAAAAAAAAGCAATTTGATCTTTTGTACATCTGAAGATGTGCCTCTAGTTCTTTGTCAGGGACCTGTCTTCTGTATAATAGGACCTTACCGTTGCCACGCACGCCTGATACCACTCATTTTTATGAGCCTGGAATCAAGCGCGCAAAGCTTTCTCTCCAGCAATTTAAAAAAAAGATCAACAGCGATCCCACCAGGTCTTATGTCGGGGAGATTGCCAAAACATCCCCTCGAAAACATCTATTTTGCTGCCAGTCCCTCATGATCCCTGGATAAAGCTGCCTGTGTGAGAAAAGCAACACAGTTTGAGTCAGGGGGACACATGAGGACGTGAGAACACCGTCTCTGATCTTAGTTTAGCTGGCTGTTAGAGTCGGAGGGATTCACAGGCAGGGGTCGGCTCGGATCACACCGGTATTCTCGGTGTTTTTGAGGGGAAGGTTGGAGAGAGAACAGGTGGTTCACGTCAGGTCAGCTGCTGCAGTGGTGACACTTTGAGGAAAATATTTATATTTTCAGTCATTATCAGTCTGGTTTACAGTAAGTTTATCTCTATATAGTCACAGGGAGAGAATAAAATAGATTTGAGCAATTAATCTTCCTGCTTTCATAATCATCCCCTCCTCTTCAACCCACTGTTTTTTCCTGGAAAAGACCAACCGGACCCTGAGCTTTCATGGGCAGGATACACTGTAGAGGCACTAATGTGCATTGCAGGATGCTTAAATGCATTAAAAAAAGTCGTGGATTATTGTCTTAGCGGTATAGAAACGCAGATTCTGGTTGTATAATGTCCTTTAACGTGGAGCAGCAGAATCAGCTGTGTGTCCACAGCTGTAATCGCTGCTGCGTGTCAACGTGGCCGAGCGTGCGTGACAGCTGCGCTCGTTTCCACTGTAATACCATCTCTTCTGGGCCAAATGGTGTGTGTGTGTGTGTGTGTGTGTGTGTGTGTAGGGGGGGATCTGTAGAAAGCATTTGGTTAAAGAGTACAGGCTTATGTGTGCTTGTGTGTTGAAATTTGTATTTTTCATTCTGGAATTGTGTATTTTGCCATTTTGTTCACATGCGTCTGTGTTGAAATGATCAGTTTGTGTCTTTTTGTCAAAAGTCGAGCGGTTTTGTGTTCAGCTGGCAGGGTTTTATTCTTTTGCCCCAAAGCATGACAGCTGTTGGAATCAAACCTGTGACCTTTCTGGTGCTGGACAGGTGGCCCCGCTGCATCGAAAACGAATGGGAGTCAATGGAAGACGAGCACAGCAACCCTGAGGCCTATTTATACTTGTGTGTGTGAGTGTGTGTGAGAAAAGACCACCGTCACAGCCATGCTCGCAGCCAGCGCCGTCTCTGCTGGTGTGTGTTTGTGAGACAGGAATAGAGTGTGTCTGTTGGAAATCTGTTTGTGCTTGTGTGTGTGTGTGTGTGTGTGTGTGTGTGCGTGCGCGCAACTTGGAACAGCTGTTTCTTACTGTGTCCTTTCAACCTCAACGCGCACACACACACACACACACACACACACACACACTCGCAGCCACACTGTGTAAAGGTCAGATCCCCACTGCTCCAGGCCACGCTAGAGTTTCAAAACAAACCTACCCCCCCTTCCGAACCCCCAGCGTTTCCCAGTGCCTCTTGAGGAGCGGTGTTAGGGTACAGTGACACCCCAAAACTGTCTCACACACACACACACACACACCTTCGAAGGTTGGATAGAAAGGCGTCGGATTGGACGACTGCCAACCTTTGAACCTCTTTTATGACCTTTGATCCAGAGGAGCGTCCGAGTTACAACCTCTCACCTCCTCCCTTCCTTCTTCGTGCCTTTCCGACTGTCCATGAGAGTGTGTGTGAGCGCATTTGTGTGTTTGTGTGAGAGAAAAAGGCAGCAAATTAAGAAAAGATGATGGATGAATTTTAAGAGAGAAGTAATGGTCAAAGTCGCGCTCGGGTCTGTGCATCTCTTTGCGTCGGAGCGTTTCTCCAGGGAGCAGTGAGGAGGGGAGAGGGATGACGACCATGGCTGCAAAAAATAACTTCCATATTTAGACTCGGAGGAAGAGAGAGATACAGAGGAGAGAGAGAGTAAAGATCCCATGAGTGACTGGTTAAGACACCAGCATCTCTGGTCGTAAGGCTTTTCTACAGCGTTGGTTCTGACCTGCCTCACAAAAGTTGACCAAACATGAAGAATTGGTGGTCCTGAATCATCACCCGTCTCCTCCAGCAGCGGCTGATTTAGAGCTTGGGAGACCAAAAGCAGCCCGTGATGGACGTACAGGTTGCTGTCATAGCTTAGTGTGTGGCAAAGTACGTAAAATGAGAGATCACTCAGCACCAACAAAGAAGAAGAAGCCTGTCTAACATCCCCTCCTATCTCGATCTCTCCTTCGCTGTATCGATGTTTTGAAATGAATACTTGTCAGATTGCTGGACTCTATATTTAGAACAGAGCCATGCAGACACATGCTCTCTCTCTCTCTCTCTCTCTCTCTCTCTGTCTCATCTAACCTCTCTCTCTCATTAGCTGCACACTGACCTTTCAACTGTGCATCATGATCCTCCTTTAGACTGGATTGGATAATCAATGGAGATTCCTGGAAATCCACACATCTTCAGACGACCCTGGGGTTACTACAGTATAAAGTTACCACAAATTGTACAATGCTGTTTTTTTTTTTTTCTCCAGCCATCCAAAATAATGTTTCTTCCAGTGGGCTACTCTTAAGATTGATCCCTCACTGTCTAATGTTTGGCTCAAGCAACCTGTTTCAGGAGGAGTTACCTCATATTAATGAGGTAATGATGCCATTTTATGGCATCTTTTAAGGAAAAAATACCCCCTATAACAGCTATCGGGGATTTAATTTAGGTTTCTGGCTCCATTTAGCTTCATACTCGATTCTGGTTTTTGACATCAGATCAGGAAATCTCTCCCAGCTACAATTTGAGAGTCTTTCCAGAGCTGCCATTCTCACATCAACATTTCCTACTTACAGCTACAGGAAAGACAACATCTGTAGTATGGGCACTTTTTCCTGACAAGACAATGTCAAGGAATAGTCACTCACTTTATCTTTGTGTCAAAAATGATCCGCCCCAAAATCTAGAAAAACTTTGTTTTAAAGCATGAACATGGAGTAAAGAAGTGAGAGAGGCAGAGCAGGGTTTCAATTACAGGGCGATTGTAAATATTACACTATATTTCCTATGTTCATGCCTGAGGGACATTCTAGGCAAGAAATAAGCCAAGCATTTTCCAAATCTGTCTTCATTTTGACTCCACAGTGGTTAGTCTTTATAGTTTTTCGGGAGTTTCCCAGAGGCAGTGATTCACTCTCTACACTCTTGATTTGCATAGAATAGCCTAGAGCGTAGACAATAAAGGGAAAGCGTGGAAATGACGGATCTTGTGCACACGTACAATAACACGGTGCTATTATTGGCCAGGTCATTTTGTCCTATAGTGAATGATGCTGCCCAAAGGACACATGAGCTCTTACTCATCCAGTTTTGTGCCTTAAAGTGGTGATATGTAGGAATTTTAGTTCAAAGCATTTTAAAATCTACTAAAAGTATCAACAGACTGTGAAGAAACAACAGTTTTTACATTATTCTGTCTATGTATTGTGTTACAGAGGTATCTACGGAAGTTAGCATGCTAACCAGCTAGCAAACCATCCCCTGGTCCCCAGACTCCCAGTCCGAACTACTAGCTGAGCTAACTGGTTAACAGTAGGTACAATTATCAGCAGTTAGCTGGAGTTACTCTGAGAATATGCTGCCCTCTCTGCTGTCAGTATGACTTCGACAGGTGGCCGGCTCCTACGTATTGCACCTTTAAACTGTTGAAATGTTTCAAAGTTTCAGAAGTTTGGAAACCCTTGGAGTGTGTTAAAGGCAACTCATCTCAACCATTTTCTGTAGCAGACCAGAGGTTTCTTTAGATTGATGAACGAGATTTTCTTGCCTTCGAGGCAGCCATTAGTTTCCATTCATTTCAGCACAGAATCAAAACCAACGCAGACTTGAGACTTGCTTGTAAAAGGTAATCCATCACAGTGAGCAGCACGTCCTCCTTTATTTCTGTCAGACTTATTGTTGTGTGGTGATGCGGTGGAGAGCTGTTCTGAAACCTGCCTGAAGTTGCATTCAGGTGCATTTAGGAAAGTGGGGGAAAAATCATTTTGCATGACTTCTCTAGGTTTTTCTCTCTCTTCTCCTTGATCTCATCCTTCCTTTCCATCCATCTTTTCACCCCCATCTCCCTCTTCTGTCATTCCACCTCCTCGCACAATTAAGGAGTCGTGACTGGACGGATGGATAAAGCGATGGCTGCAGGGACTCGCGGATGGAAGGGGGGGAGGGTAGGAGATAGGTGTGTCGTGATGCTAGGCTTCACCTCTCTGCTCTGCAGCGCGAGGGAAGAAAAGAAGGGATGTGAGGAGGAGTGAAGAGGGGGATAAACGGCCAGTGGAGAGCGTTAAAGAGGGAAGAGAAGAGAAGGAGCGAGGGGAAAAATGAAACGAAAGAATGAGTGTTTAAAAGAAAGAGGACAGGATGGAGAGGATGAGGGAGGGGATGAAGAGAAGGAGTGACAGGGAGAAAAGAGGGTGAGTTTGCAGACACGCCGCGCGCTGCATGAGAATGAGACGAGCCAGGACACACACACAAACACACACACAAACACACACACTTAGTCGTGATGCATCTGCTACGCGAGCCGTCGGATCAGGTGACCGAGGTCTGGTCTGCCACCTTTTACCTGCTTCTCCTCTTCTCTTCATCCGTACATCATTTCATTTTATGACCTCTTCCTCTCTCTCTCTCTCATGTTTACGTGTACCGCCCCCTTTTTCTTATTTTCTTTCTCCCCAAATGTTTCTCTTTTTGTCCCACTCGTCTTTCTGACTTCCTCTTTCATCTCCCATTTTCCCTCCTTTATAAACCTTTACCTCATCTGTCGCTCTCTCTCCCTCTCTTGTTCTCTCTCTACCTCCCTTCTCTCTCTCCCTTCTCTTCCTCTCTTTTCATCTCAGACTCTTCACTCCTTCTCTTTGCTTTTTTCACTCATTTCATCCCTTCTTCCCCTCGGTCTTCTGTCCTTCCTTCATCTGTGCCCTCAGTAATGGAACTCGCGATACAGAAAAAGGCCATAAATCAGCCCTTCTGTGTGTGTGC